>OZ008371.1:164558701-165758701 GCA_963931995.1 Phaonia tiefii
CTCAATTCAATTCCATTCAGTTCAAATCAATTCAATTCAATTCAATTCAATTCAATTCAATTCAATGATATTCAGTTTAAGTCAATTCAATTCCATTCAATTCAATTCAATTCAATTCAATTCAATTCAATTCGATTTAACTCAAATCTATTCAGTTCAGTTCAAGTCAATTCAATTCAATTCAATTCCATTCAATTCAATTCAATTCAATTCAATTCAATTCAATTCAATTCAATTCAATTCAATTCAATTCAATTCAATTCAATTCAATTCAATTCAATTCAATTCAATTCAATTCAATTCAATTCCATTCAATTCAATTCAATTCGATTTAACTCAAATCTATTCAGTTCAGTTCAAGTCAATTCAATTCAATTCCATTCAATTCAATTCAATTCAATTCAATTCAATTCAATTCAATTCAATTCAATTCAATTCAATTCAATTCAATTCAATTCAATTCAATTCAATTCAATTCAATTCAATTCAATTCAATTCAATTCAATTCAATTCAATTCAATTCAATTCAATTCAATTCAATTCAATTCAATTCAATTCAATTCAATTCAATTCAATTCAATTCAATTCAATTCAATTCAATTCAATTCAATTCAATTCAATTCAATTCAATTCAATTCAATTCAATTCAATTCAATTCAATTCAATTCAATTCAATTCAATTCAATTCAATTCAATTCAATTCAATTCAATTCAATTCAATTCAATTCAATTCAATTCAATTCAATTCAATTCAATTCAGTTCAATTCAATTCAATTCAATTCAATTCAATTCAATTCAATTCAATTCAATTCAATTCAATTCAATTAAATTCAATTCAATTCAATTCAATTCAATTCAATTCAATTCAATTCAATTCAATTCAATTCAATTCAATACAATAAAATTCAATGCAATTCCATTCCATTCCATTGCATTCCATTCAATTCAATTTAATGCTATTCAGTGCAATTCAATTCAACTCAATCAATTGAGTTCAATCCGATTCAAGTTAATAAAGGATTTTACTGTAGTTCATGTTCGTTTCATTTGAATGGTTGAATGTATTCGCCCTTCCCAAGTCATAATTTGAAATAAATCCAAAGGTACAGGTTTTCCTCCAATTTGTTGGTTCCACCCGTTTAAATTACCATATGCACTTTAGCAGTAATACAATTCTTTTAAAAAGCAGTACACAAAGAAAAATTTGGCACTAATGAATACCAATTTTCACAAATTATTTCACACGATACTGGAATTATGGCGAAAATCTTCATTTCAGGCTAATACAGATGTAATTTACGATGTCTTACTGTGAGACGTATGTATGTATGTAGGTTGCATGTTGTGGCACTGCATATTTCCACATCATCTGTGATAGACTTTGAATGGTGCCGGCAGAAAACAGTCGTTGCAATCGCTTTAAGTTTCTTATGGCGTTGACGTGTAACGAGTGAAGTCATTTATATCAGCGTTGAATAGGGTGTAAATTATAGCCTAGTTTCACATTAACACACACAAATCAAAACATTGGTGTATTTTTTGCCGTCATTTCAACACGCACCTTAAGACTTGAGCATTAGACTAGAAAGGGATTTAATGGTTAAAAGTATCAAAATAACACACACCCTCATGTGGGCATACTTGTACTCACATATACACTTACATGACACACATTTCATTCACGTATTCTTGTCGCAATACGCGTTGCTGGGTGGTTGGCAGTTGGCTGTTGAGCTGTTTGTCCTGTCATGCTACTTAACACTTTTCACTTTAATTGTGTGACATATTTGAAGAGACTTAGTTCTTTCAACTATACTTATCTGTGTGCACTCCTTTTGGCATCCTGACAGATGAAGATGAAAGGATATCACTTTTCTTTCATCTTGTTGTTTGAAGTTACTGATAATCTTTTCGCTTCGAAATGAATGTGAGGGAGATATGAAATCAGTAGTATAAAGAAGCGGAAAGTCAGTTAAGAGGTAAATGTAACACATTTATTTCAATTGGGCTTGGGCTGAAAGGATATATATGGGTCGTGTTTGGCTGGGAGTGTACGAGTATATAAAAAAAATGGTGCTTATTTTTAAAAAAATAAGTTTGAATTGACTTGCGTGGCATGAACAGTTTTATTAAGTTGTTGTTCTAAATACACAAGCAGATTTTAAGAAAACTTCTTGCTAACAAAATTTAAAAAAAATTGAGTATACTTGATTACACTATTTGTTTTCCTGAAGACGCTCGAACCCGTGCACATACAAAAATCCCTGGTAGAAGAAGATCGTTGGTTTTCTGGAGGTGGACGCTAACGATTTTTTAAATTAAACTTATATTCACAAGCGATCCAACTTTCGATAAAGATCAATAAAGAACTCTACGTTTACTGCAATCAGTGGAAATGCCTGTGATGTAACTCGTATACTGTAATTAAAGCTGCTTAAATCACGTTGATAAAAGGAATATTCCATTTCTTTGCTTTACACTGAACGGAAAAGCATCGTCACACGGATGAAAATGTTCATCACCCCAACAACTTTTGCCATCGAAAGTGAGCTAACGTATCGCTTCATTCCCGCTGTGAAAATGTGTTCATCAACTGCAAATTGTTCGTTAATATGATGAAAGTATGGTTATTGCTGCAATAAATTTGTTTCATTTTTGCAACGAATTTGTTACGTTGCTGCAATGAATTTCTTTCATTATTGTAATGAATAGGTATCGTTCTTGCAAGGAATTTTCTTCATTGCTGCAATGAGTTTGTTTATTGCTGCTATGAATTTGTTTCATTGGTGCAACGAATTTGAGTCATTGTTGTAATGAATATGTTTCATTACTACAATGATTTTGTTTCTTTGCTGCAATGAATGTTTTGAAGTGTGTTGGAAATTATTTATTGACACTTGTACATATGTATGCTGTTAGTTTTACATTGCAGGTGTTTTGATAACAATTTTTTGAATTGTTGTTTTCGAAAATCTATTTGCTAAATGGATTATATTCATTCCATGTTGAAACAATCGATTGGAGCAGATTGTGGTAGTCGAGGGGTTGAGTGTTATTGTGGCCGTCATATTCAGGCCCTGCAATTAAGATATGTACATGTCTATGTCTGTACTCGCCATGAACATAAGCTCTACTCCGCTATGATCTACTCCTTTAACATCATTGTTTTGTTTAATCATCCAATTGTTGTTGTGTTGAGGGTATTGATATTCAATTGTAGTGCCACATCTCCCCGCCATTAAGGCAGTGATCGCTCTGTAAGCATTTTATTCAACTGCTCTTTTATTTATTTTAACCAAATTTTTTAAAATTTCGATTGGTTTCATTTGACTGTACGTTGAATTGTTATTTTTTATGTTCTTCGTACTTGAAACACTTTGTTTCTTTGACTTCTTAGTTTTCATTGTCTTCGACTGCCAGCACAAATGTAAAGGGGCAAACGACGCCATATTCTCTCCCGCTCTTTTGACATTTCTCTTCAGTAAGGTTTGCCATTTCATCATGGAAAGATATACGAGCCAACAACGAGTCGAAATTATTAAAATTTACTACCGAAATTTGGAGTCAGTGGCCTCAACTTTAAGAGCGCTACGTCCAATTTATGATCGTCATAATCGTCCTACCAGATCAACAATTGAGCGTCGAGTGGAAAAATTTGAATCCACAGGCACAGTACAAAATGTTCCCGTGCCAGTGAGACAAAGAAGTGCCCGTAGTGTCGAGAATATTGCTGCCGCTCAGGCTTCAGTTCAAGAAAGCCCAAATGTGTCTCTCACACGTCGTTCTCAAGCGTTGGGATTCTCTGTGACGTCGTTGTGGCGAATTTTGCGAAAAGATCTTGGCCTACATTCTTACAAGATCAAATTGACGTAAGAACTGAAGCCGCTGGACCACCATAAGCGTCGTATGTTCGTGAATTGGGCTGAGCAACAACTTGAAAATGATTCGAATTTTCATCGGATAATCATCTTCAGCGATGAGGCTCATTTCTGGCTGAATGGCTTCGTCAATGAGCACAATATGCGTTATTGGTCAGACAGCAATCCACACGTAATCCATGAGTCATCATTGCATCCCGAAAAAATTACGGTTTGGTGCGGTTTATGGGCCGGCAGCGTCATTGGGCCGCACTTCTTCCATGATGGTCAAGACCGGCACATTACTGTGAATGCGAATCGCTACCGTTCAATGATAACCGAATATTTTTGGCCCCAATTGGATAATATGGACTTGGAGGACATGTGGTTCCAACACGACGGCGCCACAAGCCACACAGCGAATGCCACAATCAATTTATTGGAAACCAAGTTTGGTGAACGTGTTATCTCACGAAATGGCCCAGTCGATTGGCCGCCTCGGTCGTGCGATTTGACGCCGTTAGATTATTTCCTGTGGGGCTACGTCAAGTCTATGGTCTATGCCAACAAGCCAGCGACGATTGATGAACTTCGTACGAATATCGAACGTGAAATTGCTGCAGTATCGGCCGATTTATGCTTGAAAACCGTCGAAAATTGGGTTCAGCGTCTGGACTTCTGCAAGCGTGCCCGTGGTGGCCATGCAAAAGAAATCGAGTTCCATTCTTAATGGCATCGAACGTACTTTCGCGGGAAAAAACAATTTCATTGGTATCTAAAACCGATTTTGTTTTATTTAAAAAAAACTTTTGTAGCGCTCTTATTGAAAAGCCCATTATGTATGTAAGTATGTCTTTCGTTTTTTTCTGAATCCAAAAACCAACGCAACGAAACAGACGCGACCGAATTATTATTAAACCCCAAAAACACGAAAATTTTGTAGCGACTTGTACCGTCACGCGTATACACACACACACACAAAATTTCAGTTACATATTTCGGGGTAGTTTTTCTGCTATCGACGCGTCACATTCTTTGCTGTCGTGTTGCTCCTTGCATTTTGTTTATTTATCTATTTGATTTATAGATTCGCAAGTTACACAAACGATTACAGTAAACACATAAATTCACACAATTTAGTTTTCACGATAAGAGATTATTACTAATTATAACTAATTATTCTGTTTTAAAAAAATTTATTTAAATTATTAATTAAGACATTATTTTTAAGACATATTAAAATATGTCTACCACTTTTGATTGTTGCAATGGAACTGATCTAAAATGTGTACGAGAGCCACCACTCACGTTGACCATGTTCTCTCGCTGGCCTCATTTTACGCTCGCTCATTTTTTCGACTGCTTCTCTTTCTATACCATCATAAAAATTAGTTTCGTTACAAACCTCCGAAATAAATAAGTAATAAATATAAACTAAATAAGTAAGAGATAAACCCAATATCAGTAGTTCAAAACTCATGCCTTTACTTTTTTTTAATTTTCAACCCATTTTTCTGCAAAATTCCAATTAAATAAAGTTGTTGCAGGAACAACAAGAAAGTTGTTGCAGCAGCGAAATGAAAAATTGTCAAAGAAGTCAAGTGTGCAGAAGTCAAGTTGCATCGACTACAAAATTATCGGATATACGACACTTTTCACTATAACAACGTAAAAACATTAACGAAAATGTTTAATCCATGTGACGAAGCGTTTTTCTTTCAGTGTAGGAATTAATATCAGTTTGAAAATACGAAGTTGTCTCTCAGTCTGGAAAACTCCAAATATACACGTATAGAATTGCATAAGTCATCAACTATTCTCAGTGCAAAAATTTGGTATAATTTTCATTGAAACCAACATGTAGTTCGGGGAAAGACGTCGCAAGGCTGGCACAAAGTTCGTTACCACGAAAATCATTGACAAAACTTGAACTTTGTTCGCTGCAACTTTTCTTCTCTGATTTGGTTTGTATATTAAAAATATCTATATTCAATTAAATGAGTGTTACCAACATTTCTTCTCTCTTCTTTATATTTGATTGGTCGTTTCATTTTCGTTAGAGACATTTTCATGTTGCCCAAGACATCTTGTTGATATTGCGCGGGAACAGTTATGTAATACACTGTTGGAAACTTTTGTAACAGAAATTTACGGACCTTTTTGTTGTATGGAGTTTCGTAATATTTCCCTGGAAATGTTGATCTTAGTACAGGCATTTAGGGCGCGTTACAATGTGGAGGTTTTATTTAATTTCTTAAGTGATTAGAATGGTAGTGGGAGCAGAGAGAGAGAGAGTGACAGGACCGAAATATGCAGGATACACCATCAATCCCGAGGATATATCCAGAGCGTAAGAAGATCGAATAATGGGCTGCTTCCTGCGAGATATAAAATGGGAATCTGGTGACTGATAAGAACTGTGTGCTTAATATGTGGAGAGACAACTTTACAGCACTACACCACTCAGATTCTTCCAATGACGATCAGGAGGTAACGATTGTGGAAGACAGTGTAGATTGTACCCCCAACAAAGGCGAGATTAGAACGGCGATCTCCCGCTTAAGAATACAAAAGCCGCTGGTGCGGTTGGTCTACCGGCTTAACTTTTTAAGGCAGGTGGCGAAGTACTGCTAGCCCACATGCATCAGCTTATATGCGGTATATGGTTGGGGGAATCTATGCCTGTCGATTGGAGTTTCAGTATATTATGTCCTGTATTCAAAAAAGGTGATCCGTACGTATGTTCCAACTATCGCGGAATCAGTCTTTTTTCCATTGCGTATAAGGTCTTCTCGAGCATATTATGTAAAAGACTAAAGTCAATTGTTGAAAACCTGATTGGACCTTATCAGTGTAGTTTTAGACCAGGCATGTCCACGACTGGCTAAATAGTCACGCTGTGTCAAAACCTGGAAAAGACCCACGAAAAGAAAATCGATACATACCCTCTGTTGATGACGAATCTGCTTTCGATAGCCTCCCATACGGGGAAAATTGTACGCAGCTACGTCTGAACTTGGGATTCCGCCAAACCTAATCCGCCTATTTAGAATGACGCTGACCGACACCAAATCAGCAGTGAAGGTGGGGAAAGACCTAACCGAACTATTCTGTACCAAGCGAGGATTGAGACAAAGCGGCACATTTTCGTGCAATCTCTTCAACATCTTAATGGAGTTAATAATGAGAAATGCTGCAGTAAATACAAACAAGACCATCAACATGAAAGGCCATATGTTGCTGGCGTATGCTGACGACATGGACATCATTGGGCAAAATTTACGAGAGGTTACTGCAGTATTTTCAAGAATCGAAAAAGAATCAGCGAAGGTGGGTCTTGTTGTTAATGAGGGCAAGACAAAATTTATGGTGTTAACGACTAAAGAAACCTCTCGACTTGGTCCGCACTTGAACGTTGACAACCGATTTAATTTTGAAATGGTAGATGAATCTGTGGCCGTCGGTGTTGCAATGGTAGTGTGCGCGGCACTTGTGCATGAGAACGTGGGTTCCATCTCTACTCTAACCACCTTAAATTTCTTTCGACGGCGGTCACCTCGCTTAGTGACGGCGACACTATCGAGTATTTATGCCATGAAAAAGCTTCTGAACATACCGTTCGGAACCGGTGTAAAACTGTAGGTCCCAATCTGTGAGTGTAAAACTAAAACGCGCACAGCTCATTGGTTGTGAGAAGCCCTCCCTAATCCCCTCGTGGAATGTAACGGGAAACCATTTATTTTATTTTTTAAATGAATTTATCTACCTTGGAGCCGCAATGAACAAGGACAATAATTTCAGCCTGGAGATAAACAGGAGAATTGTGCTTGCAAATATATGCTGTTTTGGGTTCAGCAAGCAGTTGAAAAGCAAAGGTCTCTCTCGGCAGACAAAAGTCCTGCTATACCAAACTCTCATTTTACCTGTCATATGGCTGCGAAACTTGGATTATATCGCAAGCGCTTGAAACACAGTTAAGACTATTCGAGATAAAAATTCTGAATGAAATATATGATCCTGTTAACGAAAACGACAAGTAACGAGGTCGTTGGAACCAATAGCTATATCATTTGTATTTTGACGTAAACATAGACAGGTGATTCAAATAAGGCCAATTGCGTTGGTTAGGCCATTTTATCAAAATGGATGAAGATGAGCCAGCGCGAAAGGTTTTCAATAACGTACCCGATGGAAGCGGCAAAAGAGAACGACATAGTCTCCAATGGCAAGATTAGGCCGAAATATCCCTCCGTATCCTTGTTTTACCAACTAGCGAGAAAAGGCAAAGGATAGAGCCAGTTGAAGAACTACGTTAAAATTTTTTTAGTTGTTTGTTTATTTAATATGTATAAGATATCTCGCCTCGTGAGGTTGTAAAATAGTCAATATCAGTAAATAACAACAGTAACAGTAAATTTTCTTTCTATATGTAATAGATATTAATCATACGTACCGCATTGCCGGCCATAAATGCAATGTTAGTGTCTAGTCAACCTAATTGGCCTTAGTCTCCCAGTAATAGGATCGCAAAATTTGTGTCGCACTTGGTATCGTCCAGTGAACGATCAATAAAGTATCAAAAATTTGACATGGTTTACATCTCTTACCACGTGGACAAAATACTGTAGACTATTATTCGAAACAGTCAAATAAAAACAGTCCCACAGATGAGCCGCTCAAATCTATTGTAATATTAGATAACTTAAACGATTAGATAATTAACACGATGTAGAGCAAAACGAAGGATATCATCATTATTTAAAAGTAATTTATTAAAAGGAACTCGAATAGATATTGGAATGTGTCTGTTCATGGCCACCGTGACGTATAAGTAATAAAATTTCTTAAAATCTATCTAATAAATATTATTCATACGTTCATAATAAATCGAATAACAAACTTGTATCGCAGTGCGTAACAAAATCAACAAATTAGCATGCGTGGTGCAAAAGTAGTGTGCGCGGATCTTGTGCATGAGGACGTGGGTTCGATCTCTTCTCTGACCACCTTAAATTTCTTCCGACTACGGTCACCTCGCTTAGTGATGGCGACACTATTTAGTATTTAGCTATGAAAATGCTTCTCAAAATGCAGTTTGGAACCGGTGTAAAACTGTAGGTCCCAATCAGTGAGTGTAAAACTAGAACGCATACAGCTCATTGGCTGTGAGAAGCTCTCCCTAATCCCTTCATGGGGTGTAACGGTAAACCATTGATTTTATTTACCACGTGAAAAAGTCGCTGTAAAAACCCGCCAAAAACTGAAGTGGACTCACTTTAGAAGATAATAGACACACAACTGATACTAATAAAATAGCACACGGTAAAATAATACACACGACTGAATGTCATATGCGATTATGTTTTTATAATGTCTAACAATTATTTGTTTGAAATAATCGGTTGGGAGGCATCGTCAATGCTAAATCTCTATATAATCTTAATTAGTTAAATCAGCAATTACTGTATTTCTTCATGGCTACCATGTCATATTAGCGATGGAGTTTCCCCTCTGTAACTAGTAAACATTAATCATACGTACGTGAATACGTACGCATTTAAAGTAATAAATGGAATAGCAAACCTGATCACAAGTGGTATCACCCAATGGGCGATGAACAAAATAAAAAAAAAATTACATCAGCTGTCAGGGGACACCCGGTTGGAACGAAGTTTCTATCGCTATATATTAGATATGTACTAGGTAGTTCAAACACGCCTAAGGCACCTGTGGTGGTAAGTGGTATTCGTTTTAGGAAAAGGTTATTTTTTTAAGAAAATTTACTTATTTTCAGAAAGGCTACTTATCTCAAGAAAAGAAAAGAAAAGAAAAGAAAATGATTTATTATAAGAAAATGTACTTCGAAAAAAGGGAATTATTGTAAGAAAATTTATTTTTTTTAAGAGAAGGTTTTTTTTTGAAGAAACGAGTTTTTTACGAAAGAACATGTACAATTTTAAGTTAAGGTACTTATCTCAAGAAAAGTGATTTTGTTTTACAAAAAATTTAATATTTAAGGAAAAGTAGTTTTTTAAGAAAAGTCAATTTGTTGTGAGATATTGTACTGTTTTAGGAAAAGTATTTAAAAAATTCCCTTTTTAATGAAAATGTACTTTTTGTAAGAAAATTTACATTTTTAAGCAAATGTTCTTCTTTAATATAAGGTATTCGTTTAAAAAAAAATACGTTCTTGAAGAATATCAAGAGGAATAGTTTTTTTGAGAAAATTTACTTTTTTTAAGAAAACGCACTTAAGAAAATTTTATTTTTTTAAATTCCTTTCACTTTGGCTTTTCTAAATTTACTTTTTATTCAGTTGAAAACTACAGTATGTTATAAACAGGCTCCACCTAGAAAAGTTCTCATTAAACAAGAAATATCCCCCCATATGTTAGTCTAGACACAAACCAAACCAAAAGTACTAGTGTAAGAGTAGGTATGCTGCCAAATGTAATTCCATGCTCAGGATTGTATTTCATGGATTTGCCAATCTTGCACTTTGGCTTTTCTAACTTTACTTTTATTGGCTTCAAAACTACAATATGTAATACACAGGCTCCATCTAGAAAACTTACCTTTAATCCAGACCAAACCAAAAGTACCCAATATAGTTGATAATAATGGGTTGTAATGGAGATGTAAAAAAAAAGTTTTTTAAAATTTTTTCATATAGCCCTAATCCCGCAACGTGCGATAAGGCACTTCGTTCCACAATTTCAATATATTACATCCCTTATCACGTCGACAAAATTCCGTAAAATATTTATCGAAACAGTCCAATTATGGCAAATGATTCCCACAAACTTACACGATATAAAGCGATGCGATCATATAATTACAATACCGAACAATTATCAATTGCTTTTTGTTTTACTTATTGTATCGTGAAGGATATCATTAATGTTTAATCCTGATTTGAAAGTAATTTCTTTGAAACCATCGCATTTTAAAAATGAATTTGATTAGATATTGGAATGTATTTCTTGATGACCACCGTGTTGTACAAGGTGGCGCAAAAGTAAACTTCCGATGTTTTTTGGCTGTAATTTAGAAACAAAATGAAAAACTTTGATTCTTCTTGTGGATTATTTTTATTTGGTCTTTTAATTTGTTTTACATCAAGTCGAGAATATGATGTCATGTAAATGGCCGCCGCCACAGTTGATTGTCATTTGAGCCCTTTTTATGGCATTTTCCATCACTTTGGCCAAAACTTCCGGCGATACGTCCTCACATTCTTGACGGATATTGTCTTTAAGAGCTGCAAGAGTCTGAGGCTTGTTGACATAAACCCACGACTTCAAAAAGCCCCACAAAAAGAAGTCTGGAGCGGCCAAATCAGGCGATCTTGCTGGCTAGTGCAAATCGCCAAAACGGGAGATTAGGCACCCGGGATATGCATCCTTCAGCATATCGGTTGTAGCACGTGCAGTGTGTGCCGTTGCACCGTCCTGTTGGAACCACATGATTTCCAATCCCAATTCATCAAGTTGCGGCAAAAAGAACTCGTTGATCATTGCTCTGTAGCGCTCACCATTCACAGTAACCGTTTGGTCCGCGACGTCTTCGAAGAAAAAAGGTCCGATGACTCCTCCAGCGAAAACAGCACACCATACAGTGACTTTGAGCGGGTGTAATCGCTCTTCGTGGGTTACACGCGGATTTTCAGTGCACCAGAAGCGTACATTTTGCTTATTTACGTACCCGCTAAGATGGAAATGGGCCTCATCACTCATGATTATTTTTGATAAAAAATCATCTTCCTCTTGGTGGTGATTAAGGATGGCTTGAGCGTATGTTAGACGCGATTGGCGGTCAACAGCTAACAGCTGATGCACCGTCTGGACTTTGTACGGAAACATCTTCAAATCTTGTACCAAAATTCGCTGTAAAGACCGTCGACTGATACCCATTTGCGTGGCATGTCGTCTGGTCGAAGTCGACGGCGCATCCATGACATCCTCGGCTACAGCAGCAATATTCTCTGCAGAACGGCTACTCCGGGGTCTGCCACGCCTGACGGCATCTCGTGTTGTACCAGTCTCTTCGAGGCGAGCGGCTAAACGTCGCAGTGTTTCACCAGTAGGCGTTGGACGGCCAGGAAATCTGCGACGAAATTCACGTTGTTCCAAAGTCACCGACCGATTATTGGTCAAATAAATAGTCAGCAATATTCCGCGTTCTGGAGCAGTGTAGCGTAACATTGACTATTAACGTGTATTTCGCATGTGTTTACTACACAAATGTCAAAACAGAACTGACATTAGGGGCCAATCGCAAAATTTTTAGCATTTTCTGATAGGATGATTACTTTTGCGCCACCTTGTAAAAGTAATAAAATTTTCTCTAATATAACTGGTAAATATTAACTATACGTATGAATATACGCATGCGTTTCAAGTAATAAGTCGAATAACAAAATTGTATCGCAATCCATTCAGTGAACGATCAACAAAGTTTACTCAAATCGGAATGGGACAAAGTTCTGTACAAAGCCTAAATAACTCACTATTGTTTGAACTAACCGCTTCAGGTAACATTAATTAGTTTAAAGCCACCTCACTTTAAATTCAGACATCACTGTATTTCTTCGTGGATACTAGGATACCCACTTAATCGGGTTTTTTGATTAATCGGTTAATCCTTAATCGTAAATTTCAATCTGACAATTAACCGAACAAAACGCACTCAAAATATTCGATTAATCGATTATTCGAATAAAATTAAACAAAAAAGAAACAAGTGTTCAATCATTGTACTAGGCACATTTATTAAAACAAAACGTAACAAAAGCAACTTCATTATAAAGTATAAAATATATGTAGGTACAATTCACAAATCGTAGTTGCAGCAACATGAACATTAGTGACTTTTGGTACCAAGCCAAAATTAAAAAAATCTTAAAGTTTGGACCAAAAAGTGCCACGCTTTCTGGTACCTCCCATACAAAGGGAAGGTCGCTCTGAAACTATATTTTTTTATTTTGCAAATTGTAATTTTCTGACTATTATCCTTATTGTAACGGATCCGCCAATTAACTTTTTTTTTTTGAAAATGCTATAAAAAAAAAATTCCGAATATTTTCTCAAATTTCTTTTTTTATTTGAAAGTACAATCCTTCCGGTTAATAATGGAAAATAATTGCATTCAAATGGCTGCCTCGGCTTGCCATGCAGTAGCCTACACCATCGGTCCAATTTTTAAGCACATTATCGATTGTAATATTGTCCTTTAAAGCGTCAATTGTATCTGGCTTTACGGCGTAACACTTATGTTTGAGGGCACCCCACAAATAATAGTCCAACGGTGTCAAATCGCAGCTCCGAGGTGGCCAAACGACATCAGCTCTGCGGCTGATAATGCGATCTTCCAAAACAGGACGCAAAACGTCGCGTGTAGCTTCGGGTGTGTGGCACGCACCATGATTTTCAAAGTAATGTCGCAATATTTCTCAGCGTTGTTCAAGCGTATACCCAACCATACTCGTTCAGCGGAAGGATAAGACAAATTATCTGTCAAATCAGACACGAGCTAGGTGTTACCATTCGCGAAATAAGCACTAGTTGAAAAAAAACTTTAGATGGCGGACCCTTTATATAGTTTGAGCAGAATCGGACCAGGCATTTTGATACCCCCCATACAAAGTGTCCAGTGGGTCTTGACATTTTATCAGACAATTACACCCAATTTAATTAACCAATTTTGAGACAATTTTTTTTTATCTATATCTATGATCCAAAGCCCTGTGTGACGCTGTTTCTCAACAAACTTTCAAATCCGATCGAAATGTGTGTAAAGTTACGAAATTTGTTCGCAAATCATTGTCATATTAGTTGCCACATTCTAGGAGTGTTTCAAGACGGACTGCTTGCCATAAACGTGTGCTTGTATTATATTAATAGATTAATCGCACTGATTTGTTCGAGTTAATCGTTAATCGAAAAATTTTATTATTATTATGTTCGGTTAATTTTATAGCACGATTACTAGAGTAGCCGAATAATGATTAATTGAATGGTTACCCTAGTGGATGCCTTGCCATATAAGTACTAACTTTTCCCCCACCGTAGTTAATAAATATTAATCATACGTACACGTATACGTACGCATTTCGAGCAATAAATTGAATAACAAACCTGACCGCAAGCGGCATCATTCAGTGGATGAACAACAAATTAAATTGTAATGTGTTATGGTGTCTTTTTCACGTCGGTGGTGCAATGGTTAGTGTGCCCGACTTTTGTACATGCGATCGTGGTTCTGATCCCTGTTCTGACCACCTTACATTACATCGACGACGGTCAGCTCGCTTAGTGATGACGACATTATCGAGTGCTTAGAAAAAAAAAGATTCTTACTATACCGTTCGGAACCGGCATAAAACTTTAGGTCATAATCAGTAAGTGGCAAATGAGAAAGCGCACATCTCACTGGTTGTGAGACCTTGTCCCCAATCCCTTCAAGGAATGTGCCGACAAACAATTTTTATTTTTTTTATTTGTTGTTACATCCCTTATCGCGTCCACAACATTCTGTACAAAGTATCTGAAACAATGTCAAAGAATAACAGTTTTATACCTAATTGACACATTACTGAGCTTATATTTCATTATGAGATATCATTAAATAACTCGCATGAGGTAAAGGGATATACAATCATACAATTACAATAACTGACCGTTTTCTGTTCATTGTCCATTGTTAAAAATTTTTCCTTTGAGACGCATCATCAGTGGTGAGTTTCGGATTAATATTGATTAATTTGAACCAGCTCATTGCTAGAAGGAATTTATTTATATACAGCACCTATTTCTTCTTGAATACCCTGGTTAATATATGTATCCCCTTTATATCTAGTTAGTAATAATCATACATATTTAAATAGGTACGCATTCAAGAAGGCAGCAAACAAGATTGGAGGATTGCATAGTCAAAGTAAAACAGTCTTAATGCTGATTCATATATAACCTTGAGGTGATAGATTACCATACGATCCAAATGCCTGAGTATTTTTTGCCCTTTGTTAATAGTTTTAAATTTTTCCTTTGTAGGTATGATCAATGCTAAATTCAGGTTTAATATTTATTTATTGGAAACAAGCCCGTTGTTAGAAGGAATTCATTATGATGGAGGACTGTATTTCCCCATGGTTGGTTTGGTTAAATTAGGTGTTGTTGATTCACTTAGACTTATTAGTCCATTGGAATACTAAGGGATAACTAAAGTAAGAGCTAGCTCCACTGGAGAAGCATTTAGTTTGATCCGCGTCGATCAGGACCTTGCCTACAACTATTTGAGACAATTCTCCCAGATCCCTAAATAGGTAGGATCCAATAATAAACAACCACTTTCCGGCTAGTGCCGGACCGCTGAAGAGAAGATGTTCAGTGGATTTTTCCCCTTCATCATCGATGCAACTTTTATATGCTTTAATTTTCCCCTACCTGTAGTTTCGCCGCATGTACTTATATATAAATCAGACACTGTTTCTTCAAAACAGAAACTACCATTGATAGCTTACGCCTAGCTTGAACATTCATATATTCATTTAAGGATACTCTGGCGTATAAGTAATAAAGATTCACCCACTATACGTAGTATATATTAGTCATACGTATGCGAATACAATCTTTTGTTAGTATGCATGTACGTCCGCACTTCAAGATATAATTGGAATAACAAACTGAAAATGATTTCGGGATAAATTTTAAAATTTTTTTTATTAAATATATATCACCACCGTCGGTGGTGCAATGGGTAGTATGCGCGCCTGTTGTACAGGAGATCTTGGGTTCGATCCCTGCTCCAACCACCTTAAAATTTCTTTCGACGACGGTCACCTCGCTTAGTGACGGCGACACTATCGAGTATATAGCCATGAAAAAGCTTCTCAAAATACCGTTCGGAATCGGTGTAAAATTGTAGGTCCCAATCAGTGAGTGAAAACTGGAAAGCGCACAGCTCAGTGATTGTGGGAAGTTCTCCCTGGTCCCTTCATGGGATGTAATGGGAAACCATTTATTTTTTTTTTTAATAATAATTACATGGTGGATGTTTTGATTATAACGAATATAGAAAACCTAAAAATCCTCGCACCATATTTATTTTTTCTTTGTAGACCAGTGTCCAAATTCTGTATGTCTTTACCAACAAAAATCTGTAGTTAAATAGATAAAATTCAAAAATGTTGTCATGAAAATTTGTGAACTTACCTATCGATTTTTATCCCTAAAAGGTTACGAAATTGAAGTGCAGGTCTGAAACTAATGTCACAAGAGTGTACTAACTCGTATTATTATATGAAGAACATACTAATTCAAACAGGATCAAATCAGTTGCAAATGATTACAGGAATTCATTTACTTGTAAAAATTCGTATAGATAGAGCACTGAATTTTTTCATGGACACCTTGGCATATAAGTAATAAAGTTAACCCTACTGTACCAAGAAAATGATGCTCATACGTATAAGCATTTGCACGCATTTCGATTAATAAATGGAATAGCAAACTCAAATGGACGGCAGGGTCTAAGTTATGGACATCTGACTTAGTGGACGGACAGATGATAACAAATTCCGTAATGTCAACGACCCTTGCCCCCTTTCCAACTTCATCTTTCTTCCAATAACCATGACTGCTCAGCTAAAATTAATGATAATTTGAAAGCTGTCATTGAATCGACTCTCTATTAGAGATTTTACACAGCTGGAATATGCATTCAACGTATTTAAGAGGAATTCTCCCAATAAAAACTTCACAATTGTGAGTTTCTCTTGCGATGGTGACCCCATGACGTTTAAGTAATCTAACAATCAATTATTAATCATACGTCCAGCATTGCAATTATTCGCTTATAGCTTTGTAATCTATTTATGTAGGAATAAACTTATTTATTTGTAAATATTATCAATGACGTTTTCCAAGTTGTCTTTGAATATAATATGGAAAAGTCATAAATAACATAAATATTTTATGCCTTTTAACAATTAATAATTTGCTAAACTCTCGTAAACTTGTTGCCGCCAATCAATTTAATATTTCATTTGTCCTTATTTCGTTTTGTCTATTTTCAGATGGTTACCTAAATCCGCCATGAGGCCTGTCGGCCCCGATACCTCACACACCGATTGTATTTTGGTCGTTGGTGTTTCCCGTCCTAAATTAGCCGTAGTCTTTCTTACCGTTATGTTGATATCCTTATTTTTGACATTTCATGTCCTTTACGACAGTGCGGTGTACAACATTCAGGCAGCTCAGGCTGTGCACGAACATCATCATCGTTTAGCTCTAATAAATTCAAACAGTATTAACAACAATGCGGGTTCAAATGCTGCTGGCAGTGCTGAGGCAGGACTAGGCAATGGTATTGGTTTTATCAATAGCAATCGTTTAAATCATTTGCCCCAGGATTACACGCATAATAACAAGCATCCCGGTGATGTATCATCATTATCCTCATCGTCTTCATTGGCATCGTCGTCATCCAATCAACAGATAAGTCATCCAATGGTATTTCCTTCGAATCGAGTACATTTTCCCAAAACCAGTCGACGTTTGCCACAGGTAAGTTAATGGACTGTTTGTGTATGGGTGTGTGTGTGTGTTTGGGAGGAGGGCATTGTGTGAATCAACCAACTATTGTCGTTAAGAGCACAAGGGGGTTAAAGTGCCCTAGGAAACTTACGAATTTTGCACAAAATTATGCATTTAAGGACGAAGGATTATTGTGAAAAGTGTTTAACGCGAAAAGTGCTATTTGTGTTTGGAAATAAATTAACCGTAATTGGTAAAAGGAACTAACTTAAGGAACCAACTATTAAACAGTGTCTCAGTCTACGTTTTATTTAACATTTTATATTAATTACGAAAAAGTAATACAAAGTTTTCAAAATTTCCTAGAAACAGGGAAGAAGTCTGAGAAGCCTTAATGAATACTGTCATGTTATCGGGAAATATCTAATTGAATGGTATTCCCATTGCAACGACATACTTGTTTACTATAAGCCAGTGCCACAATTTGAGATCACTACTGAAGAAAATTAAACATGAATAGCGACAATTGCAGCGACTGGAATTTCTAAAGAAATTGTAACCTCAGGTCAGGTTCAAACTATCAAGGATTTTATACAGACAACTGTTGCCGAGCGCTTTATAAGTGATTGATTTCTTACATTGTTTTAAAACGGGTTTAAAATATGGAAACAGAAAAAAGAATCCCAGTAGGAATTTCAAGTTTGTGATTGCAGGATAATTATCTATATCGAATTATTATATTGTTGTCCTCAGACATGATCCTAATCACCCACCATGAAAAGACCCAACAGCTAAATTTCAAGTCAATCAAATAATTTTTTTTATTTTTCGGCCAACTGCCATTTTGAATTTGGAAATTTAAGCACAGCACGCGCTGGGTAGTACAATCCAAATATAAATTTTAAATGTATCCGCTCTTGAGTATGGAAAAAATAGCACTAAAAAAACTCCGAATTTCAGTCCAGGCTTCTGCACTAATTCAAGGTTTACTAATATATCACACATCTTTTCTCGCCAATAACCTCCATACTTCTCATTTCCCGGGACACGGTATTCCTTTCCCGGCAAGCTGGGATTGATATATAAAAAAATTATTTTTTCTTCGGTTTGTTAAGCCATGGTGCACAGAAGGTTTTTCTTATATCCCGGAACAGCGTTTACGCAGTTTTTAAGCAAATATCATAAAATTTCCGGAAAATATTCTACTAATCTTGTTCTTCAATACTGCCAACTCGCGAGCCATGGGAGTAAGTATTTTAGACACGCCGGTCTGAGCTAGACGGGAAAACTGAAAAATTTCATACAAATGAATGAAATTCTTCGTTCCCGGACCAACGTTTGAACAGCATTCCATTAAATGTCATAATTTTTTGTTAAAATATTATGAAGTCTCTGGTTATGAGATCTGCAAAATTCTAAGCCATTCTGTGCATCTTTGTTTAGCAAACCAATGAAAAAATCATTTTTTTACTTCCTGGGAATCCCGGAAATATCATGAAAATTCTAATTCCCGGGAATCCTGGGAAATCTTTCCGGTACAAACCTAGAGCATTTCTCCATAGCGGTTTCCTTCAGCGATCGAACAGTGCCTGACCAAATATTTAGACTGACCTGTGATAAATTGGAGGGTAAAATTTGACCGTACAGCACTGATATGAATGAGTTCTGCAGGCTGTCTCTTCTGGGGGCACTTCCCTGGGCTTAACAAAACTCCTCTGGGGTAGGTTTTGGACTGGTTGATTGTAATATGATCGAGAACTCAGTATCTTGCACACACGATATGCGGGATACTGGTTCTCTATGTGGGATACTGGTTCTCTATTACATGTCCGCTGAGAACGGTTCGGGATCGGTTAGCATGGGCAGCAAGTGTAATAACAATTGGCAGGAGCCTATTGTGACACAGTGAGACGAGTGAGCCGAGGCCCCTGTGTAGGAACAGTGAGCCGAAACCCCTGTGTAGGAACTTTGAGCCGAAGCCTCTATGTAAGAACAGTAAGCCGAAGCCGCTGTGTAGGAACAGTGAGCCGAAGACCCTGTGTAGGAACAGTGTGCCCTGTGTAGGAACAGTGAGCCGAAGCCCCTGTGTAAGAACAATAAGCCGAAGCCCATGTGTAGGAACAGTGTGCCGAAGTCCCCTATGTAGCAATGTATTTACACCGTCTTTACTAAAGAATGGATCCCAAAATTGCTCCTGTGCTTTGCAGAACTAGAGCCCCAGATAAAATGCTATAATCTTGCCTGATTGTGCGCTCGAAATACGACCACTCGAGTCTAGTCAACCGTAACACTAAGTACTATCGCTGTAGTGACGCAACTGAGAATTGCATCCAAGCACTCATTCTCGTGTGGTCTTTAAATTTAGTTCGCTGCTACTTGCACACAACGCCGACAGAGCTTGTGTGTTTGTCAGTATGTGTGATTGTTCGCGGTGGTTGATGCGAGTGACGAATATTGTGTATGCTTAGGCGACGGCTAGACCAGGGACGTATGGGTTTGTGAATGGCGGTGAGTGTATATTATTATTTGCGGACGGATCATGACGTCACTTTACAATGTATATATTTGCAGGCATGGTTATCATGAATTAAAGACCTGCTGCTTATTTCCGGCTACCTAAACGCTACCTGAACGGTGTTAAGAATCATTCCAAGGAAGTTCATATGTTCTAGAAAGTTTTTATTGAGATCTTAGGTACATTTCTGTAGTTAATTGATTCCTTGAATTTTACGATTGGCTATGTATGGAGTTGAACAGGGGAAAAAGGTAAACAAAAATCGAATTTTTTTGATTTTATATTTTTGTTTTTTATGACAAGAGCTACAGCTTTCTCTCAGAGGGTAAATCAAAATTCCGAACGGTTTGCAAGATATGAGCCTGACAAAATTATCACTTTTTTGCAAAAATGACACCGGGGCCCCAAATTTTTGGGGGCCAATAAAAAGTGCATGACTTTGCAGAAAACTTTGAGTCACTGGTCTTTTTTTTGGTCTTTTATCACGTAGTGGTGTCCGTATATGGTTCTATTTTTTCGTGTTGCACTGTGTAATCCATTAATCATTGTGTCTCAAACATGTAGTATTGTGTAGCTAACAGATTGTGTTTGGACACAAATTTACTATATTTGTGACAAGATACAAACACGTTATAATTGCATCCGAACAACAAAACAAGATAGATTTTTTGGCGTGTATGTTCCTACAAGTAATTTTTGTCATATTTGGAAAGTAACACCCGTCAAATTTGTATGATTAACTTTAAATACAAATTGGAATAATTTTATATTTTAATGGAACTGCTAAATTTAAAAATCAATGAGTCTATGTTTGTTTCAGCTTAAGGCCATTAATATCAATGAAAAAATCCATATATAAAGAATCTGGCGGGTGGTGGTAATAACTACCAAATACTTAATAACAAGACTCTTTAACTCCAAACTCTGAGAGCCATGAAAGTGTGCCAGGGTATTGTATTTCTTCATTTATTGGCAGCGAAGGAGATCAAATTTAATTATCTTGCACGAAATTTAATTAAATTATCCCCTGCGTAGGTAGCCACCTACTGTAAAATATAAAACAAACATCAGTCATCATGAACATCTTTACCAGCATTATCGTCTTTAACAGCATCATTATCATTAACTTCATCATCATCAACAGCACAATCGTTAACATCTTTGTCATCGTTAACAACATAACTATCATAAACTTTATTATCATCATCGTCATTGTCAACATCATCATCATCATCATCAACATCATCATCATCAGCAACGTCATCAATATCATCATTAGCATTAACTTCATCATCATCACCTTCCTTGACGTCCTCGTCGTCTACTTTATCGAAAACTTCCTTTGAAATATCAACTAAATGAGCATCAAAATTAATGTACATTTTATTTGAAATCACATAAAATGCTTGACATGAAAACAACAATAGATGCAAAGGACGAAATAAACGCTACGTTGGTATCCTTTGCAATGTTAGGACAATTGTCTCATTTCAAAAAACTAATTGCTGTAATTTGCTGATTTTATTTCCAAACTCATTTAGCATAAAGTAAAAGCTGCTGGTACTTAACTTCGACTCCAGCCGCTGGTTGGGGTTGCTGGCTGATATGAATGCCACTATAGACACCAATGGCAGAAGGGAATCAAGGGTCAGGTCAGCAACTACAATTACGAATTGCGAATTACGACGACAGCAATGGTCCTTCATAAACTAAATCATAATAATTTTACCCAAAAACAAAAAAAATAAAACGTTCAAATGTTAATGTTATTTTCTCTATTTTTTCTCTTGCTCCTTTTTTTTTATTGGTCCTTCGCCTGGACAATTTTGCTGGTTTTTTTCCACATGGACTCATACAACACTGGCTGTCAACTCCATTAACAACATCTGGCCGGACCTTGCCGTGAACTCCCTTGCCACCCTCCCCTGCGTACAGGCTTTAATCATTGGCATACGAAAATGTGGCACTCGCGCTTTGCTGGAAATGTTGTACCTTCATCCTCGCATCCAGAAGGCTGGCGGTGAAGTACATTTTTTCGATCGGGACGAGAACTATATGAAAGGTCTGGAATGGTATCGCAAAAAAATGCCACATTCATTTCGCGGACAAATAACGATAGAAAAATCTCCTAGTTATTTTGTATCGCCAGAGGTGAGTAATTACTATTTTAGTGTGTTTGTGTGTATTTTGATTATAGAGTATATGGATGTATGGGTGGCTACGAAAAATAAAACAGTGTGAGTATGCTAGGTATGTGTGTGTGAGAGTGTTGGTGTATAATTGCCTTTAACAGGAATACACACACAATTCTTTCTCTACTACATACATTTATATACTTCCATTCATAGGAAGCAATGCATTAATTACATATATGTACGTTTTGACTATTTGTAAAAGGTAAATTATAAAGGGTGTTCCACTAAGGCTACACAGAAACTGTAATTGTCATTGAAGATCAAACTGATCTCCAACTAACGAAGGCAGAGGGATAAAACGTATGTCTCGGTAAGAATGCCCTTTCTCATTTTTAATTAAAATCACGTAGTTTTTGAGCTAGTTGCGATTTTTTTATTGTATTGCAAAGAAGACATGTTCCGATTAAGTATGGAATAAAACATGCGTCAAATGGCCCCCACGGATCTGATGACAGGCCATTAATCTTTTCCTGAAATTGTCCATGACTCTTTCACCAAGATGTGGCTTGACCTCACCGATGTCACTTTCGATCTCGGATTTGAGCTCAGGAATTCTTTCTGGTTTATTCGTTTAAACCCGAGAATTCAAAAAACCCCAAAGAAAGAAACCGTACCGCGTTAAATCGCATGATCTTGATGGCCAGTTGACATCAGAATTTCTTGAGATAATTTTTTCTAGAAATCGTTGCTGCAATAAATCGACTGTTTAATGCGCGGTGTAGCAGGTCCTGCTGAAATCACATGTCCTCCAGATCCATGCCACAAGAACTCCGTTATCATGTTTCTGTACGAATGCGGTTCACAGTCACTGCAATTTCGGCCTCATCTTAAAAAACCTAAGGCCCAATCACACCGCCAGACCAAACCCCTTACCAGACAGTTGCTAGTTGTGCGTGAATTTGTTTCTCATGGATTGAATGGGGATTTTTTGAGCCCCAAATTTGACAATTTTGTGTATTCACGAAGCCATTCAGATGGAAATGCGCTGCATACGAGAAGATGAAATTTTTTTGAAAAATTGTCATTTACTTCACTTTGCTCCATTACCCATTGAACGAATTGCCGGCGATTTCCATGGTCTGCTGGTTTGAGGCCCTGAGTAAGCTCTTGAGAAAGCTGAATTTTGTACGTATGAAGGTGGAAGTCTTTGTCAAAATTCGCTGCGTAGTGCTTCGCGAAATTTGAAGTTGTTGACAACGATGCCTAATCGATGTAGGTATTCGGCGACACTCTCGGCTACAGCAGCAATGTTTTCAAGAGACCGACCGGTACGTTGACGCACATGAGTCTTGCTGTCCATAGCCGATGCAATTTCTTCAAATTTGTTGACCACTCTTCGAATGGTTGACACATTAGTTGCACTTTCTCGACTGACAATTCTTCGAAGCTTGCGAGCGGTCTCAGCATAACTTTCGAAATTTTTGTAGTAAGATTTCACCATCATAACGCGTTGTTATTTCGTAAAGCGCTCCATTTTTAATAATTGGAATAAACATATGCGACAGTTGCCAAATTTCGGAGCTGCCATTGCGCAAAAAAAATTACACTAAATTTAAACACTGCAATCTTAATGAGACAGCCTTTACTAAGGTACCAATCACATTAATTGACAGTACAAGTGGTATTAAAAAGATCAGCATGATTTGGGGATATTCTCTTTGTCTGTCCATTGTAAACACATGGTTGCGAATTTTCTAGTTATCGTTTTTGTCGCTGTTTTATGTCCTGTTAATAATACAAGCATATTTTTAAATTAGAATAAGAGTAACCGGTTTCTTTACTTTACTCGTATAGTACAACTTCACGCTCTATAATATGTATTTTCTGAATAGCAATATAGTTTTTTTGTTTGTGTGTTTTTATACCCTTCTTAACTAAGACAAGTTATATCTTCTTCAGTCGTTTCCCGAACCATCGTTGTCCATTCTCGATCGTTGTCCAAGGTCCGATATCGATTTAAGCATTAGTGGTGAGATGACATAAGTTTTCGTTTATGTCAGACTGTTCTCGCGATGTAATCAAACTTTCGTGGTGATTTGCTATAAGGCAGCTTTCAAGTCGAAACGACGGCATACTTTTAGGCGTAATTAATGTTAGACAATGAAGCTTCAATAATCCACCACAAATTATTTGTTGGCACTCTACTGTTATTTTGGCTTAAATGTTAGTTAATATTAACATGTAAAGCCTTTATCGTAATAATGTGTAGATGGGGGATCCTGAGATTAATGGAAAATATGTATCGAATTTCAAAACTAAATACATATTCCCCCCTGTAACGTATGAAGATATGATAGGAAAATATTACTGTTGGGATTCGTTATTTTGCAGCGGATTTATCAAATACAACTAAAAAAGAATTACCGTTGTCCTCAATATATATACATATATATGTCCTTTATTTATTCAAACAAAATACAACAATGCAAACCAATACTACAATACCAAGTCTAGATAAATGGTTCACGAAGAACGCAAGGCGTCAACGAATTTTATTAGTAGATTTCTGGCTCTGGCAAGCGATTTAATGTTTTCCATGATAGACGAGTTTGTTTGAGGTGCTTCTCCTGGCACCGATTCCATGTATTTTGTGGTTTTCCTGGCCTTCGACAACCCTGCGGTTTCCAGTCTAGCAAGATCTGACATTTTGCGCCTAAGCATATGGCCGATCCAAGTCTGTTACCTTCTACGTAAATCCAATTCAATACACTGAAAGAATATCGCTTCGTTGCATGGATAAAACATTTTTGTTAATATTTTTACGTTGCTACAGTGAAAAGTCTCGTGTATCAGACAATTTGGTAGTCGCTGCAACGAAAAATTCCATACATGATTTCTTTGACAATTTTTTATTTCGTTCCTGCAAAAACTTAATTTTCGTTGCTGCAACAATATTATTTAATTTAAATTTTGTAAAAAACTGGATTAAACATTAAAAAAAAATAATTGCATGAAATGTAAAATACTGATATTTGCTTTATCTGAAGCAACTTCATTGCTGCAATGTAACACATTCATTGCAGCAATTAACTAATTTCATTGGAAGAACGATACCTAGTCATTGCAACAATGAAACAAATTCATAGCGGTATCGAAACAGATTCGTTGGAATAATAAATGAAATTCATTGCAGCAGCAACCATGCTTTCATCGCAGTGACGAACAATTTGCAGATGATGAACACATTTTCGTAGCGGGAATGAAACTCTACGTTAGGTTACTTTCGATGAAAAAATTTGTTGGGATGATGAACATTTTCATCAGTAGATGCAAAGTATTTGTTTCAGACAGCGATTGACAAACGTTTGGACCTTCTTCATTGTCAGCTTTGTCAAGCTCAAAGTAGTACAACCGTACAACAGTACACACTTCAAATTGCAATTGAATATTCGCAATTTCGTCTTCTCCGATATTCTCTTATTGTGCCAGATTTTTTGCAGCTTTAGAAACTTCAGCTTTAATCCGCTTTATTAACCAAATGACTACAAAAAATGTGTGGTTATCGTAGAAGTTTGTTGTAGTAGATATTTCGTAAACGATAAGATAAATAATTATGACGATAGAAATAATTAAAAGGACATGCCTATTTTCGTACGTTGAAATACGCAGATGAATTTATCGAAAATTGTCAGTTAGAACGTTCTGGTTCTAAGGTCGCGAATTTACAAACCATCAACTCTTAGTGGACTATTGCGTTCTGTTCGAATACGCATTAGGTTTGTTCTCGTTATATTTATTCTCAATCTTACTTTGTTTGCATATTGCATTCATGTACATGTTATGCATACGCCACTGACTGGCGGACGGTGCATCTGCATCAGTTGCCTCCATTACCTCGTGTGTAAGTAGAAGAAATAATGTGGGGGACACGACACAGCCTTGTCTAACTCCAGCAGATGTGGTGAAAGTTTTGCTTTGCTCCCATTTAAAACGAACTTTATACGCTGCATCTCTGTACAGTTCATGGATCATGGACACTATCTTGTCCGGTTTCCCATTTATGGACAAGATGCACCACAATCACACTTTTCTTTGAAGTCTCTGAAATGAAGATACAGAGGCGAGCGTAGTTCAACTGATTGTTCTATGACTGTGGGGCATGTGATCACGTGGTGGGCACACGAACGACCAGTTCTAAAACCCGCATGCTCCTTCCGCAGAATTTGGCCCAAGACCGGCGAGATCCGCTGAAGAATAGTGGTCGCCATTTCTTTGCATACTGCATTTAGCAATGTAATACCTCTCCAGACCTGTACTGCGTTAGATCACATTTTTTTGGAGTAGTGATAACCACTCCATCTTCCCACTCCGTAGGGATTTTGCTGTCTATCCATACAGTTCTGATGACCTGGCAGTAATAATATCTGCTAATGCTGATACACTATATTTCAACAGATCCGCTGTAATATTATCCGAACCAGAAGATTTGTGATCCATCATTTTAACCAGTGGTTCCGTTGAAATATCCCTGCTCGGGTTGCGACGTAAGGATGCTGCCGAAGAGGTACTCTAGTCTTCATCATCCAGAAGAATAGATTGTGTCGTAAATATTTCACTCCATCGCTCCACTTGCTGATTTTCCGTTGATCTATCTTTCAACGACCAAGTACACCTGATGTTGCCGCTCAGCTTCTCCACTGAAGAGTACATAATACGGAGGTTACAATATGGAAGCTACCTCTATTCGGTTTCCATTACATCCCATGAAGGAATAGGGGAGAGCTTCTCAGAATCAGTAAGCTGTGCGCGTTATAGTTGTACACTTACTGATTGGGACCTACAGTTTTACATCGGTTCTAAACGGTATTTTGAGAAGCTTTTTCATGGCTAAATACTCGATAGTGTTACCGCCACTATGTGAGGTACCCTGTGCCGAAAGAATTTTAAGGTGATCAGAGCAGGACAGTTCTCATGTGCAAGGGTCGCGCATACTAACCATTGCACCACCGACGGCTATATTGTTTATCATAATCTGAGCGAAGTATGTAATCCACTCTACGTCCTGACTGGCATTAGGCTAATTTTAACTGTCTATTTAACGTTGGTGTCTTCGACCGTATACGAATATTGTGCAGGGATTCACGATTCTGAATTCCGGTCCAGGATTATGCTCTACTCCAAGCTATAATCACACATATCTTCTCTCCAAGGACCTTTATGCATATTTCCGTCGGTGGTCGAAAAATGCCTGACCACCTATTTTGACAGACCTGTGTAAAATTGGAGAGTAGATTTTCATAGTACATCATTAATATGGATGGGTTCTGTAGACGACGGTCTGTATTGTATTTTACGATTGTGCCTCTAATATCAATGACAGACTCTGGACGGAAACAAAAAGTGCCCATTAAGAGTTAGTGGTCGCTATCAGTATCAGCACCACGTCTAGATTTGACGTCCTGTACGGAACCCAGAAACGTCTTGCTGACAAGTATGTGATCAATTTAATTGATGATTTAACTTTCTAGCGATTTTAATGTATACTTGTGAATATTTCTGTGGCCGAATTTCGTTCAGCCGATAATCAGTTGATGGCGAGTACTGAAATCTAGGAGCCTGTCACGATTGTCAGTTCTCACAGTTATAAGAACATGTCTTCCCATAACTTCCTGTAGGTTGTTCTTATCGTGGCCCATATTGGCATTGAAATCTCCCAAAAATATTTTAATGCCACCAATTAACATGGAGTTTACATCAAAATCCAGTTGGCAATTGGATTCGTCCTTAACACTGTCCTCATCAGTCTCAATAGGGGTACAAGACTGTACCACAGAAATCCTGCGTAATTTCGAATTAGAACTAGCAATAATGGCGCGATCAGACATAGCTTTAGAGAATTTCTAGATATAGGTATTAGAGAGTTTCTAGCCCTAGGAGAAAAAGAAGGCTAAATAAATAAATAAATGGTTACCCGTTACATCCCTTGTAGGGATTAGGATTAGGGAGAGCAGTGCGCCTTCTAGTTTTACACTCACTGATTGGGATCGACAGTTTGACACCGGTTTCGAACATTATTTGAGAAGCTTTTTTATATACTGTCGCCGTCGATAAGCGAGGTGACCCAGTCGAAAGATATTTACGGTGGTCAAAGTAAGAATCGAACCCACGTTCTCATGCACAAGAGCCGCGCATAGTACTATTACACAACCGACTGCCACGAAAAAAGGAAGGCTGACTCCATTTATACGTTGCGTATCATTGCCGGTGTAAATGAAGCATTGACCAGATGGAAACCGAGATTTGTCACTATTAAGCCAAAGTATTTCGCTTAAGCCTAGGATGTTCACATTGTAGGATGCCATAACTCGTCTAACTTGCCTCGATTTTTCGGAGAAAGTTTTTACATTCCAGATACCAAATATTAACCGTTGTTTAAAACCAGATATCGTTATCGAGGGGGTTGTTTTTTCTTTGAATTTTTTGACGCTTCTATAATGATTGCAATTTAAGACGAGTGATTCATTAGACCACCAAACGATCCTAGTGCTAGGGCTGCCAACAATTTCTATGCAGGTATACGCCCTGTATTAGAGAGGTATTTTTATCGAATTTCCAGTATAGATCCGCAGTGTTTAGTTAACAGCAGGAGCACCTCGAACATGGTGTGGCTCTTCACCATGCCCTACACTCCTGGCAGGAGCTTTTCTCATCCCTGTCCACTAAAAACTCTGCACTCGCCCCAAAATGTGTACAGTGACAGCTAAACACATCTTTTTCAATAACCGGAGAAAAACATGATCCCTTAGCATTAAAGGAAATTACAACTGTAATTTCGTAGATACAAACATTTGCATTTCCATTTGCTCTGGCAATGCGACTTCAGGTGGTGGAAACTGATCCCAATTTTAATGAAATATGGGAATGCTTTTGATATTTTGAATTTGTTGGACTGCTAATAATTATTTCAAAGCCGTTTATTTGAAGAAGTTTGTAGCTTCGATTGGTGCTGCCTCGTAGTATTTTCAAATTTATAAACCTGGACATACTTACATAAAATATTTGAAAACCAAAATTGCCAGATACGAAGGGAATTCTTTGATAATAAGAACAATTGCCAATGTTATTTAAACAATTTTGATTTTGCATTTGTAGAGGTATTTGAAATTAAATAGACAAATTATAATTGTCATATAATTAACTTGCCTCGCGTATGGTAAATATCTATTGAAGTCAAAAATTTTTATTTCAACTTGAGAATTTAAATTCAGAGTTTGAATACATTTCTTTCACAACTCAAATTCATGTCATACCTCCCATATTTAAACTAATCGCTCTTTTATACTTTTAATTAAACTTTATTATAGAATCTATCACATCTCTTCCATTTCGAATATAAAGAACTCATTATATTATTTCACATTACAAGGAAACCCCCAGTATTGCTAATATGTCCCCTCCCCTTTCTCGAGCAACGCCACAAGGGTAATTATCCAATTTTTTGTTGGTTGGTGTAGAAGCAGACAAAAGTCTTAGAAATGAGGGAAATGTTAAATGGAATGTATGTGACATTCAGTCTTTCATGTGTTTTGTAAAAACCGAATTAAAACTTTCATCTCAATTAGTTAATTAATGAATGGCACATTCGAGGAGTCGTCCATACATATATATGAGTATAACACTAGGGATGTGACTTTTTAAATTTTTTTCTTGGAAAATTTAAAATACGTGAGAAACACAAATCAAAAATACGTTCTTGGTAAATTCCTTGACAAAAACCATCCCATGGGAAGGGGCCAAAGTTGACGGGTTTTGGAATTATAGCACATTTTTCCAATGTCCCAGGAAATTTTCAATTTCAATTTAGTTCCCCAGTAATTCTTTTACAATGATTAAGTTCAATCTAATTATCAAAACAAGAAAGTTTCCTAAAATCATCTAGATCTAAGGATTCCAAAGCTAAGTTTGAAAAAAAGTACGATTTTTAAAAAAATTCAATTTAATTTTTTGGAACGAAGTTCCTTATCGCACGTTAAACAACTCCTTTTAACACTATTATGCTACGATACAACCCAGTATTATCAACCATAGATAAAGGAAATAATTGATATAGCTAGGCCATTGTCAACTTTGTTCACTAGGTGCTGTCCTGTACTACTGACACTTTCATTGAAATTTCCCATAATTCTCATTGACGTTTATTCAAAATTGGGGGAAATTTTTGTGAAAATAATTTAAACAAGGGAAAATGTGACAAGATTTAAATAATTTTATATTGAAGCATTTGTTTCTTATATAAAAAACTAATTCAAAGCCATGAGACCGGTGTTGGGATATCAATAAGGGAAAAACCGTAAGACCCCCAAAAGATGAACATGCCGGAACGCCTTTTTAATCTTAAAACTTCCCCACACCAAAAAGTGTAGCTTCTGACATCTAACTTCTGTGGTCGCAGACGCCCAAAGCGTTAGAGTGTGTGAGGACTCTCAACAAGGAATGGCAGCTGAACCGGAGGAAGAACTAATTTATTAGGACATAGTCGGTGGTTTTGCAATTCGACGCCCATCAGATATTCTACTTGAAGTAGAGTGTTGTATTCTTGTTTCGAAGTGATATTTTTGTTGAAATTTTTTCTTACTTTTGATATGAAATTTTAGAATTTTAATGTAATTTTTTTGATTTTTTTGCAACAAAAAAATTCCATTTATTGCTCTCAACGACATCTAGAAAATAATCCATTACACTAAAATTTTACCAACACTTGTGCTTTTTTTGCAACAAAAAAATCCCATTTATTGCTTTCAACGACATCTAGAAAATTACCCATTACACTAAAATTTTACCAACACTTGTGCTTCATCTATTAATTTACTTTATCTACGTTATCAACTAGATTTTGTACTTTTGCTTTGGTTTGTGTCTAGACTAACATATGCTGGAAAATTTCTTATTTAATGGGAAGTTTTCTAGGTGTAGCCCGTAATCAATATTTACTATATTTTGTGGTTTTGAACCCAACAAAAAGTAAATTAGAAAATCCAAAGTGAAAGAAGATCAAAAAGAAAATTTTCTTAAATAAGTGCCATCTCTTAAAAAAAATAAATTTTCTCAAAAAAAATACAAAGTCCTATTGATATTCTTAAACAAAGTACCTTTTCCTAAAAAAACATTTTTAAATAAGTATTTTTAATAAAACTAACTAAACTAACTAACTGAAACTATATATTTAATAAAAAACTACCTTTTCTTTAAAGAGTACCATTTTTTGTGAAACAAAATTAATTTTCTTGACACTTTTTACTCTTAAAAATATACCTATTCTTGAAAAAAAACCAATTCCAAAATAAATTCCCATTTCTTAAAAAAAAACCTCTTCTTCAAAAAACACCTTCTCTCAAAAAAAATAGATTTTCTTACAATAATTCCTTTTCATAGAATTACCTTTTCTTAAAAATAAAATAATACCTTTTGCTTTCTTGAGATAAAAGTAGCCTCTCTGAAAATAACTATATGTTCTTAATAAAATATCTTTTCCTAAAAAGAGTACCACTTCTTTAAAATGTACCTATTCTTAAAAAAGTACTTTTTTGTAAAAAAAAAATTATACTTTTATGGCTTTTTCTTCCAGAAAGTACTTTTTTTTAAAAATAGTACCTTTTCTTAAAAAAAACATTAGCTTTTAATAAAAGAAGTACTTCTGTTTAAAAAATCACCTTTTCGGGAAAATATAATACATATTCTAACAAAAAGGACCTAAAAATATACTTTAAAAAAAAAATACATTCTACAAAAAAAAATTTTCTCAAAAAATGTTTATCATTTTACAAAAAGTATCTTTTCTTAAAGATCCATTTAAATTATCGAATTTCTCAACGGGCGTCTTAGGTGTGTTGGAACTAACTAGTCCATAATATGTATATAGCGCAAGGAACTACGTTGCAACCGGGTGTCCCCTGACACCTCATGAAATTTTTTTTCAGTGTTTAATGTCTTCAAAGTTTACGGGTTTGGAATTTTAGCACATTCCTCCTATGTTCTAGAGAATTTTCAATTTCAAATTACTTCCCCTGTATTTCTATTACATTGATATAGATCGATCCAGTTATGAAACACGCAAGTTTTCTAAAATTCCACTTGCCATAAATATTCCAAATCTGAGTTTGAAAAAAAGGACGATTTTGAAAAAAATTCAATTCCAATTTAATTGTTAGTTTTTGTACCAGAAATGCATTTAGATGACCCAGAAAACTTAAGTCTATACGCTTCCAATAAGGTGCAACATCCCGCAGTTTTTTAACTATTTCATGGTGGGATAGCGGGTGAAACTAGGGTACCTCGAGGAAAATCTGTCAAGATGGCCTAATATTGATGGAAAATCATTAATAAGTGAAAATATGAGTGAGAAACAAAGTTTATGTACTCCAACCGATTCAAAAAATTTCGGTTTGTCTATAAAACGCAATAACTAATTTTAGGTACCGGTTTCGAAACCCGGTTTTAAAAACCGGTTGTAAATACCGACAGTTAACCCAGGTTTCGATCAACAACTCCGGTTTAAATAAATATAACGGTATTACAACTGATAACTTCAAAACGTCTTCAAATTTCGGAATCGGTTTCAAAACCAGGTCTCGAATCCGGTTTTTAAACCCGGGTCTTGAAACCGGTTCCAAAAACCAGATACTGTCTCTAGTCTTCAAGCCCAATTACTTTCCACCATTTAGAGTACATAAGTATTTTTTCTCACTCGAAGTTACATATAAGTGATCTAGCTTCCATACTCGTTCAAAGCGTTTTGACGCTTTTTCCTCGATATTCTCTAGTATGTATGACCCACAATCCCGCCAATAAATCGGTGAGAAAGTTTGGCATGTTATACCTTATTGGAAGTATGCGGACTCCAGCTTAATAGCCATTGTAGTAAAAGCGATCTTGTTTATCATCTGAAACAATTTATTGGACAAAAACTGAAAAACGTGAAATTTCCCTTTTTCCAACAAAGGATTTCTTCTGGACTTCGATTTTGAATCCTTAGAGTCAGTGGAATTTTATAAAATTTTCACAACTTTCAATTTCAGAAATGTTTGTAATCAATTTCAACTAAATCAATTTCAACTAAATGTAAATTAATTGGAAATTGCAAACTTTCTTGAACATTGGAAAACAGTGTAAAAATTTCAAAAACCGTGAACTTTGATCTCTTCCCTGGGGAAGGTTTTGGTCACCAAATTACCTTTATCTTTCAGAATTTATGTTATTCTCATAACGCTCCGACTCTCAGATTTGGAAGCTGGCTCCCGAGTCTGAAGTCAAAGTTAAACCTGCTGGCAAATTGCGGATCCAGCTCGCGAACCTGTAGCCGACATGTTAAAATTCTATAGGAAGCTCACGAGCTGGGAGCCAAATTTGAGGCTGACCGCCCTTGTATCGCGAGCCGACTAGCTAATTTCAATGTCTCGGCCCGTGGCTCACGAGTTGGTTCCGCAATTTAATTCAGAGGGACACGCTAGCGATCTAATGCGAACACTGTGCAAAACTAGATGTCGTTGACAGGAGTAGATCCTGTCCCTCCCAAGAACTCGCTTATTGTGTCCCCCATTGATAGTGCGGGGTCTGTGCTACGCCTTATTAAGTCCAGTTACAGAGACCTTCCAACTGCAAATTAGAAGTTCCGAAAAGTCGAGAACCCGGAAGGATTTCAGCGACAAATCATTTTTGTCATTAACACCTTATGACATCTGATTGTCAGAAAAAGTGTAGGCGTCATTCCGTGCAAAACCGGCCAGATACATCTAAGGCTGGTGAACAGCTACCAAGAAGTCAAGCGTGACACCGAAACTACAGAAGTTGCAACGGATTTGGATGACATGGACGGGGATGTGGCAAACCCTGTGGTCCACGAAGCCAAAATTGGCAATGACGCCCTTGAAGTTGCAACGAATTTGGACGACGAGGATGGGGATTTGACAAATACTGTGGTTCATGAAGCCAAACCTGACGATGACGTCATTGAAGTTGCAACGGATTTGAACGACATGGACGGGGATGTGCCAAATCCTGTGGTCCACGATGCCAAACCTGACAATGACGCCATTGAAGTTGCGACGAATTTTGACGGCATGGACGGGGATGTTACAAATCCTGTGGTACATTAAGCCAAACCTGACAATAACGGCATTGAAGTTTTCACGGAATTAAAGGGAGAGGAAGACGAGGCTAGATGTGACTGCCTATGTGGATTAGGAACACAAGCCCGACACCAAATCCAACGAATTTACTCCGGAATTGTACGTGGTGGAACACAGGAAAGTTATCATATTGATTATGCTGAGAATGGCACATCATTGTCTGATTCCGTGCCCATTAAAGTGTCTTCAGATAGCCCCCAGCAAGATACCCACGACAAGATCAACAACACAGTATCTACTACATATAAACCTTCACTACTGTAATGCCGCTCTGCACACCTCGATCTTCATATGCGCGAATATGCAGCTAATCTTATCTTACAACAACCCTGGGCAAATCTTTAACAGTCTAAACCTGTTTAGGCAGCTTTACTGATCGATGTACAAATATGGAACCCGTTTTCGTCCAAGAATACAAGAATACAGATTCTCATAGTGCTTCGGACCAGTTTCCTGGAAAGTTTATGTTGAGAAGGAGGCCTACCGATTTATCAGCCGATGGCGTTCATCCCCTGTTTTGTACCTTCACATATCCTAGAGATGTGGAAGTCGTCGAGAGGACTTTGCGTAGTGTGAAAGTGTCCGCTGCGGTTTCAATGCCTTTGCAGAAATGTTTCCAAGGCCTCTTCACTCTTTCTTATATTATTTATGTCCAACTATGTACACATTCCAGTCTCACTCTGTACTTAACGGCTTTGGCCTATTGAAACGTGTTCTGCAACACGTCTTCAGGATTTTCATATCCTTATTCCAGCACGGAGACAAATTATTTGGTGTCTCTCTGATGGCTTTTGTAACCATAATGAGCAATTAAACAGGCTTTAGGTTTGATATCAATTGCGTAAAAGTTCTTTAAAGCCCCAAAACTGCGTAATCGATTTGAAATAACCTGTGAAACCGGTTATTGGAAGATAGACATTTTTGCAAAACCGAAGTAGGTTAACCGACCGAAATTCGGTTAACTGGGTAAACGGTTTCGGTTTTGAATACACTAATTAATATCTTGATATTATTCCAGAGGACATATATGCTGGTTCTATGTTTTTAATATTTATCACTCAATATTTGTTTACAATGTTTCCATTTCACTAGGAGTGGTACCTGCATTTGAAATTATTTTTGCGCAGCATTAAAATCCATACCCTGCTTATCACATATTGACCATTATAAGAAACCCAACCAAATCACTGACCTCTGATTTAATCTTAATACAACATTATTCACATTCATTACTGCAATTACTATCAAACTAATTCATACATGCAAATCTATTTATAATCTTTATGCATCATATCCATATGCATACATATATATAAAATTAGTAAAATTAGTCAAAGTCGTTGAAAACGCGCACGTATACGATTAAAGGTGTCTTAAATACAGATGATTGTTATCGCTATTTTAGAACTGTGCGCTACGAAATACAGAAAATACCCACACAATCAGCTGGTCCTTACTGGCCTTACTTTACCGATGCGTTGCTGGACTCCCTCATTGAATTTTGTGAAATTTCTTCGGTAATAAAATCTTTAAAACAAAATAAAGCTCCCGGGCAGGATGGAATTAGTTATGAATTTTATAAATATGCTCCCGAATGTTTCAGCAATGAGATATTATCTGTATTCAACAAAATATTTTTGCATGAAAAAATACCATCAAATTTTCGTAAATCTATTTTAATTCAGTACAGTATACTAAATGTATACTAAATGAATACCAAGCTGGTTTTAGGAAAAACTACTCTACCGTGGACAATATCTTCAATCTGGTAAACATTGCATATTTGAATAAATTGAATGACAAAAATACTTATGCATTCTTCGTCGATTTTTCCTGTGATTTTGATTTAATACCCAGAAATTGCTTGTTTTATAAACTATCGCGCCTCGGTTTATCATCCAAAATCATAAGATTATTGCAGTGTTCGTATGAGAAAACTGAATGCCAAATTTGGGATGGTAACTCTCTATCAGAAACATTACCGGTTGAACTTGGAGTCAAGCAAGGTTGCATTTTAAGCCCCTTGCTATTTTCACTATATGTAAACGACCTAGTCGATGTATTACCAAATGGTGTAAACATAGAGTAAATCTTAGTAGAGAAAATTTTTGACTCATCTGACATTTCCTTTCACACTCTTCGTGGTGCGGTCGGTGTGATAGAGTGATGTTTGACGAAAAGTGACATACACCAGGTGGAATTACAATAATTTCTTGCTTTAATTTTTCATGTAATTTTGGTGAAAAACTGTGAAATTTAAATATGTTTTAAACTTTTTTATTGACTGTTATTGTGAGCATACATTTGTGTTGTGTTTAACACAATAATTTTAACACAAAAAACGAAATGCCGTTGTTGTTATTTTGTTCGTTGTTTTGAACCATTGCCTCTATCTGGTATTAGTAAAGAAATTCTTTTCAACATCAAACGTAAATATCACACCAGGCCAAATGTCATAAATTTGGTGGGAGAACTATTAGATCTACTATAAGTATTAATCTATGGGTGTAAATGTCGCCAACACAAATGTAAAAATACTGCTATATGCTGACGACATTGTGTTATTATCGGATACCCCGACAGGCTTACAAGACATGATTGATGCCTTACATTCATACTGTACCACGTGGTGTTTAAAAGTTAATTTGGTTAAATCCAAAATATTAGTATTTCGCTCAGGAACTAGAATCTCTAAAGATCTAAAATGGCATTTTGGCGAAGAAAATATAGAAATAGTCAACACATACAAATACCTTGGAGTAGACATTTCAAAAAACACTTAAACAACAAATTGACTGCCTCAAAATTAGCAATAAACTCGACTTGGTCTACATACATAAGTCATCCAAATATATCAAAAAGCAACAAAATCAAAATATTCCACGCTGCCTCCAGATCCATTATGTTCTACGCAGCTCAAATCTGGGGATATGAAAAATATAATGATCTAGAGAAGCTATTTCGATTTTTTATTAAGAAGATGCTATATCTCCCAACTACAACCCCCAATTATATGTTACATCTGGAAACCGGATATGAATCCATGTATCTCTCTACGCTGAAACTACACTTTATATACATAAATAAAATATTGAGTATGAACAACCAACGCTTACCTCGTATACTAGCAGAGAGTATTATAGCACAAAATGTGTTATGGGCTAAAGAGTGGTCTAACCTCTGCCGACTTCTTCAATTTACACCAATTGATACTAACACACCTTTATGCGCCCATTGGAAAACAATTTTAAACTTACTACAAACGAAAGAACGTGAAAATTATACACTGAACGCAACCACTTCCCAACATCACGACCTTTATTCACAACTTAATTTCAACGTTATGCCACTGTTCACTGCTAATTTATCATCACGTAACACCAGTTTAATAATTAGAGCGAGAGGTGGACTGCTTAATTTAAATGCCAGGTCCTTTGGAAACAACTCAGTTGCACTATGCACAATCTGCAATTTGCAAGAACCGGAAAATACATGTCACTTTATTGGAGTTTGTCCTGTACTATTTAATGAATTTAGGCGCAAATATTTTGGTCGATCCCTACTAAATATAGATGAAGTTCTTAATATTTTAAATGGCTGTAATTTCTACAACTTGTATAAATACATTGAAGTATGTTCAAATTATAGAAATCTAATAATCAATGAATTTGGTTGATAAAAAATATTTCTTTGTAATATACTTAAATTTGTAAGTCAAAAAAGAAGACAATAATGAATTAATTTAATGGAAACATTTCTTAGTATTTTGCCAATCAGGCTCACAACAAAAATGTTATGCCTAAAATAGATAAATAATGTAATTTTTTTATGAATATGTACATATGTATATGCATTTTTCAAATATATCTATTAATAAATAATAATAATAATAATAATAATATATAAAATTAGTCAGCTGTATCAGAGGCAGACCGATGTCATAAATTCTAGGAATGTGATCATGTGTGCACGCATACATCGATGTCGATGTTTCCAATGAAAATTAAAGTACAGTGTGGATTAACGTATCTGCAAGTAAAGTCCCAAAATAGTTTGGGCTTATCAATGGCCATTTGTCACCTGAATCAGAGCAACATTTCAAAAATAGGGGTTTCTTGAAAAGAGCCACTGTATTTTTTTTATTTTTGGTAAACAAACGCCAGACGCTAAAACCAGGTCAAATCCTTATAAAATTGTATGGAACAATTACAACGTAACCCTATATAAACTTTAATCTTTGCAATTTTTGAATACTAGTGCGTTTAGATGCTCAGCTGATAGCTGAATGTGGTGCTTAAATCTTTCTACACTGAACGGACAAGTATCGTCACAAGGATGAAAATGTTCATCGCCCCAACAACTTTCGTCATCGAAAGTGAGCTAACGTACAGTTTCATCCCCTCTATGAAAATGTGTTCATCAACTGCAAATTGTTCGTCACTGTGATGAAAGTATAGTTGTTGCTGCAATGAATTTGATTCATTATTGCTACGAATTTGTTTTGTTGCTACAATGAATTTGTTTCATTGCTGCAATAAATTTGTTTAATTGTTGACATGAGTAAGTAACGTTCCTGTAATGAAATTATTTAATTTTTGCAATGAATTTGTTTCAATACTGCTATGAACTTGTTTCTTTGCTGCTATAATTTTGATTAATTGCTGCTATGAAATTATTTATTATTAATTGTACACATAAAAAAAAAGATGACTGTAAAATGTTAACAAATAAATTGGTACGTGAAAAATTTCAGCACTCAATTATATTTTTCATTATTTTCATTAAAATATTGAAATGAAAATCGATAAATGGTACCAACAAAAAAATTCATTAGAAATACCCCAATATTTAACGAAGTAAATACGATACGAACAACCACATAACTTCACTCAGAGATAAGTTTGTACAGTCGGTGGCGTAAAGTGCTAGAGGCTCCCCAAAACGACGCTGTGTTGCAAACATCGAAACGATCTTCCAGTGGCTGTGAGTTCGAAACCTACCGCGGTTGTTCAATTTTTTTTTTAAAATAAACAAACTTTCTAATAATACCTCGGATCGAAGACAAAACGAAAACTGAGATACAATTTAGTTTGTTAATGTGTGAAATTCTTCATCGACTAAAAACGAAAATATTTTTGATAAATAACGTACAAATATTTTCGTAGATGGCTGAAATTTTGCATCGATTGAAAAATAATGTTTTTCCAATAAACAACCTACAAATATGGTAACTCATATGTGATTTTTCTTTATCACTGGATTTTCAAGTAATCTTTTGTTTGAATTTTCGAATTTTTTAATTGAATTGAAACATAAATTTTTTCTGTGTACATAAATACAGCGCTAGTATTACATTGCAGGTGTTTTGGTAACAAATTTTTGAATTTTTGTTTCGAAAATGCTTTTAAATTGCTAAATATATTATAGCCATTCCATTCGTCTGGAGAAAAATTATGATAGTCGAGAGGTTGAGTGTTATTGTGGCCGTTGTAGTCAGGTCCTGCAATTAAATACAAATATGATGAATTTATTATTAAGATTTATATTTACAATATATAACGGGTTCGCCAAATAACTTTTTTTTTTTTTGGAAATGAAAATATAAAGAAACTACTGAATATTTTCTCAAATTTCTTTTTTTATTTGAAAGTACAATCATTCCGGTTAATAATGGAAACTAATTTCATTCAAATGGCTGCCTCGGCTGGCCATGCAGTAGCCTATACGATAGGTCTAATTTTTAAGCACACTATCGATTGTGTGCAGCAGTATTTCACCAATGGCTTCACGAATATTGTTCTTTAAAGCGTCAATTGTCTCTGGCTTGTCGGCGTAACACTTATCTTTGAGGGCACCCCACAAATAATAGTCCAACTGTGTCAAATCGCAGCTCCGAGGTGGCCAAACGACATCAGCTCTGCGGCTGATAATGCGATCTTCAAAAACAGGGCGCAAAACATCGAGTGTAGCTTTGGCTGTGTGGCACGTAGCGCCGTCCTGTTGAAACCAAATGTTGCCAATATCCTCCTCTACAATTTCTGTGAAAAAAAATTCGTTCAACATGGCCCGATAACGATCGCCATTGACTGTAACGGCCACTCCTTGCTCATTTTCGAAGAAAAATGGCCCAATTGTGCCTCTGGACCAAAATCCGCACCAAACAGTGGCTCGCTTTGGGTGCATCGGCTTTTCAATGTATGCGTGCGGGTTTTCTGTGCCCCAAATGCGACAATTTTGCTTGTTTACATACCCGCCAAGATCAAAATGAGCTTCATCTGAAAAGATGATTTTTTTGGCAAAATCGGCATCTTCTGTTAGTCGATCGCAGGCCCACTTAGCGAAGCGAAAACCCATTGGATGGTCAGTTGGCTTCAACTCCTGAACCAATTGGACTCTTTTTTGGCGTCATACCAAGGTCTTGATGCAAAATTAGTCTCAATAATATCGCCGAAATGTTCAATTGTTGAGAACGACGGTGAATTGATGTTGATGGCGCTTCACGCACACTTTCTGCCACAGCAGCAATATTCTCGGGTGTACGCACTATTTTTGGCTTTTCATGCTTTGGTTTATCGATGTGGATGCCAGTTGCTTTCACTTTTTTCACAAGATAACGAACATACGGAGCTGACGGTGCTTCTCTTCTTCCAAAATCCGTACGCAATTTTCGCACACATTCTGCAACATTACCATGATTTTCAAAGTAATGTCGCAATATTTCGCAGCGTTGTTCAAGCGTATACACAACCATATTCGTTCAGCGGAAGGATAAAACTAATTATCTGTCAAATCAGACGTGAGCTAAGTGTTACCATTCACGAAATAAGCACTAGTTGAAAAAAAAACGTTAGATGGCGGACCCTTTACATATCTACTTATTTGTGTATTTACCATGAATATAAGCTCTACTCACATGTGGGTTTCATCACAGCAATTGATCTATGTTCAAAACTTGCTTTACTATAGAAACACATCATTGTTTTCTTAAGATATGAAATTGTTGTTGCGTTAAGGGTTGTGCCATTCACTTGTAGCGGCACGTTTTCACGTCATTAAGCCAGTGATCGCTCTGTAAACAGTTTTATTTATTTTAACTAAATTGTTAAAATTCCGAATGGATTCATTTCATTCTTCGTTAAATTGTTACTTTTTATGATCGTCTTACTTGAAACATTTTGGGCATGTGACTTCTTCGTTTTCATTGACTTCGAATACAAATACCAATACAACGAACAAGCGCGACCGAATTATGATCAATAAACACCAACATATTACTGCGATTTGTACCGTCACATTCATACACACACACACAAATGTGCATACATATTTCAGGGTCGATGCGTCGCTTTCTTTGCTGACATGTTGCTCCTTGCATTCTGTTTATATATCTATTTGATTTATAGACACTCAATCTACACAAACAATCACATCAAAAAAATAAATTTACACAATTTACTTTTCACTAAGTATAACTAATTAGTCTGTTTTAACAAATTTCGTTTAAATTATTCCGGCGGAGAAACATGTCTGCCATTTTTGGTTGATGCAAAGAAAAACCATTGAGCATTCACGCTCACCATCTTCTCTTGCTGGCCTCTTTTTTACGCTCGCACATTGTTTTGACTGCTTTTCTCTCTTTATCTTCATAAAAATTTGTTTCGTTGCAATAACGAAATTGTTTCGTCAACTATAAATGTTGGCAAACTTCCGAAAAAAAAAAATAATAAAAATAAACTATAAAAAGGCAGAGATAAATCAAATACCAATAGTTTAAATCTCATGCAATTATTTTTTTTAATTATTAACCCATTTTTCTACAAAATTTAAATTAAATAAAATTGTCGCAGGAACGAAAAGTAGGTTCTTGCAGCAACGAAATAAAAAATTGTTAACAAAATCATGTAGGTACGAAATTTTTCGTTGCAGCGACTACCAAATTGTCGGATATACGAGACTTTTCATTGTAGCAACGTAAAAACATTAACGCAAATGGTTCATCCAAGCGACGAAGCGTTATTCCGCCAGTGTAGCTCATTGAAGTAAAGATTTGATTAATCATGAATTTCAAACCTCTGTTGCTAATCTTAGCTTTAAAAAAGCGAAAATGGCGTATGGAGCTTTATAGTACTCAGCTGGCGACTTGGCAATTATAATTTGTAGTTTAATTTGACTCTAGAAAAGAAAATGCAATCAAATTTAAATACCATTGGGAATTGTACTTACTTTACTTACTAACTAGCTTAGGAAGCTTATAACAAGCGAGTAGCTGTCAGAAACTTGAGGCCCAAATTGAAGTGACTGTGAACGGCATTCGTTACAGGAAAAATATAACAGAGTTCTTGGGGCCTCAACTGGACGGCATAGATCTGGACGACATGTGGTTTTAGGAAGACGGAGCGCCACTTGCCACACCGTGTATGAAACAATCGATTTATTGCATGAACGATTTCCACAACAAATTATCTCAACAAATTTTGTTGTCAACTGGCCAAGAAGATTATGCGATTTAAAATCGTGCGATTTCTTTCGTTGGGGTTTTGTGCAATCTCGGATTTATGCGAATAAACCAGAAACAATTCCTGAGCTCATATCCGAGAACCAACGCGTCATCGGTGAGAGACAGCGACATCTCTGTGAAAAAGTCATGGAAAATTTCGTGAAGCCATGGAAAATTTCATGTGATTTTAAACTTTATTTTATATCCCGGCTGTTTTTAGCTGATGAAATAAATAAATAAATAAAAAGTCATGGAAAATTTCATCAGAGATGTGGTGCCATTTGACATATATATTATTCCACACTTAATCGAAACATGTTTTCTTTACCATCCAATAAAAACTCAAAACTATCTCAAAAATTAGGTGTTTTTATTTTAAGATTAAAAAGTGCATTGATACTAAGGCACACATTTCAAATGGCTTGATTGTTACAAATTTATAAGAGATTTGAGAGATGATTTACCAAAACTCTCACAACTTTTGATGAATAAGGTCGAAAGTCGTCAACAAAATAAAGTGTAAACGAAGGACCACCCTAGTGCAAATATATTTAGATTGAAAATTTCCACATGACCTGCTTGCTTGCCTTATCAAAATCAATGCTATTGCAACTGTCAATCAAATACTCATATATATGTACATATGTCTGTGTTAATATTGATACGAAGATATATATCTAACAGATTTTGACTGCACATATACATAGATGATTAAAAAATACATATGGATATGGAAATGGGATTCAGTTCGATATGATTAAAATGACACATGTTGATCTATTACATGTTATTATTTTGGTAACCATTACTATGATTTCAAGCTGTTTCTCGTAACTCATAGAAAGGAGAAAAAGATTTCAGTATTTGATGATTCCAAGATTTGAACTATTTAGAATTTTTATCGGTATTTAGCTTTTATTGTAGTTAGATGGTTGTTCACGTAACAGGTTATTTGCGCTTTTATTTTTGAATTTATTTCTTTGCTGATTTATATTCTTATTTTTTGTCTTTAAATAGTTGACGAAAGCTTGCACACTGCATACGAGTAATTTGTTTTTTTTTTGTGATTTATAATACATAACACTGAGGATGATTAGCGATGCCAATCGAAATATTGGGAAAATTTAATAGATCTTGAAAAAACAGTCTAACCCGCTGGTATTTTAATTTTATGACCCCAAGCCAAACTAATTAAACACATACAATACAAAAGGTCAACAATCAACATCATATTATTCTTATTATTATTACACCATTGGAACAGAGTTAGGTTCCTTAATGGAAATCAGAGTAAGGAGAGCCATTCATTTTCGATTCGCTCGAAAAATTTAAATCGACAAAGGAGTTTAATTTTTAATTCTGTGAAAATTTAAATTTTTTAAACTCCCGATCTTATATTTGGATTTTAAAATATTGCTCGGTCCCGATTTAATTCAAAAAGAATGATTCGCAAGTCAAATTTCATAATATTTTTGAATTATTAACCCTAGTCCTTATACCCAACTTTTACTACGACAACGTATACCCAAGTACAGGTGTGGCCAGTATCAATTTTTTCCATTTTTCAATATATTTTCGAAGAAAAAGAAATTTTTTTTAATGCGATTTTGTAGCTGAATATATTTGCGAAAATTTTACGTGTTTATAAGTATATAATGTGATCGGGATAACGTCAACACACTATTTTGTCAACATGCTAAAAAGTAATCACTTTTTTATTGACATTTTGACGACGTCGTAAACGCGAATTATACTTGAACACTGAAAACATCGAGGGAGAACCAATAGAAAATTTAACCGAAGATACAGTTTCGGATATTGAAGAGGCAGAAGATAATATCTGTTACGACGATGTTCTCCAAAACGAGGAAGATGATAGCGAGGTAATCGACACTCAAGATGATATAGATGATATGGTGCAAATGTATTTGGGAGCAGCTGAATTCGTTGCGCGTGAGGCCCGGTATGGAGCACGCAACCAAGGCTAGCACGACAAACCAGACAACAAAACAGTTTAAGACATCGAAGTGGGCGACGATCATCGAGCATATAATGTCGAACATCCGTAGGTGCAACCAAAAACTTGGAAGTATGTGACATTGAGCGAAATGTAGGCGTTCATAGGAGTGCTTATTATGACTGGCGCCAATCATAGTAGCGGCGAAAATGTGGCGGACATGTGGCCGGTGGAAAATTGTCCACTTTATCGTGCTGCAATTGGCATCAATAGATGGAAAGCAATATTACGTTTTATAAGGTTTAATAATTCAAACACAAGAGACATACGTCAACAAACTGCAACAAACAAAGCTGCACCAATTTCCGAGTTATGGACAATGATGAATTACAATTGCGCACATTTGAACAAACCGAGTGAAAACCTTACCGTGGACTAGCAGTTGTTTCCCTATTGTGGCTGTACCAGTTTCACGCAATACATTCCATCCAAACCTGCAAAGTATGGTATACAAATTTGGTGGTTATGTGATACCAAAAACTCTTACCCACTGCATGGGCCAATATATACCGGCCAAGCTGTTACGGGCCAGTAATCACGGTTAACGGCGTTGTAAAGGATTTGGTAAGCCGCTTTCGTGGAAGCGGACGTAATATAACAGAGCAATTCCATATGAAAGCGATCACCTTTTGGACGACCCCTCTCCGATTTTAAAATAAATAGTCTCAATCGATTGCCCAGCAAAAAATAATGTACCTACATATTTTCGCAACGAGTGACAGGTCGTTGGAAAGGTATTGAGTCAGGCTTTAATTGAAAAATAAAATTTTCCTAATTTTCCTCAGAAAATTACCTTTAAATTTTCCAATGAAAATTAAATTTTCCGATTTTCCACAGAAGCTCCTAAATTTTCCGGCTGATTTTGTTTTTTTTTTGGATTCCTCATAATTTTTGCTTTAAGAATCCGCAATAAAAAAATGGGCCCCAACTCCTTGTTTGGACAGGAGAAGAGCATTTAAGAGACCACCTTTACATAAATTCTCAATTTATTCAAACAAAAACAGATTTTCCATTTTCCCTTCTATTCGTTTTCAATGTAACTCTTACTTATTTTGCTGCTTATACTTAATTACAATATTTATTAAAAATTTCAATTGCCTTGGCATCATTATAAAATTAAAGTAACTTGAAATTTAGCACTTCGGCAGACGAAGAGTACCGCTTAACATTAATTGAAGTTTCATTGCTTCATATCAAATATTTCTGATATGTCAACCACTTTGAATGAGGTCCCTTCTGAAGAATTCTTCAATTTTGTCATGTACACCACCAGTAAACCAGTCACTATAAAGACTAAATTCAATTTTTCCAATTCAAAAAATATTTATTAATCCAAATAATACAATTGAATCTTACAAAGACATGATACAAAATTGTGAGTTTTATCATTTTGATATTTCAGCAACTGAAACTTAGTATATGTATATTTACATTTGATGGAATTTTTCTTTATATTTTGATTTGTTTTTATTTATTATGTTTTTAAGGCAAAAGGATCAAAAACCTTATCTGATATACTTAAAGCTAGGATTCAAACATAGGGTACAAAATATTAATGATAGGGTCATTATTTGTTAAAATAATTTTCTATATTAATATTATGGGTTTGGTAAATTTCTGGGGTTTAGTTATGATAGTTGGTTACACTCTCTTAGAATCTCATAAGGAGAGTCTGCAACTTTTTGAAAATAGTTTGCATTCAACCGATTTATGAAATCGCCGATGTGTTCATATCCAGTCTCTTCGTGAAGCATTATTGTGGGGTAACGCCAGTGTTTTCTATTTATCAACTTAAGACATTTGTTTTGGATGATTTGTAGTCGTTTGGTGTGAGACTTTGCTGCTTTATACCATATTGGCGATGCGTATGATATTATTGGTCGAATAATACATTTGTATAATAGGTTCTTATTGTGGTGTGTAAGGACAGAACGTTTATTAAGCAAAGGCCACAGTGCCCTTAGTGATTTTACAGCCTTTTCGCGTGAAAATTCAATATGTGCCCTGAACGTTAACTTTTTGTCTAAAATGACACCGAGGTATTTGACTTCATTGTTGATATGTAAGGAGCTGGTTCCGAAATACAACGGCCTCAGTGGTGCCCTCTTGGGTGATTTATTCCAAGGGAATATAATGCTTTGCGTCTTTTGCTCGTTAATTTTTATTTTCCACTTTCGGAAATAACTGTTGCACGCCACAAGGCTGCGTTCCATCTTCTTAAGGAGAGCCTTGGTTAATTTACTCGACGTTATAAGGGCTGTATCATCAGCGTACAGTGCAATGTCTATGTCGTTTGGAGGTTTAAAGTCAGAAATATAAATTGAATACAAAATAGGGGACAGAATAGAACCCTGGGGAAGTCCTGCTGGAAGGATTTTAAATGAAGATAAACTATTGTTGACTGATACTGCAAATGTTCTATTGTTCAGAAAATCCGCTATAATGTTGCAGATGTATGTTGGGGCATTTGCGGCCATTAATTTGTAAAGAAGACCGTTATGCCAGACGGTGTCAAATGCTTTCTCGATATCCAGCAGTACTAACCCTGTGGACTTTTTGTGCCGTTTGTTTTTAATAATAATGTTGTTGATTCTGCTCACTTGGTGGACTGTATTGTGACCTGGTTTGAAGCCGAATTGTTTTTGGCATATAATGTTTTGGTCTGATGTGAAGTCCCTTAGCCTGGTGTAGATAACCTTTTTATATATCTTTCCCAGGTTGCTCAAGAGACTGATGGGTCTGTAACTGGAAGGAATATCCGCAGGTTTGTTTGGTTTTTGTATGGGAATAACTTTGGCTTTTTTAAAGGCTTTTGGGAAGTAGTTTAAGAGGATGCAACTGTTAAAAATGCATGTAATTAGTTGTACTGCTTTGATGGGAAGATTTTTTAAGAGAACGTTGGGTACACCATCGAATCCATGAGCTTTTGTCGTCTTTAACGTTGATAATAGAGATGAGATTTCAGGTGATGTAGATAAAATGCTTCCGTCTGCACTAGGGGGTTCGCTGTTTAGATTTGAAACAGCCGAGTTCACTAGCGAATCGATGGAGTGCTTATAATCTGCGGTCAAGGTGTTTGATTTAGCAAATGTGTTCGCTAGTATCTCTGCTTTTTCAATGTCCGTTATGATTTTTGAGCCATGTTGTTTCAGGTGAGATATGCTGCGTTTGCCTTTGTTTCGTAACGATCGACTTAACTTCCAAAATTTTTTGTCACCAGGTTTTAAGCTTTGTAAAAGATTGGTCCACTTGTTATTGATAACCTTTTTAACCATTATATCAATAGCGTTGTTTAAAAAATTAACACAATTTTTATAAATTTTTTATAATTTTGTTGTTGTGAGCTGTTCGACCTCTGTTCCTTCCTTTTATATCTATTTCGCTGTCCAATAAGCTGGATAATATTGTCAGGTAGACAATTGCTTCTTGTCAGTGGAAATGTGTTATTTATTTTGGTAGAAATGTTTCGAGCGGATATAATGAGGTTTATAAAGGATTGAGTTTCCCTTTCAATTGCCTCTTTTGATCTTAATTGTTCGGTTGAGGGATTGATGCTTCTGTTTAGTGTACTTCGATATAGCCCCCAGTTAGTATTTTTGTATGATATATAACCAGTGTCGACAGTTTGAAATGACGAACATTGTATTGAGCATAAAATTGGCCGGTGATGAGACGGCAATAAGTAATCTAATGACTTTAGCCTCAGTGGCATAGTGATATTGCTAAGAACGATATCGACAGTTGACGGCATTCTATTTACTTGGTGAGGAAACAAAGTGTGGTTAGCAGGATAATATATAAAGAAGTTTCGAGCATATTGGAGATTGTTGAGAGCTAGACCAGAAGAATTGGCATGGGTACAGTTCCATGATTGATGCTTAGCATTAAAGTCTCCGAGGGTTATGAAATCTTTGTTGCATGGTGTAAGTGCTGTGATGTCGTTACAGAAATTTTGATTGTGTTTGGGAGAGTACGCTGTAGTGACTATAACATTTGTTCTGTTAATAGTTATTTCAATGGACAAATTTTCAATGTGTGATGTTTTTGTTAAAGGTAGCAGTTTGTGTTTAAGAGATTTATGCACCAAAAGAGCCACACCGTCGTCTCTTCTGCTAATTCGGTCATTGCGATAGAGAGTGTAATTTTCAAAATATGGTGTATGAGTCTCTTTAAGAAATGTTTCATTAAGACTTGCAATGTGTACATTTTTTGTTACAAGGAGATTCTCTAGCTGTGTTTGTAGTGATTTAGTTGTAATACCATTGGCATTCCAGTGAAACAAGTTTAATCTCTTAAAATTATCGGATGTCATGAGCGTATTTTAAGAGAGACATTACTACCTGTAATTGTTGTACTTTTGTTGTACACCTGCCTAATTCATCTAGTGCCGTTGTAAATATATTGAAGAGTTCATCAATATTAAAGAGAGCACTATTCTCTTTGCGAGCTGCATCAGCGTAAGAACGATAGCCGTTGTGCTGGTGATTACTGTTTATTGTGTTACGTGTGGGGGGTGGGGGAGAGGGAACGTGGTTGTAGTTAACGCGTTGTCGCCTTGTTGCGTTTCTTTTTGTTGGGGCAGCGGTTACCTTTGCTCTAATTTCTAAGTAACGAGAGCGCATGGGACAAGTAACGTCGTTTGCCGAATGATCAATTCTCTCATATCCATTTTGCTTGCAATTGTAACAAGTGAACACTGCTGGTTTTTTATTGTTTTGAGTAAATGGACAGTCTTTCGTTGGATGACGGTTTGCACAAGTCATGCAGGCCGATTGCCGATTACAGTGTTGTCCGCCGTGACCAAACATAAGACAATTCCAACATTGTGTTGGCCTGTTATTTGTTTTTGGTTTTTGCTTTCTCCATGTTATGATGACATTGGAAATTGTTTTTACACTTTTTAGTGAATTTGGTGCAAATGATCTACGGGCAAATTGAACTTTGTATACGGCATCATCTTGGGAGCTGTATCGCGTATTAATCTCTACGACGGAAACGGGTGACAAGTTGTATGTATTTAATTCACTGATAATGTCAACAGGGTCTAACCTTGGTAGACCGTGGATAAATGTGGTATAAAGTTTATCCTCTTTCGCATTAAAAGTGTGATGCTCAATCTTGGCCTCTTTTAGAGATTTTATACAAAAATTAAATTTTTCTTTGTTTTGGGGAAAAATCTTAACGCCGATGGAAGTTCGTTTGTATATGCAGTCATTGCCCAACCAATGTTGAACTTCGCGTAGAGGAACATTGATGTCAGTGACAATTGGTGGGGGTTTGTGCGTAGCTTTATCCGCATTCATGACTTGTACTGGTGCTTCATCCATGTCTTCGATGCTAGATAGACTACTAAATCTATTAAATGATGGTGATGTTGCTCCAATGTGTCCCAGAGAGTATGACGACATCGGGAGCTTGGATTTTCTAAACGTTTGTTTCCCCTTCGGGCGCGCCGATTTGGCCGCGCGGGGCATCTTCACGAGGCCTTTAACAGATGTATAAAAGAAAATAGACTCTTGTAAACGCGAGAGAGTAGACAGTTGCGGTGAATAAAACCGAAGACTGATGACTCCACGGGGCGGTCTTTATGTACCAACATTTCGTTGGTTATAAATAAATAAATGGTTTCCCATTACATCCCATGAAGGGACTGGGGAGAACTTCTCACAATCACTGAGCTGTGCGCTTTCCAGTTTTCACTCACTGATTGGGACCTACAGTTTTACACCGATTCCGAACGGTATTTTGAGAAGCTTTTTTCATGGCTATATACTCGATAGTGTCGCCGTCACTAAGCGAGGTGACCGTCGTCGAAAGAAATTTTAAGGTGGTTGGAGCAGGGATCTACCCAGGATCTCCTGTACAAGAGGCGCGCACACTACCCATTGCACCACCGACGGTTCGTTTACTAAATATAGAATCTAATATGCTCAATATTTAATAACAGATGAGAAAACAATCAAACTAACTGGCCCCTATCATATAAGCAATTAACGAGAGTGACGTGATGTGACAAAAGGTGGACCTTTCTGTAGAAGTGCCCATATTATTTTTTTTCTCTTTTTAATTTCTCTTTAATTTTTAACAAATTCAAATCCTGTCATGTATTTATATGTTTTGCCTATTACATATTCCCAATGATGCCATTTTCTTTGCACTTTCAAGTTTTGTGTTTGTTTTGCTCTTTTTACCCCATGTTACGCTTTTTGACCACGTACACTATATTTAACATATTTTGAAGTTGTACCATTTCATGACCCTTCTACAGCATTCTATCCACACATATTATTTTCAATAAATTTGTAATCATGTCTAAATATTTTTGCCGTTATTGCAAGTCTTACCATTTCTACCAATTTATCCCAATTTTTACCCACAGACACTATTTTTAAACATTCCAAAATCTTTTGCGTCAATTTTTTCCCCTTTTTAACCACGTACACTATAATTAATATATCTCCAGTCATTGTCCAAAACAAATTTTGGTCTTATATTCAAATTATTATCCGACCTCTAGACCCAATCTTTCTATACTAATGATCTCGTTATTTGTAGTTTTTCACCACATATACTATTTACCTAAAATAGGTACATTCACCATTGTTCCCTGCGATTTTTTAGTCTTTTTATAATTGTGACCTTTATGATAGACGTTTATTGCTTTCTGCATCTTCCACAATATTCCAATCGAGTTTTTGTCACAGTTGCCTATTATGTATATCAAAATTCAAAAAAAAATTCAACTCGCGAGTCGAACATTTCGGCTCCTCTTCACTATAAAGCTCTGACTCCCAGTAAAATAAATATTCAACACCGAAACGAATTTTTATTTTTTATATTTGGTTCGCTTGGGAGCGATTAAAATCAACAAAAATTTTAAAAATTAAATTCATTCGAGATTTTAATTTTTTTAAACTCGGGGTGAGAGCTATATAATGAGGAGGAGCTGAATTTTGCGGGTCACAAGCGGAATTTTTACTTACTCTGGTAGAAATATATACTTTTCTAAATTCAGTTCTCAGGATTTCTGTTAATTAATAAAATTGAAGTTGTAAACCAGCTGATTTCAATATTGTTTTTAATTTGATTTTGTCAGTTTGACATTTTGTAAAGCAAATATTTTGTCATATGGCAGCCGCCTTTCAACACCCTAAGTCCTCAGCAACAACACCCCGAGTTGTTCTTGGTTTGTAACTTTTTGAGTTTCAATATTTTCTGTCGGATTGTATCGTAGCCACCACAGTGAAATTTTAGAAAAAAAAAGAATCAACTTTAGGTACAATAAAACTCTAAAAACCCAAAATAGTTTCGATATTATATCTTTCACAAAAAATCTCTATCACATATTTTTCTCCTATTGGAAACACTCCCGTGCTATTACAAACCCCCATCAAGTCATATATCTTCGTTATGGACAATATTAATATTTATTAAATGGCATCGAATAGACACACTAACATATCCCAACTTCTGTAAACCCAATTGCTTAACTCCAACACAGCAACTGCCTTTTTGTTCCAACCCGAAAACGCTGGCTGATACTGCGACCACAAGAGTGACACAAAACCGGAAATATAAAAAATCGCCAACTCCTACATATTATCATTACCTTTGGAGTCGTCAACTGTTGTGTAAACAAACACTTCCTGAGACTTCTGAGTGCAATGGATGCACCACCTCCACAATGCCCAAACCTACATAAAACCCCATCGCAAATGCCTGTCTAGTTATGGGAAATCGTCGTAACTGTGGGAGGTCAATTATATCAAAGGAATGGTTCAATGTCCCTTTTTTTGGTAGATGACTTTTATACGCTCATTGTCCAGCATTGCCATGTTTGGAGTATGGAATGGCTTGGAATGCTTGAGACGAGTAAGATCAAACATTCTATTCCATACTCCTAACATGAAAATGTTGGACGTTGAACAGTGGGGCTGATTGGGAAAGAGTGGTAATAATAAATATATGACTTGAATCACAAATATAAATCTCCCGGCCACATTTGTGGGTAGGATCAAGTATTTTGTTCTCGACAATAAATAAGAGAGGCTGATGGTCAGTTTCACAGTTGAAAATTCTCCATTTAAATGTACTTTAAATGCTCGATGCTTGTCATTTAAATGTCATTTAATATGAAAATTGTTTGAGAGCTTTTAAATTGAGCTTTTAAATGACGAGTGTGAAACTCGCCCTGCGTCTACTATTTAGAGTTAAAACAAAACTAAAATGTAAAATGGAATTTATTCGCAAATACAAATTATGTTCCAAACTATTAACAAATAGTATGTTTCTCTATCTCGAACGAAAGTTTTCAGTCGTGTTCTAAAAGACACAAAGAGGATTTGGGTTTCACAATCTTGTCATTACAAGTCGAATGAAAATATAAATATCAAAACTTTTCAATACAAATTTTGATTTGTCTATTTCGAATGGGCTGTCAAATTTCGACTTAGAGGAACCCATAGAATAACACATACGTAGAAGGTTTTATTCGCTCATCTGAAGTTTCATTTCACACTCTCATCGTAGGTTTGTGGAAATGAGAGCAAATTAAATTTAAAAGTTACAAAATATGTTCACTTAACTATTTCCTGTCGTTTTGGTATAGAACTGAAAAATTTAAAAGTAGTTTGCACTTTTTTGTTGATTTTTATCGTTATCATACATTTGTATTGTATTTAACACAACTAGTTTGCCACAAAAACACGAAATTCGGGTGTAGTTCCTTTGTGGATCGCTGTATACTATTGCCACCATCTGGTATTATTGAACCCATATTTTCCACCCTCCACTGTGTAATTTCCATCGTACCTATGACGTTTAATTTATTGAGCGAATAAAAACTTCTATAGTATGTGTTATTCTATGGAGGAACCCAATTAAAGTCGAATGTGAGAGACTAATTTTCGTTCGCTTATATTTTCCTTTGAGATAGAGAAACAGGCTGTAATATTCATGATAGAGCGCTGAAATTGTGAGCCCAAATTTCAGTTATTTTCCAGCTCTATAACATACATTTTTTATAAGATTTTACAATGCAAAGCTTGTAAGGATATTCAAGGATAACATTTTCAAAATACCTTATGTCGCATCCCTGGTTCTTGAAAAATTTAATAAAAATTTCTAACAACTAATAAAGATTACCCTCTTTTAATGGTAATGCATCTTGGTGATATCCACACTGTCACAGAGACACTGTCCGGAATACCAAGTTCAGACATAGCTTCGCACAGTTTTCCCCGTATGGGGCTATCGAAAGCAGCTTTGTAATCGTCAAAAAGGTGGTATGTATCGGTTTGCTTTTCGTGGTTATTTTCCAGGATTTGGCGTAGCGTGAATATTTGGTCAGTTGTGGACTTGCCTGGTCTAAAACCACACTGATAAGGTCCAATCAGGTTTTCAATAATTCGCTTTAGTCTTTCACATAATACGCTCGACAAGGCCCAATACGCGATGGATAAAAGACTGATACCGCGATAGTCGGAACAGACACACGGATCACCCTTTTTGAATACAGGACATAATACGCTGAGACTCCAGTCGTCGGGCATAGATTCCCCCAGCCATATACCGCATATGAGTTGATGCATGTGGGCTATCAGTTCTTCGCCACCTGCCCCAAAAAGTTCAGCGGGTAGGCCATCTGCTACAGCAGCTTTTCCATTCTCCAGGAGGAAGATCGCCGTTCCAATCTCGTCTTGGCTGGGGGGTACAGTCCACACTATCCTCCACTATCATTACCTCCTGATCTTCAGTGGAAGAATCTGATTGGAGTAGTGCTGAAAAGTGGTCTCTCCACATCTTGAGTACACACTGCTTCTCAGTCAGTGTGAACGGGTTGACCTTTATACGGGAACATCCTAAAGTCTTTCACTAAAATTAGTTCATACGAACGTTTGTTGATACCTAATTGTTGCGTCGTCGTCTCGGCAATCTTTGTGGATTCTGTCTTACGTCCTCGGCCACAGCAGCGATGATGTCGCACGTGCAATACGAGGCCGTCTACTTCTTGCGACATCTTTAGTGGACCCAGTTTGCACCATACACTCAGCCAAAAGCTTGATTGTTCGCGCACATGGTACACAACAACGAGGACAACGACGACAAAATTCATGTTGCGTTAAAGGTTTTGAACGTACAGGCCTTCAAACGTTAAATATGACAAAAGTCATAAATTTTCACACCTTATAGCATATTCTGTGTAAAAACAGGGTAAATGTAATATTGTGACAGTCTAGAAACTATTCTAAAAATTTGTAATACATTCCAAAACAATACGACCAATAGCTTAGAAATTCTAATATTATTAGCAAATTTGTTTTCCTAATCTGTCCCACTGTGCGCTGTATATAGTTTAATGCAAAAGCTTCTAAGGAATTTATACCCTTTACTGGTCACTATCAAAAATTGATTCAAATACTAAAGAAATTGTACGGAAAAATTTGAAAAGTTTTTAAATCCTTTAAACATCGAGAAGACGTACAAAAATCTTTAGAAAAAAGTTTTTGTTTGTGTTGCATGAAAATCCTTGTTTGTGGTCAGTATATTGAATGTTAGTTTGAATTGAATGGAAAAAATATAAATATTAATATTATAAAGCACGATGGCTAAGGAATGTCAAAAGTAAGTGAAAATATGTACATTGAGTGAAATGTATAGACAGAAAAAATTAGTTAAAGATGCCCAGAAACACAGATGACCATAAACACAACATTCATGTGTCTGTTTAAAACCGATGGTTTTTCGACAGGATAAAGAAGAGATAGATGTAAATGAAAGTGTGCCCAATGTTAGTGCTTGGTATTCTTCGAACATATGTACCGGGTGATCAATCTAGAGGTACTTTTTTTTAAAAAAAAATACAAAAATTCAAATCAAGTGTGGAATCTTTATTTTTCATTCGAAATGATATTTTATGCCATTTATTTTTGGAATATAATGTTGGCCGCAACTTCGCCTCAGGGTGTCCATTCTGAGGGACCAATTTTGAATGCCTCGTTCGAGTATTTCGACCGGTATGGTGTTAATGACACGGGTAATGTTGGCTTCCAAAATCTGAATCGTATGTGGTTTGCCAGCATAGACATTGGACTTTACGTAGTGCCAAAGAAAAAATTCCGAAGGTGTGATGTCAAACGATCTAGGCGACCAACTCATGGGTCCAAAACGAGAAATTAGCTGCTCTTCGAAATTACAACTCAATAGATCCATTGTTTGAGCAGCTGTTTTGCAAGGCATACCGTCCTGCTGAAACCAAATGTCGTCAAGATTACGGGCTTCAATTTCAGGCAGCAAAAAGTCCGATATCATGGCGCGATAGCGAGCAACATTCACGGTTACGTTCCGGCCATCATCATTTTTGAAAAATATGGACCGATGACGATGACGTTGTTGCGGTGTAAGTCTTTCCATGATGAATAGGCAAACAATACTGAAAATAAAAAAAAAAAAATTTAATACAACTCACGCGTAATCTATGAAAAAAATGCTATTGAAAAAAAATACCTCTAGATTGATCACCCGATATATAGGAATTTTCAGTAATATGATGACTGTGTCTATAAATATGCGATACCTGATAAGAAAATTATTCATTGCGGGCTGAAGGGTTTCATTAATTTTGGTATTAATGGACTGCTTCAATTCAGTCAAATTCCTTGGCTTCATTTTCTCCACCCCTTACATCACATGAAGGTATTGTGTCACAACCTGTGAGCTATAAGCTTTCTTACTTTTACACCGGTTCCCAACTGTATTTTGAGGAGATCTTTCATGCCTAAGTACTCGATAGTGTCGCCATCAATAAGTTGAAAGAAATGTACGGTGGTCAAAGCAGGGATCGAATCCACGTTCGCATATACAAAAGCCGTGTAAACCAGTGTTCGTATTTACCCCCCATGTGTATCCCATACACATAGTCGTGGGGAATGTGTAATAAACGTTTACCGATTACCCACAGAGTATGGGCAAAGTAATGGGTAGCTACCCACGACAATGGGGAATTACCCATCACGATTACCCATTACCCCGAGGGTAATGGGGAAAATAATGAGTAGCTACCCACAACGATGGGAAATTACTCATTAAAATTACCCATTACCCTAAGGGAAATCGAAAATATAAAAAATTAGAAAAAAAATTAAATATTTCTCGGAAAAGGAGCGTCCAATCGGACAAAATAACCAATTTTTGCTGGTTTCTAAAGGTTTTTCATAAACTGGTCCAATAGCACCTTCCGCCAGGAGCTTCAATTATACAGTGCAACATGGAAAAATATAATCATATATGGACACCACTACGTGATAAAAGATCAAAAAAAAAGACCCGTGTCTCCCAGTTTTGCCCAAAGTCATGCATTTTTTTTTGTGGGCTCCCAAAGATTTGGGGCCTCGGTGTCGTTTTTACAAAAAGGTGATCATTTTGTCAGGCTCATATCTTGCAAACCAATCAGAATTTTGATTTACTCTCTAAAGGAAAGTTGTAGCTTTTGTCATAAAGAACAAAAATTGTGAACATATAAAATCAAACAAACCTCATCTTCAAGGTTTAAAAAAATCGATTTTTTTACGTTTTTCCCCCTGTTCAAGAAAAATTCAAGAAAATAATCAACAAATGTACCTAAGATCTCAATAAAAACCTTTCTAGAACATATGAACTTCCTAGGAATGATTCTTAAGTAGCCGCAAAAGTGAAAAATTTCTGGAAAATTTTTTAATTTCATTTGTTTTTTTTTTACTTAAACATTGAGATACAATGCTATCTATTACAAAAATAATAATAAAAAAATATATTCGTATTATGTTTATAATGTTGATGACCCGGGACATGCAAATAGCACTCTCTTAAGTTGTGGATACAAATCGGCGTCCGAATCTGACTCTGATTCAGAACTTATGGTGGCCACAGGCACGTTTCTTCTAGACTGCCTTCCATTATCAGCTTTTTCTTCTTCAAATAAAGTGTTTTTCAACAGAGACGCTAAAAAAGTAAATCGATAGGAACAGCAAACGATGCCATATTTTTTCCCGCTCTTTTGACATTTCTCTTCAGTGAGGTTTGCCATTTCATCATGGAAAGATATACGAGCCAACAACGAGTCGAAATTATTAAAATTTACTACCGAAATTTGTAGTCAGTGGCCCCAACTTTAAGAGCGCTACTTCCAATTTATGGTCGTTATAATCGTCCTACCAGATCAACAATTGAGCGTCTAGTGGAAAAATTTGAATCCACAGGCACAGTACAAAATGTTTCCGTGCCCGTGAGACAAAGAATACCTGTAGTTAAGAGTTCATTTTTCGACAAAAAATTCTTAATATCTCTACTAAAAATAAAAAAAAATATTGGTATAAATACAGATTCTGAAAGGTGATGAAAATACCTTGCAAACAAGCCCACAATGAGAAATCTACTGTAATTCTATTCGATTTTATGACGAATTTAAATAATTCGGCCCAAAATAATTTGCCGTATATGGCAAAATATCTATTTTGAAATTTTAGGGGGCTCCAAATCCGACTTAGAGCTGTGGTCTCTTGAGCAAAATTTCTGAAAATCACCTATAGAAATTAAAAAAATTAACCCGCCCTAATGTATATACATGTGTCTGTTGCTTTGCATTCTCTTGGTTTTTTGTGGGAATAAAACAAACAGTATTAAGCAAGAAAATAATGACAATTGTCTTTAAATATCTTTAACAGCCTCTTTCTCTATCTCGAACGAAAGTTTTCGTTCGTGTTCTATACAAAAGAAAGTTTGTTTGTGGTTTCACAATCTTGTCGTTTCAAGTCGAATGAAAACATAAAATTTTTCAGTACAAATTTTGGTGGCACTATTTTGAATGTGCTGTCACTTAGGAACAAACATGAAGTCAGGCGAACTAAAATGTCGACTTCCAGAAACTCAATTTGAGTCGAATGTCAGTGACTGATTTTAGTTCGTTTAGCTATTCGTTCGAGATAGAGAAACAGGCTCTAAGTGTTATTAAGTTGTTATTAATATTATTTAAATGAAACGTCATCCGATGATTGAACGCTGTTTTTTACTTTCCAATGTATCATTTACTAATGTGTTCGTAGAACTCGAACAGGTACCGTGCAAAAATAAAGATGTTAACACATCGCCCGGGAGTTCGAACACTCATTGAGTTTTTTGATTTGATGACCGCAAACGTAGCAAAATAAATCAATATTTTCACACCGCATATTGAAATTGTCAGTTGCCAATGTTGTGTGCGAATTATGCTGTAGCACTTTCGCTATAACTTTCACCGCTGAGCTATCGTTGACGTCGCGCTGCGTAATGCCTCGATGTGAGCGTCTTATCGCTTTAACATTGTGTGCGGCGTCCCTTGTTGCATGTGGTGAGCTTACTGCTTTGTATGTGCTGCTGCGGTCGGTGAGATATCGTAGTATCTCAATGTTGAAGTAAACGTTGTGAAGAATCATTCCTAGGAATTTCATATGTTCTAGAAAGTTGTTCATTGAGATCTTAGGTACATTTTTGTAGTTGATTATTTCCTTGAATTAGGTTTGTTACCTATGGACCAGAATAGGGGCAAAAAGGTAAAAAAAATCGAATTTTTTAAAGTTTTTTGCGATATTGACATTGAAGATGAAGACTTTATATGTTCACAATTTTTCTTCTTTATGAGAGGAGTTACTATCTTTCCCTCAGAGAGAAAATCAAAATGATCACTTTATGCAAAAATGACACCGGGGCCCCAAATCTTTGGGGGCCAATAAAAAAAACAGTGCATGACTTTGGGCAAAACTGGGAGACACGGGTCTTTGTTTTTGTCTATTATCACGTAGTGGTGTCCGTATATTCCATGACTTATTTCCATGACTTAAAAAAATACACACAGCGTTATTCTAAATCGTGTATTAAGTACACCGGAAAGTATACGTTTTACATATTACTTAAACGTAGCATTACTCATGCGCAACAGTGGCCCAAATTTTAATAATTTTGTAACGGATTTTTCAATAAGAACGCTACAAAATTTTTTTTAAATAAAACAAAACCGGTTTTAGATACCAATGAAATTCTTTATTCCTGTGAAAGTACGTTCGATGCCATTATGTATGGAACTCGATTTCATTTGCATGGCCACCACGGGCACGCTTGCAGAAGTCCAGACGCTGAACCCAATTTTCGACGGTTTTCAAGCATAAATCGGGCGATACTGCTGCAATTTCACGTTCGATATTCGTACGAAGTTCATCAATCGTCGCTGAATTGTTGGCATGGTCTATAGACTTGACGTAGCCCCACAGGAAATAATCTAACGGCGTCAAATCGCGCGACCGAGGCGGCCAATTGACTGGGCCATTTCGTGAGATAACACGTTCACCAAACTTGGTTGGCAATAAATTGATTGTGGCATTCGCTGTGTGGCTTGTGGCGCCGTCCTGTTGGAACCACATGTCCTCCAAGTCCATATTATCCAATTGGGGCTACAAATATTCGGTTATCATTGAACGGTAGCGATTCGCATTCACAGTAATGTGCCGGTCGTGATCATCACGGAAGAAGTACGGCCCAATGACGCCGCCGGCCTATAAACCGCACCAAACCGTAATTTTTTCGGGATGCAATGATGACCCATGGATTACGTGTGGATTGCTGTCTGACCAATAACGCATATTTTGCTTATTGACGAAGCCATTCAGCCAGAAATGAGCCTCATCGCTGATTGTTGAGGCCTCTTAAAGTTGGCCTCTTAAAGTTGAGGCCACTGACTCCAAATTTCGGTAGTAAATTTTAATAATTTCGACTGGATGTTGGCTCGTATATCTTTCCATGATGAAATGGCAAACAATATTGAAGAGAAATGTCAAAAGAGCGGGAAAAAATATGGCGTCGTTTGCTGTCCCTATCGATATACTTTTGTAGCGTCTCTGTTGAAAAACCCTTTATTTCATGTTTTGTATTCATGTTTTAGAAGTTTTGGTTCTTAAGATTATTGTTATTAGTTCTCACGGAAGCACGGAATTACCTAAACCAGAATTATGTGATTTCACCTTAAAATTTAATTTTTAATCCAAACCGATTAAAAACCAAAAAATTGGTTTTTAATCGGTTTGGATTAGTATGCAAGTAAAACGGTACAGTCCATTCTGAGTTTCAGTCGCAATTTCACACGTCACAGTGTTGTCTTCGTGCCAAGAGGAGTTGCAGGGAATCCACAGGGTGATTTAAATATTTGTTTTCCTCAAATTTATTAACAATTTTCTATTGTGTAAATGTGTTGTGACCGTCGGTGGTGCAATGGGTAGTGTGCGCGCCTCTTGTACAGGAGATCCTGGGTTCGATCCCTGCTCCAACCACCTTAAAATTTCTTTCGACGACGGTCACCTCGCTTAGTGACGGCGACACTATCGAGTATATAGCCATGAAAAAGCTTCTCAAAATACCGTTCGGAATCGGTGTAAAACTGTAGGTCCCAATCAGTGAGTGAAAACTAGAAAGCGCACAGCTCAGTGATTGTGAGAAGTTCTCCCCGGTCCCTTCATGGGATGTAATGGGAAACCATTTATTTATTTTTTTTTTAAATTATAATACAAACATATTGAAAAGCTAACTCTCCCAAAGAAAATTAAAACTCAATATACAAACCGCATTATCACACTCACACAAAATAAGCTGTTAATTACCTTAACTAAAAAGAGAATCTTCATTATCCGATTACAATAAATCCATTACAGTAAACAATCAATTCTAATTAAATGAAGGTGTGAAAATTAAATAATTATTTATTTATTTAATTAAAATCTTCCAACTCCCAAAAAAAATATCCCTTCTACACAAGCCCTTTTAAAGCAAAATCCATTTTCCCTATAATGCTATAAAATATTTGCCATTTGTGTGAAATAAACACACAAAAAAAATAATACAACAAGCGGATATCCGGTTGTTCGCACCCCTAACTCTCTCGCACCCGGAATGCGGAACGCTGCTATTAAAACCATAAGAGGAGACAAAAGAGGAAACCCACCAAATGCTTTTAACTCATACCACTGGTAATAATTTTTACGTGCACACCAAAGTGTTTGTTGTTTATTAATTTTTATTTTAGTTTATATTTTTATACGAAATGGAATATTTCCAGTACATTTTCCTATCAACATTCTCCAGTGAACTAATTAATAAACAATAAAAGTGGGCACCAGCAATGGGTGGAAATTGTTAAAGATTGAATAGAGTTGATGCATAAAAATAACTAAAATACAATTTGTACTTACAAGTTGGAAACGGTGCATCCTATCGCTGAAATAATTTCAATTAGCAAAAATAATAATTTGATCAAATCTCCAAACGTCAACGTCAAATTAAGGAAAGTCATGATTTTCCAAATTCACAAAGGGGAGGGATATTATATCGTAAACATGATGGCAAATTTGTTTCAAAAATCGACAAAATTAAAACCCCTAAATTTTTTTTTTTGCATTTTACTCTAATACCGAGGGTCCAATCGAAGAAATACAAAAATTTTGCCGAGTTTTAAGAGTTTTGGATAAACTGATTAATCCCAGATGTTTAGATTCCATAAATTACATGAGGTGTCAGAGGACACCCGGTTGGAAGAAAAATTTTATTTATCAATTCGTTTCGTTTTTAATTAATAATTGTGTTTATCTTCCTGTCGATGCTACCAAAAAGGCAGCGAAATATCGAAGAATACAATTATTTAAAAAAAAACGACCAAACGCTCGAACATTTTAATTTAAAATAAAAGATATTTTTTTAATTTTAAATTTTTTTAAGAAAATTTTTGCTTTTACAGAATGATTTTTTTTTTTAGAAATGTATATTTTTAGGTCCTTTTTGTAAGAATATGTATTATATTTTCCCGAATAGGTAATTTTTTAAATAGAGGTACTGCTTTGAGTAAAAGCTAATGCTTTTTTATCGAAAAGGTTCTGTTTTTAAGACAAAGTACTTTCTGTAAGAATTTTTTTTACAAAGACGTACTTTTTTAAGAACAGGTGCTTTTTAAAGAAGTGGTACTCTTTTTAGGAAAAGGTTATTATACCCCCACTGTAAGTGATAGAGGTCAGTTTGTCATTCTGATTGTAACATATAGAAATAAGGCTTTGCGACCCCATAAAGTAAATATATTCTTGATCCTTATAACAACCGGAGTCGATATAGCCATGTCCGTCTGTCCGTGTGTCCGTCTGTTGAAAACATTCTCACGACTTCAATTGGCGATATCGCGGTTTGGTTTTTGGCCAGAATGTTCCGTGTATTCCTGAGCAGTTTGGTATCAAAATCAGCGAAATTGGTCCATTGGAAAAAATTTTATGATTGGAAACGTAAAAAAACTCATAAAATTTTCACATTAATTTTTATAGTTTTATACTAAACTACTCCTTTTGCCGTGTGGTGAATTTCCATGTTGAAAATCTTTGTTGTTCTTTATAATAGGTAAGTACTTTAGAATGTTTAGATGTACTTTCATGTGTTCATACATTTATATGAATTTTGTCACACTTCATCTAAGGTCGCTGTGGCCTGATGGGTAAAGGGTTGCGCGTTGGATTCGGAGGGTTGCTGGTTCAACTCTCGTCCCAGCTTGCTTTTTTTTTAACAGTTCTTCAAAAAATGCTTTTTTATTTTTAAAAAATGTTTTTTTATTTTACTTGTGAACAAGTAACTTATTTTTATTTTTTTTAAAAAAAGTACATTTTCTTAAAAAAAAGTGCATTTCTTAAGTACATTTAAAAGTACATTTCAAAGTACATTAAGTACATTTCAAAGTACATTTCATTAAGTACATTTCTTAAGTACATTTCTGAAGTACATTTCTTAAGTACATTTCTTCTTAAGTACATTTCTTCTTAAGTACTTAAGAAATGTACATTTCAAAGTACATTTCAAAGTACATTAAGTACATTTCAAAGTACATTTCAAAGTACATTGTCTTACGTACATTTTCAATGTGAGCATTTGAGCATTGTGAGCAATGCATTTGTGAGCATTGTGAACATTTGTGAGCATCCTGCATTTGTGAGCATTTGTGAACAAGTAATTAATTGCATTTGTGAACAAGCAACTTATTTTTATTTTTTTTAAAAAAGTACATTTTCTTAAAAAATATCGTTTTTAAAATTTAATATTTTGCTGGTTAACACTAAGGTGGAGGGTATCAAAGATTCGGCACAGCCGAATTTAACAGTTTTACTTGTTTTTTTAATAAATTATACTTATTTTCAGAAAGGCTACTTATCTCAAGAAACGCAAAGAAAAGGTATTATATTATTTTTAAGAAAATGTACTTTTAAGAAACGGAATTTTTGTAAGGAAAGAAAGGTATTTTTTTAGGAGAAGGTATTTTTTTGAAGAAGAGGTTTTGTTTTAAGAGACGGCATTTTTTTTAGAATTGGTCCTTTTGTCAAGAATTGGTACATTTTTAAGTTACCTGGCGTTTACACGGGACAGTTTTGCTCCGACAATAGCAATACATTCACACTATTTTACTACCACACTTACACTTCTGCCACTTGCCTCGCTACTGTCTCTGATTTTTCGACGACAGTAACTTCGGCAAGTGATTTGACGTATTTGGTCAGATCGGTGACATTTCGTGGTAATTTGTGAAAAACAAAGCAAAACATCACATACATACATATAAACATGTATACATTTGAAATTTTCAGAGTACATCAGCTTCATTGTAATCTGGAGAAATAGGGCAAAACACATAGCAAACGATCGTAGAAATTGGGAGAATTTAGTTTTATTTGGTAATTTGGAGTTTTATTGAAATATTATTTGGCAACACATACTAGATATAAATATGTATAAATAATATATGTATGTATCAATCTTCTTTCAGTAAATTAAGATTTCGAGCAAATGTGAAGAAGAGCAAATCAAAATCAGAGCACGAAATTTACAAGAAACAAAACTATCGACGGTTGCTTAAAACAGTTCTGTCTTTATAACTGGCTGGACACATACGTCACACAACAAATTTTTCTCTTTTTGACAACTAATACATATTATCAACTGTCCGGTCTTGAACTGTCCCGTGTAAACGTACCGTTACTATACATTTTTAAGATACTTATTTTGGTAATTTTGGTTCACAAAGAAGGTACACTTTAAAGAAAAGGTATTTTTTAAGCAATACAATTTGTTGTTATAAAATGTACTTTTTTAGGAAAAGGTACTTGTTTTAAAAAACATAAGTTTTTTTAAGAAAAGGTACTTTTTGTATGAAAATTTACTTTTTTTTTAAAAATTAATTTTTTGTATGAAAATTTACTTTTTTTAACCAAAGCTATATGTATTTATATAGATATTTTTTTAAGAGAAGAGAAGAGAAAAATGTTCTTTTTGAAAAATGGAATTTTTTTTAGAATTGGTCAATTTTTTCAACTATAGGAAGAGGTAGTTTTTTAATAAAAGGGAATATGTTGTTAGAAAATTTACTCTTTTAAGAAAACGTACATATTTAAAAAAAAATACTTTTTTAAGAAAATTTACTTTTTGTAAGAAAATTTACTTTTTTTTAAGCAAAGATATATTTTTATGGAAATGTAATTTGTTTAAGAATATGGGTAGGTATTTTGTTTTTGACAAAATTTACTTTTTTTTTTAAAAATTCCCTTGGTTAAGAAAATGTTCATTTTTAAAATTCTTTCATTTTGGCTTTTCTAACTGTACTCTTTATTGGGTTCAAAACTACAATATATACCAAAGATGACAGAAATACCATAGATGGTGAAATATAAGTGATGGATTTGAAAGTCAAGGGAAATTTTCTAGATGGCGCAGCAATGGCGGAAGTGGGCAAATTTCCCTAAAAAAGAAAACTATTGAAACAACTATCTAACCATGCCTTTTTGCCTTATGTATTATCAAAAAATATGAATAGCTATGTGCGTTTCTATTGTCTATATTTGATTTTCAAATTCAAACAACGGAATCGAAATAAAAATAATTTTTGAGGGGTTTTTCGTAACATCCGAGTTAAAAATGGTCGGTAATGGTCGGTAAATGGTAATTTTTGAGTGCTTTTTCGTAACATCCGAGTTGAAAACGGTCGTACGGAAACAACTCGTGCCCTCTGCTGAAAATAGTGAATAACCGAATGAGTCATCTATGGCATTTCTTTCATCTTTGTATATACTAAATATTGGTTACAGGCTCCACCGAGAACGCTTCGCATTAAACAAGATATTTCCCAACATATATTAATCTAGACACAAACCAAAGCAAAAGTACCCAATATACTTGATAATACTGGGTTATAGCCTTGATAAATAACAAACCATATTTCTATTATTAATATTCTATTTTCAAATCGAAATAAAAATTACGTTTGAGTGCTTTTTTGTCACATCCGAGTGGAAAATGGTCGTACGGAAACCGCATGTGCCCCCTGGTGAAAATGGTGATTAAGCAAATGAATCATCTATGATTGTTATTTATCTACGGTTGTAGCATAATAGTATTAAAAAAAAAGGACAATAGGCTACCATATTTGGCCAGTTTGGTTATCGGACAAAATGGACTGGTACCAATAACCTACAGCGTCGGGACGATTGATACACTATCATTCCAAACACCCAAGAAAGACAATTATGAACACTGCGAGCAACTTCATTAAGAGAGTTATTAAGATAAGTGATGCTGAATTCCACAAGACGAATAAGGGGGGCATGGTGGAAATCCTTAAATTGAATAGTTTCCCCAGGAAAATTATAGATAATCTGATATCACGGGCAGAGACGAGCAAGCCGACTGAACGCCATACTGAATCTTTATAAAACTACAACGTATGTTCCGGGTTTCTCTGAAACATTGAAACATTCCAATATATATGACAACGGAAAATATGAATTGGCGTTGAAATCGAATTTAACCGTGAATAGTTTATTTAGTAGGACAAAGTCTATTATTGACAAAAATGACAAGCCAAACGTTGTGTACAAAATTCCATGTAATGGTGACAAGTCCAGCATATGCCAGACAGTATATGTTGGCACTACAGTGAATAAATTGAAAACTAGAATATCTGCTCATAAGTCGGACCAAAAAGCTCATTATAAGCCGATAGAACCAAAGACAGCACTTGCAGTCCACTGTATTTTAACTGGATACAAACCGAATTTTGACGAAGTGGAAATTCTGACTGAGGGGACGTTCCATCGGAGAAAAAACGAGGTACAGATCAATGTGCGCAAGTGTATGGTCACAGAATTGACAAATTCAAGGGAGGGACAAATCAGTTGACATAAGCCTGCGGAAAAACTTGGATAAAACGCTGTGTTATCTCGAAATGTAATTAAAATTAATCATTCTCCTTTTGGGGAAAATAGTATATATTTTTATGTTGATTCTTGTTTGAACTAACTGTTCAATAATGTTTATGAATACTTTGTGTTTATTCTTGTTTTATCAGATCCTTGAAAATGATCGAAATATTGGAAAATATTGATAAAATTGTAAGAAGAAATACCTGAAGTGTTTTCTTTTTATTCTTAAGCCGAAACAGCTGAAGACTAATATATCAACAAAGGTCAACTATACTCACAACTAAAAAAAAGTACTGTAATTTTTTTCATTTAGACCCCATCCCACAATGTCCGATAACAAAACTTCGTTGCAATAATTCTTTATTTGGTACACTGAACGGAAAAGCTTCGTCATTGTAATGAAAATGTTCGTCGTCCCAACAACTTTTCTCCTCGAAACTGAGCTACCCAGCAGCTTCATTTATGTTTTAATTTTAAAATGAAAAAATGTATTCATACTGATACACCCTTTACATCTAAACGCAGGCAATAATTACGGAATCCAGACAAAAAGTATAAATACAATTATTATATTAAAATTATTGCCCCTACCGAGCACAAGTTGTATGTGATAATTTCGATGCAGTCAAATTTAATATTCTCTGGACTGACTTGAACGAAGGGAATTTCCGCATCTCTTACTTTTTCTCCATTAAATTTAGCTGGGGTTTCCTGGCTTTATGTTACACGTGTGACATTTATGTCAAGCGAAAATTATACTTTGGCAGTTGCCATAACTATAAAATACTTAGCTCAAACTTGGAACACTCAAAATAAAAACTGACATGAACATGACACATTTGACATAATATTTCTTGAAATAAGTGCAGAAATATTCATAAACCGAAGCGGATATCCGTTGGTTGGCACGTTTTGTATACGGTGAAAAATAAATTATTTAGTTGTGTAGAATTCTAGTCAACGTACTAAATTAGGTAAACGACTTGCTAGTCACAGTCACATGTATAAACACAAAAAACTTCAGGGATTTATACAAAATTGGGCCCAGTTTTCCATAAATAGTAATGTAACTGTTAAGCAACAAAAGTCGGCAGTTATAATGACAAAATTCGTTAATTTTGTTTTGAAATTTTATGAATTTTGACAATTTGACTACAAATTTTTTTCGTTAGAAAGTTGCACAATTCCGGTGCTGAACTATAACTGCACGAACATTAACTTACATTTATTTATCCCAAATGAAGTTTCTCGTTTTTTTGTATTGGCTCCAGAATTTTTTCACTTATATTTTAATTCAATTTAATTTATTCTGAAATTGTCGCTACATTAAAAAAAAACTATTCTTCCTCTATATTTTCTTTTTGGCCATTGTTTTCAATTTGCACAAATAAAACCAACCCGAACGAACAACCTCAAAAACCAATTAAACCCTATTTGTTGCCCTGCCAAGAGAAAAAAAAAGGAAAAACAATTACAACGATAATAACTAGAGAATAAAATGGAGATAGTGAAACAAATATGTAGCTAATAAAAACGACAACGGTGTTAACAGCCTAAATGTATGCCAAATTAAAATTTTGTTTCCATTTTCTGTTGCCCTTTGTAGGCAACAATTACCATATGATGGTGAGGATAATAAACCATTTGTTTTTATTAACTTTAAACAACATAAACATTGAAGAGTAATTAAATATTTTTGATATTTTATAAAAAACATAACATGAACAAGATTTGGATGCGCGTATATATTATTCCGCAGAGGCCGAGCGAGTTGTGCAGTAAATGTAATTATTTTCTGCATAAAGATGTTAAAGAGATTGCATAAAAGGTTATATTCGTGCTTGACTTGACATTCTAAATTTTAAACTGTATTTCGTGGTCGTATGAATGGAAAAAGTCCAAAAGACTGATAAACACATAGGTGTGAAATTGAAGGTATTTCTCACCCCCATGATCGAAAAATCTATCAGATTCTGATTGTAACTTTTCTCCAAGGGCTTTTCGAGGAAACTTATGAAGTTAAAAAGAAGAACCTTAAGAATTTCGCTGCAGGCAATAAATTTAAAAAAAAAATCGCTAAAACTTTCATATGCCTTTATCTCGAAGATGAAGCGTCCATTTAAAAACAAGCCCACTCTTCAAGAGTGACAATCAATTTTGGATCGAAAAATTATTCAATCGTGAACCAATAACAATTTTGATGTGTTAACATCTATAGGCACGGGTAGTGCAATCTATCAAAGTGAACATGTGCAAACAACACACAGCATTAGCATCACATACATGGTTGTTGTACAGCAATAGTCTCTGCCTGAAAATAAGTATGATGGTATTGATGTAGCGGCAGCGAACAAACAATCAGGTCGTCGACGCCAAAGAGTATTGAATAGTATAGAGAACTCATGAAAGGAATTTTATGACCCAAAAGCACTGGCGACATCTGGCGAATGATTTAAAACGTATTACCCTCTTTTTGTCATAACGGGGTCCATTCATAATTTCGATGTAAAACATTGATGCCTTTCGAAACATTTATGCTTTTTGTATTGTGTTCTGTAATAACATTGTGGAAATGATGCATTTATATTGAAATATTCTGCAAAGAGAATAATACTCGTTTATGCTCTTTTACTCAGACTCTCTACGTGAGAGCGGAAAAAGAGTGCAATAAGTTCTCTATACTATTCAAAACTTTTTGTCGTCGCTCTGTTTATGACAAGTTGTATGTTTACAATTGTATGTCAGCATTCAAACACGCAGTTCGTCGTCGCTCTGTTTAAGAGAAAACAAAAACAATTACTGCAGCGAGCTAAATATTGTTTTATTTATATTAACAATATTACATCTAATATTAAAGAATACTAGCAAAAGAGCTTTCAGCACAAAAACTATTCTTTTTTTATTTTCTAATGTAACATTTACTAATGTGTTCATAGAAATCCAACAGGTACCGTGAAACAAAAACTTGTTAACACATCGCCCGTGAGTTCAAACACTCATTGAGTCTTTGTTTGAATACAATCCGAATATTGGCCAAATATTTAAAAATATCTCCGAAATAAAAATATGTCTATGTCTACAACCCGAAAACGGTGAAAACAATCGTCAAAATACCCTTTATAAAACGTTGTTGCAATTTGGAACCAACATTTTGTTTAAAAAATTGCTAAATCTAAACAAACGCTGCAAAAAAATATGACTACTTCTACATTTATGATTTTGCCTTTGTGTTGTTTTGCTGGATAGGTGGATAGGTGAATTCTCATCCGATATAACGAGTAACGCGAAAACAAAATATGCGGAGCGCACCAAAAAATATGCAAATTTAAAGTCTGTACTAATACACGCTGAAATATAACGGCCTCTCCCAAACATTTTCTGCAGGAAACATGTGTATGTTTGGAACACACTTCAAACATTAATATGTTTGCAAGTCCCAAACTCACGTGTTTTCAAATAAATTACTGGCAAACATATATGCTTTTACGTGGAAACATATGCGTATTTCCTCCCCCCCCCCCCCACACATAATAATATTTAAAAGCGAATTATTCTTTGAAAAAAAAATAAAAAGAAGGTGTCCCATAACATCCCATGAAGGGATTGGGGAGAGCTTCTGTTGAAATGATTAAAGAGGCGCAGTAAGTAAAACGCGTGTGACTTTCACGAGCTTAGTAAACACAAGAGAGAGTATTTATTAAAAAGGAAGTTACAGACATGTCAATTACAACTGTACATGGTTGTATCTGATATGTGTCAAAATAAGTATACAGTATTGCCAATATCGATGATAATTGTTCGTACTATTTTAACATCTCCCCTGAACAAGTATTCTGTATAATTGTTTTGGCATTTCGTTTACAATAAGATTATTTGATTCTTAGATATTAGTATGTATATACATTGTTGCCATTTTATTTTGTATTATAAACTAAAACCATTTCGAATTCATGATAATCGATATTTAAATTAAAAAAATTCTCAAATTCATTTAAAAAATTTCTTTTGTTTGATGGCGACTACGGCTTTTGTTAATATGTCAGCTAGCATATTATTAGTTTCAACATATTTTAAAATTATGTGATTATATTTCATTGCTTCAGAGATAAATTTTGACTTAATGTCTACATGTTTTGTGCGAGACGAATACGAATTATTAGTTGCAATATGTATTGCGCTTTTATTATCGCAATGAAGTACCAATGTTTGGGTGGAGGTAGAAATTAATTCCTTTTCGAGTCGTTTCAACCAAATTGATTCCTGAATAGCTGCGACTATTGCCATAAATTCTGCTTCAGTAGTTGATAGGGCAATTGTACGTTGACGTCTCGTACCCCAAGAAATGGCGGCACCTTGATGAATGAAGACATAGCCTGTAGTAGATCGTCTGCTATCAATGTCACTAGCCCAGTCAGCATCGCAGAAACCAATAATATTACTGGATTCACCATTATAAACTAATCCTTTGTTGGTCGTGCCGTTTAGATACCTCATGACACGCTTCACAGCGTTCCAGTGAGCTTTTCCTGGATTCCCAGAGAATCTGCTCAACATGTTAACAGCAAAGCAAATATCTGGTCTAGATATCTGGGCAGCGAACAGCAAACAGCCCACAGCTTGCATGTATGGCACATCTCTCATCATCATCTTGTCAACGTCGTTTGTTGGACACATGTCTGCAGTCCGTTTTTGGTTCAGATCGATTGGCGTGGAAATTTCATTGCACTGATCCATGCCAAATCGTACAAGGACTTCAGCTATATATTGGCTCTGATCAATTTTAATTGTACGCATCTTCTTGTCCAAGGTGATGCGCATGCCCAAGATTGATGCGGCTTCACCTATGTCTTTCATTTTGAATTTTGTAGACAATGCGGTTTTAACGTCGTTGATTATTATTATGTCATTTGCAAATATTAGGACGTCATCGACATAAATCGCCAATATGAGCATTTTATTTTTATCTGCATGATAATATATACATTGGTCGACATTGCTGCGCTCTAGACCAAAGTTCAGCAGCACGTTATTCAGCTCCTCATTCCATACTCGACTTGATTGTTTTAAGCCGTACAGGGACCTCTTCAGTTTACATACGAGGCCGGAACCGTCGTCGAAGCCAATTGGTTGCGTCATGAAGATTTCTTCTTGCAGCTTAGCATTTAGAAATGCTGTCACTGCATTTGCCATTTGATGTATCAGCAAGTTATACTTGGCAGCAAGGGCGAGTAGAAAACGTATGGATGTGTACCTAACAACTGGTGCATATATTTCCTTGTAGTCGATGCCCTTCAGCTGACTAAATCCCTTCGCTACAAGACGGGCCTTATGACGAACAGCAACATCATCAGCGTTCACTTTGGTTTTGAAGACCCACTTCGAGGATATAGCTTTCTTTCCGGCTGGCAGCTTTGATAACGTCCATGTTTCGTTCAGCATCAGCGAATCATATTCTTCCTTCATAGCAGTTTTCCAAAGACCTGCGTCCGGTGATGAAAATGCCTCGTTTACAGTCGCTGGATCACTCGATATATAATCGATAGCGCAAAAATTGTAAGCCGGTGTTTGTTTGTTTAAAATTCGCTCTGATCGCCGAATTTCGCCTTCCATGACTGTGACATCTTCGTCGGGTGTGAACGTATCATCATGGACTTCGTCGGGAACGTTCATGGCATCAGAAAACTCGACTGTATCGGCCAAGTGGTCATCAAAATTGTTTCTTAAAATTCGCACGGGTCGCTGAATTTCGCCTTCTATGACAACATATTTAACGGGTGTAAGCGTAGCATCATGAATTTCTACGGAATCATACGTGGCATTGTCAAACTCGGCTGCATCATCCGAAATTTCATTGCCCACACTGTTTTTTGTGGCAGCAATTGGCAATTCTACTTCAGCTGCCCCCTCAGAGTTGGTAATGCTGCTACTCTCGGCATCATCTAGTTCAGTGAGGTCTACGATGAAGGATGGAAAATTTAATTTTGGCTCTTTATTGTCAATTACCTTGTCTTCTGCAAAAAATACGACGTCACGGCTAACAATGATTTTTTCGGTTTGGGGATTAAACAATCTGTAGCCTTTTGCCTGTCCACAGTATCCAACAAGTATGCACTCAATTGATTTCGGAGCAAATTTCGATCGTTTTTCCTTAGGTACATGAACCATTGCCTTACAACCGAAGATTCTGTTGTGTTTTAAGTTTGGTTTTTTGTTACACCAAATTTCTTCAGGACTGCGTACATTATTCCTTGTTGGCATAAGGTTTAATAAGTACACTGCTGTCATCACTGCTTCCGCCCAAAACTTTTCATTAAGTCCGGAATCGATGAGCATACAGGGCACTCTATCAGCAATTGTGCGGTTCATCCGTTCTGCAACACCGTTTTGTTGTGGTGTATACGGGCACGTTTTTTGGTGTAAAATACCATTTTTTGTTGTAAAATGTTCAAATTCTTTATTGACATACTCAGTTCCGTTATCGGAACGCAACACTTTAATTTTTCGTCCACATTGGTTTTCAACAAGGTATTTAAATTTAATAAATTCAGCCAACACTTCTGATTTTTGCTTAATAGGCACAGCAAATACCTTGCGCGAGTGATCGTCAACAAATGTTAATATGAACCGAGCGCCCGAAAAATATTTTACATTGATCGGTCCAATTACATCTGTGTGTATTAAATCGAGAACAGCTTCCGCGCGCTTTCCAGCATCTTTAAATGACGATCTGCTTTGCTTGCCTTTTATACAAATTATGCATTGATTTTTATTCGTTTCAAAAAAGTCTATGCCGTCGCAAGCATTTTTCACAGCACATAAATTTTCATGGCATATGTGGCCAAGTCTACGATGCCAAATTTCACTGTTAATAGCTGCCAACGCATGTTCTTCGCGCTCAGGCATTTCGGTAGAATTGCAATTTAGACGATATAAATCGTCAACAACACTGGTACTCGCTAGAACTTCATTATGCTTATTGTAAATTTTACAAAAGTCCTTTTCAAAAATCACTTTATTGCCGTTTTTGGTCATTTGCCTCACCGAAAGGAGATTAGTGCAAAGTTCTGGTACATAATCAACGTTTTTAACGATCGCATTGATATTTTTACTGTTTGGTTTTGTATTTACCGACATTTTTACGTCACCTGCAAATTTGACAGATATTTTGTTGTTATTCGCGACGATTATCTCCTTATTTGGTACAATTTTTTTGTTAAATACAATGTTCGAGTCTTTTGTCATATGAGACGTCGCGCCCGAATCTATGTACCAATCAGTGACACCGTTTTTATTTACAAGCAGCGATGCATACAACGCATTGTACTCTTTTTTGCTAGATTTATTTGCACTCTCATTTGGGCAATATTTGCTAATATGCCCAACTTGTTTACATGAATGACAATGCAATTTCTTTTTGTTGGTTTTAAACGAACTGTTTATTGAATACAAGGCATTGCCTTCACTTTTATTATCAAATTGTGCATCTTGCAGCAATAAAGTTTTAACTCCATCGACGGTGAGATCAGTAGCAGAATTATCCACTGCTAAAACCAGCGCTCGAAACACATCCGGCAAGATATTTGAGGCTGACATTGTATTAACGCGTACAAGAAGGGAAAATCGAACGTTATCTCAGCAATCCGCGGAAATATTTTTTTGTAAAAGTCAGCACGCTTTAAATAATTTTTAAATTTATTTTAATAAAATTATTTCGCGACATAGAGGCCCATAACCTGTTGAAATGATTAAAGAGGTGCAGTAAGTAAAACGCGTGTGACTTTCACGAGATTAGTAAACACAAGAGAGAGTATTTATTAAAAAGGCAGTTACAGACATGTCAATTACAACTGTACATGGTTGTATCTGATATGTGTCAAAATAAGTATACAGTATTGCCAATATCGCTGATAATTGTTCGTACTATTTTAACAGCTTCTCACAAACAGTGAGATGTGCGCGTTCTAGTTTTACACTCCCTAATTGTGACCTACACCGGATCCGAATGGTATTTCGAGAAGCTTTTTCATAGCTAAGTACTTGATAGTGTCACCTTCGTCGTTGAAAGAAATGTAAATGTAAAACAAGAGCCGCGCACACCAAACATTGCACCACCGACGGCCACGGATTTCAATATATATGTTTGTATTATTTACTATAATTAATTTTATCTATGTAAATCCACATTTATAAATAATTAGTACAACAAATTAAAAGATTTAAAATGGACTTTTTTACATTTCGGTGAATTGAATGCATTATTTGTTTTTTTTTATGAAATGAGAATCTGCTGCTCTTTGGCTTCTCCTTTCTTTGTTGTCTCTCACGTGTTTGTTTCGGAAGGTTTCAGCTATGCCTAGTTTATCACTACGCGCTGGTACACTAATAATATATTTATATACAACCCCAGTTTATGCAACCCAAGCGTTTATTTCAACCCACATTCAGAAGTTAATATACCTATAAATGAAACCACTGGGAGTGAAGGGAATTAAGAAATGGATGACTTTACAAATTTGTGAAGAACAAGTGATATTATGCCCTTCTTAATTACTGACTTATCCGGTCACGAACAACCCCGGGCTGTCAGGGACCTTACAAAATGCATATAACATATTTCGTCAAACCAGTTCAATTTTTTTTGACTTATCTCTATAGTTACCAACACCAAGTGTACGTAAGGATTCGTCAACCTTATCCCTACAACGGAGTCTTGGTCATCCTACTTTTCGTCTTCCTTCGAGTTCGGTTTCGAAAATTCTTCCTGCTGGTTCGTCTGCATTCATTCTACTGACATGGCAATCGTATTATTTTGATCCTTCTAACTATTTTAATGTCGGGATATAGCTCATATAACTCATGGTTAATGCGACGTCTATACTCGCTGTTGTGCACTATAGGACCAGAAATTTTTCGGAGTATTTTCTCATATTCTCAAAGGACCTAGAGAAGTTTCGTCTGCTTGCGACAAGACACACGATGCTGCGCCATAAATCAAGACAGGTTGTATGAGAGTCTGGTACTTTTGCTTTGGTTTGTGTCTAGACTAACATATGGTGGGAAATTTCTTGTTTAATGGGAAGTCTTCTAGGTGGAGGCTGTGACCAATATTTAGAATTGAACCCAATAAAAAGTAAATTTAAGAAAGCCAAAGTGAAGGTAGTTTAAAAAAGAACATTTTCTTATATACGTGCATTTTCTTACAAAAAGTAAATTTTCTCAAAAAAAATATACATATTCTTGCACAAAGTACATTTTTTAGAAAAATACCTTATCTTAAAGGAGTAACTTTTCTTACAAATTTAAAAATGTCTTACAAATTTTCTTACATAAAGTACCTTTTTTTTAAAAAAGGTAATTTCTTTTAAAATAAATACCTTTTATCAAAGACGTAAATTTTATTACAACAAATTGCTTTTTCTTACAAAAGTACATTTTCTTTGAAGAGTACCTTCTTTGAGAAACAAAATAACTTTTTTTGAGATAAGTACCTACTCTTAAAAATTTACCTATTCTTGAGAAAAGGACCAATTCTAACAAAAATCACATTTCTTATAAACAAACCCCATTTCTTAAAAAAAAATACCTTAATTTTATAAAAAAAATTTTGGTTGCAAAAATTCCTTTTCTTAAAAATAGAATAATACCTTTTCTTTTCTTTTCTTTTCTTGACATAAGTAGCCTTTCTGAAAATAAGGAAAATTTCTTAAAAAATAACCTTTTCCATTCTTTAAAAAGTACCTGTTCTTAAAAAAGTACTTCTTTGTAGAAAAAAAATCATACTCTTATGTCTCTTATGGCTTGAAAAAAGGACCAATTCTAAACAAATCCCAGTCTTAAAAAATAACCTTTTCTTCAAAAAATTACTTCTCTTAAAAACATACATTTTCTTACAAAAATCCCTTTTTTGAAAAGTGAATTTTCTTAAAAATAAAATAATACCTTTTCTTTTCTTTTTCCTAAAAAGAGTACCACTTCTTTAAAAAGTACCAGTTCTTAAAAAAGTACTCTTTTTAAAAAATTTCAAATCCCAGTCTTCAAAAATATCCTTTTCTTCAAAAAATTTCTTCTCTTAAAAACATACATTTTCTTACAAAAATCCCTTTTGTTAAAAGTACATTTCCTTAAAAATAAAATAATACCTTTTCTTTTCTTTTTCTTAAAAAGAGTACCACTTCTTTAAAAAGTGCCTGTTCTTAAAAAAGTACTCTTTTTAAAAAAAATTTCATACTCTTATGGCTTTTTAATATTTTCCTAACAAAAAGTACTTCTTCTTAAAAATAGTACCATTTCTTAAAGAAATATTAGCTTTTAGTAAACGAAGTACCTTCCTTTAAAAAAATACCTTTTCGAGGAAATATCATTCATATTCTAACAAAAAGGACCTAAAAATATACTTTTTTAAAAAAAAAGTTTATTATGTTAGAAAATGCATAGATAAATAAAAAACCATAGATGGTGAAAGATAAGTGAAGGATTTGAAAGTAAAGGGAAATTTCCTAGATGGCGCCGAAGTGATGGATATGGGCAAATTTCCCTGGAAACAAAAACTATTGAAAAAAACTATATAACCGCACTTTCTTGCATTTTGTATTATCAACAAATATTAGAAGCGATATGCTTTTCTATTATTTATATTCTCTTTTCAAATTTAAACAATAGAATCGAAATAAAAATGATGCTTGCGTGCTTTTTCGTCGCATCCGAGTGAAAAATGTTTGTACGGAAACAGCCTTTGCTCTCTGGTGAAAGTGGTGATTAAACAAATGAAGTATCTATGGTTTTTATTTGGAGGTGGAGGTCTTTTATCAAAATTCGCTGCGAGGGGCTTCGTGAAATGTAAAGTTGTTGAGAACGATGCCGGGTTGTTGTTTTACAGCATGTGTGCATGGAAACAGCAAGTGTCCTCTGGTCAAAATGGTGATTAATCTAATGAATCATCTGTGGTTTTTATTACTTATGGAAAATGTATCTTCTCTTACAGATCCATTAAAATTATCGTATTTTTCAGCGGGCGCCTTAGGCGTGTTGGAACTAACTAGTCCATAATATACAGCGAAAGGAACTTCCTTCCAGCCGGGTGTCCCTTAACACCTTATGTAATTTTTTTTTCTCAGAAACGAAATCGCCATAAATCAGTGCAATCACGTCGAGCACCTGAAAATCAAAACTGATTATGGAATACAAAACGTTTGAGATTGGTATAGAAGCCCACAAGCTGAGATTTTTCCGGGTTCTAGGCCATAGTGATGTTGCAGGGAACGTAGCCGCGGACTCTGTTGCTAAAACGTGTTGGACTAATACAAGTCCGAGATCCTACGCTACTTTTGATCCACCCATTTGCTACTTTAATTGTTTGGATTAAAACCATATAGGTGGCGAGCACGGCCGGCAGAATATCAAGGAATATTTTGCCGACAATGGACACGAGTTCGACTCAATCGCTATTGAAACTGAATAAGACTGCTAGCGACTTCACTTGCCAATGGGTTACTGATAGGATTGACTACCATCGGCTATGTGTGGGACGAGGAGGAAATAGATACCAGTGAACAACTTCAAACACCCCTTTTCTATCAGTGACCCATTTGAGAACAGTGATCAATTTCCGGCATTGTCCATGTAAATTTTATTAAACAAATGCTAAAATGTAAACTATGTACTAACATTTCCAAGCAACTTCCTAACTTTGCCTTATCATCAATAAGCAGTTTATAAACTTTTATGTTACACGTAGCACCATAACATTGTCCAGCTTCATTGCCATAATAAATGACTTCCAACAAAAATGAACTCTCTCGAACACTTTCAAACTCTCTTGAACATGGACACAAATTCAGATAAACTGTCTATGTATTAATGCCATTTTGAATGCATAAAGTTCGTTATAGGTAGTGGGGTAGGTAGGTGGTGGTGGTGCCGCCAAGGACAGTGGTAGTAATAGCACTTCGTAGTACTCGCAGTAAATGCATAATAGCGGTCATTTTATTACTACATCTCTGCCGTTCCAATAGGAAGCGGGTACAGTACGACTACTACCATATGTGCTGGGTTATTTTAGCGAATCTAACATTACTATCTCCATAGATTCCCTTCTGTTATCTTCTATTTTGCTGGATGACCTTTTTTTATTATTATTAAAATAAACTGTAACTTGTATTAATGTAGTTCAGTTAGCAGATACGGTTTCACTTCCTTTTGTTGGATATACATATATAGGAAATTCATTGGTGTCTTCTTATCCTTTGGTGAGATTCCGAAGAAGAATTTGTATGGCAATCTATTCAATTGCAAGAGCAGCCACCAACCTATGGGCAGTAGCAAATTGAAGCGTAAAGTAATGTAATTAAGCTTGTTTTCTTCCTGGGTAATAAATGGGAATTGAAAGTTGAATAGGAATTTAATTAAATGTCCATAGTTTAAATAATTGATTGCACTTTGCCAAGTAGGGAATAAAGGAAAGGGCGTTGCCTTGTTAAAGGTGGTGGGAAGAAAGTTCGTGGTTGAGTAAATAATTATAGACTTAATACAACTTTTGAATTAATGGAAAAGAAAATTTTAAAAATTTAAATTCTCTAACAAATACTAAATCATTGTGTGAAAAATTAAATACATCTAGGTAATCCAATTTTTATCGAAAAATTAATTATGGAATTTTCGGACTTACATAAAATGAAATCCGGAATTCCGATATAATTCCGGAATTGCAAAAAAAAATTTAAAGAAAAAATAAAAGTTTAAAAGTATTTCAAATTAAATAAAATTTAATTTTTGTTTAAGTATTTTAGTAAAACAAAGCTAATTCAGAGACAACAATAAAATAAACAAAAATTCAGTGGGAAAAATAAAATAATATATAAAAATATTTTTTGGCGTAGAATACGTTTCACCTTACGGTATAGGGAGTCATGTCAGATTGTTATTGTTGTAATCTGTATTTCATTGATTATGAGGAGACGGCGAGATAACTTTTTTTAAAAATTTTTTTGTAGGTAAATGAAGATGTTATCTTTCGTTTGATATACATTTCATATTGGTTGATATCTTCCTAATATTTAAATTTCTTAAATGAAAATTGTTTAAACTCATACACTGAAACATATGTGTGGTGTTTGGTTGAGTGTTTGAGTTTGTAGCGTGAACACAAACTATGCTGCTGTTTCAGTGTGGACACAAACCTTCGGCTGTTGTTTTGATTGATGAAATATTGAAATTTCGTATATTAACTTATGTAATTTAAGTGAAACAAAATGTTAAATGTGACTTTGAATTTAACATGGATATATAATTATAAAAAATATAAATCAAATTGATTTGCGTCTGTTATTTATCATTTATCCTTACTCTTTTAAATTAAAAAACATATTTATCCTATTTTTCCTACCATAAGCTTATGTATATTATCAAAAGTAACTATCAAATAAATAAATTCATTTGCTTATGTTATTTATCATTTATTGTTATATATGTTTTCTGTCTTATCGGATGGCGTATTCTACGTTAAACTTAATGGCCGTGTCTCTGACACAGCCTGCAGGGACATTGCGTGGCCGAAGGCCGCGGACAACTGTCTGCTGTATTTTTTTTTTAATTCTTTTTTTTAAATTTTCCAGCGGCGGAAAACACTTGTTGGAGGAATACACAACAGTTTATTGTAAATAATTTCCAAAAGTGGCGACCCACCTTCGTCCCAAAATGTAATTTCATTTCTTATTGCTGATTGAATTGATGGTTTTTTTAAAGTTCTTGTTCTCGGGTGTTAAAGTGACTGCTGGATTTTTTGCTATAGCAATTTCTCCGAGGGGTCAGTTTCACTTTCGTTAGGTTCAAGTTCAGATTCTATATAAGTATCAGAATCAGATTCCTTTGAATCAACTTCCGGAGAAGTTTCATTATTAAGACGTCGGGCTAAGATTAGAATAAATTTGCACTGCATCTTCATTATGCAGATACTGTAAAACATCAGATAAAATAGTTCTTCTTCGGTTAATTTGGATTTCTAGTTCTTTTTTCAATTCAAGACCAATTTCGTTATCCTCACATAAATTTTTTAACATAAACGTAAATGTTACGTCTGCAGAATTTAAATTAAACCGTCTACAGCTAATTTTACTGGCATCAAATTTTTCAATATCTGTGATACTGCATCGCATTCAATTTCATATAAAATTATGTCCGCTTTGATATCAACTTATGAATTTATTTATATTTAAGCGATCTAACATAGACAACATGCTGCTCCATCTAGTTTTGGAATCTAACACAAGGTTTAGCTCTTTTTTATGATCTTGCTTCACGTATTTTTGAAGCACTTCATTTGTCAAAGGCGAACTACGGAATATATGAACAATTTTTCGCACTTTAGTGAACAATGCTCGTAGTTGAAAATTTTCGGTGGTTTCTATCACATCAGTTACTAATTGCTTATATTATTTATATTTATACCACTTGCTGGAATTCAGTATGATTTATTAGAAATGGAAAAGCGAATGATATAAAAATCCGAATAGTCCGGAAATCGGGTTGTTTCGATTCCGGAATTTAAAATGTAATAAAAGCGAATGAATTTCGGAGTTCCGGAATTCCGAAATCCGGATTTGGATTCCCTAATTATACCCCATAAAGGGATTTGGGAGAGGTTCTGATAGAATCCTAAAGATCTTAGTATTCCAAAATAACCCTAAAAAGGAATCTGAAATTTATTTCCATAAAATGCAGCTTCGTTTATCAGATTCGCAAAAACAGATTCAGTCCACCCTAACGCAAGTTATTTTGCAGATGAACTTCCAAGTTTTCTCTCTGTGTCATAAGGCTGTAGCGCGTGTTCCTGAACTTTGGGGTGACTAAACCAGGCTTCTCGTACTTCTCTATCAACTAGCTCGCCACGAGCAGCAAAACGAAGAGTAGAGAATTGCACTTACTTCTTAGTCGTGAGATATAAAAACAAAACTAAAATATACAATTCGAGAGTACAATCCGCATACAATATATACTCCAAAAATTACTTAAAATGTAACAAAAAGTACACAGAACTAAGAAAAGTGGATAAAACCGATACCGGTAACTGCATTAAGCAAGTACTTACTGTAGTATGTACTACGTAATACGTATGGTACCGTTTTTTTAATAAGAGCGCTACAAAAGTTTTTTTTAAATAAAACAAAACCGGTTTTAAATACCAATGAAATTCTTTATTCCTGTGTCTTTTGCATGGCCACCACGGGCACGCTTGCAGAAGTCCAGACGCTGAACCCAATTTTCGACGGCTTTCAAGCATAAATCGGCCGATACTGCTGCAATTTCACGCTCGATATTCCTACGAAGTTCATCAATCGTCGCTGGCTTGTTAGCATAGACCATAGACTTGACGTAGCCCCACAGGAAATAATCTAACGGCGTCAAATCCAACGACCGAGGCGGCCAATCGACTGGGTCATTTCGAGAGATAACACGTTCACCAAACTTGGTTTCCAATAAATTGATTGTGGCATTCGCTGTATGGCATGTGGCGCTGTTCCGTTGGAACCACATGTCCTCCAAGTCCATATTATCCAATTAGGGCCAAAAATATTCGGTTATCATTGAACGGTAGCGATTCGCATTCACAGTAATGTGCCGGTCTTGATCATGACGGAAGAAGTACGGCCCAATGACGTCGCCGGCCCATAAACCGCACCAAACCGTAATTTTTTCGGGATGCAATGATGACTCATGGATTACGTATGGATTGCTGTCTGACCAATAACGCATATTCTGCTTATTGACGAAGCCATTCAGCCAGAAATGAGCCTCATCGCTGAAGATGATTTTCTGATGAAAATCCAAATCATTTTCAAGTTGTTGCTCAGCCCAATTCACGAACATACGACGCTTATGGTGGTCAAGCGGCTTCAGTTCTTGCGTCAGTTTGATCCTGTAAGCATGTAGGCCAAGATCTTTTCGCAAACTTCGCCACAACGACGTCACAGAGATGCCCAACGCTTGAGAACGACATGTGGGAGACACATTTGGGCTTTCTTCAACTGAAGCCTCAGCAGCAGCAATATTCTCGACACTACGGGCACTTCTTTGTCTCACTGGCACAGGAACATTTTGTACTGTGCCTGTGGATTCAAATTTTTCCACTAGACGCTCAATTGTTGATGTGGTAGGACGATTATGACGACCATAAATTGGACGTAGCGCTCTTAAAGTTATGGCCACTGACTCCAAATTTCGGTAGTAAATTTTAATAATTTCGACTCGTTGTTGGCTCGTATATCTTTCCATGATGAAATGGCAAACCTTACTGAAGATAAATGTCAAAAGAGCGGGAAAAAATATGGCGTCGTTTGCTGTCCCTATCGATTTACTTTTGTAGCGTCTCTGTTGAAAACCCTTTATGTGCTGCAGTGGTATAGCTTCTAGTAATTTCGTGTACATTTTTACATATTATCGCGAACCAGGTAATGCACATTAATACATGGTACACTTTACACATTTCTGGTACAGATTATGAACATTTTGTATGCATTCTATGTATTTTTTATGTATTTACACCTCGTGTATTCTTTGTTGCATTGTACGCCCTTTTTGTTAATTTTGCTTTTTGGTATAATTTTAGGAACTCTTATGTATTTCTTATATATTTTTGTCAACTTTTAAGAAGATTTGAATAGGCACATTATGCAGTCCTTGGTACATTTGTGGTATGTCGTATGTGCTTTTTGGTCAATCTTCTTCTTTGTAGGTATATTTTGCTTACTAGTTCCAATATATCACATTTTTCAATATTACATATGTGAGCAGTTCGTTGATGCACAAAGCAGCCGTAAGTGAACTGAAGCGAAGACCTTTAAGAGACACGAACCTACACACGAGTTGTTTTACTGCTCGTTTTTCGACCCTACTGAAGAGCGCCTGCGTTCCAAATTCCAATTTTGGAAGTACTTCCGAGTGCGTATGTTGGCCACAACTAACGACTTAACTAAATAAACCATACATGGGATTTATTAATTTGCATTGAATTTTTAATTTACATTATTTTATCTAATGCAAGTGCAAAAGAATTATCATTGTTCGCAATGACAATTGAAATATTTTGAATTTGCATTTGCTCAGGTAACGCAAATGCAGGTTGTGGAATCGGATGTCAATTGTAATGAAATATGGGAATGCTTTTAATTGTTTTGAATTTGTTTCAGTGCTGGCAATTCTGTTTTTAAAGTATTTTATATGTATTGGTTTGTGTCTTTGATAGGTATTGAATCGTAGTGCTTTCAAATTCATCAACCTGTACTGTATAAATTATTTGAAGACCAAAATTGACAGATATGAAGGAAATGCTTTGAATATAAGTACAATTGCCAATATTATAGACTTTTTTTCAATTTCCGTTTGGGCAGGAAATTCAAATTGAACTACAAATTATAATTGTCATATAATTAATTCTACCCATGTACGAAATAAACTAACAGTTTCCCATTGAATCCCATTTGAGAGCTGTGCGATGTTTAGTTTTAAACTCACTGATTGGGACCGATAGTTTTACAACGATTGCGAATTGTTTGTGAGAATCTTTTAATTACTAATTAGACGATAGAGTCGCGATCACTAAGCATGTAACGATTTACGAGCCGCATCTTTCGTGCGGAAATATACGATATCTGTGCAATGGATTTTCTACATACGCTTGCGTGCGTTGCCTGGATGCAACTTTACTGCTGTCTTCAAAATTTTGTTATTCTTGATAGAGTGGTTGTATTAATCATTAATAGAACAAGTTTCTTTATAAATTATGATAATAATTTTAATTTACCCGATACAAACCTTTTATTATTTCTCGACATTGCGTGGTTGTGAGTATTTTAAAACAAATTAAATAGAAATGCGTCGATAATCGTATAACAGTTTCAACTTTCAACAACGCCTTATCTAGCCGTCTCTCGAATACTCTCACGGGTAGAAAAGAGACTAATAGCGCCATCTCTGTCTCCATAAACCTTCTTAGTGAATTCATAAACCGTTCATGGTGAGATCGTAGACATAAGCTTTCAACTTGCAGTCTTAATTAGCAATTCATTAACATGAAGCTTCACTATTCTGACAACAGGCAGAACAGCAAAGCTTCTACAACCATCTGAGTTGTTCATTACAATTCAAGTGTTGGTTTAACATAGTGCACATGTTCGTTGGGCTTTAAATGTTAGTTCAGCTAAAAATTTAAAGCATTTTTCATACCAATCTAATACATTCAAAATGGTAACGCAATGTTGAGGAGCAATACACCAAACCCTGTTGCGAATTCACCGTGTAATATATTTTATGCTTCGTTAGTATAAGCAAAGTATAAAGTTTATTGGCAGACACTAGTCCTTTAGTAATCCTGATTCACCATGTAAGAAACTGTAGTTACTGGCTCCAAAGATTTGCGATTACCATTAACCACATTTGTATCTAGTCTCCTCTTATCCCCTACATCCACCACGACAAGTCCTGTTACCTTTCAGCCTCTACCACATTTATCCTGTTTTCAGCCCCTCCCACATTTATCCTGGTTATTATCGAATGATAACAATGTTTGTTAACCGACCGGTAAACAAAAATTCAACGAAAAGTATCCTCGACCTCAGCAGTTCATTTGAAATAAACTCCGTATTGAATGAAATGCTAGTGTTTGTGTATGAGTGACAATATGAATATATGTATGAGTGTATTTGTTACCTTACTGTATGTGTATGTGTGTGTGTGTTTAAGGGATAAATTATGTTAAAGTTTCCATTTATTTCCATTGTCTGCCTTTTAACCGGCTGCCATTGTATGTATTGTATTTGTAGGTGCCAGAGCGTGTGCGAGCAATGAATTCGAGCATAAAACTTTTGTTAATTGTCCGGGAGCCAGTGACAAGAGCCATTTCTGATTATACTCAATTACGTAGTCATGCGGCAACGGCCACATTACCGCTGGCCAACGAACAACAGCCGCAACCAACTTCAGCATCATCGTCATCATCAAATGCGGGTAAATTGTCCTCGCACTCGATGCTCTACAACAAATTAAATGCCGGTTACTCCTCATCGCAAATCTATGACAATTCCATCGGTGGTGGTGGTGGACATGGCAATATTTATGGTTCAGGTGCTGGTGGCTTTAAGCCCAACTACAACAACAAAGCTCAATACAATATGCGCCAGTATGAGACAACAACACCAAGTCCTGCTTCAGCAAATGCAGCAGCCCAAATTTTGTCAAAGTAAGTTTTAAAAACCACACAAAAAATGTGTCCCATGTCCTTTTGCCCAGGTCATATGCTGCTTGCATTGTCCCCTCCCCAGACATGCGTTTGAGTTTAAACAAATTTCATGGACCAATTAATGGACAGGATAACACTGCATACGTCCATACAACTGCAAGCAAGCAAAATTCTGGTTCAATATTGTCGTACATTCCTTTATTTTGCGTACGTTTCAGTTGTTTTCCATGTCAATTTATATGAGTGCTTGTGTGCATGTTATAACATTTATTTTGTCTTGCTGTCATTTTTACACAGATCCTTTGAAGAGCTGGCCATATTTCCCAATGGCACTGTCAATGAATCCTATCGTCCTTTAACCATATCCATGTATCATTTACATTTACATCGATGGCTGGAAGTCTTCCCAAGAGAACAGATTTTAGTGGTGAATGGAGATCGATTGATTGATGATCCGGTATCGCAGTTAAAGAAAATTGAAACATTTCTGGGTAAGTTGAGTATATTTATTACAAGGATATTCATATTGAATTTCAAAAATTACTGAACTGGGGGAAAATTAAATACACGCGAAGGAAAAATTGTTCATTACGGTTGGAAGGTTACACGGGTAAATGGTGTCAACCCAGCAAAATTCCTTTTCATCCTTAGATTGTTTCCAAGGCGAATGTGCTAGGGCTGCATAAATTGTATCTACTTACATATATATCCTTAGCTAAAATGCAAAAGAAAGTAACTACAATTTTCATTTTGTTCAAAGGAGTTGAAAACAAAACCGATAAATAAATACAAAAATTGCAGTTTGCCAGTATATTTTCGAATCTTACTGAAGGTAAGACTTTACTTTAGGAAAAGTTTGAGAATTTTAATTGAAAAATTAATTCCTCATCCTTTTACGAGGATTGTTTTTTCTTTTGGAAATAGAAGTTAAAATTGTAGTTACGTGGTTTTGCATTTCTGCTAACTATATATTCATGTCAATGACTTTTGTTTCATATCGTTACTTATAGAATGACTTCCTAGCGACCTTTTTCAAACAAATAATTCGTTCTATAGAAGCAGTTATAGAAAACAATATTTCACTGGAAATATTTGCGTGAAAAATGTTTTCCTATTACATCCCTTGCAGGGATTGGGGAGGTCTTCTCACAACCAGTTGACTGTGTGACACAGACCAAGTTCAAATCTATGGTGGTGTAAAAAATAAATAAAAGTTCCTAAAATTTTACCAAAAATTCGCATAGCATTAGCGAAAAGTGCATAGAATGCAATAAAGGGTACATAAGGCGTAACTACGTATACTTCAAGTGCACCAGTACGTAGAATGTACCAAAAATTTACGTAATCTGTTTATGAATATAAATAAAGTGTACCACAAATATATTAAAATGTATATAAAATTTACCAAAAGTATAATAAAAACACCATTAGTTTACCAAAACGTACATAATGTGTAACAAAAAAAAATGAATAAAAGTGTGCCAAAATGTACAAAAATGTACTAAAAAGTTCACCAAAAAATATATCAAATTGCACACAAAAGTAACAAAAGTTATACCAATGAAACAAATCGATTGTAACAAAAAGTACATCGAATATTCCAATGAGGGCATAAACTGTACCAAAAAGTGAACAGAAAGTGTCACAGAGTACATAAAGTGTACCTATCTCCGTCTGTAGTAAAAAGGTACAGAATTTCTGTAAACAATGTGTATAAACTGTAACAAAAATGTACCAAAAAGTGCACCAAAAAGTACAGAATTTAGTGAACATGAATACATGTGAACAAGTGTACATGAATAATATAGGTATGGACGTGATATTTAGGTACTGTTTATGGAACATGTGTTAAGTTTGGATCAGTTTATGTACTTTATGGTACAAATTATGGTGAATGAATGAGAACACGGATCCACGTTAATTATAAAAACAATGTTTCCTTTTACTACCCATGAAGTAACTGGGGGCGAGTTTCTCACAACCATGGAGCTGTGGACTTTTTATTTTTACATTCACTGATTGTAACAAAAAGTGCAAAGAAATACCAACGAGGGTATAAAGTGTACCAAAAAGTGAACATAAAGTGTCACAGAGTACACAAAGTGTACCAATACACAGACTGTACTACTACCAATGTAAATCATATGTATAAACAATGTGTATAAAGTGTCCCAAAGGTGTACTAAAAGGTGTACCAAAAAGAACATAATTTGGTGAATTTTTGTTACCCATTATGCATTCTTGGTACATTTTGTGTAATATTAGGAACATACTACACAAGATAATTAATTTTAATTAATATGAACTGTGCTTAATTCTACGCACTTTTTGGTACATTTTAGGTACATTTTGGTGTATTTACGGTACGTGGATTATTTAGGTATGGACGTGATATTTAGGTACAGTTTCTGTGGCATTTGTGAACTTTGGAGCAGTTTATGAACTTTATGGTACAAATTATGGGGAATGAATATGAACACGGACCCACGTTAATTATAAAAAATTGCTTCCAATTACTACCCATGAAGGTACTGAGGAGAGTTGCTCACAACCACTGAAATGTGCATTTTCTATTTTTACACTCACTGATTGTAACAAAAAGTTCATAGAATATACCAAAGAGTACATAAAGTGTACCAAACAGTGCACATAATGTGCCACAGAGTACATAAAGTGTACCAATACACAGACTGTACTGAAAAGGTCATATTATGTAAAAAATGTGTATAAAGAGTACTAATAAGATTACTAAAAAATTGTACCAAAAATTACATAATTTGGTGAATTTTGTTACCCATTATGCATTCTTGGTACATTTTGTGTACTATAACGTGCATAATATAGTAAATAATTGATTCATGCAGTTACCGGTACATTTTGTGAACTGTGCTTAATTCTATGAACTTTTTGGTACATTCTAAGTTATTGTTGGTGCATTTACGGTACGTGGATTATATAGGTATGGACGTGATATTTAGGAGCAGTTTCTACGACATTGGTAATGTTTGGATCTTTCATGTACTTTATAGTACAAATTAAGGTGAATGAATGAGAACACGGATCCACGTTAATTATAAAAACAATGTTTCCTTTTTACTACTAATGAAGGAACTGGGGGCGACTTTTTATTGTGTACTTTTTATTTTTACATTCACTGATTGTAACAAAAAGAGCAAAGGAATATCTACGAGGGTATAGAGTGTACCAAAAGGTGAACATAAAGTGTCACAGAGTACATAAAGTGTACCAATACACAGACTGTACTACTGCCAATGTAAATCATATGTATGAACAATGTGTATAAAGTGTCCCAAAGGTGTACTAAAAGGTGTACCAAAAAGAACATAATTTGGTGAATTTTTGTTACCCATTATGCATTCTTGGTACATTTTGTGTAATATTAGGAACATACTACACAAGATAATTAATTTTAATTAATATGAACTTTGCTTAATTCTACGCACTTTTGGGTACATTTTAGGTACATTTTGGTGTATTTACGATAAGTGGATTATTTAGGTATGGACGTGATATTTAGGTACAGTTTCTGTGGCATTCGTAAACATTGGATCATTTTTTGTACTTTATGGTAAAAATTAAGGGGAATGAATGAGAACACGAATCCCATTTAATTATAAAAAAATTGTTTCCCATTACTACAAATGAAGGTACTGGGGGAGAGTTTCTGTGAATAGAATATACCAAAAAGTGAATAAGGTGTACCAAACAGTGCACATAATGTTCCACAGGGTACATAAAGTGTACCAATGCACAGACTGTATTAACAAGGTACATCATATGTATAAACAATGTGTATAAAGTGCATAAAAATATATACTTAAAAGTGTACCAAAAAGTACATAATTTGGTGAATTTTATTTTTCTTTGGTACATTTTGTGTACTATTAGGTGCATACTACAGTAAATAATTGCTTCATGCAGTTACCGGTACTTTTTATGCACTTTACTTAAATCTATGTACATTTTGGTACATTTTAAGTACATTTTGGAGCATTTATGGTACGCTTATTACTTATGTATAGACGTGATATTTAGATACAGTTTCTGGAACATTGATGAACTTTCGATCATTTTATGTACTTTATGGTACAAATTATGGTGAATGAATGAGAACATGGATCCACGTTAATTATAAAAAAATTGCTTCCAAAAGTACCGAGGAGAGTTGCTCACAACCATTGATATATGTATTTATTATTTTATCACTCACTGATTGTAACAGAAAGTGCATAGAATAAAAAAAGTGTGCCAAAAAGTACATAATTTGGTGAACTTTTTTACCTGTTATGCATTCTTGTTTCATATGTGTACTATTAGGTACGTACTAAAGAAAATGATTTTTTCATGCAGTTACCGGTACAATTTATGCACTTAGCTTAATTCTATGTACTTTTTGGTAAATTTTAAGTACTTTTTAATGCATTTATGGTATATGTATTATTTAGGTATGGACGTGATATTTAGGTAAATAGTATGACAAATAAATGCTATACTCAGTTTCTGGTACATTTGTGAACTTTAAATCATTTTATGTAGTTTATGGTACAAATTATGGCGATTGAATAAGGACATGGATCTACATTAGTTATAAGAAACATAGTTTCCCATTGTTTCGCATGAAGGAGCTTCACACAACCAGTGGGCTATGACGTTTATAGTTGAATCGTTGAAACTTTAGTTGAAACTGGGGCCAACAGTTTTACACTGATTCCAAAGGGTACATTTGTAAACTTTGGCTCATTTTATGGAAATTATGATACAAATTATGGCAAATGAATGAGAACAGGCATCCATATTAATTATTGAAAATATTGTTTTTCATTACTACTCATGAAGCAGCTTCTCACAACCAGTTAGTTTTACACTCAGTGATTGGGAATTATGGGTTTCCACCTCAGAGTCGGTGCTGTTTGGGAAGCATTTTCATGGCTAAATACTCGATAGTGTCGCCGTCACTAAGCGAGGTAACCGCCGTCGAAAGAAATGTAACGTAGGCAGGACAGGGATCGAAACCACGGTCTCATGAACAAGAGCCGCGCACAATACCATTGCACTACCGACGGCCACCTAACCCTAGCGGTAATATGGGTCGCTCAGTAGATAGCTCTTTTTAAATTTAGTGTCATTTTAAATTTAGTGTAATTTTTTTTTGTGAAAGTGGCAACTCTGAAATTTGGCAGCTGTCACATATGTTTATTCTGATTATTAAAATGGAACGTTTTACAGAATAACAACGCGTTATAAATGTGAAAACTTATTACAAAAATTTGGAATGTTATGCTGAGACCTCTCGCAAACTTCGAAGAATTTTCAGTCGATAAAGTGCAACTAATGTGTCAACCATTCGAAGAGTGGTCAAAAAATTAAAAGAAACTGGATCGGTTATGTACGGTACGATTCCTGTGCGCCAATGTACCGGTCGGTCTTTTGAAAACATTGCTGCTGTAAACGAGAGTTTCGCCGAACACCCGAAAACATAAATTCGAAATCGTTCTCAACAACTTCCAATTTGTCGAAGGACTACACAGCGAATTTTGATAAAAATAGCTCCTCCACCTTCATGCATACAAAATACAGCTTACTCAGGAGCTCAAACCAGCAGACCATGGAAAGCGCAGGCAATTCGATTAATAGGTAATGGAGCAAAGTGAAGTCAATGCCAATTTTTCAATAAATTGATCTTCGCCCAAGAAGCGCATTTCCATCTGAATGGATTCGTAAATAAACAAAATTTTCGAATTTGGGGCTCAGAAAACTGCAACTGTCTGGTGCGGATTTTGGTTAGGCGGGGTGACTGGGCCTTAGTTTTTTGAAGATGAGGCCGAAATTGCAGTGACTGTGAAAGCCGTTCGTAACAGGAACTTGATAACGGAGTGTTTGTAGCCTAAACTGGACGATATGGATCTGAACAACATGTGGTTTCAGCAAGACGGTGCCACCTGCCACACCGCGCATGAAACAATCGATTTATTGCAGCAACGATTTCCAGAACAAATATCTCAACGAATTCTGATCTCAGCTGGCCACCAAGATCATGCGATTTAACGCCGTGCGATTTCCTTCGTTGGGGTTTTGTGAAATCTCGGGTTTATACGAATAAACCAGAAACAATTCCTGAGCTCAAATCCAAGATCCAACTCGTCATTGGTGAGATACAGCTTCAGCTCTTTGAAAAAGTCATGGGAAATTTTATGAAAAGATTAATGGCCTGTCATCAAAGTATTGGGGGCCATTTGACGGATAATTTATTACATACTTAATCGGGACATGTCTTCTCTACAATTCAATAAAAAAATCGCAACTATCTCAAAAAATACGCGTTTTCATTGTAATATGAAAAAGTGCATTCTTACTGAGACATCCTTTATAATTGAAAATTACTTTGAACAAAAAACGGAAATTACTTTCTAGCCAACCTAATATTTAATGGACTTTTAGGTCAACCTCACAAATACTTATACTATACAAACAAGTTAAAACTTGTGGTCCATTTTACTTAAGTTTACCCTTTTCTTTCCTCTTTCTTGATTTTCTCTTTGCAGGCATCGAACATCGTATCACCAGCAATCATTTCTATTTCAATGAAACCAAAGGTTTCTATTGCCTGCGTTATGACAGCGGTGATCGTTGTTTGCGTGAGACCAAGGGACGCAAACATCCTCACGTTGATCCGGTGGTCATTTCAAAACTCCGCAAATTCTTTGCCGAACACAATCAAAGATTCTATGAGTTGGTGGGCGAGGATCTAGGATGGCCGGAGGAGTAATACTGACAAGAGAATGAAATGGCAATACTTGTGTATATAAGCGAGAGTGTATGTATGTATTGTAACAAAAAACAATCCCCAAGCAAAATGCAAATTCAATCGACTAGTTAAAAGGTTATATGTAAACAGAAAACATTAAGGATAATATAGAGAAGGCCGCGACAAAATTTGCTAATGAGAAATACTGGATTCCATAAATCATTCATTCATTTATTCATTCAGTTTCTGAAGATTTCCCATCTTCACTTCAAATTTCATTAAATAACGATTTACAGGCATCACAGCGAATGAAAAAAATAACCACTTAATATAAATAAGCGCAGCAATTGAACACAAGAGAAAAAAATCAATAAGGACTGAAATTAAAATATAAATTTTTTTTTTGTTTTAACTCATACATAAATATTGAAAACTTTAATTAAATTCATACATTTTAAGCAGCAAATTTAAATTGATTTTATTTTATAATTTCATTTAAAATATTTTCTTTTCTTTTCACTTCCTGATTGAGCTTTCCCATTGTCAGTGTGGTGATGAATGTGTACATGAATGGATGATGGGTGTTTACATGGCTGACTGCGAGAAGTGTGCTTGAAGGTGGGAGAGTGTGTAAATATGTACACAAATATATAGACACGTACTTAAAAATATTGATAAATTAATGTCGCGATTTAAGAAACTTCATGAAGTAAATCGTGCAAAATTCTTACCACTTAAAAGAATTGTAGTTTATATTCCATTACAGAGATGTAGAGTTTTTAATAGTTTTCAATTTTTTAATTTTTAGTTAATTTTTCATATTTTCTTTTTGTAAATTTCCTTCTTTTGATTTAAACTATCACTAAATATTTTGAACAATAGATTATCCGTCTAAACGCGAAATTTCAACATTTCTCCCAGCCACTTCATATGGAACATGCGTCTATCTAGATAAAGGTCAATTCATTAAAATCTGTTGCAGATTCCATTGCAATATTTGACTAAAATATTTGTTTATGTTTCACCATAGATAAATAAAAACCATAAGTGCTTCATTTGTTTAATCACCACTATCACCAGAGAGCAAAGCCTGTTTCCGTGTGACCATTTTTCACTCGGATGCAACGAAAAAGCACTCAAACATTATTTTTATTCCGATTCTGTTGTTTAAATTTGAAAATAGAATATAAATAATTGAAAAGCATGTCGCTTTTGATATTTTTGATGACTATACAAAAGGCAAACAAAGCATGGTTATATAGTTTTTCCAATAGTTTTTGTTTGAGGGAAATTTGCCCCTATCCACCACTCCGGCGCCATCTAGAAAATTTCCCTTTACTTTCAAATTCAGCACTTATCTTTCAGCATCTATGGTTTTTTATTTATCTATGGTTTCACCCAAATTTTAGATATGCGAAAAAAGAAAGTTATTCGCTAGTAACTATAAAAACAGACAGGTTTTTTATCACCCGCCAAAGATGATAATGGTGAAATATAAGTGGTGGATTTTATAAACAAGAGAAATTTTCTTGATAGCGCACACAGACGATTGAAATCCCCTAGATGGTGAAATCTATGTAGTGAATTTGACATCTAAGGGAAGTTTTCTAAATGACGCACGAATGGTGGAAATGGCCGAATATCCCTGGAAATAAAGAAAATTACATGAGGTGTCAGGGGTCACCCGGCTGGAAGGAAGTTCCTTTCGCTGTATATTATGTACTAGTTAGTTCCAACACGCCTAAGGCGCCCGTTGAAAAATATGATAGAGGTACTTCTTTTATTAAAAGCTAATGTTTTGTTTCAGTAAAGGTACTATTTTTAAGAAGAAGTTCTTTCTGTAAGAAAAGCCATAAGAGTATGGTTTTTTTTTACAAAAAAGTACTTTTTTAAGAACAGGTACTTTTTAAAATAAAAGGTTATTTTTTTAATAAAATTTACTTATTTTCAGAGAGACTACTTATCTCAAGAAAAGAAAAGAAAAGAAAGGCCAATTTGTTGTAAGAAAATGTACTTTTTTAAGAAAAGTTACTTATTTAGTTTTTGTTTCCAGGGAAATTTGACCATATCCACTACTCCGACGCCATCTAGAAAATTTCCCTTTAATTTCAAATCCACCACTTATCTTTCACCATCGATTGTTTTTTATTTATCTATATTTTAAGCGACTCCATAGACAAATAGAAAACCATAGATAGTGAATGATATGGCGTGGATTTGTAAGTAAAGGGAAATTTTCTAGATGGCCAGGGAGTGGTGAATTTCTCTGGAAACAACAACTATTGAATAATCTATATAACCATGCTTTTTTGCCTTTTGTATTGTCAACAAATATCAAAATCGATATGCTTTTCTATTATTTATATTCTATTTTAAAATTTAAACAACAGAATCGAAATACAAATAATGTTTGAGTGCTTTTTCGTCGCACCCATGAGAAAGATTATCGTACGTGGCAGCATGGGCCCTCTGGTGGAGATGGTGAATAAGCGAATGAATCGTCTATGGTATTTCTATCACCTTTGTCTTTGGCGACTCAAAAAAAAAGTACTTCTAAGAAAAGGAATTTTTGTAAGAAAATGTATTTTTTTGAAGACAAGGTTTTTTTTTTGAAGAAAAGGTTTTTTTTAATAAATGTGAATTTTTTTTTGAGAATTGGTCTTTTTTTCAAGAACATGTACATTTTTAAGAGTAGGTACTTATCTCAAGAAACGTTACTTTGTTTCACAAAAAATGTAGTCTTTAAAGAAAATTTAGTTTTTTAAGAAACGGCAATTTGTTGTAAGAGAATTTACTTTTTTAAGAAAAGGTACTTATTTAAAAAATAATTACTATTTTTAAGAAAATTTACTTTTTGTGAGAAAACGTACCTTTTTTAAGCGAAGGTACTTCTTTAAGATAAAGTATTTTTTTTAAGAAAAAGTACTTTGTTTAAGAATATGAATATGTATTTTTTTAGAGAATTTACTGTTTTTGACAGTCTTGCACTTTGGTTTTTCTAAATTTACTTTTTATTGCGTTCAAAACTACAATATATCGTTAACAGAAATGCAAAACCACGTACCTACAATTTTAATTTCTATTTCCAAGAGAAGAAACAATACTCGTAAAAGGGTGAGGAATTAATTTTTCAATTCAAATTTTCAAATCCTTTGGTAAAATATAGTCTTACCTTCAGTAAGATTTCAAAATATACTGGCAAACTGAATGTTTTTTTTTATACTTTTTTTTTCAACTCCTTTGAACAAAATGAAAATTGTAGTCACGTTCTTATATACTAAATATTGGTTATAGGCTCCACCTAGAAAACTTCCCATCAACAAGAAATTTTTCAACATAATTGAGACATCTAATTAATTCCTTTCGCTATGATCGAAGCCGTTAGTCTAGACACAAACCAAAGCAAAAGTAAACAATATAGTTGATAATAGTGGGATGTCGCATAATAGTGTGAAAAAATGTTGTTTAATTTTTTGTTCATTTAGCCCCCATCCCGCAACGTGCGTTAAGGAACTTCGTTCCAAAAATTAGGGTTAAATTGTTTTTCTCAATAGTTTTTGTTTCCAGGGAAATTTGCCCATTTCCACCATCGCTTCGCCAACTGGAATATTTCCCTTGACTTTCTAATCCACCAATTATATTTCTCCGTCTATGGTATTTCCATTATCTTTGGCGACTCTTCATACAAACTGGTCGACAAAGTACCAATACTATTGGCAGTTTTTATTATTCTCGCTTACCTAAAGTTTCAACCACTTTGTTTGAGAAGGTAAGCGTTTTTAACTGAAGCCGCTTAAAGTAGCTTATCACGCCACAAATAAGGTGGAAAAATTAGCTTACGAAGGACAAAGAAGATATACAAAAAGACGGAATGTCAGCCATTTTATCGGGCAACATTCTCCCCCGTGACACGCTAAGAGGGCAGAAAATGCAACAATTTTGCACTTTTTGAGTGCAACATTCTCAGAAACGAACACAAAACCTTGAAGCAGGGTTGCAATTTTTTCACATTCGAAAACAAAAAGGGCCATTTTGGGGGCAACGGCAGAGAAAATGTTGCAGTGTTTGTCAGAATCGAAATCGCCACTAAATAATGTTGCCAACATCCCTTCAATGTTGTGCCTTTTTAGGAAGAGAAAAGAACACAGAACTATTGAATTTTCTTACAACTGTCTGTATTCTTCTTTTTTCTTTTTTAGCATGTTTTATCTAAATTATTCGACCAGTGTATATGAAGACCTAAGCGATTTTATGCGACTCTTCATACAAAGTGGTCGACAACGTACCAAAACAATTGTGACTTTTTTTGTCATTCACGCGGTTTCCCATTACATCCCATGAAGGTATTGGGGAAAGCTTTACTTCGTTTAAGAAGTTAAGCGATTTTAACTGAAGCTGCTTAGAGTAGCTTAGCACGCCACAAATAAGGTGGAAAAATTAGCATAGCGAGGACAAAGAAGTCATAGAAAAAGACAGAATGTCAGCCATTTTATCGGGCAACATTCTCCCCCATGACACGCTAAGAGGGCAGAAAATGCAACAATTTTGCACTTTTTGAGTGCAACATTCTCAGAAACGAACATAAAACCTTGAAGCAGGGTTGCAATTTTTTCACATTCGAACACAAAAAGGTACTTTTAGGGCAAAGGGCAGACGAAATGTTGCAGTGTTTGTCAGAAACGAAATCACCATATGTTTGCTGAAATGCAAACATGTTTGCTTTTCCCTTGTCGTCAGTCTTTACTGCTGTGTTTACTAACATACATATACATAATTAATATTACGACCTACTAATACCTGCGATTTAAATTATATTTAGTGATATTTAAATTCTTTTTCCTGGGTTACCAATAATTTCCTTTATTTTTTTACTTATTACCACTGAATCATCATTTATTTTAAAAAAAAGAAAACGATGCGAAATTGAAAAAGCAATATTTTTTAAAAACAAAAATTTAAAAATAAAACCAACATCATCCAAACTGAATCACATTTTAACCGAAACACATCAACAACTAAAAACACACCAAATAAGACGAAACCAAGAAATGAATATTAAGTTTAGAATAAATAAATTTAAATTAATTTTAACTATAAGTCAAGAGAAGAAAAAAATTAAGCAACTCAATGTGATTTTTTTAGTAATTAAGTTTAAATTTAAATTTAGTAAAGAAAAGAGAAAAAACATTTTTAAAATGTTTTTAAGCTTAAAAAAATACACAAAATTAAGGGAAGGAAAAAGATATTGCTAATTTTTTTTTTCAAATACAAATGAAAAATGGCTGAATAAATGAGTGCAGATATAAAAACAAATTGTTAAAGAATTAACAATAACCAAATAAACAAAAACTTCAAAGACAAAAAAAAAATAAATAAATTAACTTAAAATTTAGAATTTAGTGCTGTAAGTAAAAACTACAAAAAGTTACTAAAATTTACAATTAGATGCAAAGGAAACAAACAAACAAAACTGAAACTCACACTAAACATATCAATTATCAGCGTCAAATATGCTGGTCATGGAGGAGGGATTATTTATTGAATATGGATACCCCTCCCCGGCCAAAGTAAACAACCAAAGAAATCGATACATATCAGTTGGTTATTCCAACAACAGAGATTTTCTGCTTAGTAGTTAAGGCCAAAACCTGTGTACTTTAGAACAAACCAAACAAAAAATATACATATCAGATTTTTTCGAATCCAAAATTTAGTCTGACTAAGCTTCGACAAAAACCAAAAAAAAAGAAATCAGCAAATAGTTGTACACAAAGAAAAATTAAAAATAATTAATTTTTTTTTAGATTTATGTAATTTTTCTTCAAAACGAATCTAGAAAACTTTTCGACACAAAATCGCCGCCTAGTTATGTAAAAAATACCAAAAAAAAAAGTTAAGACATATTTTTTTAAATTTCAAGAACTGAAATTTGTCCTTGTTGCTGTTACTTATTTTCACGTAAATTGCACTGCCTTATATATCAAAAACAAAACTTAAAATTAGAAAAAAAGGATAAACATTTTTGAAAAATATTGCACTTTTTGATATGATTTTTGTAGAAAATTTGAAACAAAAATTGTGTCTGTTATTTTCTGGTAAATTACAAATTTATTGGTCTTAGAGTTTTTAAGCAAAACTAGAATTAGAATGTAAACAAAATTAGAACTATTTTAGATTTAAATTATACAAAATTCGAAATTTTCCCAGCAAAACAAGAAAACCACAAAATTTGTAAGAGAAATTGTAACATAATATACATGATACATGAGTTGTAAAAGAGAGAAAATTATACGTACATAATATACTACATGAAATTCATGTCATACATCAGATACACTTTCATAATATTTATACATTTATCATATCACGAAGTCCATAAAATTAATTTATTTAGATTCTACAGACGCAGATATCGTGGGAAACAGAGATTTAAATTCCCTTTTGCACTTTAAGTAAGTAAATCTGTATTGATTCATAGAGTTTTATGAACAATTATTGTCGTTGTATTTTATACAGTGAGACCTCCCAATAGTTGGTACTCCCCATAGAGTAATGTCATATAGAGCTATCATCTTTCGCGTCTGACGTTTCGTTTCGTACTCTTCGTGGTACGGTCGGTGCGATAGAGAGTTATATATAGAGTTATATTATATAGCGACGCCAACTCGCTCAATAAATTAATGACATTTGGTGTGTTGCAGATGGGCGGTTGGATGTTGGAAGATATTGCTTTAATAACACCAGATAGAGGCAATGGTTCAAACCATCCAACAATAAATCAGCAACGGCATATCGATTTGTGCGTTCAAATTTTTGTGTAAATACAGCACAAATATATACAAGATGTTTCAAAAGAAGTCATCCAATATTGTTTGGCTCTCATTTTTGTTTCTAAATGAATAACTTCAATTCTGTTTTTTGATTATCTTTATCTGAACCTTTAGAATTTTATTGGTTAAGTTGAGAAGATGATATCGGTTCAATGGGCGCCGTCATAATTGATTACTCGTTTTATGGCATTTTTCATCACTTCGGCGAGAACTTCGGGAGACAGATTCTCGCACTCGTGTCGAATATTGACCTTGAGGGCTTCCAGGGTCTCGGGCTTGTTCACGTAAACACGGGACTTCGAAAAACCCCACAAAAAAAGTCTGGAACGGTTAAATCTGGCAATCTTGCGGGCCAGTGCAAATCGCCAAAACGAGAGATGAGGCGACCCGGAAACACCGCCTTCAGAATATCGGTTGTGGCTCGCGCAGTGTGTGCCGTTGCTTCATCCTGTTGGAACCACATGTCCTCCAGTCCTAATTCGTCGAATTGCGGCAGAAAAAACTCGGTTAACATGGCCCTATAGCACGCACCGTCCACTGTAGTCGTTTGACCAGCGGCGTTCTCGAAAAAAAAAATGGCCCGATGCCTCCACCAGCGTGAACAGCGCACCAGACAGTCAGTTTGAGCGGGTGTAATGGCTCCTCGTGCATCACTTGTGGATTTTCGGTGCCCCAGAAGCGATAGTTTTGCTTGTTCACGTACCCGCTGAGGTGGAAATGGGCCTCATCGCCCATTATGATTATGGTGGAAAAATCGTCCACTTCGTCCACGAGATTGAGGATGGCTTGGGCGTAGGTTACACGCGTTTGGCGGTCGACAGGCAGCAGCTGATGCACGGACTGGACTTTGTATGGGAACATGCACAGTCTTTGGCCAAAATTCGCCATAGGTATGACCGGCAGATTTCTAATTGCGAGGCATGGCGTCTGGTCGATGTCTAGGGCGACAGCTCGACATCCTCGGCAACAGCGGCGATATCCTCGGCAGAACGGGCGGTCCGGGGCCGGCCCTACTGGAAACGACTCGTGTTGTCCCATACTCTTCAAGGTTAGTGGCCAAACGGCGCAGTGTTTGCGCAGTCGGTGTCGGACAGCCGAGGAATTGTTACGCAAAAGAATAGACACGATTATTCCGCGCTCTGTAGAGTGTCTCGCTCCATGGCTTGTTTACTTGTATTCTACATCTGGCTAGTCCACAAATGTCAAAGCAGATTTGACATTAGCGGCTAGTTGCAAAAATAAGAGCATCTTCCAATAGGGTGGTCACTTTTGAAACACCCTGTACTAACAATACAATATATCAAAAAAAGTCCAAAATAAGGGCAACACTGCTCCTAACAAGCACCACCTGTTAATAGACTAAAGTCAAATTTTGAGCAAGTTCCGTCATTTACTTTTTGTTTAACAGCTGTTCAAAACATACAACCTCGTGCATTTTTATAAAAATGGAAAAAAGTTAATTTCGAGTGCTCATTAAACATTATTTTTTGCGAAAAAAAACCTCAATCAAACCAAGGAAAAGCTTGATAAATACTATTAGGACTCTACTCAATCGATTTGAATGGTAAAAAAGTGGTTTACTGACTTTCGTTGTGGTCGCACAAGTACAAATGACGCTGAGCATTCTGGACGGCCAATTGAGGTGAATACTCCCGAAAATATCGTAAAAATCCACGATATGGTGTTGACCTATCGAAGAGTAAAAGTGCGTGAGATTGTTGATGCCATAGGCATTTCATATGGCAGTGTGGTTTCGATTTTTAATAATCAGTTGGGTTAAAGAAACTTGTCTGCAAGATGGGTGCCGCGTTTGCTCTCAATTGACCATAAACGCACGGGTGCACACGTGTGTAGTCTCATTGGCACATCTCCATAAATTGGGCTACGAATTATTCTCCGTATTTAGCCCCGAGTGACAATTTCCTCTTTCCAAACCTAAAGAAATGGCTCGGTGAAAAAGAGATTTATCTCCAAAGATGAAATTATTGATCAAACAAATGCCTATTTTATGCACCTCGAAACATCCTATTTGTTGGAAGGGATACAAAAATTGGAGAAACGTTTGACTTAGTGTATTGAGCTAAAAGGAGATTATGTTGAAAAATAATGTTTTGTTTGCAAAAAAAAACTGTGGTTCATTCGAAAAGTCACGGACTTGTTGATCCACCCTCTACGTTTAAATTTCACAGTTTTTCATAAAAACGACATGACAAATTTAGGTCAAAAATTTTTCTAGTTCCACCTGGTCTAAGTCAATTTACGTCAAATAACTTTCTATCGCACCGACCGTACCACGAATAGTGTGAAAGAAAATGTCAGATGAGAAGAATGGCAGCTTTATATAACATTACTCTATGGTTTTTCCTTTTTGAAGATAATCAATAAAAAGTATCCCATGGATATCCAAAAAAACTGGCGTAATGACTTTGCCTGCAGATGGAACCTTCTTCGTCTTCTTTCGACACGATTCCCCCATTCCAGTCCACTGCATTGACTATTCTTTTATCTCAGGAGTGTCTCATCCATGGTTATAACTCGACGTAAAAATTAGCCTTTATTGCGGTGAAACATCGCCAAACACTCTACTGAAACATCTTTACGACGCTGTTTTTGCTCTGCTGAAAGCAAACGCGGCACCCATCTTGCACACAGCTTTCTCATCTTCAAATCTTCGGTCAACATACGATGTATAGCACTTTTTGAAATGCCTGTCATTTCAGGCACCTTCAGCTGACGATCATCCAATACCATTTTCTTAACCGTGTCTGGCGTCGACACCTCAATTGATCGACCACTACGGTGCTGGTCTTGGCTGCTCGTACGGCTTTGTTTAAGCTCTGCTACCCAATATTTTACAGTCGTAAACAAAGAAGAAGACTCTCCCAGATTAGAATCTAGCTCGGCTTTATTCTTAGTTGGACTGAGACCTTTCAAATGGAAATATTGAATTACATAACGATGACCAAATTTGTCCATGTTTACAAATTCACTGAGATCGTTTACTTTTGATGTCTCAAATATCGTAAAAATACTAAACAACGTGGCGCCTTGAGACTTAAAACAACGACGATCAACAAGTAGACGAACAGAAGATGTGCGCAATGTGGCAACCCTCGTAAAAGAAAACCGAAAAGTGGTAACAATTCACTCAAACGCATTTCTCTCGCGCTTTATATCTGGATTATTTCATACTTTTTGCATAGTTTATGTAATTTTACTTCAACATAGTTGGAATTTTTACAGTTATATACAAGTACAATAACACTATTAAAAAGCTGCTCGTGTATTGAAATATTCAATGAAGAGAGTGAGAAAGAGAGAGAGAACGAAGAACAATTAACACTTCACTCGTTTTGTTTGTTGACATTCGAGTGAAGAGAAATTTTGACGGTCTACTTGCACATCGTGTTTGCTTAAAACATATGTTTTATAAGGTTGCCACATTTCACCAAAATATTTTTTCAAACTCCTAGCACCATCTATATGTCAGGTCGGCTAGTTTTGGGACCGCCCTCGTACTACTTGTGTTGTTATTAGGTCCAGAACTAACATTTAAATCGGAGTTGACAGATATATCTTGTATTTCCACTGGACAATTAATTTCGGAAATCAGGCTGCGAAAAAAAATCATTTGGAAAGTCTTGTCTGTTTGTTTGATGGGTGAAGTAACCACAGTGAGCAAGTAGATAGGCTTTGGGGTTGTTGTGCTGTGTTGTAATATCCGTTATGTAAACATTCTTTAAAAATGCAAAACCGGTTAATCGATTTAAAATAATCGGTGAAACCGGATCTCCGAAATAATACCTTTTCACAAACCGAAGTACGGTACGAACTGGCCGGAATTCGGTTAGACGGTTTCGAAACGTCTACTGATGCGTAGTTGTGTGCATCGTCGTCTCGTCGATGTTTGTGGAGTCTCTCTGATGTCATCGGTCACAGCAGCAATGTTCTCGGTCGAACGTACAATACGAGGCCGTCCACGTCTTGCTACATCACTAGAGGACCCAGTTTTCACGAGGCACTTAGGCAAACGCGGAATTGTTCGAGCACATGGTACCAAACGACGACGAAATTCACACTGCGTTAAAACAACAGACCGAAAATTGGTAAAATAAAGAGTAACAATATTTCCAAGTTTTTCAGATTTATATCGCTCCATTGCTTCAAGCTGAAAAATCTGTCTTTTTGTTGTTTGAATGCAAACATAACGTGTTTCTAGCATGTCGCAAATATAGTATACTTGTGACCAAGCGCATTGTGTTTGCTATTCAATATAACATGTTTGAGGCAGAATGACTAATACGTTATAATATACATATATTTGTGACCCAAATGTAGCTTTGTTTGTTGAAAACGTTAGAAAACAAAAACGTGACAAACAATAATGCCACAAAAAGCAGCAGATCTTCTATTCACGAAAACAATGCTTACAAACATGGTCAAGGTTCCTGCAATATGTTACTGGGGCGGTTATTTTTCAGCGTGTTGTTGTTAAAAAATTCTCTACCTACCTACAATATACACGTCAAAGCACAATGACATTTGATACCATTTGCGCAATTTAAAGCCCATTCACATTACAGCAGTGCTTGTGCGCCACCTTGTATCGTAACACCACCTTTTAACATGTAATATTGAATAGCAAACACAATAAGTTCGGGCACAAGTATACTACATTTGCGACAAACAAATAAAAAAAATAAATGGTTTCCCATTACATCCCATGAAGGGACCGGGGAGAACTTCTTACAATCACTGAGCTGTGCGCTTTCCGGTTTTCACTCACTGATTGGGACCTACAGTTTTACACCGATTCCGAACGGTATTTTGAGAAGCTTTTTCATGGCTATATACTCGATAGTGTCGCCGTCACTAAGCGAGGTGACCGTCGTCGAAAGAAATTTTAAGGTAGTTGGAGCAGGGATCGAACCCAGGATCTCCTGTACAAGAGGCGCGCACACTACCCATTGCACCACTGACGGTCCCGAACAACCAACCCAAATATCCAACCAGTACATGAATTTCTGTCGAATGAATCGATTTAACATACCCTTACCCTAAGTCCTCCATAGCATCCGAGTTGTTTTAAAAACGCCTATATTCGCTCTTACATTCAACGAATGGGCATGGAAAATGTAACCATATTCATAGCAGATTGAAGTTGCGCTAACTATTATTTAATACTCCATACATGGGTTTTTTGCATTTGCATTACTTTATCTAATGCAAATGCAAAAGAATTAACGTTGTTCGCAATGACAATTAAAAAATGTTGAATTTTCATTTGCTCAGGCAATGCAAATGCAGGTTGTGGTATCCGATGCCAATTGTAATGAAATAGGAGAATGCTTTTAATTATTTTAAGTTTGTTTCACTGCTGGTAATTCTGTTTTTACAGTATTTTATATGTAGTGGTTTGTGGCTTCGATAGGTATTATCTCATAGTACTTTCAAATTCATAAACCAGTACTGTATAAAATATTTTAAAACTAAAACTGTCACATATGATGGAAATGCTTTGAAAGTAAGGACAATTGCCAATGATATTGAAATTTTTTTGAATTTGAATTTCGAAAGGTAATTACAATTAAACTACAAATTATAATTGGCATATAATTAATTTGCCCCATGTATGTCTGCAACAACCCAGCGTAGTTTTGAACAAAATAATTTATTACAAATATATATTATTCTAAATAATTTTATGGGCTCTCATCACCAATCCAACACACACACATAAAATACATATACACATTTAACAATTACTTTATTTTCACATAGTGAAAAGAAAAACGGAAGATAAATAACACAAATGTAGAATGGAAATGAAAACAGTATAAATAAAAATTAATTACAAAAATGTACAATTGATTGTTAAATAAATGTGAAATATTTGTGTTTTTTGATAACAAAAAGAGATATAATATTAAACAATATTAAATAGGAGGGAGGACAACAACAAACTAAACAATCACAACAACAACAACCAAAATGATATTCAATTGAAAACCAACCCAACCAACCAATTATTTAAAACAACGAACAAAATATTATTATTATTATTATTATTGAATGTATTTTGTGTTTCTTATTTTGTACCGTAAATGTTACAAACAAAAACTAAAAAAAACCAAACCCGAGACAACAAATTTTGTATTTTTTAAACAAAAGCAAAAAATCGAAACGGCAACATATTGAAAATATTGAACTACCCCTAAAATACCATGTAAGATATCAACTTGAAATAACCAAACATTATCCTTCACTCACATACACACACACACACTTAAATCAAATTATCCTCCAAAACCAAACTCATACTATACAACAACTGTAAACTAATCTAAATGTCTAACTAAACTGAAAATATTTTTTCAAAATCTTCTTAACCGTTTTCGAGCATTTCTTAATATTTGAACCATTCATTTTCACAACAAATTCATATCGTCTAAATCATTACATTAACAAACAAAAACTAAATTTATCTTAAAATCTAAAACTAAAACACAAAAAAAAAAAATAAAATACTTTGTAACTTTGATGTACCTTAACTAATTCTCTATCTATAACAAACAAAACAAGTGTCTATAACTCAAAATCATCTGTAATTCGCAAAACCAAAACGGAACTATAAATATTTGACACACTCAAACATATCAATCTTTCAAAAATCAAATGATTACATATCAATGTGAAAGCATAAAAAAGTCCACAAAGAAAAAATAAATAAAAACAAAAATTCTTTCAAATTAAACCCACAAAAAACTAAATCTAAATCTTAACTCGATCTAATTCAAAGCATTATCGTCACCTTCATTCATTTAATACATTTATAACTACTTTAATTTACATACATATTTTCTCTCAGTGTACTGTAAAACTATACAAGATATGATAAAGATAAGCAAAGGACGAAAATGAAAAGAAAGAAACTATCAAAACGTAATATTATATATTCATATATATATGAAATACAAGTTTAGTTTAATTCTAACGCATGAAATTCAAATAAATGTAATTAATTAAAGGATTAAAGAAAATAAAATATATGAAAATGCAAAAAATTGTTTGAATTGTGTGAACGAATTTTGGGTTGCAACTACATACAGAAGCAAAGGAGAAGATAACAGGGTGTTCTTGCAAAACTCTTAGTCGCAAACCAATAATATGCCGAAATTAGCTAACTCATGAACCACACCCGGTAGCGTTTGATTGACGAATCACAGGGTACCACGTATAAGTATAATCGACAGGAGGAAAAATAACTTAAAAACCATAGAGAGTGAATTCGTCAAACACTGTACATTAACAGCCCTATTCTGGCAGGGCTACAAAAGTCACCACGGTTACTATTTCACAGCATTGTGACAATTGTCACAAATCGGTATTCTGATACATTTTTTTGGTGACAAAAGTGTCAAAAACTGTTACCAACAAAGAGGAGGTAAAAATGCTGTTTTATTTGCCGGAAAGTTGATACAAAGTCATTTTATAAATTCTGGAAGTAAACAATAAAACTGTATACGGGAAAAATTTATAATATATTTTGTAACAAAACGACAAGAGGGCATAATTAAATGGAGGAAGGAATTTTGTTACTTTGTGCTATGGAAATGGAGCAAAAAGAAGAAAGAACTTGTTTTTGTGTTAGAAAGATTGAAAAACCGCGAAATGTATTACAAAAATTTTTACGTAAATATCTCGTATCTTTGAAAGGATATTGGTGAGTAATATACCTTTAAAAAAAGGCTATAGTCTTGTCTATTATCAGAACCTGCCAAAAAATAGGATTAATAGGGAATTTTTTTGTAAAAAAAAATTTTAGCAGAAAAGTGAGGTTAAAAATCGTTTTTTTAATTAGCTCCCCTATGGGCTACTAAAAATAAATATCTTTATACACTAATTTATAGACCTTAGAAAGACCTTTGTGCTGATATCCATTTCAACCAGATGGGATTATAAATCCCGGAGATACGAACGATTTATATAATCATATAAATATAAATAAATGGTTTCCCATTACATCCCATGCGCTTTCCAGTTGTCACTCACTGATTGGGACCTACAGTTTTACACCGATTCCGAACGGTATTTTGAGAAGCTTTTTCATGGCTATGTAATGGATAGTGTCGTCATCACTATGCGAGGTGACCGCCGCCGAAAGAAATTTTTTTAAGGTGGTCAGAGCAGGGTTCGAATCCAGGATCTCATGTACAAGAGGCGCGCACACTAACCATTGCACCACCGACGGCCACAACGAACGATTATATACTCAAGGTTAAAAGGCCTATATCTCAAGCATTTGGACCGACCGTAGGGGGAAAACAACTTTTTGAACTCAGCGCAGAAGCTTATGTCGGTGGTGAAATTTTGTTGTAGATCAGAGAGTCGGCGCTAAAACGTCTTCTTCAATATGGCGCCGATGTGCGTGTGTGTGTGTGGATGTTCCTTGAGGAAGCCAATATACCATTCCAGCTGTGCCTTTGCGGTGCGCTCAAATTCCCTAAATAATAATGAATGAATTTTAATTCAATAAACCAAAAACATATTAAATACTTACTTTTCCTTTTTTTAACGAGCTCATTTTGTGCAGAAAACCATATGTTTTTGTTTTTTTGTCCTTGATTTTGACAACCTGTTATTGTGTGGTGAATTATTTGTTACGAGGTGAATTTTTCGTTGTCACTGTGTTGCCAGAATACCAGATACAAACAACGGTGACAAATTTGTAACAATTTTGTGGTTACAATTTGATTGCTACCACATACACAGAATTGTGGTGTAAATAAGTAACCAGACAATTGCTAATTTTAAATAATATTTAATAGGGACATATATATTGTTACCAAATTGAAAATACCCATTAGAGTAGTACAATTGGGCGTACCCTTTTATGTTAACCTCGATAGCGTTAGTCAGTTACGGGAATTTGAAATTATGTCAACTTTCACAATGGAGTGGTCAGATAAGGAGACCGTATCGCAGTTATATCACTTTTTAAGCCTGGAAAGAAAAAAACCATATTTTCAAAACGCTCCGCCCGCTCGGCATTAGTCGCATGTTCGTCTACAGGTGCAGACAATTGTTCGAGGAGACTGTGGATATAAAAGACCGCTCCCGGTTGGGCGGCCCACTTACCGTTCGGACACAGCAAGTCATCAAAGCCGTCAAAGTAAGAATTGAACGAAATACTCTTCGGAAACAGAAAATCATGGCCCTGCGATGACAGTCACGCAAATGTCCATGAGTTGAATTATTAAAAAAGACTTGAGATTTGGAGCCTTCAAACGGCGTACAGGATATTTATTGACTGCAACTTTACAAAAATAGGATAGAAATTTCCAAACGTTGATAACTTGCATAGCAAAATCTTATTTACGCACGAAAACATTTTGACCCACCGGTCGAAAAAGTTCATCATCCAGCTGCAGTCATGGTTTGGTGGGGTGTCTCTTATGATGGGGCTTATGGTGATATGCTCTTCTATTATTTGCATTTTATTTTAAAATTTAAACAACAGAATCGATATAAAAATGATTTTTGAGTACTTTTTCGTCGCATCCGAATGGAAATGGTCGCACGGAACAGTTTGTGCCCTCTGGTGAAAATGGTGATTAAGCAAATGACTCATCTATGGTTTTTATTTATCTATGTTAAAACTCTGCAACCCAAAATTTTACAGTCGTAAACGAAGGAGCACACACCCCCAGAATAGAATCTAGCTGGTTTAATTTGGTTCCATGATAGGCGAGTTTGTTTGAATTGCTTCTCCAGGTACCGCTTCCATATATTTGGTGATTTTCCTCGCCTTTGACACCCTTTCGGGTTCCATTGTAATACCGCTCGAGCAATATCTGTTTTTGGGCGCCTAAATATATGATCGATTCAAGTGCATTTTTTTCTAAGTATATTCACTTCAATAGGACTGTTGCATGTTCGTTGCCAAAATACTTCATTAGAAATTGTCGTGGGCCAGTATATACGGAGTATTTGTCTCAGACAATGATTGACAAACGGTTGGAGTTCTTCAATGTCAGCTTCGTCAAGCACCAAGTAGTACAATCCTACAACAGTACAGACTTCACGCTACCACTGAATGATCACAATTTCGCGCCAGATTTTGTGCAGATTTAGAAATGCAAAACAGGGCTTATTTACACGATCAACAACCCATGCAGAATGAAAAATAACTTTATTTTATTAAATTTGTCTATTAATTGCAACCTCTGTAAATAATGTTACTCTAACACTTCATAACATTTTGCTTTATTTCACTTGTTATCCCTTGTCTCCTCGGTGCAATTATAACAAAAACACTCTCAGTTGATGACTTTTGTCCTTTTGGTTCAATGCACAAATCCAAATGTGTGAAAAACGCATTGAGCAACCCTACATACTTCCAGTAATCTACCGTTATTTCCCTTTCTTACTTTATTATGCATGTCTTTTCAACTCTAAGGATGATCAGCTATGACTTAGAGGCCCCATAGAGTAATTCCATAACTAGAGGTAGGATTTCTCTCAGCAAACGGGCGGCATTAGGTCTAGTGTGATACGAATGTTGGATGTTGAAAAGAGTTGCTTTAATAATAGCAGGTAGAGACGTTATAATAAAACATCCAACAAGAAAACAACAACAGCAGTTTGTGTTTGAGTCTTAAAATATTTGTTTTAAATACAAAGATAAACAAAGTGGAAAACATATTTAATTTTCACAATTCTTCATCAAAACGACATGAGAACTTTAAGTCAACAGTGCGTGTAACTCCACCTGGTGTCAGTCGAACATCTCTCTTTCACACCGAGCTCGCCACGACGAGTGTTAAATAAAATCTAGAACAGTGATGTTTCCTCTATAAATGAATTACTCTATGGGAACCTCCCTGCTCTTGGTATTTTATTCCACGGGGAAACCAAAAATTTGTCGAAATTAGTTGAGGCATGAACCATAATGCAAAACGTATGACAGGGTAGCACGTATAACAATAGTCGTCAAATGTTTGAATAACGATTGACAGGGTAGCACGTACAGAAAAAAAACCGACAACATAAAAAGAATTTAAACCCACAGATAGTGATTTCGACTAACTACTATTTTCACTAGATGGCAGAGGCGTTAGCGTAGGACAATTTTCCTCTCGGTTACGATGAAACATCACTTTTAGCCATTTTTTACTTTGGATTTTAAGAATAACACATGTCTAATCAAATTAAATTCTCCAAGGTTAATTTTTTTTTATTTGTATTTCTGGGAGATTTTGGTGTTTCCTCCATATCTGTGGCATCTGAAAAAATTGTGTTAACTTCCAAATCCACCTACCAGTTAAATTACACCATCTAATACGGCATTTACACCGAACTAGCTCAACGCATTTCGAACTGGTGTACATTTATCAATCAACTGTTTGACAGACGGAAGCCGATCGAAAATCTTCAGATGCGTCGCCGCCTCAAAAAAAATTTTCGAAACTCACGTCACCGCCGACATGAATGGCTCTTATTGGTTTAAAATGTGAGCCGAATTTATCGACTGACCCGATTTCACCCACTGATCAAATTTCATAGGTTCAGATATTTAAAAAACAAAACCAATAGCCGCCAACTTAATTTATCTGTTGTGCCGCCGTATTGGATAATTTTGTCTCGGCGCGGAGTTTGTCAACGAACGGAGTAGCCACTTGAAATGTCAATTTAATATCAAACTGGGGGATGTAATACGGCATTTACACCAAACAAGATTAACGGATTTCGAAGGTTAACTCCGTTAACCCGCGCTAACCAAGAAGATTACTCATACAATTTTAATCTGTAGAAACTAAAGTTTAATATCATTTTAAACTGCTAAACATTTTGATGCAACACTGTTAGGTACTAAAAAAATTCAACCATAATAAAAAATACAGAAAAAATCGACTGTTTGACAGAAAATTTCCCGACGCGTCGCCGAACTTTTTTGAAGCTCACGCCGCAGCCTATTTATGAATGGCTCTTATTGGTTTAAACTCTGAGCCGATTCTATCGCCTGGCCTGATTTGACCCACTTATCCAATTGTGAAGGTTCAGTTATTTTAAAAACATACCAAATTTATACAAATCTGGCAAAACCAAGAGCCGCCAACTTAATTTTATTGTTGTGTCGCCGTAGTCGATAAATTTGTCTCTAAGCACGGGGTTGCCACCTGAAATGCCAATTTAATAATAAACGGCAAAGATTAGAGAACAATGTTATCGCTAACCTGGCCGCGATAAACTGCAGTTTAAATGCGAATTATGGGGTTTTTCTTTTTTGGTCACAGCAAAGATAAATAAAAATAAACAGAGGGCGGATGCGAATATTCAAAATTTTCACCAGCCGGCAAGCATTTTTGCGTACGTGGATTTGTTTTATTCGGATACACTGAAAAATCTCTCAAAAACCATTTTTATTATTAAAATATTGATTATAAAATTGAATAATGATTTATGTATTTGGAGTAGGTACTCGTAGAGAATATAGTTGATGGGGAAATACGCGATATGTGGCTGAAAGTATTACGGTTACTCAATGCGTTTTTCACAAATATTCCGACGTGGATCGAACTACAGTACTAAACACGTCAAGTAACAGTATTTCTGAGATAATTTAATCTATGAAAAAATGGAGAGCAGGTGGAAAGAACCAAAAGGCAATGAAGTGTAAGGGTAAATTATGTGCCGAAATATTGTGCAAACTAAAGTGGTTCCTCATTCCCACTATTCCGGTAACTTTCTAAAGTTTCCGGTCCAAACAAACCAGTTGTTGCAATCTCTTGGTATATTACTTTGTGACTGAAACCACCAAAAATCATGGTTAAAATCTTTTATATTCTTTTTTCTGGGAAATTTGGGTATTCTGAAGACTACAGAAAATTTTGTCCTACTTTAAAATTCACCACATATAGTATTGTGCAAAACCTAAGCAACTCTTGGAGCAATTTCTTAATACTACCTAGTAAAAGCGCCTTGACTTTCAATCAAATCAGGGAAAATCCCAATGCGAACACTTCAGATTTTGTTAGGACATTTGATACGAAATCGGGAAAATATTTTGTATTGCGAATGAGTTATTAGCTTTCGTTTTGAGCTAAAATGAATACATTATTATTTAGGGAATTTGAGCGCACCGCAGCTGGAATGCTATATTGCCTTTCTCAAGGAACATCCAGAGATGCGAAGGGGGAAAAATACACCTGCCCATCCGCGCCAAATAGAAGAAGAAATTTACTTTAGCGCCAACTCTCTGATCTACATCAAAATTTCACCACTGATAAAAGCTTCTGTGCTGAGTTCTAAAAGTTTTTTCGCCCCCGCGTTCGATCAATTTTCTTGGGATATAGGCCTTTAAAGCATGAGTATATAATCCTTCGTATCTCCTGTATTTATAATTCGATCTGGGTGAAACTGGTATCATTACAAAGGTTTTCTAAGGTCTATAAATCAGTGCATAGATATATTTATTTTTATTAACCCATTGGGGAGCTAATTAAAAAAACGATTTTTAACCTCACTTTTCTGCAAAATGTTTTTTTACAAAAAAATTCCCTATTAATCTTATTTTTTGGCAGGTTCTGGTAATAGACAAGACCATAGCCTTTTTTTAAAGGTACATTACTCACCAATATCCTTTCAAAGATAGGAGATATTTACGTAAAAATTTTTGTAATACATTTCGCGGTTTTTCAATCTTTCTAACACAAAAACAAGTTCTTTCTGCTTTCTGCACCAGCGTTTAGAAGACATGGTTATTTTGATATTTCTGCAATGGTGATATGACATTCGTCCTTTTGGCGGTTGAGCATATGTATACCATTTCGGTTGCTTCGAATTATGCAATTTTAAAAACACGTACTTTATACAAATAAATATATTTTTGATTTTAATTAATTTAAAAACTGAAACCGTTATTATTTGAAAACAATACATACTCGTAAATTAAACTAATGCACGAGTTAATAAACAAAAATGGGACTAAACTTTACAGCTATGAAAAAGATTATACATAATAAATAATAACTTTAAATTTTAGGAGAAACAAAGAATTTAACTTCTAATTGATGTGTATCAATAACATTCCCGAAATATTACAGTCAGGGGGTTCGCCGAAACAGCTGGTCGGCCGCCTAGTTGTAAATTTCATACGGGATAGAATGTGAAGGAGACTTAACAATAGGCGAGATTAAAAATTTCTCTTGCACTTATGACTTTTCAGAAAACGCTATATACAATGCGTTTCAAAAGAAGTCATCCGATGTTGTTTGGCTCTCATTTTTTTTTCTAAATGAAAAACTTCGATTCTGTTTTTTGATTATATTTATCTGATCCTTTAGAATTTTATTGGTTAAGTTGAGAAGATGATATCGGTTAAATGGGCGCCGCACTGTGGCTGAGATTTTGATTTCATTGGCCAAAAGCCAAATTTTTTTTTGTCACCGATTTTTAAAATTTTTACGTCTTTTTGTAGCTACAATATCCAGATTAAGGTAGCCAACAAATTAGGGTAAACTATTGCTAATTATGGGCGTGGCATGCTGTCAAACTCAACTGTTTTTTTAATTTCAGGAAAAGGTGTAATTTTTTGTTTTTTATCAAAAATAAATGGTTACTACTCGCAAGCTATCATCGATAATGGCCTGCGGTCTTTTTTATAATGTTGGTAGGATTATAGTCTTTAGTTGTTGTAAGTGGTCACAGCTCTAGAGTTTAATATTAGGGGCGTTATGAAATATTTATGAAACTACTATATTTTTCTCATATTTAAACTTTAGTGGAATAGAACTTCTAGGGAACAAAAGGGAACAAGAAACGTATACCACCCGGAGAAAGGTGAAAGTGTCCTCTTTAAACCTATATATACTTTTGCACCCGCCACGACCCGCCGGTAGATCACTTTTATCATTTTAATGAAATTACTCTAAAAAATTCAAATTACGATAATTTAAACAGCCCAATAAGTACTCGTATAAAATGGTGTATTAAATTTGTGCTTTAGGTATTTTATAGCTTATAATAGTCATTATTTGTTCTATTACCAGTAATATATTTGTAAGTAAGAATGTCAATACACAGAGGATGTAATTAATTTTTATTTTACCTAACAATGCACTAATGCCATTTTCTTATCTTTTTATTTTATTTTGCTCTAATATATTTCAGCAATAACAGACGCAAATAAAAATATTCGGAAAAATATGGAGAGCTTCAGTTATAAAGAACTGGCCGAAGAGTATTTTAGAAACAAAAACCAGGAAGATGTTCTTAGTTACGTTAAAATAAAATTAAACTTAAATTCGTGTAGCACCGAAATACAAGAACAATTGTCTAATTTCGTCAAAGCACTAAAAAAACGCTACAAAGAAGTTAGCTACAGTAAACAAAAGTTTTATATAAAAAGTGCAAACTGGGTAGAAGGCCAACTTACTGTCGCTGCAGAAACAGCAAAGCAAGATAAGGCTGGAAGACCACGCAAATCATTGGACAACTGCAGCGATAGATCTAAGAGGCGGAAACTTAAAGATGTTAACGATGAAATTGGTTGTACAAATATAAAAGAATCTTTCCTACATCAATTACGATCACAGAACCAATTAACAAAATTGGATATCATTGAAAAAGTTCTTAAAGCTAGTCCAGTGAGAATAAAACGGATTCATTAGCATTATTTCTGGATTTGAAATTAACAAAACAGCAATATATTCAGCTCAGATTGCGTGCGATTGAAAAAGGCTCAAATATGTATCCAGCATATCATCACATAACCGCAGCTAAAATGGACTGTTTGCCATCAAAGGACACTATTACAATCACACCAATTTCGGCAGAGGTACAACTACAATCTCTACTTGATCACACAGCCGAACGCTTGCTACAATCAATAACAGGAAATGAGTTAAAGAAATATGGAAACACAAAGTTAATTCTTTTTTGTAAATGGGGATGTGATGGATCTTCGGGACAAAAACAATACAAACAAGTTGTATGTGAAAATATGTTCATGGTATCATTTGTACCATTGCGATTGAAAAAGATTTTGGAAGATTCAGAGCCTTCGACTAGTACAACGCAAACAATGGATATTTGGAAAAATGAGACACCATCTTCCACGAAATACTGCAGGCCAATCAAATTTGAATTCAAAAAAGAAACTCATGATGCCATTAACAAAGAAGTTAGTGATATCAAGGTCCAAATTGCAACACTACAGCCATTACAATTACAGTTAGATGGGCAGCAAATTGAAGTAAGCTACCAATTAGTGCTGACAATGGTAGATGGAAAAGTAGGTCAGGCTTTGACTAACACGAAGGCTGCATCCAGATGCATTATATGCCAAGCAACATCAACCCAATTAAACCAAGTCCCGACAAAATCATTAGATAATACCGATGCATATGAATTTGGATTATCACCACTACATGCAAAAATACGACTTATGGAACACATACTAAAAATCAGTTATGATTTGGATTTCGGGTCTTCAGGATCAATAAGAAACAACGAAACCAACAAAGAGTTAAGAAGTTCAAAAAAGAAACATGTTCAAGATGAATATCGCAAATTTGGATTGATTATAGATCAGCCAAAACAAGGGTCAGGCAATACAAATGATGGCAATACCGCAAGAAGATTGTTTTCAGATCCAGAAACAGCATCTGAAATAACAGAAGTGGATTTAAACCTAATTTTCAGATTTAAAATAATCCTAGAAGTACTTGCGTGTAATGAAGAAATTGACTCTAGAAAATTTGGAGATTATGCTAAAGAAACTGCAAAAATATATACAACCAACTACCCATGGAGAAACATGTCTGCAACAGTTCACAAAATCCTTTATCATGGAGAAGATGTCATTAAATATAATTTGGTGTCACTTGGAGATCTATCAGAGGAGGCTCAGGAAAAAAGGAACAAGGATTACAGATTTTATAGAGAGCACAATACTAGAATAATTTCACGAAATTCCACAAATGAAGATCTATTTAATATATTATTGGCAACGTCAGATCCGTTCATCTCCAGTATTCTATATCAATGGAAAGTGGAACATCGAGATTTAGGTGAAGAAGCCAAAAAACTACTAAAGAACAGAAATAGCACAGAACAAAATGTGGAATATTTTCAATCAATATTTGAGTCAAATGAATAATAATTGTAGTATTAGTATTAGTAAAAAATAATTATAAACAGAACCTACCATTGTTACAAATGCTATTAAAATCTATTGCAGTTTTTATTTTTAAAATTTTTTTAAAATTATCAAATTTGACAGCCAAAAATAATAAATTTTTCTGTAGTAATAGCAAGACTTTTAGATAATATTATTAACTTTTTTTTTTTAAGTGTAAATATTCTTTGAGTTTGAGTTTGCAAATTTGATAGCAAAAACTTTTGAATTTTTCTGTAATAATAGCAAAATCTCCAGTTGATTTTACTATTTTTTTTTTGAGTTTAAAATTTTTTTTGAGTGTAACATAAAAAAAATTCCATTATTACAAAAAATATTTATAATTATTATTAAAATCCAAATATTAAATTTTTTAATAAATAAAAAAATAATAAACCCATATTTCACTCTAAAACTTACAAAAAATCAAAAGTTCAACTTTGACCTAGAATTCCTTAAAACGTCCTCAATCAATTTTAATGTAATTAAAACTGAAACTGAATTAAAGCTGAACTAAATATCTATCCATTAAAAAAAAAATTACTTAAATATTTTGCTCGTTTCAAAAGTTACAGAATTTTGGCCAATGAAAAACGATTTTCAGCCACTGTGCGCCGTCACAATTGATTACCATATGGGCTCGTTTTATGGCATTTTTCATCACTTCGGCGAGAACTTCGGGCGACAGATTCTCGCACTCATATCGAATGTTGACCTTGAGGGCTTCCAGGGTCTCGGGCTTGTTCACGTAAACACGCGACTTCAAAAAACCCCACAAAAAAAGTGTGGAACGGTTAAATCGGGCGATCTTGCGGACCAGTGAAAATCGCCAAAACGAGAGATGAGGCGACCCGGGAACGCTGCCTTCAGAATATCGGCTGTGGCTCGCACAGTGTGTGCCGTTGCTCCGTCATGCTGGAACCACATGTCCTCCAGTCCTAATTCGTCGAATTGCGGCAGAAAAAAAATCGGGTGACATGCCCTATAGCGCGCACCGTCCACTGTTGTCGTTTGACCAGCGGCGTTCTCGATGACTCCCCCAGCGTGAACAGCGCCCCATGCAGTCATTTTAAGCGGGTGTAATGGCTCCTCGTGCATCACTCGTCGATTTTCGGTGCCCCAGAAGCGATAGTTTTGCTTGTTGACGTACCAGCTGAGGTGGAATTGAGCCACATCGCTCATTATGATTTTGGTGGAAAATCGTCCAAGAGATTGAGGATGTCTTCGGCGTATGTTACACGCGTTTGGCGGTCGACAGGCAGCAGCTGATGCTCGGACTGGACTTTGTATGGGAACATGCGGAGGTCTTTGACCAAAATTCGCCATAGGGACGACCGGATGATGGCTAATTGCGAGGCACGGCTTCTGGTCAATGTTTCCGGCGACAGCTCGACATCCTCAGCAACAGCGGCGATATTCTCGGCAGAACGGGCGCTCCGGGGCCAGCCACTCCTGGCAACGCCTCGTGTGGTCCCATACTCTTCAAGGTTAGTGGCCAAACGGTGCAGTATTTGCGCAGTCGGTGTCGGATGGCCGGGGAATCGGCGACGGTATTCGCGCTGCGCCAACACCACAGACGAATTGTTACGCAAAAAAAAATAGACACGATTATTTCGCGTTCTTGGGGAGTGCATCGCTTCATGGCTTGTTTACTTGTATTCTACATCTGTCTAGTCCACAAATGTCAAAACAGATTTGATATTGGCGGCCATTTGCAAAAATAAGAGCTTCTTCCAATAGGGTGGTCACTTTTGAAACACCCTGTACTACAACGAGAATGTGACATAGTACTGTACGATTTCAGTATTATTTCAGATTGTCTCTTCAGTGGTCCAATATATGTTCTGAGCCCGGGACCACAATGGATCTAAATCCGCTTCTTCCTGGCTCACCACACAAAAAGGTAGAAAAATTAGCTTAAGCTTAACAAGGATAAAGAACAGATACCAAATGAAAGAAAGACATCATTCATCCCCGTGCCAATTTTACAAAAGCCAAATCATGGTGTTGTAGGTATAGTGCCTTGGGCCAATGTTCAGTGTAAATACGTTGGCGTGAATATGCGTTTTTCAGGTTCAAAATTTTTTTTTTTGTGATCTACTATATATACAAAAATACAGTTCATCGTGCGCTAGTACAACCATTCCCACACTAAATTTAGAACATTTGAGCGTAAAAAGTGGTCTGCCCCTTTACTATAAAACAAATGGACGAGGTGGTCCGTCTCTGTATTACCACGGGCTAATGAATTTTCTAGCCCTTAAAGAGAAGTAAAATGACTAACAAAAAAGGAGCAGTAACCACCAGCCGAATTGGTGGGTGATTTAAAGGCGTTCTCAGGATGTTGTATTGTTGTAAAAAGAAAATTAGTAAATAATGTTGTCGAATACAACGAGCGTGTCGATCAGTCTGGCATCTCCTCCTCTCCTCTATTAATACTAGTAAAACCCAAAACAAAAAGTTGACTTTTATTTCCGAAAATCTAAATTCGGGCATTCGTGTAAGTCCGGAATTTTATAAAACTTTTAATATATTTCGAAAAGGATAAAAGCATTTTCCGTCCACAGCTCAAATTGGTAAACACTTTTAAACCTTCAATAAAACTTAAATGTTGTTTATTAACTTTAACAGTATTATTTATCTTTCGGCCAATTCGATTCACATTTGTTGCTGTTAAACTACATAATTATTTTTCCGTAAGACTTCCCAGATTTTTATCACTTATACTTGATGTGACGGCAACCCAGTCTATACCGAATGTTATGTTAACATTACGATTTACACTAACTCCATCTACATTATCGGGTCAGACAATGTTGACTGAGAATTGCAACGGTAGTGGTCGTATTATATGTACAGTACCAGATGCAGTTGTATTTGGTGGTGTTATAAGAACACCTGATTTTACTTTTTTATTTCGATCACGACCTGAAATTCAAATCCAAAATGGATTTTATTAGCATACATCTGTGTTCGAGTCATGGTTAGAGTTGCGAATTTTAGTTCATTCAAGTGTTCGGTCTTTTTAGTTCAGCTCAACAGAATGAACTAGTTCATTCACTTAGTTCATTGTATCATTTCAGCTTAACAGTTCCCAAGAGCTGTGAACTAAAGAGCACATTTCAGTTCAACTTGTAGTTCTAGTTCAATCGGAGCGAATATTCGCGACAATTGTCTGATTTTTGCAGATTTCTAAAGTGTTTTGGATACTGTGATATTTATATATACTAAATCGACCTATTGAAGATCGGCTTAATAATTGGGTTATTCCGTTTCTGAAATATTGGTGTCTTCGTATTTTTTTTTTTTTTTTGTATTTTGGAACAAATGTGATTTGCGCTGCAGTTATTGTGTAGAAGTCGGTTACATTTATAAAGATTGCAACATTAGGCACCTTTGTGAAGATTGAGTGAGACAAAGAACATGAACTAGAAACTGGCGGAGGGAACTGCACGACTGAAATATAAAAAACTGCTGAAACAAGTGAACTACTGAAACAAAAGAGCGGAACAGTGTGAACTTGTACATCTAGTTCATAAGAGTGAATCGGTCAATTGAACTACATAGTTCGTTCGTGAACTATACAACTCTAGTCATGGTACAATAATATCTACATGGTAATAGCAGCATGTGTTGTTGTAGTCGTGGGCCGCGACAACAGGCATTTTGTTTTTATTCTATTCGCTTCAGTTGTCAAACTTTACACAAATACATTACAACAACAACACAAAATGCATGTGATTTTGACAACTAGAGCGAAATATCACATGAACAAAATTAAATCAGCTGTTCAAACGACTTTACCATGTAAAGTATGTATTACTGTAACATGGTTCCAGTCATTCAAAGAAAGTGGAAATACCTGTTGCATACAACAGTGATGGAAAAGTGCCATTTTTTGCCCTATTGCAGCTTTTGTGGCCCCGTGGCACAGTCAATTCTTTTTTGGCACTATTTAACAATATTTAACTCTTTGCACATTAGGGCATAACTTAATAGCGAATATGGAGCATTATCGAAAAGAATTGAATTCAAAAAGTTTATGAAATGCTGTGTCCAATATTATAAACAGTTTAAATTAACCATTATTCAAAACTATGTATTATATTGTAGTAGGAGTCCTTTCTATTTCACACTCTTCTGCAGGTTTAGAACGACGTTTTCCGTGCAAAATATAATCAAATTTAAAATAAGGGACAGACTACAAAATATTACACTGAATTTTTATAGGGACAACATAAAACGATATCTTAAGTCGTTGAAATCAAAATTATGAAATAGTTTTGATTTAACTGAAAACAACCATTTAAAATTCTGAGTTTGAATAAGACGCTATATTCGATTAAGTTTTCAATGTAAACAAACACAAAATTTTAATGTTACATATGAAAAAGTCTGTATCTTAATTTATGAACTCAAAAAAGTACCTTAATATACGAGTTACATTTTAGTGAGTCTGATTAGATTTTTCTTAAAAATTTAGCGCCTTATTCATAAAAAGTTATGAGGCATTTGAGAGACGTTTTTTGTATGACAGAGCGTCACCCAAACCTCTCATAACTTTTTATGTATAAGGCCGTTAATACATAATAATAAAATTTGTATTTAATTAAATAATATAATAGTATTTTTTGGTTAAATATTACTTTGGCCCTTTCGAAGTCGTTTTGGCCCTTTTTGAAGCTCTCTTTGGCCCTAAATTGAAAAATGGAATTACCAAAACTGGCATACAACAGCAACAACCTCAAATGTTATTACCTTGTATAGATACATATTAGTGCAGTCTTTGCAATGTACAGTTAATACTGATTGTATATACAGTCAATAGGAATAAAGTGTTGGACAAGATTTATTCATTGAGGTTATATCAGTAGCACAACTGATTTTATAAGTTTTGTCTGTGTACTGATAATTTTTATCAATTCGTAGAAATTGTTACTGGATGTTGTCTGTTTACCCCAAAAAAGCCAGTAACGAGAGAGCAAGAGAGAGATTAGTTTGATTATAGGTCTGTCTGTTTACTTTCCCATTAAGAATTACTCAGTAACTATTTTTGAGAGAGTAAGACAGATTATACTCTCAAGTTGAAAATATCCCAAAAAGTAAACAGACAACATCCAGTAAAAACTTGAAAGAAACGAAAACAGCTGATTTTTAAACAGCTGATGTAAATAATTAAAGATTCAAAAGTGTTTGATTCCAACGATACAAATAATTATCGTTGTTTTTTTCTTTAAATAAGCAATTAAAAAATGATCAACTAAAAAATGGTAAATGTAAAATGTTCACCAGGAACATTCCAAAGGGTTTCGGGTGGTAAGTAATGAACTTAGAAATATTTATAAAATGTAAACCGTTGTAATTTAATAGGTAAAGAGTACCGGGAAACTGTTGCTGAGGAAGTTCCGGGAACAGAAACCTTCGACGAAATAATATTTTTGCCGAACGAAGATGAATCGTCTATGGACATGGACAGCCTGTATACAATTGATGCCATAAATGCAGATGCACAATTAAGTCCAACAACGGAGGTGGAAGGCAAAAAAGGAACAGACCTAGTATAGGTCGGCACGTCCAATTTTTTTGGATTTTTTTTGGGTGTAGAGAACGTTATTTTAAGTAAAAAAGCAAAATAAAAAAATCGGGGGGAACCGCTATTTCGGGAGTTACTCGTCCCCAAAGTTCGGGCATACAGGATGGTATTACGAGTGTGATGCCGTCTTGTGGGACCGAGTTGACCACTTTTTTGTGTAAAAGGAGTAAAAATATGCAAAAAAAATTAAAATTTTTTTTTCGATAACTGTTTTAGTTATCGAGATATCGAATGATTAATTTTTAAAGAATATCGACTTTTTCGATAATTTTGCAAAAAATTTAACACCGGCTTTTGCATAGTATAAATATAATAGTACAAAAAAAAATACAATTTTTCGATAACTGACTTAGTTATCGTGATATCGAATAATGAATTTTTTAAAATAATTTTAATTTTTTGGTTGCGATCTCGATAACTGCGATAGTTATCGAAAAAATTTATTTATTTTTTTCGGCTTATTTTTTGATTTCTATTTAGAGCTACATTTTTTTCTGTGAAATGCTGAAATTGAAAAAAAAACGATATTTTTAAAAATTAATCGTCCGATATCTTGGATAACTAAGACAGTTATCGAAAAAATTAATTTTTTTTTTTGTTTTTTTCGACTCCTTGTGAAATCGGTCCCATAACACAGCACCACACGTAGTATCATCCTGTATGTCCGAACTTTGGGGCCCACAACACCGAAAATAGGCGTTGCCCCCGATCTTTTTATTTAATTTTTTTTACTTAAAATTAAAAGCTCTATCCAATGGTAATAGTTTGGAGCCAAAGTCGAGTTGCCGACCTATTCTAGGTTTAAGCCCATAAAACATGTTTTCTTACTGGCAAATTCTTATTGGGAAAAAAATCTCCAGTAAAAACTTGTAAGTTCTCTATCATTGAACTGTTTATAAAAATCTCTCAGTAATAGTTTGTACAACTTATCGAGTAAACAGACAGACCTTATATGATAGAGAACTGACAAGTTGCCAATTATTGCCAGTAAGATTTTGAAAGTTCAAACATATGTTTTGCGTAAACACACAAAATTAGGAAATAGAATGTAAAATATCAAAATAAATCATTGGAATTTAATTTTTTAGGACAACAAATTAATTTTTAATTAACCTTTAACTATTTATTTTAAAATGGAAGACTGTTTTGGGAATTTGCAATGTTGTATTGGAACTACGGTTGTTGGTTCTTCTAATAATTACAGTGCAAATCAGGTGTTCACATACAAAATTCTTACTTCTTGCAGTTTTTACTGGATGTCGTCTGTGTACTTTTTGTGATATTTTCAACTGGGAGAGAAAAATCTATCTTACTCTCTCAAAAATAGTTAGTGGATATTTTTTTTTCTGGAAAAGTACGCCTATTGCTTTCATTTCGTTCGTGGTTAATCTGGCAAACTTTGTTGGCAGTTTTGTTTTTGTTTACATTATGAGTTTGGTGGCAAAGTGTCAAAGAACTACCACTGTCAAAATTCTGACCAACCGATAATAACCGATATGCTAAACTAAAACAGCTGTTAATATATTTACGATACAGTCCACAGTTTAACCAAGGATAAACTTTTTTAAACGTGGATTATTTGCTTATTTATTTTATTCCATTTCAGATTCAAAATAATATATGAAATTTTGCTTTTACAAAATTAGTTAGAACAAAAACTAAATATGCTGATTTATCGATATATAAACTAAAATTAATTAGTTAATCAACCATAAAATTAACGGCGATTTTTGTTACGATTTTTATTATGGTAGTTTTGCTGGTGGTGCTGTTTATTCTGATTCGGTTGGCTCAGTTTTCTTTGATGTGTCTGATTCCATTCAGGTGCTTCGGGAACCGAGTTTACGTTACCATCAACGTCCTCTTTGGGCGTAGAATGAGCTAAGTACAAAAGAAAAAAATATAGACAAAAGAAATGTATTAAAATATTATCAAAGTTTCTATATTGTAAAAACTTATTGCTATACCTTCTAAAGGATGAACTTTGATCAAAGGAACGGAATGGAATATCGAATGGAATTCGTTTGGAGATCCTAAGAAACAAAGGCATAAATTTCAAATTGTGTTCATGAAAAGTTCGTATCAATTTATGCGACGCAAATGATTGATTGGGGACATTTAAAGCCATACCCAGACAGGTATACCACGATTTCACAGCTCTCAGCATTACATTTCCAAAAACAGCTGATTTTTAAATTTTTAAAACATCGAAATAGCGGTATAACTGAACGCCGCTTAAAGTGCATGTGTGATTGTGAATTAGAGTATGATGGAAAATGATCGCAAAATGTGGGTTATATGGGTGTAACATAGGACGAGGTTGATAGGAATAGCTATATGGATTCATAAATTTACTACTATAAATTGTTAAACTAAAATATCCACCAAATTGTTATTAGTTTTGTTAAACATCAAATATATTTGTTAATGTTAAATGCGGTTAACGACACGGGGTTAATCTAATCGAAGGAATTGAGTGGTCGACAGATCGTGTGGTGGATCAGAGCCGAAAGGAATGAAGACAATTGTATTAGCCATCAAGTTTTGGATATGATGTAAAAAAAACTATTATACAGGGCATCGCCTAGTCTAGTTTAAAACAACCTTTGCAATTGAACTATAGTATAACTGAGCACAGCCGGAATATAAACTCGAATAAAACCAAAAAATTTGTATTAACAAAGAACTGGAAGATGCCCACTATTGATGGGCCTCGAGTCCCGTAGAGGACGCAACAGATATTCAATAGGTTGAAATACTTGGAAGTACTCCTGGACTGGAAATCACTTTCTTAAGGCTAAAAAGAGAGCTATAACCTTAAAATATGGTCCCGACACATTGGCTGTACATAAACAATGATTATACCAATTCATAATATAATGGACAACAGCATACGGTAACAACATTTGGAACACGGAATAGGATGCCCATTGGATGGACATCAAATGTTAAAGTATAAGGTCGATGTCTTAGGGATAAGCGAAATGAGGTGAAATGGCAATGACGAACTTATTGGAATACTGTACTCTACAGGGGAAGAGTAAATGGCGGCGAAAGTGGAGTTGGAATCATAATATCAACGAAAATCAAGAACTCTCTGAAAACGTGGAAACCAATATCGCACGGTGTGACAATGGCTCGCTTCGAGAGAACAGTAAGACATATTACCATAGTACAGTGCTATGCCCCAACAGAAGACGCTGAAGACACTAAGAAGGATGAATTCTACTTACAAGTAACATCCACGCTCAATGAAATTTGATTCATACTTATGGGTGATTTCAACGCGAAAATAACACCAACAACCGCAGCACCATGGGAATACATGGTTGTGGGGTCAAAATCAACAACGGAGATTAATTAATTGAACTCTGTCAGATATTTCAACTAGTTATATAATTCAATGCAATTCAAATCACTTCAAACCAATTCAATTAAATTTAATTCAATTCAATTCATTTTAATTCAATTCAATTCAATTCAATTCAATTCAATTCAATTCAATTCAATTCAATTCAATTCAATTCAATTCAATTCAATTCAATTCAAACCTGAAACCTGAAAAACTGGTGGGTGAAAGGACAGGTTTTCATAACTTCGTAATTATTTGTAATAATTTGATGGGGACCACGGCTTGACAGGAGACTTAATATAAACTGAGTTTCTAATGTAACAGTTTCAATTAAGGACGTGATCACTTTCGTTCACAGAACTTGTTCAATAAGACACCCACTGACTTGAGTAATAGTTTTTTGTTCTAAATTAAGTTATTTAGATGAATGATCACGAAATTAATGGTAATGAATTCCAAGAGATTGAATTCCCGAAATCAAAGCAATAAAATGAACAAACCAATGGGACTGTAAAAAATATCCTCTGTCGATGAGGCGGGTGTAAGCGTTTGCACCGAACAATCCAATTTTGGCAATTGAACCGGTTGCCGTCTGTGCGATATCTCTGTTTTCACAACTATAGACCAATCATACTCAATGTTAGTTTGGGTTGTTATAGTCCTGCAACATTTACTATGGGACGTTGGAATATCTTTAGGATTCGGTTTACGTGGTTCTTTTCTTGGAGCTGATCACGTAAAGGCAGTAAAAACATGATATTAACATAATAAATCGAAACAAACTACAGCATTTTGCAGATAATTGATCTCAAACTCACCTGCTGCTGTTGGCGCACTTGAGATCGGCTTGAATAAGGCTGCAGTTTCGTGGCCCGGTGTGGACTTCTTTTGTGCTTCCTCATCTAGGGGCACGGTTAATTGGCGGTGCTGTGGTTGGTGTTGTGGAGGAGTAGTCAAATGTTCTTGTGATCGATTAGGGGCTGTCAAAGAGGTTTTTGGTTGGGAAAAGGTAGAGATATAGAAACCAAATGCCAAATAAAGGATACAATTTTGAATTTGGTAATGGGATGGATTTGAAGATGGAATTGGGAGGGATGATTTTTTTTTGTTTTTTATACTTATTCTAATGGATTTTTAATGGATTAAATGTTGAATTGCATAGATCTTTTCATTTGAAATTCATAGTTTATTTGATTGAGGACAAACGAACGCTTAATTCATGCTTAAATATAGTAACAAATGTCTGCAGACAAAAACTATTAAGCAAAGGTAATTCTAAAAACCATTACCGACTTCTGTGGTCTGTTTTCCACTGTAGTGATCATCGACATTGCCACTGCTCTCAGGTTCTTGGGGTGACTTGACCTGTTCACTGCCACTGTCTGCATCCGAAATGGGTTCAAGTTTAATGTCAACTATTGGCTTTGGCATTTTGCGGTGTTTGAGGCCACCATTTTCTCTGACCTCAATTAGGCTTTGATCCACAAGAGAGTCAACAATGTCTCTCGATGATTCAGGTAATTTCTGAAAATTTGGAATGTAAAATGTGTTAATTCGCAATAAGATAATATTAAAAACAAAAGTTGTATTGACTGCCATTAGATCAACTTCTATGATTACACTACAGTTATAACTAGCCAACAGTTATGGCTGGCAGTTTGTGTTGAATTTAAAAATTCTAACTGCAGGTTAGCTCTATGTAGGCATTGTGATAATTACCCAGAATATTTTGAAATATTTAACATAACCCTCTTCGGGATGACACCATAGTTTTTGATCTTTAATATCCAGGAAAATTTTCAAACAATTTCAAAGAATTTTGAACTGATTTTTTCAGTTTCGTTAGTCTTCCAAAGCAGCGATTAAAGTGTTTATCTTAGTGATGTGCGATTAATTGATTAATCAGGAAACCTGATTAATCGATATCTTAATTAATCGACATCTTGATTAATCGACATCCTGATTAATTGATTAATTAAACATTTTAATTAATCATATTTTTGATAAATCGATTAATCTGCATTTGGATTAATCAATATTCATAATTATATGATTAATCTAAAAGTTGATTAATCCAAAATTTCAATAATGGAGCAGTTCCTGTTTTTAGGTTTTCTCAGTTAGATTTTTTTTATAACTTTTACTCAAAATATTGAAATTTTTCCTTTTGTTTGAATAATATATATTTGTATGATTTTGGAAAAATTGTGTGAATGGTGAATACAATTATTCAATTTTAATTACTTAATATTCAAATTAATTGATTAACCACAGTTCTAATTTATCAGAATTTTTGATTATGCGATCAACTGATTAATCACGATATCGATTAATCAAGAATTGAATTAATAGATTAATCGCACATCGCTAGGTAATTTTTATTGCTAACTTCAATAAATATTATTGTAGGCTCTGAAGGGCTTAGAAACCCCGAAATATTTAAACACAATTCGCAAAATTCTAATGTTTTGACAATTCAGTTGTGGCAAACTTGAACAAAGGATTTATATACAAGACATCAACCTTCTATTCGTTAGATATTGTGGATTATTGTGGTGGGATTTGTGCCCCTAGATTATGATCATATGAATGTTAAGATTTTAGACAATAAAATCCTAATTTTTTTTAATAAAATCTTGATATTAAAGGTTTTGGTGGCAATGCTAACATTACTTTATTACATTTATTAAACCCACCTCAGTATTTTCCTTTTCTCTTTCCTCTTCACTGGACATACTGGAAGTGGACACAGAACCATCATCATCATCATCCTCGATATTTGGCACATAATCCGAGTCATCTTCAGAGTCATCATCGGCATATTTATTCAACAATTGATCGACAGTTAAATTGAGGTCAGAGTTTTCATCATCCCGGGGCCGTTTTGTGGTCCAACGTTGAGACTACGACGTTGAGAAGACAAATAGAACAACATCAATTGAAGTATATTCAAAAATAATCTCCAATCCTACCGGGGTTTCATTTGCAGCTTTATTAGCATTATCACCTTGGGCAAAGATACGTCTAGCTGGGACATCTCGATGTTGACCGGGTCGACAGATGGCACTGCCAAACAGCTGACGCACTTTTGCCAGTAATGAGGGCTGTTTGCCCGAACCGCTACTCGTGGCCAGAGACTCATCCTCTTCCGGTCTTCGTAAAGCCTTTAAACCTCGCATACGTATGGCTCGAAGACGTCGTCGTTTGATTTGTATTGAATACACCATGGACTGGGGAGTGACACGTGGTGTGCCCACGATTGCGGAGCCAACATTAAGCCAGAAAGACAAAAGTCGTAACCAAACAATCAGTGAAAGAAAGAACACCCACGGCAATGGACGTTCCAACAGTACATCGTCTTCGTCTACATACAGATAAAATGTAAATTAAGTTAAAACTATCCCCCTCGTCCGTGCCTCCATCATTCTACTCACCCTGGGGCAAACTCCATTTGGCCGTATCCTCCACCACTTTAAGGGCACGATCGCATTGCTCGTACAAAAATTGACCCACCCGGCTGCAGGCTAGTTTCTCAAAGACCAATTGGATTTTATGGAAGAATCCATTATTTTCAGACATTTCAGCTATTTCGCTATCATCGATCTCGTCATCGGCCTGAGTGACTTCATCGTCGTTTGTGGCTGCACTTTTTTCTTTTACTTGTTTACCTCTACCCGGCATTGTTTTGGTGTCCTGAGTCATTAGTTTGTTCGATTGGATGGAATTTTTAATTTGACTACGCTAGATTGCGCTGGAATTGTTTAAGCAAATACAACACATTGTTGTTGTTATACATATGTTGGATTTCAGTCGTTTCAAGTCTTATCAGCAATTCAAATAGTTGTCTGCTTTAGCTTTATTTTTTTTCGGATTTAATGACTAAGTTGCAGACTATTGTGTTTGGATAGGAAACAGTGAACTTTGAGCAAATCAAGAATCTTTTTTTTTCTGTATAAAGAATTATGATTTTTTATAACCTACACAGAGGAACAGACAATTTGGTGAGTCGATTTGAGTAAATCACAATTCTGACAAAAGATTTACTGGACCTTCTTTTTGCCGTTGACAATGCGATGTTTTTAGTATACAGCTCCAGCATGTTTGAAAAAACAAATCTCGTAAGAACGGTCCATTTCCAGGATATGACCTACATACATATTTTTCTTATTTTTTTGCCTCTATGTATGTAAAGGTTGTCGTTCTATCCAAACGCAGATTAATAACAAAATTAATGTCCTTCTTGGGATTAGACACAATATTTCCGAGATATAGACATGAGATATAGTCATGGATGATATAAATGGGTGCACCGTAATAATATAAATGGGAGCACTGTAAACAATGGAAACCACCTTTACATTTATATATATATATACATTTATTTATATTTCCACTTCTTATGAGTTGAATTTAAACAAAATATTTGACAAAAGATCTAAAACAAAAATATTAAAATTTGTGTTTTCATTGAAATCGACAACTAAAAAATATTCATCTTTGGGATCATTTCTCATATACTCGTATAAACAATCTTTGGATTTCCCATGTTAATATTTCATTGATTTCATCGGGGTTTTTATATAAATCAATAAAGTGTACTAGATCAAAAGTTTTTAAATTTTGACTGCTGGGAAGCGGTTCTGAACCACTGTGCGCCGTTTTACCGGAAATCATACATGGGGCAAATTAATTATATGACAATTATAATCTGTTGTTTAATTTGAATTTCCTGTCCAAATGCAAATTCAAAACAATTTCAATACCATTATCAATTGTACTTATTTTCAAAACATTTCTTTCATATCTGGCAATTTTGGTTTTCAAATATTTTATACTGGTTTATGAGTTTGAAAGTACTATGAGGCAATACCTATCAAAGCCACAAACCTTTACATATTAAATACATTAAAAACAGAATTGCCAGCAGTCGAACAAATTCACAACAATTTAAAGCATTACCATACTTCATTACAATTGACATCCGATTCCACAACCTGCATTTGCATTGCCTGAGCAAATACAAATGCAACATTTTTTTATTGTCATTGCGAACAGTGGTAGTTCTTTTGCATTTGCATTAGATAAAGTAATGGAAATTAAAATAAAATGCAAATTTAAAAAAAATCATATATGCCGGAAATACTTGTAGGTGCATATAAAGGGTTTTTAATTAAGAGCGCTACAAAAGTTTTTTTTAAATAAAACAAAACTTGTTTTAGATACCAATGAAATTCTTTATTCCTGTGAAAGTACTTTCGATGCCATTATGTATGGAACTCGATTTCTTTTGCATGGCCACCACGGGCACGCTTGCAGAAGTCCAGACGCTGAACTCAATTTTCTACGCTTTTCAAGCATAAATCGTCCGATACTGCGGCAATTTCACGTTCGATATTCGTACGATGTTCGTCAATCATCGCTGGCTTGTTGGCATAGACCATAGACTTGACGCAGCCCCACAGGGAATAATCTAATGGCGTCAAATCGCACGACCGAGGCGGCCGATAGACTGGGCCATTTCGTGAGATAACATGTTCACCGAACTTGGTTTCCAATAAATTGATTGTGGCATTCGCTGTGTGGCTCGTGGCGCCGTCCTGTTGGAACCACATGTCCTCCAAGTCCATATTATCCAATTGGGGCCAAAAATATTCGGTTATCATTGAACGGTAGCGATTCGCATTCATAGTAATGTGCCGGTCTTGATCATCATGGAAGAAGTACGGCCCAATGACGCCGCCGGCCCATAAACCGCACCAAACCGTAATTTTTTCGGAATGCAATGATGACTCATGGATTACGTGTGGATTGCTGTCTGACCAATAACGCATATTTTGCTTATTGACGAAGCCATTCAGCCAGAAATGAGCATCATCGCTGATTGTTGAGGCCTCTTAAAGTTGAGGCTACTGACTCCAAATTTCGGCAGTAAATTTTAATAATTTCGACTAGTTGTTGGCTCGTATATCTTTCCATGATGAGATGTCAAACCTTACTGAAGAGAAATGTCAAAAGAGCGGGGGAAAATATGGCGTCGTTTGCTGTCCCTATCGATTTACTTTTGTAGCGTCTCTGTTGAAAACCCCTTATATTGATACTAAATTGAACATACCCATTAGAGTAGTAAATTCGAACATACCCTTTTCTTATCATATGATTTTTGAAAGCCAACCTCTTCTATAGCGGTAGCCAGTTATGGGAATTTGAAATTGTGTCAACTTTCACCATGGGGTGGTCAGATAAGGAAACCGTATCGCAGTTGTATCACTTTTTAAGTGTGGAAAGAAAAAAAAAACGATATTTTCAAAACGCTCCGCCCGCTCGGCATTAGTCGCATGTTCGTCTACAGGTGCATACAATTGTTTGAGGAGACTGTGGATATAAAAGACCTCCCCCGGTTGGGCGGCCCACGTGCCGTTCGGATACAGCAATTTATCAAAGCCATCAAAGGAAGAATTCAACGAAATGCTCTCCGGAAACTGAAAATCATGGCCCGTGTGATGAAAATCACGCAAAAGTCCAAGAGCCGAATTATTAAAAAACTCGTGGGACTTTGGAGCATTTAAACGGCGTACAGGACATTTGTTGACTGCAACTTAAAAAAAAAATAGCATAGAAATATCCAAACGCCTTTTGGTGAAATACGCTGATAACTTGCATACAAAAATCTTGTTTACGGATGAAAAAATTTTACGTGACAAGAAAACTTTAACAAACAAAATGATAGGGTTTATGCACGATCATCTAAAGAAGCATTTGAGCTCATCTCACGGGTCGAAGAGGGTCATAATCCAGCTGCAGTCATGGTTTGGTGGGTTGTGTCTTATGATGGGGTAACTGATTTGCATTTCTGTGAACAAGGTGTCAAAACATCGGCCAAAGTTTACCAAGAAACCGTTTAGGAAGCAGTTGTGAAGCCGCTTAAGATTTCCCTGTTTCAAAACCAGCCGTGGGCTTTCCAGCAAGAATCAGCAGAAGCTCATAAAGCTAAAAGGACACAAATCTGGCTTCGAAACAATTTGCCAGCTTTTGAAGAATGGCCCTTTGGCAGCCCTAATATGAACCCTCTGGATTATAAATTGTGGACCAAATCAGCATAGTAAAATAACCAAGTAGTAGCAGTAGACGTTGTTGTTGTTGTAGAAAGCAAACAACAGACCCATTTTTTTTGTATCAATCGCATAAGTTGTCAAGCTATACACGTAAGTATTCCAACAAAACAGGAATACAAAATGTACAAAAACAAAGTACATTCAGTTTGACAGCTGAAACGATCAACCACAATGGAAAAATTGAAAACATCTGTTGTAACGAGTTTACCTTTCTTATTTTACTATGCAAATCAGCTACAGTTGCTTTCCATACACCCACAGAAAACATAGGCTAATTAGCCGCAACAGAATTTATAGGTTGTCACAACCATAGAGTACATCATACTAGAGACAATATTTGGCTCATCTGACGTTTCCTCACACTCTTCTTGATGCGGTCGGTGTGATAGAGAGATGTTTGACGAAAAGTGATATACACCAGGTGGAATTACAATAACTTCTAGCTTTAATTTTTCATGCAAAGATGTGAAATTTAAATGTGTTTTACACTTTTTTAGTAACTGGTATTGTTAGAATACATTTGTGTGGTATTTAACACAATAATTTTAACACACAAAACGAAATGCCGTTGTTTGAATTTTGTTCGTTGTTTTGAACCATTGCCTTTATCTGGTATCAGTAAAGCAATTCTTTTCAACATCGAACGTAAATATCACATCAGGCCAAATGTCATAAATTTGGTGAGAGAACTGATAGGTGTACTATAAGTATTAGTCTACGGTCACAACAATAGATTTATTTATATGCAGATTCGTTATCTGTCACACCTGACGTTTCTCTTAGCGCTGTTTCAATGAGGAAACGGATTTCTGGCAGCAACATCGCACAAAATCCTCAATTTTTAGTTTTGCGCATTCACGATGATCATATATTTACGTATTTTGAACATTCACAGTAACAATTTCAACTATATTTGTCAAACCTCAGCGACAGAATTCTTCTCGTGGCGTTCAAACTCGCAACTTCCACAAGATCCCTTCCCGTCAATCACGGCCATACATTAATTTATATATAGATTTGTTACCTGTCTTAACTGACGTTTCAGTTTGCGCTTCCTTCATGAGGAAACGAATTTCTGTCAGCTTCGATCATTTTCAGTGTTGTGCATTCACGATATTCATATACATATTTTCTTATTTTTCAAATTCTCAGTACCGATTTCAGCTGTGATTATCAAACCTCAGCTACAGAGTTCTGGTCTTGATATTAAAACCAGCAATTTGCACAAGTTCGCTTCCATGCAGTCAATAAACCCAGGAGCGAGTTGGTAAATCTGTATGTACATGTATTAATCTATGGTCACAACCACAATGAGAAACTGTCTCACCGAAATGAGACATTGTCCCAACCGCCCCAGGGGTTGTTGCAACTTATTACAAGTTGCTTCAAGCGAATTTCAGCTGTGGGTACTAATTTCAGTCGTGACAACCTCAATTCGATTGCGGCAACTAAATTTCGGTGGCAACAACCGAATTTACGGTGGCTGCAACCTCTTTTCGACCACCTACTTCTGTGATTGTAAGTGAGGAATATTCACTCTTGAAATTTACCCAAATCGGTTCTGAATTTGATATTGCCCCTATACAAATTGTACCAACTAGGCCCGGTTTTGTCGGCTATAGATGTTAAATATTTTAACCGATTTCTAGGGAATTGATACATACATACATTCTTGGCCTAGGATATGTTTTATAAAATTAGGTGTAACTGTCTACTTTTTCATATAGCCTTCATACAAATTATACTAAACCCACGATTGTTAGCATCGCTTCCAGATTTTACAAATAATAACTGGTTTGAACGAAATTTGATACATAAGATGTCACTAAGAATGATTGATTTTGAAAATTGGACATATCGATCAAACCTGTCCTCATGCTATTGACATTTATTATAAACAGGCAACTCACACAATAACCTAGTGTAGGGTATTATAGTTGCCGTGGGCGATTATAACATTGGTTGCTTGCAACTAAGCGCCCGTCCGACTTTCGCCCTATCTAGTTGTTTCATAGATATCAGTATAATAGACAACAAAATGGATAACATATAAGACATTTTTTTTAAATGAGCAGATTGATTAACTAACACGATTAGCTCACGAAGAACAAATATATAAACACCACCTGTTGGTTGATTAGCAAACTGCTTCCGATAGCCCAAATGACCCAGACTAATAGCAAATTCTCAGAAAACGTGGGTTAAGGTCTAACCGAGCCATTTGGCACTAAGCGACGCCTTCGACAAGGTGACAACACATCGCGCAATTTCTATAACACATTAGTGGTGATAATAATAAGAAAATCACACTCTAATGCTAATAGTAGTATCATGAGCAGCAAATGCCATATGATGCGCGAGTATGAACGAGCTGCGGTGCCACTCGATTGACGATAGTGGTTATAACTTTGAGATACTGTACGAATTTATTTACCGCGGATACGACGTGTTCAAACATAATAAAGTTAACTTCCGTTAATCCAATATAAATCCTATTCAGTGAAATATAATTCGTTTGGACTAAACGATAAATACTTTTACTATAATTGCATCCTGAAAAAAACGGTATCTGTATCAATAATGCAGAATCCATGTATACACGATATAAAATCTGTATATTCTTGTTGTTTGCATGCAAAAATAACGAGTTTGTGGTTTGTCGCAAATATAGTATACTTGTGTGGAAACATATTGTGTTTGCTACTCAATATTTCAGGTTGGAGACACAATGATTAATAGTTTCTAAGATACGTTTTTTTGACCCAAATATGGCTTTATTTATTGAAAACTGCTAAAACGAAAAACGTGACAGTCAACAAAGAAATCAAAAAGCAGCAGATCTTCAATTCATGAAAACAATGCTTGTAAACATATACATACATACATAGTTCCTGCAACATGTGAGTGGGACAATTTCTTTTTCAGCGAGTCTACAACGATGAAAGCTACCCCTAGATGGTGCAATATATGTGGTGGATTTGAAAGACAATGGAAATATTCTAGATGTCACCATTGACATAGATAAATAAAAACCCATAGATGGTGAAAGATAAGTGGTGGATTTGAAAGTAAAGGGAAATTTTCTAGATGGTGCTGGAGTGGTGGGTATGGGCATAGAAAAATAAGAAACCATAGATGTTGAAAGATAAGTGGTGGATTTGGAAAAAAAAAAGAAATTTTATAGATGGCGCCGGAGTTGTGGATGTGGGTAAATTTTGCCAAATATCAAAAGCGATATGCTTTTCTATTATTTATATTCTATTTTCAAATTTAAAGAACATAATCGATATAAAAATTATGTTTGAGTGCTTTTTCGTCGCATCCGAGTGAATACTGGTCGCACGGAAACAGCAAGTGCCCTCTGGTGAAAATGGTGATAAAGCAAATGAATCATCTATGGTTTTCATTTATCTATGGTATAGGAAAATTTCCCTGAAACAAAAACTATTGATATAACTATATAACCATGCTTTTTTGCTTTTTGTATTGTGAACAAATATCAAAATCGACATGCTTTTCAATTATTTATGTTCTATTTTCAAATTTAAAGAACATAATCGATATAAAAATGATGTTTGAGTGCTTTTTCGTCGCATCCATCTACAAAACTTCCCTTTACTTTCAAATCCACCACTTATCATTCACCACCTATGGTTTTTTATTTATCTATGATAGAGAACGATGCCGAATAGTTGGTTTCTGGTTTTCGGCGACACTCACGGTTACAGCAGCTATGTTTTCAAGAGACCGACCGGTACGTTGACTCCCAGGGCCATAACCGAACCAGATTCTTCCAATTTTATGACCATCCTACGAATGATTGACACATTAGGTGCACTTTCGCGACTGAAAATTCTTCGAAGTTTGCGAGCGAGCGGTCTCAGAATAACAGAATTTTTGTAATAAGTTTTCACAATTATAACGCGTTATTTTTTCGTAAAGCGCTCCATTTTTGATAATCGAAATAAAGGTATGTGACAGCAGCCAGATTTCAGAGTTACCACTCACACAAAAAAAAACACTAAATTTAAAAAGTGCAATCTTACTGAGACACTCATTATTACTACATAAAGAATATTTGCTGTCACAATGGCAGCCAGTCACCAATTGTTCACGAAACGGTAAAAGAAATCGCCATAAAACTAGGAATCACAAACTTTGTTGCATCAACTGTTTGGCTAGAGAAGTGGCGGACTGGACACTCTATTAGACTTACACACTCTATTAAATTTTAGCCGCGTTACATAAAATTTTGAATTTTTTATTGAAAATTACTTTTCAAAACCGAAGTCAAATTCATCTCATATAGTTTCACCGTTATCAGCTGTTCGAGAAGTCGAAAAATGGGCGCTTGAATGACCCCAAATTTTTTCTCAGACTGGAGGCATCTGGTACTTCTATAAGACCTTATTTGTAGCTTCTTCTTTAAAATTAATATATTTTTGAAAAAAATAATTCTTTTAATGTGTCTTATTTTCGTTTTAGAAATTTTGATCTAAATATAAGGTTTTGATGTGTTAACATCTATACGCGCGGGTAGGGACTAAACTCACAAAGTGAATAGTTTTCTTGGGTGGGTGCGGAGCACTCTCAGAGCAAAGAGAATAATGACGTGTTATACGTATATAAAAATGAGATAGCAAGAGAGCAACGAAAATTGTGCGAACTTGTGTAGCGTATGTACGAACCATAGATTAATACTTATAGTAGATCTAATAGTTCTCCCACCAAATTTATGACATTTGGCCTGGTGTGATATTTACGTTTGATGTTGAAAAGAATTTCTTTACTAATACCAGATAGAGGCAACGGTTCAAAACAAAGAACAAAATAATAACAACGGCATTTTGTTTTGTGTGTTAAAATTATTGTGTTAAATACAACACAAATGTATGCTAACAATAACAGTCTATAAAAAAGTTTAAAACACATTTAAATTTCACAGTTTTTCACCAAAATTACATCAAAAACGAAAGCAAGGAGATATTGTAATTCCACCTGGTGTATGTCACTTTTCCTCAAACATCTCTCTATCACACCGACCGCATCACGAAGAGTGTGAAAGGAAACGTCAGATGAGCCAGATATTTTCTCTACTAAGTTTTACTCTATGGTACGAACATAACAATGTATGTATGTATATGTGTCTGTTGCTTTGCATTCTCTTTGTTTTTTGTGGGAATAAAACAAAAAGTATTAAGCAAGAAAATAGTGAAACATGTGGTTGCACTGGTCTTTAAATAATTTTAAGTTTTAATATTATTTAAATGTAACGTCATCATATGATTGAACGCTGTTTTTTATTTTCCAATGTAACAATGTAAGAATCAGCCGCTGTGTCCGTTGTAGATATTACTCAATTTAGGGAAAGACTGAAGTTATTGCTTCGTGATTTTCTACCTGAAAGCCGAATTTTCAATCAAGCCAAATTTCTAACTGTTGGAAATCGGATCCCGAGTAGGGAGCCAAATATCAACGCCCATCGTTTCGAGAGCTGGCTCCCAAATTTGAGAGCCAAAATTCAATCTATTTGAAGCTGGCTCGTAAATCGTGAAACAAGGCTGAATATGACAGCTTCCGGCAAGAGCGCAAACCCGTTGGAGTCTAGTTCAAAATGGAAACCACTTCTATCTAACCTATCGTATTCTCGGTGAGTTGCGCATCAAGTGCCACAAGCATTTAACTAGAGCTAAGCTTATGCATACATATGCAGGGTTCCAGTATAGCTGTCGCATCCGAGTGAAAAATGGTCGCGCGGAACCAGCCTCTGCCCTCTGGTGAAAATGCTGATTAAGCTAATGATTCATCTATGGTTTTTATATATATATGGTGTGTGTTTGAAACATCCATATACTTATGTACGTGTAAGCCCTGTTTTCATAAATTGAAGATCGGCTGTTGTTTTGTTTCTTTGGTTTCATAAATTGAAGATTTGCTGCTTTTTTGTAACTTTTTTGTCTGTCAGGTTTTTGTTTGCAACAATTTCCAGCAAACAAAGCCATATTTGGGGCACAACAATATATATTATAAAGTATTAATCATTGTGTCTCCAACATGTATTATTGAAAGCGATCACAATGTGTTTGGAAACAAGTATACTATATTTGTGAGTGGCTACAAACATGCAATATTTGCATCCAAACATAAAAAAGACAAATAGGTGCCATAGATAAATAAAAGCCATAGATGATGCATTTGCTTAACCACCATTTTCACCAGAGGCCACATGTTGTTTCCGTGCGACCATTTTTCACTCGGATGCGTCGAAAAAGCGCCCAAATATCATTTTTATTTCGGATCTGTTGTTTAAATTTGAAAATAAAATATAAATACTAGAAAAGCATATCGTCGGCTTAACCCGCAAACCTGCCAAATCCACTTTTTAAGTAAATTGAGATTATGATGCCGTATTGTAGAGAAAAATACGCCTCGTTGACCAGCATGTAGTTTTTCTTTAATTTGAGTCTTGAAGTGGGTAAAAAGGTTTGATAATATATATAATATATATATAATATATAAATAATATAATATAATAATATATATAATATATTAAAATATGGTGAAAGGGAGTTAGCAGGTTTGCAGGTTAAGCCGACGATATGGCTTTTGATATTTGTTGACAATACAAAACGCAAGAAAGCATGGTTCTGTAGTTTTTTCAAAAGTTTTTGTTTTGAGGGAAATTATCCCAAATCCACCACCCCGGCGCTATTTAGAAAAATTTCCCTTTCCATTAAAATCCTCTGCTTATCTTTCATCATCTATGGTTTTTTATTTATCTGTGTAGGGACACATACATTTGCCGCATCTTCCCTGCAGGACATGTCTTGAAATAATGCAAATGTCTTGAATAACCATTCAAGATGTATTGTCTACGAATTGCATCTCTATTGTCTACGAATTGCAATTATCTAGAATTGTTTTCGTCCAAATTTATTATGTGAACTTTATGAATTAAAATAAATAAAACGAAGACCGTATTATTGCCCTTGTCAGGGAGAAATTTACTGTTCCATTTCATAAGATTTTGTGAATACTTACAACGATCCTGGAGACGACTGAGACTTCCTCAGTCGAAAATAAAACCACAATAAAAAATTTCTTGCGTTTCTGTGCTTGCGATACTTTTGGAATTAATATGCATATTAACGAATTCCCAATGCAATTGAGTTTTTGTTTGCTGTTAGTTTGATACATTTTTCGATAGCATCATTCCAAACAACTGCTGATGAAAATTTATGGCTAAATTTTAAATAGCTGAATAATTTGCCAAAACAACATGAGGATGCATTTTGAAAAAACTCAAACAAGTAAAAACATTTTTTTTTTAAATTTTGCCCGTTATTTGAATTTATATTCATATCAACACACATTTGTATTGAATTATATTTGTATTGAAATTTATTAAAAATGCAATAAGACATTTGGCTGAAGTGATCATTTGTCTATACAATTTATTTTTAATTTTCAATCATTTCAATAATGATAAATTGCGTTGTTGACTAAAAAGAAATAAAAATTGATAATACGCTTAAAATTGGCATTATCAATAATGCAAACATCGTCATCACAGGAAATTCAATAATTTTTGTATTGAATTTGTGGTTTTCGTATTTAACTGTTAACATCAAAGATGATAGAAATACCATAGATGGCTGTTGCGATTACACTGTGTATCGGCGTTTTTAAAGTTTACGTCTGAATTTGTTTTAAGAAGTGGTGAAATTTCCCCCTTTTGCATGAACGAATTGATGAATCGGCGTAGGAAACCATGTTATCCTTAGTTTTTTGGGTATTGGATGTGTTCAGTAATTTTATGCAAAAATTTACAAGAAACATTTTTGTGGAATACTTTAACCCTCTACCGCCTCAATATGTGGGTTTTTTTAGTTCTTTTTGGGGAAAAGGGTAAAAAACACCCCTAAAAAGGGGTGTAATCGGTTAGAATGTACCGCAAAAATATTCCTCATAAAATTCTACTATATGTTCTTAACACACTAAAGCTCAAAACTCATCTTGAATGCCAAATTTAAGACAAAACTGAAAATCCAATTAAGGGTTAATTTCGCACTTATTCCGAGTTGTCGCTAAAATGTCCCAAAAAACTGCATTCTAGGGGATTGATGTGTCTTGGGAAAATATTCTACGTAAAATTTCACTATAAGTCACTGAAGGTAAGCGCTGGGGACGGTCTCCTAAGATCACCATGTGGATTTATACGGCAATAGTCAGACCAATACTTCTCTGGTGGAGGTCCCTCCAAAAGAAATATATTCTGAATTCCCTGATAAAAATTGATTAGCGTTAGTGGGGCAATGGGCACGACGTCAGGCACTGCACTTAGTGCTATTCTGAACATTTGTACTCCTGATATCATGGCCGAATCGGCAGCCGCTACATCCCTGGTGAGAATCAGAGATTTTGGCGTCATGATATCGCGGCATTCCGGACACGCTGAATTACTACACCGGATCGATCAACTCTAATCCCCATAAAAATGGACTACTGTATCCCCTACCTTCTACCAGCGACAAATCTAAGGACTTCTATTCCGAACAGGAATACCTGGGAAAAGTCACTGGAAGGGGACACCAGTAGTATCAGATTTTTTTCGGATGGATCAAAGTTGGACGAGCAAGTAGGCTATGGGGTCCATTCACCGGACCTAAATATAAATATCTCCTTCAAGCTGCCTGATGAGTGTAGTGTATTTCAGGCGGAAATTACCGCCATACTGGAGGTTGCTGAACTAGTGTCACAACCCTCCGGAGAATATGTATCTACACAGATAGCCAGGCTGCCATAAAATCCCTAGAAGCCATGTTTGCTGCGTCCCTAACGGTAAAAGAATGCCACGCAGAGTTTTTCGACATCAGGCTCATCTGGGTACTGGGACACATTGACATTCCAGGCAATTGCGTATCGGATGCGTTAGCTAGACAGGGTACTACGGCACAGGTTCTTACGGCAAAAGAAGGTGTTAGTATGTCAAACTCGAACTGTCGTTTGCAGATCAGGCAGTGGGCCGATAATATGTTCAAGAACAAGTAAGTCTTCAACTTGCAAACAAGCCAGGGTCCTCTGGCCACAGGTGGGCAGGAAGAGGACTAGGCAATTACTTAACTTGCCGAGAGGCAGGTTATCCACAACGATAGGAACACTTACGGCTTCCATCGAGTACCTTGGTTCCAACGACGTCGGTACTCGCCGTTTTCCTTAACAGGACCATATAATACTATACGTAGAATTTTCCTCTCGAATACTCCCAGGTGTTTTTCATCCGCTTGCGATAGGACCAAATTTCAGAGCCATATGCCAGGACAGGTAAAATGACAGTCTGGTATAGCTGAACCTTTGCACCTATTTGCAAGCACAATTCTCCTATCTATCTCCAGGCTGACGTTCTTGTCCTTGCTCACGGCGAATCCAAGGCAGACAAATTCATCTACCACTTCAAAATTAAATCGGATGTTAACGTTCAAGTGCGGACCAAGTCGAGAGGTTTGTCTAGTCGTTGACACCATCAATTTTGTCTTGCCCTCATTAACAGCAAGACCCACCTTCGCTGATTCTTTTCCGGTTCCCTAAAATACTACAGTGACCTTGCAAATTTCGCCAAATGATGTATATGTCGTCAGCATACGCCAGCAACATATGGCTTTTCGTGTTAATGGTCTTGTTCGTATTTACTGCAGCCTTTTCTCATTATTATCTCTATTAAGATGTTGAAGAGATTGCACGAAAGTGTGTCACCTTGTCTCAGCCCTCGCTTGGTATAGAATAGTTCGGTGAGGTCTTTCCCCATCTTCACTGCTGATTTGGTCTTGGTCAGCGTCATTCTACAGAGGCGGCTCAGTTTTGCCGGAATCCCAAGTTCAGACATAGCTTCGTACAGTTTTCCCCGTATGGGGCTATCGAAAGCAGCTTTGTAATCGACAAAAATGTGGTTTGTATCGATTTGCTTATCGTGGGTCTTTTCCAGGGTCTGGCGTAGCGTGAATATTTGGTCAGTCGTGGATATGCCTGGTCTAAAACCACACTGATAAGGTCCAATCAGGTTTTCAATAATTGGATTTAGTCTTTCACATAATATGAAAGACATAATATACAGGACATAATACACTGAGATCCCAATCGTCAGGCATAAATTCCCCCAACCATATATCGCATATAAGTCGATGCATGTGCGCTAGCAGTCGTTCGCCACCGGCCTTAAAAAGTTCGGCGGGTAGCCCATCCACACCAGCGGCTTGATTATTATTAAGCCGGGAGATTGCCGTTCTAATCTTTTTTTTCCTTTAGCACTTGGTAATTCTATGCCTTTTTTCTTCTCAATAAAAGAACAAAAAGACCAATATATTGAGGCGGAAGAGGGGTAAAGTATTATATAGAAATGTTTCTCGTAAATTTTTACATAAAATTTCTGAACACATCCTATACCTAAAATGTAAGGATAACATGGTTTCGTATACCGATTCATCATAAGAATATGTAATGGGAGAAAATTTCCCCTCCTTAAAAAAAATCAGATGTAATCTTTTCAAATGTCGCTACACGTATATTTTTTTAACCCCTTCACCAGAATCCGGTGCCAGAACTTTGTTATTTTCGAAAAAGTTTCATTTTGTTCCATAGTGCTATTCACCATTTTCACCAGAGGTCAAAGCATAGAGTAATGATGTATAGAGACGCCATCTCTCTCATTATTTTGATGACATTTACAGCTAACGTCTCGATGTCGAATGTTAACGTTCGCTTTCTTTCTATGCGACAAACAGCTGATTTGGGAGTCACTAACAAGCGAACGAAAACATATACAATTGATTACAAAATCGGATCCCACTTAATAAATAAATAAATAAATGGTTTCCCTTTACATCCCATGAAGGAATCGGGGAGAGCTTCTCACAACCAATGAGCTGTGCGCTTCCTAGTTTTATACTCACTGATTGGGACCTAGAGTTTTATACCGGTTCCGAACGGTATTTTTGAGAAGCATTTTCATGGCTAAATACTCGGTAGTGTCGCCGTCACTATGCGAGGTGACCGCCGTCGAAAGAAATTTTAAGGTGGTCAGAGCTGGGATCGAACCCAGGATCTCAACTACAAGAGGCGCGCACACTACCCATTGCACCACCGACGGCCACACCCTACTTAAACCCTATCCTATAAAATCCAAGCGAACGAAGCCAGTCACTCACTTTCGTTTCAAAAAGCGAGTCACTATCTATCGACTTGTCGTTCGCATGGCTTTACGTGTGATTGTGTGGTTGTCGTTCAAAGCTATAACATAAAGTTGACGTTCGCCATTTAATTCCGGAGCGAGAGAGAAGAGTACGAGGAACCAGTGTCTACAGGTGTCGCAAAGTTGGCGTTCTTCTGCTGAAATCGAAATATATTTTAATAACAAATTTATTATAATGACATTATATTCTGTCCATTGTGTTTGTTCCATTGAATTCTATGCAAATTGTTTTCGTTTCAAGCTTTTATTTGATTTCCAACTATGCGACAACCAAAAGACAAGTGACTGGTTTTGACATTTTCGTTCGCTTAGCCGACAGCGAAAATAGTTAGTGGCTTCCGATTTTGCGAACACACAACCACAAAATAACATTTAAAGCCTGGGATAAGAACGAAAGTGAGTGACTGGCTTTCGTTCGCTTAGGTTTTCTTTCAAGATCGTGACTTTGGTTGTTAGTGAGTTGCATATGGGCGGTTACATGTTGGAAAGTATTGCTTTAATAATACCAGATAGAGGCAATGGCTCAAACCATCCAACAATAAATCAGCAACTGAATTTCGATTTATGCGTTATAATTTTTGTGTAAATACACCACAAACATATACTAACAATAAAATATAACAAAACAGTCCAAAATACGTTTAAATTTCAAAGTCTTTCCTCAAAACGACATGAAAAATGTTGGTCATGGTTTAAGTCAGTCTACGTCAAATAACTCTCTGTCGCACAGACCTCACGACGAATAGTGTGAAAGGAAATGTCAGATGAGAATAACGACGTCTCTATATATCATTACTCTATGGGGCAAACGCTGTTTCCGTGCGAGCATTTTTCACTCGCAGGCGACGAAAACAGCACTCAAAAATCATTTTTGTTTCGACTCTGCTGTTTGAATTTGAAAATAGAATATAAATAAAAGAAATGCATATCGCTTTTGATACTTTTTGACAATAGAAATGGCAAAAAATCATGGTTACACTTCTCTCACTAAATTGTCGACATAGGGTTTGGTTGCACATGGACGTTGCATGTTGAAAAGTATTACTTTAATAATAGCAGATATAGGCATAAGATCAAAACAACCAACAATAAAACCACAAACGTATTTCGTTTTGTGTGTAAAAATGTTTATGTTAAATACAACACAAATGTATACTAACAACAAAAGATAACAAAAAATTTAAAAATACGTTTAAATTTCCCAGATCTCAACCAAAACGATATGACAAATTTAATTCAAAATTGCATGTAACCCCACCTGGTGTACGTCAATTTATGTCAAAAATTCTGTCAGAATTTGGGCGTAATACAAATTAAAATAAAAGTCATAAGTGGCAATAAAATCTAAATTGAAGTCAGTTTTCTCAATTCGCCTATCGCTCATTATCTTTGACATTCTATCCTATATCAAAAATGCAACTAGGAGGTCGAACAGCTATTTCATGGTTGCTGCCATTATTTGGAAGAAATAGTCTTTAAAAAACGAATGAAAAGAATGGTTGCCTTGTATGATATTAAAACCTACCAGATAGAAAAGAATTTTGTATTTATTTTCTATCATTATCAGATCGAGCCACCTAAGGAACTATACTCTTGTTAGACTTGTGTCGAACTGGTTCAGTAGTTCTCGAACTCGCTCATTTAAGGTGCCCGGACATAACAATCACGAACATACTCGCCGTATCGAACATGTGCGTTATGTTCGTGAGGATGATGTATGGTCACCCTAAATGAACTAGATAATTCATGAACTACCCAACTCTAACTCTTGTCACGTCTAAGCTACATATGTGTCTACTAGGGATGCTAAACGCGACGGATTTTAAAAAATCCCGGGATTCGGGATTTTCTAAATTCCGATCCCGAAATCCCGGGCTTTTCGGGATTTCAGGATTTTTCGGGATCCCGGGATTTTCCGGGATTATATTTTATAATTTTTTTTGGGAACTGGCATAGTAAATATACCAAGTAGTCGCAGTAGATACAACAACAAGTGTGGGCAACAACAACAGGCATTTGGTTTTTGTTTAGGCTCTCCTCATGTCAAAGTCAACACATACGTACACCAACAAATAAATGTAAACAGAAACAAAACCTTTGAATCTGACAGAAGTGGCCAACTAAACAACGAGAAAAAATTGAAATCAGCTGTCTACCGAGTTTACCGTCTCGGTCTACCATGGGAACTGGTCTATTTTACGGCTTACACTCCAATAAACAACCACAAGGGGGTACAATACGTTATTCTAATCAAAAAAAGGAAAATAACAAAATCGGGGCAAATTCGTAGTTTCGGAGTTATGGACCACGAAATTTCGGATATGTGAGAGGGTTATGGCGTTAACGTACCGTGTAAAGCCATTGATATCAGTTTTGTGCATAAAACTATTCAAAACAAACTCATAAAATAATGTAGCACTTTTTGATAAGTCGCTTAGTTATCGAGTTATCGGATGTTGACATTTAGAAAAATTATTGATTTTGATCTCACATTTTTGTATAAAAGAAATCATAACTAACTCAAAAAATAATATAGCAGTTTTCGATAAGTCGCTTAGTTATCGAGTTATCGGATGCTTACGTCTCTCAAACAAAAATTATTTTAAAAACAGCGCGCGATTTTTCGAATATTTTTTTTTTCAAACAAAAACAAAAATTATTTTAAAATTATTTTTAAATTTTTGTTTGAGAAACGTAAACATCCGATAACTCGATACCTAAGCGACTTATCGAAAAATCCTACATTATTTTTTGAGCTAGTTATGACTTGTTTTATACAAAAAAGTGATATCAATGGCTTTACACGGTACGTTAGTGTCCGAAATGTTGTGATCCATAACTCCGAATCTATGCATTTGACCCGATTTTGTTATTTTACTTTCTTTGCTTAATATTTTACCCAACGCATACATTTGGCAAATTTAGCTTAAGTTAAGATGTGTTATTAAACCTTTTGTAGGGCCGCCATTGGTTTTTAAACCCTTTTTGCACAATTTGCATGTTGCTTGAGTTGCACCTTTCGACTCTACCAAAAAATAACACCACACTGAACTTTTGTCATTGTTTTAGTTTTATGTTTTTCAAAATTAATAATAATCCGGAAAAATCCCGGGATTTACTTATTAAAATCCCGGGATTCGGGATTCATCAATCCCGAAAAATCCCGGGATTTCGGTATTTCCCGTTTGGCATCCCTAGTGTCTACTGAGTGTGTTTAACAATATCACAATATGATTTCGGAAGGGACAGCGGTTGATTCACCGTACAAAATCAAAACTAAAATCAGCTGATTTCGGTCTGAAATCATGTTATCGTGCATGGTACAATAATATCTTCATGGTAATAGCAGCGCGTGTTGTTGTTGTTGTAGGCAGCAACAACAGGCATTTGGTTTTTGTTCTATTCGCTTCAGCTGTCAAACTCTACACAAATCAATACCAACAACACAAGAATGCAAACGAGTACAAAAACAAAATACATGTGAGTGTGACAGCCGAAGCGAAGGACCTCATGAAAAAAATGAAACCAACTGTTCTTACGACTTTACCATGAACATATTATTGTACCATGTTATCGTGTTAAGCCATAGAGCAATAGATAGGAACCGCTATCCATCTCTTTATATGTTTTCTCGTTGACGAGAGAACTCATATCATCGAGTTTGAGTTGGTTTTGTATGTTACTTTTTGGTTGAACATAAAGCAGATAGAAATAAAAGGGAATGTGTTTTTTCGCAAAATTTTTGACTGTCTGCTTTAGTACATAATTTTTGGGCTTACTTTAACTTCCCACAGAAAAACAAAATGAAAAGTTAATCTCTAAAACTGCAGTTACACCTACCAAGATTATCGCTTTTTCGGGATTATAAATGTCAAACTCCATACGAAAAAAACGTGGTAGTTCTAAATTCTGCCTAATTGTCTGTCAATTATGATTAAGTAATTCGATAGTTAAGAAGATAAATTGAATAATTGCGGGAGAATTGCATACAACAGGTGGTAGTGAAATTCATCAATTCTTCCACTGCTGTTGTCGAGATCCTTTTTTTTGATATTCAGATATAAAAACATTTATTTAAATGTTTACAAATATAAATTATTTGTGACTTGTGAATATACATACATACGTATGTATATTCATTGGAAATATTTACATTTGTTAACCGAAAATTTAGTTTGTTTAATTTAAAAATATGAGCTGAAAGTGAAAGACGACTGAATACTAGCAGCTGTTCGAAATGTGTTTCCCCATCATTGTGAAAACTGACAAAAAAAGATGACCACGATGTAGATAGTGCGAAATAGAAAATATTTGTCATTTGGGAAATTTACCTCGATGACAAATTTGCCCAATAATAATCGTGAAAACCCTTCACTTAATATCATTTTACTCTTCACAGAAAGTAGTCTACAAAATACATAGTTCAGCAGGGGTAAAACAATCCTATTGTTGATTCAGTTCGAAATTTTCGAAAGAAATTTAGTCACTTATCTCTAAACGGAAAATTTTGTTGCGCAGAGTTACCACATTTCTCTGATTTATCTTGGAAATATTTCATTTACAGTTACTCTAAGCGCACCATTTTGTTTTTAACGCATGTGGTGTTGCTGTTGGTTGTTAAAATTATCGTAATGTCAAAATTCCGGTGCCAAACAATTGTTTTCGTACGAAATAACTTTGACTTAACAACCCTGTAATTGATTACGAATATGAAATTTTTGCAAATATCTGAGCAGATAAAAAGAGTGAAAAATTTTCGTTTCGTGAAATTTTTTTTTAATTTTTTATATATGTACTTACTTCTTAGGCAAAGAAGATTTCTTAAAAACTGAATACCGGACTTAAAGCGGAACCAGGGGAATCCGTGACACTGCTGATCGATTATATATTGATATAAAACGGAGTAGACAGGCGAGAGACCAATAAACAACCAGAAGCAAACCATGCACCAAACTAAGATTAAATTGTGTTTGATTGATACTATTGACAGCTAAATTATGTTGTATGTGGTCCAGCCAAATAGAAACATATAACAGCAAGTCGATATCGACGAAATGACCAACTACCTCGTTGTCATCGAGAGAAAGTAAAGAGACTCTTATCTATTGCTCTGTGGTGGAATACAATATTGACAGTGTTGCCAGATTAAGTTAAACAGAAATGGTCAAATTGGGGGAGCAGAAATCGTCAACATAAAATACTGTTATTCCTGTACCAAATTTGAACACTTTTGTTGATAAAATATATTGATGGTTTCTAATTAAATTCAATTTAACGTAATTATACTGATTTTGCAAAAAAATATCTGTTATTAAAACAGGTGGCCGAAAATTTAAATTTTCGAGTTTCAAGTTTTTATATAAAATAACTAGCTGAATCCGGCAAACGTTGTTTTGCCTTCAAATTTTATTTTCACTGAAAGTCTGGTTCCGTTGCAGTCATGGAGGATTGATATTTCGAAGAAGAATGATAGGTGCACAGAACTGACATACCAATTATTGAAATTGGTCGTGCCAACTCAGAAACCTTCATGGGCTCATGCGCAGCTACTTTGCTAAAGATCATCACATGATCAAATGCATAGTTTACGATTCAATAAAGGACATACATGCAAACATTAACTTTTATATATATAGATAATTACTTTGTCCTCCAATGCGAAATATTATTCGGTTAATTAATGGTTGGAGTTGGAAATTTATATTTAAACTTTACTCTAGAATCTCAAAAATTTTTAATCAAACAAACACCGAACAGAGTTCACAAATGTATCTGGCCGGTTTACTCGTTAACCAGTTACACACTACCTCGCTTAGTGATGGCGACACTATCGAGTACTTAGCCCTGAAAAATGCTTCTCAAAAAAACCGTTCGGAACCGGTGTAAAACTGTAGGTCCCAATCAGTGAGTGTAAAACTAGAAAGCGCACATCTCACTGATTGTGAGAAGCTCTCCCCAATCCCTTCATGGGATGTTATGGGACACCATTTTTTTTTTTTTAGTTTTTGGCAAAAATTTTCCAAGCCAAGGCCGGAGGGAACGGGTTTACCCTAATTCGGGTACAAGGAATCGAATTGCATCATTATTTTTTTGAGTTACAATTACGGTTGCACACAAAAATTGTTTTTTTTTTTTTATTTTGACTAATAGAGTGGATTTATTTTTTTTATTTTTCGATTTTGACTCACTTTGGCAGCCACTAACTTTTATTTGGTTAGTTGTACCGGTAAACTTTCTTCAACAAAGTTGTTCCAAACATGTTGGGCTTTAACTTTTGGGGGCAAAGCTTAGCTCTAAAACCAAATATTTGATGGTCTTCGATACAGAACTTTGGCAGAAAATAAATTTCCAGAATTTCTTTGAATTGTCCGTTCACAAATGGCCAGTAATACGATTCTTTCGCCAAATATGAGAAAACTTTTCTCTACATTTATGCCGTGGGTCTGACGGTAAATGAGAACAAGACCAAATGAATGGTTTCAACGAACAGGACCGCCACGGGATTAGACCAAAGCGTGAACGTTGATAATCCTAGTAGTATACGAATTTATATACCTCGGATCTGCCGTGAACAAAAACAACAACGTCAGCCTTGAGAATTGTGTTAGCGAATAGATGTTATTTTGGGCTAAGCAAGCACGTTAGAGACAAAGTCCTCTCTCGAGTGACAAAACTCCAGCTGTACCAGACTCTCATTCAATCTGTCTTGCTTTACGGCGCAGAATCCTGGGTCCTATCGCAAGCAGACGGAACATCTGTAGGAGTACTCCGAAAAATTTATGGCTCCATAGTGCACAACGGCGAGTATCGGCGACGCATGAATCATGAGCTGTATGAGCTTTATCCTGACATTGACATAGTTAAGCGGATCAAGATAACGCGATTGCGCTGGCTAGGCCATGTCAGTAGAATGGATGAAGATGAACCAGCGCGAAGGTTTTTCGAAACCGAACTCAAAGGAAGGCGAAAAATAGGAAGACCAAGACTCCGCTGGAGGGATCAGGTTGACGAATCCCTGCGTACACTTGGTATTGCCAACTGGAGAAATAAAGCAAAAGATCGAACGGGTTCGCGAAATATGTTATCTTCGTTTTGTAAGGTCTCTGACCCTCCGGGGTTGTGCGAGACCGGATAAGTAAGTAAGTAAGTATATTTATTTACTCATCTTCATATTTAATATCAAATTCAACTTTACTTAATTTTACTATTTTCTACACGGAGATGATGAAAACACTTTACTTAATTGCGTTTGAAGGAAAGAGGACAACGAAGGAAGGTTATGAAGGAAAGAGGACAACGAACAACTGTTGAAAACAGTACGACTCGCCATAGATAAATATTAAACCATAGACGGTGAAAGATAAGTGGTGAATGTGAGAGTAAGAAGAAATTTTCGAGATGGCGCCGGACTGGTGGATATGGGTAAATTTCCCTCGAAACAATAACTATTGAATGAACTATATAACCATTCTTACTTGCCTTTTGTATTGTCAACATATATCAAAAGCGATATGCTTGTCTATTATTTATATTCTATTTTCAAATTTAAACAGCAGAATTTAAATAAAAATGTTGTTTGACTGCGGTTTCGTCGCATCCGGGTGAAAAATGGATCGCTTTTGATATTTGTCAAGGCAAGAAAGCATGGTTATATAATTTTTCCAATAGCTTTTGTTTCCAGGTAAATTTGCCCATTTCCACCATTGATGAGCCATCTAGAAATTTTCCCTTAAATTTTAAATCCACCACTTATATTTCAGCATCTATGGTATTTCTATCATCTTGCCGCATATCTACCACTACAGCGCCATCTAGAAAATATCCCTTTAGTTGCAAATGCACCACTTATCCTTCACCATCTATGGCTTTATATATATCAATTGCATTGATAAATAAAAACCATAGATGATTAATATGCTAAATCACCATTATCACCAGAGGGCAAAGGCTTTTTTCCGTGCGACCATTTTTCACTCGGATGCGACGAAAAAGCACTGAAACATTATTTTTATTTCGATTCTGTTGTTTAAATTTGAAAATAGAATATAAATAATAGAAAAGCATATTGCTTTTAATATTTGTTGACAATAAAACAGGCAAAAAAGCATGGTTATACAGTTTTTCGAATAGTTTTTGTTTCCAGGGAAATTTGCCCATATCCACCACTCCGACGCGATCTAGAAAATTTCCCTTTACATTCAAATCCACCACGTATCTTTCACCATCTATGTTTTCTTATTTATCTATGTTTATGGGCCATCTAGGAAATTTCCCCTAACCATAGATAAATAAAAATCATAGATGTTGAAAGATAAGTGGTGGATTTTAAAGTAGACGGAAATTTTCTAGATGGCGCCGGAGTGGTGTGTATGGGCAAATTCCCCTGGAAACAAAAACTATTGAAAAATCTATATAACCATGCTTTATTGCCTTTTCTATTGTCAAAAAATATCAAAAGCGATAGGGTTTTCTATTAGTTATATTTTATTTTCAAATTTAGCCAACGGAATCGAAACAAAAATTTGTTTTTAATGCTTTTTCGTCACATCCGAGTGAAACAATGTTCGCACGGAAAGAGCCTTTGCCCTCTGTTGAAAATGTTGATTAAGCAAATGAATCATCTATGGTTTTTATTTGTCTATATTAACAGTTATTTTGTAAACTAAAAATCTCCTTTTTCTTTCAAATCCACCACTTATCTTTCACCATCTATGTTTTTTTATTCATCTATGGCTTTGCCCATATCCACCACTACAGCGCCAAACTAGAAAATTTCCATTTACTTTCAAATCCACCACTTATCTTTCACCATCTATGGTTCTTTATTTATCTATATGGCCATCTAGAAAATTTCCCCTAACCTTCAAATCCACCACCTATATTTCACCATCTATGGTTTTTTATTTATCTATGGTGTTAATGGGTTAAAGTTGATGGAAATAAGTAGAGACATAAGGAAATAAGTAATGACTTATAGAGACGCCAAATCTCTCAGTAAATTGATGAGATTTAGGGTGTTGCAGACGGGCTGTTGGATGTTCGAAAGTATTGCATTAATAATACCAGATAGAGGCAATGGCGCAAATCAACCAACAATAAATCAGCAACGGGACAACAATAAATCGTTTTGTGCGTTCAAATTTTTGACGTAAATACACTGCAAATATACAGGGTGATTCAGGAAGTTCCGGACAAATTTCTCCAGCGTATTCCTTCGCTCATTTCATGAAGAAAAGTCAACTAGGACCATGTCCGAAAATGCAAGGGTGCGAAATGGCAGCGGGTTCTAAATTTTCGGATTGGCGGTCGGAGGGTAGTAGGGTAAAGTTGCTAACTTCTGAGAAAGTGGTCGGAGTTTTTTTTGGGCTTGTTGGAAAGGTCTTTAAGAGGCCTTTCAGAATCAATAAAAAAAAGTAGAAAAAAGTCAAATCAACGAGATACAGAGCTTTCGGAATTAAATGGAAAAAAATCACACAACCTCATGTAACAATAACTTATATTACCTTTGCAAAATGACCTAAACGAAGCCCAGAGGTCTTACCGTTCCAAAGATATGACCATTTTACTGAAATGCAGAAATGTTTGTTTGTTTATTTGTTTTTGTAAATTAACACATTTAAGATTTTATTTTATTGATATTTTTGGATGAAGAATCAAACACATAAGGAAAAAATTCTGATTCTGAAAGGTCTCTTAAAGACCTTTCCAACAAGCCCAAAAACAAAAAAATGCGACCACTGGCTCAGAAGTTAGCAACTTTACCCTACTACCATCCGACCGAAAATCCGACAATTTTGAACCCGCTGCCATTTCGCACCCTTGAATTTTCGGACTTGGTCCTAGTGGACTTTTCTTCATGAAATGAGCCAAGGAATACGCTGGAGAAATTTGTCCGGAACTTCCTGAATCACCCTGTACTCTAACAATAAAATATAACAAAACAGTCCAAAATACTTTTAAATTTCACAGTTTTGCATCCAAACAATATGAAAAATTTGTGTCAATAATTTTTGTAATTCCATCTGGTGTAAGTCAATTTACGTTAAGTACCTCTCTATCGCACCGCCCGCACCACGAATAGTGTGAAAGGGAATGTCAGATGAGAACAATGACAGCTCTATACGTCATTACTCTATGGGTAGAACCACAGAGCAATACTAAAGAGCCTCCGTTACTCTCTGCGATGCCTCTTCATGACGACGAAGTAGTAGGCCATTTCATAGAGTTCGTGTTGATTTGGTAATTTGCTCTTTGGTTGGCATAATACGGACAGAAATAAAAGGGAATGGGTATTTTCGTTCGATGCAAACATAATTTAGCTGTCATTAGTATCAATCAAACACTTTTAAACTTAGTTTGCTGCATGGCTCTAATCTGTATGTCTGCTTTGGTCTCTCATTCTACATAATTTCCCTAGTGGCTTTTCGATCAGCTGTGCCATAGGAAGTATGTGGTAGAACTGTCGTTGCTTAGGTACCAAAATGTTAAAACTTTGTACGGAGGAGCTGCGAGATCTATAAAGCGTCATTTCAGGAGCTGAAATCGTCCTTCTCAGTTTTTGGGTCTAAAAATCATCCCATCTGGCAGCACTGAGCATCGGTTATCGTTGAAATTTATTGTTTTACCGCCATTTTCGATTTATGTTGTTCGAATAACACACTTTTTTTATTTTTGTTTGATTGCATCAGCCGGCTGAAAATCTATGGATTAACTTTATGAATGATTAGTCTGTGGTCGGCTTAAAAGTTTGTAGTTGCTTTTTAGCGACTGTGAGATTTTTTCTTCGACATGTTTAAGATTGAGAACCTCTGCTGCTGTATTAAGACAGTATTTTGTGAATCAGTTAAGGGTATACAAAAGTCGGTGCCTACCTATAGCATTCCAGTTCTACTTCATGCATCATTAAATGCACTTAAAATTCGCATGGAAATTGTTTCAGCTTTAATTTTGTTGCTGTTTAATTATATAAAATTTTATTTCATTGCACCCAAAAAAAAACACAGAAATCGAAATAAAATAAATAATAAAATTATCAAATCAATTGTCACCGAAGAGATCAAAGTGTATCGAAAACGAAAGACCACAACCACAAAAAATATTGGAATGGTAACAAAATGAAGAACATGCATGCACATGATGAAGAGAAGAAGAGGAAGAGCCAAGTTACAATTTCAAACACAATTACCGGTAAAATGTGATTAAAATGAAATCATCAAAGTCAGAAAGCTCTATCTATACCAACAACTACATCAATCTAATTTTATTTAATTGTAAACATTTCAAAACTAAAATTGATCATCGCTATTGTTTGACATTGACCCCCCACTTGAACCCGAGGCGTCAGTCGTTTTGCTTTTACTTCGCTGGTTGTATGTAAACATTTCGATCCGCGTCGCTTCGATTCAATTCAGTTTGAGTCATTTTTTCCCCCCATATCAATAAAATTAGCGGCTAAACAATTGGGACCCGTGCCATGCCAGCATGTAAACCAGTGAGTGAGTGTAAACACTGATAACGGTAAATAATTGGGCATATTTTTAATATTGACAGGCAAGAAAACACCAAACTTACAAACAACTAAAAATCGACAAGTTTTTGCAAACAAAAAAAATAGAATTGCAGAAAAGATTTAACTAGACATGTTTTTATGTAAAAATTCCACCAAAGAGAAACAAACAAAACTTACCGCTCTTCTTATTAGATAATGGTTTGGCAGCTATGTAGCTAGATTTGACTGGTACAGAGTAAAAACTAAGATAAAATTTAAAATTGTTTAAATCTAATTTGAATAAACTGTTGGTTTTCATATTCCACCATAAAAGCCGTAATAAAAATAAGAAATTCACCTTAACTGTGATCTCTTGAGGCAAGAATCAATATTCTAGCGATTGTTCTTCACACTTTATCACGATTCACTACTGTCCCGTAGTCCAATTAAAAATCGACTAATTTCCAAAATTCTTCATTAATCTCTTCTTAGGCCTAACACTCTCTCTCTCGACTCTGGGTGTTTTCGAGAAAACTGAGGAAGTTTAAAGGGATTTGCTACCAGTGTTGCCAGAAACCATCAAATGTGAACATGCAAAAAAAAGTGCCAAAACTGACACACTTAAAAATTGCAGTACTTTCTTTCTTTACGCATTATATTCGATAAAAGAAACACATTTTCCTACACAATATATAACATTTTTTTAAAACCCTCAATGTGAATATGTGCAAAATAAATTGTTTTATTTTCTATATTTCATTTTATTGTAACTAAAATCATGTATTTTTATTTAAAACTAAAGACTCCGATTTATTTAATCAATGTGGCCGCATTTTGGTCACAGCCAGATGGGCAGGCTAGGCATACGCAGGGGCTTTCGATGAAACAGCTGTTCGACCCCCTTACTAGGGTTTCGATGACACAGCTTGTTGACCTCCTAGCTAGGAATGACCGATAGGCGGATTGAAAGAACTGACTTCAAATTTGATTTTATTTGCACTTTTGACTTTTAAAATGTTTTTATATTAAATAAATTAGGTCTGATTTGAATAACAAAACAATTTTCTTCAATTTGTATTTGTATTAGGTCCAAATTCGTATCAAAAAATCGTATCAAAAAATCGTATCAGAAATGTATCAAAACTGTCCATAGTCCAGTGACTTTCGTCGGGAATTTGGTGAAACTAAAACACAGCAAATTTGATACAGGACAGAATGTGAAAGAGACAGACTTCATTTCGTTAAATGGCAGTCATCCACTAACAAAAACAATGGTGACTTATCCACACATATTTTTGAACCTCCCATACAAAACATGAACGGTTTTCCTGATGACCATAGATAAATAAAAACCATAGATGATTCATTTGCTTAATCACCATTTTCACCCGAGGGCACATGCTGTTTCCGTACGACAATTTTTCACTCGGATGCGACGAAAAAGCACTCAGTCATCATTTTTATTTCGATTCTTTTGTGAAATTTTAAATATTTGTTGACAATACAAAAGGCAAAAAAGCATGGTTATATAGTTTTTCCAAAAGTTTTTGTTTCCAAGGAATTTTGCCCGTATTCACAACTCCGGCGCCATCTAGAAAATTCCCTTAACTTTCAAATCCACCACTTATATTTCACCATCTATGGTATTTGTATCATCTTTGTGTTGACCGACACGAATGAAATTTGGTACTGGCAATAATTTTCAAAAGCTGCTGTGAAATTACAAATGTTTGTGACAAACATTTTCTGGCAATTGACTGGTAGCGAATCAGATAGTAATAATGAATCACGGATGTTTTAAAAGTCAATTCACATTCATATTTGGTATCCAAAGGGCTGACAATTCTAAACATGTTAAAATCGTTTGTAAAAAATTACAGTTAAGGGGTAGGCTATGCAAACTTTGGAATTTGAACCCCCGTGTTTCAATGGTAAAGTTGACACCTATGAAGTGGGGAATGAAGTGATCAGCCTAGAAATCAAACGGAGAATTTTGCTTGCAAACAGGTGTTTTTTCTGGTAAGCAAACACTTCAGAGATAAAACTCTCTCGAGAAACGACGACCAAATTATATCAGACTCTTATACAACCTGTCTTACTTAATGACGCAAAATCCTGGGTCATATCGCATGCTGATGAAACATCACTGGGAGTCTACGAAAGAACCAAAAAATATATGATCCTATAATAAAAATCGGCGAGTATCGACGATGCATGAACCATCCTGTTTACGCTGGCTAGGCATGGATCAAAATGATCGAGTGCGAAAGGTATATTCGAAGACGTACTCGAAGGACATCGGAAAATAGGACGAACAAGACTTCGCTGGAAAGATGAGATGAAGTATTGCCCGCGAGAGCTTGGTATTTTTCATACATGAGGCAAATTAAATATATGACCATTATAATATGTAGTTTAATTTGAATTACTTCTACAAAAGCTAATTCATAAAAGTTTAAATACCATTGGAAATTGTACTTACTATTTTCCTAACATTTCCTTCATATCTGGCAGTTTTGATTTTCAAATATTTTATACAGTACAGGTTTATGAATTCGAAAGTACTACGGGGAAATACCTATGGAAGTCACAAACCTCTTCATATAAAATACATTAAAATCACAATTCAAAATGATTAAAAGCATTACCATATTTCAATACAATTGGCATCCGATTCCACAACCTGAATTAACATTGGTAATTCTTTTACGTTTGTATTGGACAAACTAATGTAAATTAAAATCAAATGCGAATTATAAAAACTAAATGTATGCCATTTTTACCAAAAAATCATATTTTCCGACAAAGCCAATTTTCCCCCGTGGGCTACCTCATCAAATAAAGTTTTTATTTTAAAGCGATATTGAATATAAAATTCCAAAACTTACCTATTTAACCCCAAAAACAGCCTCGTCACGGGCCGTTCAAATGCAGGCATCTTTTTAAATCATAGGTTGTTTTGACACTGATAGATTTTGTTTTTTCGTAGTATTGACTATGATGAATGAAATGGTGTTCAATAAATAATGGGAAATTTGTTATTTCTAATAAAGCCATAATATACCAAAAAAAAAAATAAAGTTTAATTTTGGTTGTCGTTAGTTAATTTTATTTAAGTTGTAAAAACGAACTTGTATTTTCAACACCCTATATTTTAAAGGAAAATGCAATTTGCTGACAAAAAAAAATACTGAAAAAATTCGAGTTTCAAAAAAAAAATCCCAAAGAAGTGCTAAAAAGCATTTAGCATATTTTTTTCGTAAAACTTGCCGTAGGGGAAAAAAAAGCTAGAGTGACACTAAAAATGCTGAACTGGCAACACTGTTTAGTGGTGAATTATCGCCGTTTTAAATCACAAACTCTCAGTCTGCTTTATACTCTTGCCTTGACATTAGCTCTTAGAGATGATCAACTAGTGCTTTGAAGTACTTATTTTGGTCCTACTAATGCATTTAATGTAGACATTAGTGAGACCCTGAGATACATATATAGAGATTTCTAAATAGGGAAAAGTCGCATGTCAGGAAAGTTATTTTACATTTTGCTTAGGACTCATTTGGTCCAAGATTATTTAATATTTAGTTGGATTTAAATATTGAGTTGGAAGTCCCCTAACTATGTAATATTTGTTAATTTAATCACTTTCAATTTGTTTATTCGAATTTTAACGGCCGGTACGGAACTAAAAGACCCTTGTATAAAAAAAGTTTGACATTCCCGTAATCAACTCTTCACCACGCACATTTAGAGCCCCCTTCCCCGATTGAAATTCCAAAATAATGCGACTTTCAGCACATCATATTTTACATACTTCCGATAAGTGAGGTACAATTTCTTCCTATTCAAATATTTTGAAATATCGGGTACCGACAAATTAATGAAACTGTTAAAAAATATTTTCTGCACACTGTTGAATTTGTTTTATAACACTTGGCTTTTATTGTGACTTATTTATGGTGGCGCCAAACACGCTTGTCTGTTGCAAATGCCTTTGCATATTGTATTGCTTATCCGAAATTTCTACACGTCAGCGAAGAAAAGGCCAACATACTCCAGTGTGTGGACACCTTTAAGATTATTTTTCGAAATGCTATAAAATAAACACTGATCAATTATTATAAAAATTTTATTGGTTTTTTTGGCATGAGCAATACTTCCTGTGAATGATGGAATACAATTTCGTTTGTCTGGCAGCCTCGACCGAAACGGCAGAAGCTCAAGCTATTATTTATACAATTTTTCAAAATCATTTTTATGGTGTTGATATCTTTATTAATATTTTCCTAAAGCTAATGAATTGCTTGTTGCTTGCACCCAACTAAAAAAAATACAGCATACAGTTGTCCGAGGCCTTCGGCCATGGACTGTCCCTGCAGGCTGTGTCAGAGACACGGCCATTAAGTTTAACGTAGAATACGCCATCCGATAAGACAGAAAACATATATAACAATAAATGACAAATAACATAAGCAAATTAATTTATTTAAGTAAGGATAAATGATAAATAACAGACGCAAATCAATTTGATGTATATTTTTTATAAGTATATATCCATGTTAAATTCAAATTCACATTTAACATTTTATTTCACTTAAATACATAAGTAAATATACGAAATTTCAATATTTCATCAATCAAAACAACAGCCGCAGGTTTGTGTCCACACTGAAACAGCAGCATAGTTTGTGTTGACGCTACAAACTCAAACACTCAACCAAACACCACACATATGTTTGAGTGGATGTGTTTAAACAATTTTCATTTGAGAAATTTAAATATTAGGAAGATATCAACCAATATGAAATGTATATCAAACGAAAGATAACATCTTCATTTACCTACAAAAAAATTTTAAAAAAAGTTATCTCGCCGTTTCCTCATAATCAATGAAATAAAGATTACATCAATAACAATCTGACATGACTCCCTATACCGTAAGGTAAGACGTATTCTACGCCAAAAAGGTCAACGACGTCAAATCAAAGCTCCGTGGAGCCCAAACGACATCACCAAAACAACTAATAATTACACGACAATAGAACATAGTGCGAAATGAAGAAAACTTTTAACAATGATGCGGCTGCTGTTGTCTCGCCTCCGCACTTTGGACCAGCCGTTGTTTACTAACATTCTCACCTCGCGAACATTCTGCATAGGCTGGGTATTTCAATATTTCCCAACTTTGTTCAAGCCGAACCTCTGCAAAGATGATAGAAATACCATAGATGATGAAATATAAGTGGTGCATTTAAAAGTCAGGGGGAATTTTCAAGATGATGCGGCAATGGTGGGAATGGGCAATTTTCCCTGGAAACAAAAACTATTGAAAAAACTATATAACCATGATCTCTTTCCTTTTGTACTGTCAGCAACTATCAAAAGCGATATGATTTTCTATTAATTATATTCTAGTTTCAAATTAAGACAACAGAATCGAAATAAAAATGAAATAAATGAAAAAATGGTTGTGCGGAAACAGCATGTACCCTCTGGTGATGGTACTTCTATCATCTTTGACTCGAATCATCGTCGGTTTTGTTTCGATTCTGTTATTTGAATTTGAAACTAAAAGATTGATAATAGAAAGGCATTTTCCTTTGGTTATTTTTTGACAATACAAAATGCAAAAAAGCATGGTTAAATAGTTTTTTCCAATAGTTTTTGTTTGGTTATTTTTTGACAATACAAAATGCAAAAAAGCATGGTTAAATAGTTTTTTCCAATAGTTTTTGTTTTCAGGAAAATTTGCCCATTTCCATCATTGCTGCACTGTCGGGAAAATTTCCGTTGACTTTCAAATACACCAAATAGATTTCACCATCTAGGGTTTTTATATCATCTTTGAATAATTACGGTCATAGAATAATACAAACATAGAAACTTTTATTCGTTCAATAAATTAAACGTCATAGGTATGATGGAAAGTAAAAATTGGATGATGGAAAATACGGGTTCAATAATAACAGATAGTGGCAATAGTATACAGCGATTAACAAAGGAACAACAGCCGAATTTAGTGTTTTTGTGGCAAACTAGTTGTGTTAAATGCAATACAAATGTATACCAACGATAAAAGTCAACAAAAAAGTGCAAAATATATTCAAATTTTTCAGTTCTACACCAAAACGACAGGAAAATGTTAAGTGAACACATTTTGTAACTCCAACTGGTGTAGGGTAATTTTAAATTTAATTGCTCTCATTTCCACAAACCTACGATGAAGAGTGTGAAATGAAACGTCAGGTGAGAGAATAAGTTTATCTATGTGTGTATTATTCAATGATTACGATACTATGTTAATTTGGTCAATAACCGGGTTATTCTAATAATTTGTCACCATAAGTTTGTTACAATTTTGTAACCGATATTTGCAATGGGCACTATGGGAACTTCGTAACAAGGAGCCTGTGCCAATCGGTATTAAAGTGCACAGGTTAGTAAAAATATGACATTTACGTGGTGAACAAAACTTCACTAGCCCATGGGGCTAGATACATTTTTGACAAGTGGATGGCAATTTTTGACGTTTAACATAAACACACCAGCGGCCAAGCTAGTTGTGTAAAGCGAATCCATGATAAAAATACTCATGGCATTTGAGTGTATGCGTGAGTGTGTAGGTCAAACGAGTGGATAAGACAGAATGAGAAAATGAGGGAAATTTACGTTCTTCGTAATCTGTGTTCTCATTCGAAAAATGGCTAATTTCAGTTATCGCAAACGTTTTTTAAATTTGCGGCAAATGTAATTTTGAACGAGTTTGATGCAAACGAGAACTCGTTTGCAACAACATGATACACATTTGCGATATACGAGTTTATTTGGGAGAACTACATGAACGTTTGCGATTAATAAATTAATACAAATCAATCAAAGTATTGTAGCGGCAACCGAGCAATAAAGGTTTTTTTTCTTTGCGTGTATGTAAAAAACCTTCAATTTTCATACAAAACCGCTCGCTAGTCTCAACAACATCGGAAAGTAATGTAAACCTGGAATTATATAAAACAGTAAACTATTTTCAAAACAGAGGGGGAACTTTAATTGCGTTTTACTCAAAAACTTGTTATGACACACTGGGTGGGGTTTCAAATGCAGGGTCACATACAGATTTTTCTCACAATTACCAACATAAATATATATACACTAGTTGACCCGACAGACTTCGTCCTGCCTACAAAAATCCCTCTGACATCTAATAAATAAAAAACATCACAAATTAGGGTATGCGTTAAGGTGTAGTGAGATATGGTGTCCCAAACTGTATGGGAAAATTGTCTTAACCTATATGGGTAAAGATTATCTTTCCTTTATAAAAAACAAAAGTCTTCTTTGTAATGGTACTAACCAAATCGGTGGCGGATATTAAATTGTACTCCATATGTAACACCCTCCGTTAAACTGTTCACGTTTTCCTAATGTTAATTGTTATTTTCGTGAAAATCGTAGCATTTGACTACAAAACTCGTTTTAGTGCTCCGAAAACACATTACTCTCTGTAGCTCCGTAGAAAACAGCTGATCATCCCAAATAAACATAGCAAAATTTCTACTGTAGACAGAAATATTCGACAAAAATTAAAGGCACCCACAGTTAAGAACCTCTTTGAAAAGGCGGTGTCCCAACCTACGCAATTCCCCAACCTGTACGGGTTTCCTCCATCAAATTTCAGCTTTATATCTCTAAAAAATTACTTTTGCAAGAGGCCCCAGCCACACACCGACAATCTAAAATCCGGCTGCTTCAAATTAATCTTCGTAGTCGTCAGTAGTATATATCTACCAATTTTAAGCCTTGTATCTCTTGAAAACGCATTTGCCACGCACCTTCTCCCACAAGCTCTCGGTCTTGATGCCATCTCGATGATTCTGCTGAAGAAACTCGGACCAGTGGGGATTCGGTTTCTCGCAAATACGCTCACCCTTTCGGTATACCAAATGATCATACCGGATGTGTGGAAAACTGCTCGAGTTATCCCGCTTCTAAAACCTGATAAACCTGCTTACCAGGGAGAGTCTTACCGTCCGGTCTCCTTCCTATCATATGTAGGAAAAGTTTTGGAGTCCCTACTCTAGCCGACCATGAAAGAGTATTTCAAGCTCGCCAATCACCAAAATGGCTTCAGGCTAGCGCATAGCACTTCAACGGCTTTAAATGAGATAACTACCCAAATCATCAATGGTCTTAATCAGAGCAGACCCGCTGAACGCACAGTGGTCGAAGCTTTAGACCTGTCTAAAGCTTTCGACACTGTTGATCACTCGATCCTGCTCCAGGACTTCTTGAACTTGTCCCTCGCAAACACTACCAAGCGCTGGGTTGGTAACTATCTCATTTGGAGACAATCATTTGTAGAGTTCAGGGGCCAGAATTAGCGTTATCGCAAAATAAAAATGGGTGTGCCAAAAGGAGCAATACTGTCACCTATACTCTTCAACATTTATCTTGCGAAACATCCTACATCCCCTCAAGGAGTTAGTATGATTGATTGGGCGTAAATGCAGATGACAAAAGCGCTATATTTAACAGCTATGTAGCTACCCTTACTAGCTTTCTGCAGGAACGGAATTTACACTTATCTCCGTCGATGTCTTCTGTGACCCTTTTTACTTCTTCAATCAAAAGAACTAAGGAGAGAGCTCGACATCTCTGTCAATTTGGGGTATATAACCACAGTTCGTAACGATAATCTCCTTAGATTCTCTAAGCATGCGGATCACATTAGGAGAAAAGTCCACAGCCGCAACAAGGTCCTAAACTTGGGGCAAAGAGAAGGAGACAATTGTAGTGACTTATAAAGCTATAAGTCGCTCGGTCTTCAACTATGCCGCCCCGGTGTGGTCCTCTTTCCTACGTGATAAAAATAAAATAATTGCTTTCCCGTTACATCCTATGAAGGAATTAGCGAGAGCTTCTCACATCCAGCGAGCTGTGCGCGTTCAAGTTTTACACTCACTGATTGGGACCTACAGTTTTACACCGGTTCTGCACGGTATTTTGAGAAGCTGCTTCATGGCTAAATACTCGATATTGTCGCCCTCACTAACCGAGGTGAACGCCAAGAGCCGCGCAAACTACCATTGCACCACCGACGGCCTAAGTGATGCCCAATGGAATTGTCTGCAGATGATCCAAAATAGTGCGCAACCAGATGCACATAAATGACGAATGTGGATCATTTACAAGAGGAGACCACGATGCTGTCAGTGCATTAACATAATGTGTTGTCGACGAGACGGGTTCTTTTGGCTTTGACATCTGCGCAGTCACCCTAACCATCATATTCTGATGTCATCGTCACAACCGGAAGGACATAAGGCACTACTGCGCGGTCATCCAAGACGTCATTCCATCTGACGTCAACAGCCCAGAAAATTTTGCATATCGTGGCAGTGTCAGAGGCCATAAATGGCTATTCCTGCGACAGGGTCCTTAATGAACACCCACCCGCAATTTCTGATAATGAGAGGTTTCTACCCATGCACACAAGAACTATTCTGGCACAGCTTAGGTCTGGTTGGAGTCATCAAATTCAAGTAATTTGTTCATTATTTCCTGTATTATGTAGAGCAACTGTATTATGTTGCTGTATTATGTAGAGCAACCTAATTTGTTTTTACATTTTTCATTGGTCCACAAAATAGAATAATCACCACTACAGGTTAGTTTGATTGATAGAACTAAAACGCGATTGAAAGATCACATTTGTGACTGATTGCTGTGGCAGCAACTAAATATTTCAGTTATTGCAACCAAAATTGAATTACAAATAAACTTATCTACACAATATTATTGGCAACAACAACTGAATAATGTGACAATCCAAGGAACCAACTATTTCGAATGGTGGAAAGTACGACTCCTGTGCGTCAACATACCGGTCGGTCTCTTGAAAATCTTGTTGCTGTAAACGAGAGTGTCGCCGAAACCCGGAAACCCGCCAAATTTTTGTTGACTGTAAATTTAGTTGTGACATCGAATCTCTTCTCTGTGTGTAGTTGCCGACTTATATATTTGGCATCGATATTTAATCGGTGACTGAAATGTTCAGTTTTACTGAAACACCCTTTATTAATTTGTCGCATTAAAGGGTGTCTCAGTAAGATTGCAGTTTTTAAATTAAGTGCCATTTTTCTTATGCAATTGGCAATTCTGAAATTTGGCGTTATAATTATGAAAATTTATTACAAAAATTTGGAAAGTTATGCTGAGAGACCTCGCAATCTTCGAAGAAATTTCAGTCGAGAAAGTGCACATAATATGTCAACCATTTCGAAATTTGAAGAATCTGGTTGGGTTATGCACAGTAAGACTTCTGTGCGTCAACGTACCGGTCGGACTGTTGAAAACATTGCTGCTGTAAACGTGTCGCTGAAACCCGGAAAACATCAATTCGGCATCGTTCTCAAAAACTTCCAATTTCACGAAGCGCTACGCAGCGAATTTTGACAAAAGTCCCCCATCTTCACGCGTTAAAAATTCAGCTTACTCAGTACCTCAAACAAGGAGACCGTTGAAAGCGTCGGCGATTCGTTCAATGGGTAATGGAGCAATTTTACAAAAATATTCATCTTCTCCGATGAAGCGCATTTCCAATTGAATGGCTTCGAAAATACACAAAATTGTCGAATTTGGGGCTCAGAAAATCCTCATATAATCCATGAGAAACGAAAGCACCCACTACGAGCAACTGCCTGTTGCTGATTTCGGTCAGGCGACGTGATTGGACGTTACTGTTTTGCAGATGAGTCCGAAATTGCAGTAACTGTGAACGGCATTCCTTACAGGAACATGATAACGGAGTTCTTTTGGCCTCAACTGGAATGCATGGATCTGGACGATATGCGGTTTCAAGACCACGCCACCTTCCACACCGCGCCTAAAACAATCGCTTTATTGCAGCAACGATTTCCAGAACGAATTATCTTAAGAAATTCTGATGTCAACTGGCCACCAAGATAAGGCGATTTAACGCCGTGCGATTTCTTTCTTTGAGGCTTTGTCCAATCTCGGGTTTACGCGAATAAACCAGAAACAATTCTTGAGCTCAAATCCGAGATCCAAAGCGTCATCGGTGAGATACAACCACATCTCTGTGAAAAGGGCACGGAAAATTTCATGAAAAGAGTAATGGCCTGTCAGGAAATCCGTGGGGCCATTTGACGAATACTTTATTGCATACTTAAGCGGAGCACGTCTTCTTTACAATCCAATAAAAAATCACAACTATCTGAAAAAATACGAGTTTTTATTTTAAAATAAAAAAGTGCATTCTTACTGAGACATTTTCAACTTTTACCATGTATGGACATCAAGTTTCACTGAATATTTTCATGTTCCTACACTTTGTACCACCATGTATATGATTGCAAGCATGGTTTTCGTAATTTGAAGATCTGCTGCTCTTTGTTTCTTTATTGTCTTTCAGCAATTTTCCACAAATAAAACCACATTTGGGTCACAAATGCATATATTATAACCTATTGATTATTGTGTTCCAAACATGCTACATTGAATAGCAAGCACAATGTGTTAGCAGACAAGTATAGTATATTTGCGACAAGCTACAAACACGATATATTTGCATCCAAACAACAAAAAAGGCAAATTTTGACCACCTTAACAAATTTCTTTCGGCGGCGGTCACCTCGCATAGAGATGGCGACACTATCGAGTATATAGCCATGAAAAAGCTTCCCAAAATACCGTTCGGAACCGGAGTAAAATTGTAGGTCCCAATTATTGAGTTAAAACTGGAAAACGCACAGCTCAGTGATTGTGAGAAGCTCTCCCCTGTCCCTTCATGGGATGTAATGGGAAACCATTTATTTTTTATTCCCACTATATGTGACATATTTAAGCAAGTCGTGGCAGTCATTTGAACGATGTTGTGCTTCATTCATAAATGTCAACAATGGGTCTTGCCCATTAAATTTAAAATTTTACATGGTTCACTTTGCAATCAAAAATTATTATATTGACTTCATCTTAGGTTTATGCCTGCCCAACATAACACCTTTCCATTGAACTATATATTCCATTAGATTTTTATGGATTAATTTAGAATTTTTCTCATCATCGGTCATAATTGTGTGGCGAAATACTGTAGCTGAAACCAGTCTCATCTAAGCTCATCTAATTTAACTCATATTCGGTTGGTATTGATGATGTCAAATACAAAAAAAAATATGATGTCATCGTTTAAGTATCAGATCGAAATGTGTTGTATTCGGATTCAAACAAAGCAAATAGAATCTCTTAGAGTGAGAGAGAGTGTTTCTTAAACAGTTTTTATAATTTCAGAATCAAGAATAATATTTTTCAGTTTTTCATAAATATCATAATAAGTCTGAAAATAAAGAAGAAGAGTCAAAAAAACCACATGCGCTGTCAGGGGACACCCGGTTGGAACGAAGTTCTTTTCGCTATATATTATGTACGAGTTAGTTCCAACACCCTCCCGTTGAAAAATATGATAATTTAAATGGATCTTACAGAAAAGATTCTTTTTGTAAAACGATAAACAGTTTGTTTAAGAAAAAATATTTTTTTATAGAATGTATTTTTTTAAAAAAATTAATGAGTGTTCGAACTCACGGGCGATGTGTTAACACCTTTTTGTTACGCGGTACCTGTTCGACTTCTATGAACACATTAGTAAATGTTACATTGGAAAATAAAAAAATAATACATTGGAAATAGAAGGCTCTTTTGCTATTGCGCTTTCTTTTTTCTTACATTAGATGTAATATTGTTAGAACAAATAACGCAATATCTAGCTCACTGAAATAATTGTTTTTGTTTTGGCATAAACAGAACGACGACAAAAGGTATTGAATAGTATAGACAACTTATTGCACTCTTTTTGCGCTCTCATGTAGAGAGTCTGAGTAAAAGAGCATGGACGAATCTAATTCTCTTTATAGAATATTTCAATATAAATGCACCAGCTTTTTTAGAACAGATACTTTTTAAAAAAGTGGTACTCTTTTCAGGAATAGGTTATTTTTTAAGAAAATGTACTTAATTTCAGAAATACTACTAATTTCAAGAAAAGAAATGGTATTATATTATTTTTAAGAAAAGGTGCTTTTAAGAAATATAATTTTTATAAGAAAAAGTATTTTTGTACGAGAAAGTATTTTTTTGAAAAAAAAGTTTTTTTTTAAGAAATGGGAATTTTGTTTCGAGTTGGTCCTTTTTTAAGAATATGTACATTTTTAAGAGTAGGTACTTATCTCAAGAAAAGTTATTTTGTTTCACAAAAAAGATACTCGTTAAAGAAAATTTAGTTTTTTAAGAAAAGGTAATTTGTTGTAATAAAATTTACTTTTTTAAGAAAAGGTACTTATTTAAAAAAAATTTATATTTTTTTAAGTAAAGGTACTTTTTGTAAGAAAATGTAATTTGTTAAAGCAAAGGTACTTTTTGAAGATAAGAAAATTTTTTTGAGAAAAGGTACTTTGTTTCGGAATAAAATAAAATAAATGGTTTCCCAATACATCCCATGAAGGAATTGGGGAGAGCTTCTCACAACCAGTGAGCTGTGCGCTTCATAGTTTTTATACTCACTGATTGGGACCTACAGTTTTACACCGGTTCCGAACGGTATGTTAAGAAGCTTTTTCATGGCTAAGTACTCGATAGTGTCGCCGTCACTAAGCGAGGTGACCGTCGTCGAAAGAAATTTTAAGGTGGTCGGAACAGGAATCGAACCCAGGATCTGCTGTACTAGAGGCACGCACACTAACCATTGCACCACCGACGGTTTAAGAATATGCATCGGTATTTTTTTTAAAGGAAATTTCCTTTTTTTAAGACACGGCTCTTACTTAAGAAAATGTTATTTTTTAAAACTTCTTTCACTTTAGCTTTTCTACTTTTTATTCGGTTCAAAACTGCAATATGCAATTAACAGGCTCCACCTAGAAAATTTCCCATTAAACAAAAAATATCCCCCGATATGTTAGTCTAGACATAAACGAAACCAAAAGTACGAGTTTAAGAGTAAGTGTGCTGCCAAATGTAATTCCATGCTCAGGATTGTATTTCATGGATTTGCCAGTCTTGCACTTTGGCTTTTCGAAATTTACTTTTTATTGGGTTCAAAACTACAATATGTAATACACAGGCTCCGCGTAGAAAACTTATACCCAATATAGTTGATAATAATGGGTTGTAATAAAGTAGTTAAAAAAAGTTGTTTAAAGTTTTTCATTTAGCCCCCATCCCGCAACGTGCTATAGGGAACTTCGTTCCAAAAGTACTTTCAGAAAGGCAACTAATTTCAAGAAAAGAAAAAGTTTTATTTTATTTTTAAGCTAAGCTTCTTCTAAGAAAAGACATTTTTGAAAGAAAATATATTTTTTTTAAGAGAAGCTATTTTTAGAAGAAAAGGTTTTTTTAAGAAATTGTATTTTTTAGAATTGGTCCTTTTTTCACAAATAAGTACATTTTTAATAGTAGGTACTTATCTCAAGGAAACTTATTTTGTTTTACAAAAAAGATACTCTTTAAAGAAAATACAATTTGTTGTAAGAAAATTTACTTTTTTAAGAAAAGGTACTTATTTAAAAAAAATGCTTTTTTTCCTTAATAATTTTTCCGGTTCAAGATCAATTTCTATGAAAAAGTACTTTTATAACAGAAAGTACATTTTCATAGAATGTATTATTAAAGAATTAATGTTAAATTGATTATTGTGGTGGATGGTTGGGAATATAGCTATTTCAATGCCCACGAAGGCGTATCATCAGCTCCCTTCGCCACAAGTATTTAGGTATATCATCACACATTATAGGGATAAATAAATCTCAAGTAAGCGAGAACTGTCTAAACTCCTACTTGTGCGAAAACATCCACAACAATGCTTTGCCATAACCATCAATATTTACAACATTTCTTTCCTATGCAGCCTTTCATCGAAAGCCATTGCGTAGATACTTGTGCAGAAGAGAGCTGACGATGTACCTTGGTGGGCATTGAAATAGCTATAGTCCCAACCATCCACCGTAATAATCAATTTCACATAGAAATTGATCTTGAACCGGAAAAATTATTAAGGAACATAACATCTTAAAGATGGAATAATAAAACAAAAAAGGGGAAATTCCTTTTTTTAAGAAAAGGTTCTTTTTGTAAGAAAGCAAAGGTACTTTTTTAAGATCAGATATTTTTTTTAAGAAAAGGCACTTATTTCAGAAAATATTGTTTTTACACTTCTTTCATTTTGGATTTTCTAAATTTACTTTCTATTGGGTTCAAAACTACAACGTATATTAAATATTGGTTACAGGTTCCACCTAAAAAACTTCCCATTAAACAAGAAATGTCCCAACATATGTTAGTCTAGACATAAACCAAAGCAAAAGTACCCAATATAGTTGATAAAACTGGGTTGTAGCATAATAGTGTTAAAAGAAAGTTGTTTAATTTTTTTCATTTAGCCCCCATACCGCAACGTGTGATAAGAAACTTCGTTCCAAAATTATTTTGCAAATAACTGTGTGTTTTACTACCATTTTTAGTAAAAAATATTTGAATTTTATATGATATTAGTGTTTTAACAAATTAATTCTCTAATAGGCAGTTTTTCAGAGCGAGTTTAAACCGCGGATTACTAAAACTGAGATTAGATTTAATCTTAGTTTAACTGTCCATTCTGTTTTTCAGTGCACAGCTAAACGCATTTCTCTCTCGCGCCATATCTTGCTTATTTCATACTTTTTGCGTAGTTTATGTAATTTTACTTCAACATGGTTGGAATTTGTATAGTTATATACAATAACACTATCAAAAAGCTGCTCGTGTATTGAAATATTCAATGAAGAGAGTAAGAGAGAGAGTAGAGAAGTACTAGGGTTTCACACGTTTTGTTTGTTGGCATTTGAGTGAAGAGAACTTTTGACTGTCTATTTGTACATCGTTTTTGGTTAAATACATCACAATTTTTTACTCTGTCATGGCAACCTTGTGCAAATGTCAAATATATCAACAGTTGTTTGTTGTTACTTGTCTTTTTATTTTTGGTTTTTTGTTTTGGTAATTGTTCTATGTGGTTGCAGCTTCTTTGCTTCAAATGAGGTAAGTAATTTGCATTAATATAAATTCATTTGAAATTTGTGTAATACAATAAAAACCAGTTTGTTTTGTTTTTTATATGTGGCCCAATCAATTCAAGAACTGCATATGCAGATGCATTTGTTAGACGGAATCATACATTGAAGTCATTATCATAACAAAATTCTTCGCACATTTCTTGGTCACTACTGTCTTCTAGATCCGAGGAAAAACTCATTTTCAAAACTCCAAAAAAAATCAACAAAATGTTTTATTGTTTATATACACAAAATTCTTCTTCTTGTTTTTCATTGATGCTGTCAAAAGCCAACACAATCTAAACTTAGTTTAACTTTTGACTGAACAAATGAAAATCTGGTTTAAACGTAGTTTAGCTGACATCCGAAGATGATCTTCGACTGAAAAACTGGCCATAATTGCCAAAGTCAACATAGTTAGTTATTGAATAAAATCAGAACTATATTGTATGAAAATCTATAGTTCAACTAACTGTATTTATTTGACGTCGGTCCCTTCAATTTTCTAGTCTACTCTATTTTCGGTCGGTCCCTTCAATTTTCAAGTCTACTCTATTTTCCTAAGACGACCAATAACACTGAAATATAACCGATTATTTTTTTTTAGTGGAAACTCTTATCCTTTTTCGGTTACTATCTACAGCTCCAACTAAACTTATTAGAAAAGCTTTCATTACATTATTTCGGCCTCTCTTGTTGTCAAACACTCTCTTTGCTGCTCCCCTTTTCTCATTAACAACATCAAATTGAAGCAGAAAATCAACAACAACAAAGTACTAAATGCCACACATACAGATGTGTATCAGAATGAAAGCTCTTCTACAGCCACATCCAAAAAGAACAAATCAGTTGCGTGCATACTCTCCAAACAAACGGTTCGCTTAAAAGCGCGGAAAACACGAACGCGAAAGAAGTGCGCAAAGAAAAATGTGATAAAACGCGATTAAAGAAAAACCAGCAAATACAAAAAAAAAAGCTTATAAAAAATATAAATTAAAGAAATATTTATCAAAGAATTAAAAAAGGGGAAAACAACATAGAAATAAGAAATTAAAAAGTGTAAAGGATATTTCGAATATATCCAGCATGGAGTGAAAAAAAGTTACAAAATGAATGTGAAAATATGAAATACAAATTAAAAACTACAGGAAAAACACGCATTTTGTATACACGAGGAGATTTGAAATTAGTGTGAGAGAGTGTGAGTGCATACAAACATCCTTACGCACACACGGAGTACTACGACTACGTTCAGCTAGGCCAGTTATGGCATCAGTACATGTGAGTCACTAGCTTAAGCACAACAGGATTCTAGTTAAGATGAGAGAGTGTAAATGAATGGGGGAACTTGTGTGTTCCTTTGAGTAGATGTGTGTGTGTGTGTGGTGTTTTGTGTGTTTCAGTACGAGTGTGTGTAAAATGTAAGCCTACATGTGTAGTTACGTAGGTATAAGTGTGTCTACAAAAAATAAAATGTATTGTAAATGAAATGAAATGAAATAGAAAGACATGAAAATAGTCCTTATTATGGGTGTTAAATAAAAACAAAACCCCAAATACGTTGTAGTACTAGCATGTCCTTCTTGCTATTGTATGTGTTGCTACTCCTACTGCTGCTTCTGCGTTAAATGTTGCTGCCAATGCTGACGGCCGTCGACTTTGGCAAAGTTGTTGCTGTTATCTTCGTTGAGTGTTTCTCCTCTCCTTTTAGGTTAATGCAGCATACGTGTGTACTGAAGTGTTAATAGAAATTCTATTCTATTGTCTATTTCGGGTGCCCCCCCCCTTTATGTGGGGTATTTGTTATTGTTTTGGTTGTTGATGTTGACGTTGCTATTGTTATTGTTGGTTTTGTATAACACTAACAAATTCAAGAAGACATGTGCGCCACAACAATATTGAGACTGGCATGCATACCAAAGAAAAGCAAACAACAATATAGAGCGAAATTAAAGAAGAAAAGGACTAACGAGCACAATAATTGAACACACACACAATAAATAACAAGCGGTTTAATACATAATTTATTCACATCAAATATCAAATTTGTTTAAATATTGGAAATTAGTTTTCTTGAAGACTTTTTTTCTAAATGTTCATAATGTCTTAACAATTTGAAATTCACCGCTACATTCTGAAAGCAAATGTAGTTAATATGAAGACACTACCACGCCACAATTCTCTGGCTCATTTGGAACATCATTGCGAAAGGCATCAGTAAAATAACTCCCTCTTTTGGGGGGCAATTCACACTAATTCTCCCATCCTTTGAGAATCTTGTAACACGGCACTGTTTATACCAGAGTTAGTTTTAGTTCGCGAGCGTGTCAAAATATTATTCGTTGGCTCTCAGCGTAATATGTCTATAGCACTTTGTAGCAATTCCTTTGAAGATTTCCCAAGCAGCTCTTTCCATCCATTAAGGAAAGTAAACTCAGGTAATACCACTTCCAGACTCCTCTCGAATTATGAAGCGTGTCTCAGTAAGAATGCACTTTTTGATGTGTTAACATCTATAGGCGCGGGTAGGGACTTAACTCACAAAGTGAATACATCCAAACACAGTTTGTCCGACTGCGATCACACAGATTGTTTGCAGTTAAACTCCTCCGAAACAGCTGGACCGATTTGTATGAAATTTTGTGTCTCAGAATCGGTCAACATCTATTTTTGATACCCCTAAATGATAAGGGTGACCCACCTCTATATAGAAAACAAACTGCGAAAAACTGCGAAAAACACAACACACACTGATATAGCGGTAGCGAATAGGTGTCTTGTGTGGGTGCTGAGCATTCTCAGAGCAAAGAGAATATTGACGTATTATAAAAAAAAATAAATGGTTTCCCATTACATCCCATAAAGGGACAGGGGAGAAGGGACGTATTATACGTATATAAAAATGAGATAGCAAGAGAGCAACGAAAATTGTGTGAACTTGTGTAGCGTTATAGAGTAATACTTAAGAGTTTCCATTACTGTATTCGATACCTCTTCAGGACGACGAAGTAGTAGGCCATTTCAGAGAGTTTTATTTGCTGCTGTATTTTACCAATTTTACACTTTCGCTGGACATAAAACGAACAGAAATCAAAGGGAATGCGTATTTTCGTTCAATTCAAACAACATAAAACATATTTTTGCTATCACTAGTATCAATAAACACTATTTAAAATTAGTTCCTGTCTTCTTTGCTCCCTCATTCTCCATCATCGGCCTAGTACCTTTTCGATCAGCTGTGGCATAGTAGACAGTCAAAATTTCTCTTCACTAAAATGCCAACAAACAAAACGTGTGAAACCCTAGTACTTCTCTACTCTCTCTCTTACTCTCTTCATTGAATATTTCAATACACGAGCAGCTTTTTGATAGTGTTTTTGTATATATCTATACAAATTCCAACCATGTTGAAGTAAAATTACATAAACTATGAAAAAAGTATAAAATAAGCAAGATATGACGCGAGAAAGAAATGCGTTTGAGTGAACTCCTTGCACTTTTTGGTTCTCTTTTACCAGGGTTGCCAAGTTGTGCACATCTTCTGGTCGTCTAATTGTAAATCGTCTTTGAGAATCCCCCTGGTAGCGTATGTACCAACATAAAAATGTATGTATGTTCATGTGTCTGTTGCTTTGCATTCTCTTTTTTTTTGTGGAAATAAAACAAAAAGTGTTCAGCAATAAAATAGTGACACATATTCTTGCACTGGTCTTTAAATAATTGTAAGTATTAATATTATTTAAATGTGACGTCATCATATGATTGAACGCTGTTTTTTATTTTCCAGTGTAACATTTACTAATGTGTTAATAGAAATCGAACAGGTACCGTGTAACAAAAAGGTGTTAAAACATCGCCCGTGAGTTCGAACACTCATTGGATTTGTTTAACATCTATAGGCACGGGTAGTTCAGTCTATCAAGTAAACACTTGCAAACAACACACAATGTTAGCATCACATACGTGGTTGTTGTACAACAATAGTCTTTACCTGAAAATAAATATGATGGTATTGATGTTGCGGCAGCAAACAAACAAGCTGGCCTTCGCCCCCAAAGAGTATTGAATAGTATAGAGGACTCATGAAACGAATTGTATGACTGAAAAGTACTGACGACATCTGGCGAATGATTCAAAACGTATTACTCTCTTTTTGTCATAACTTGGTCCATTCATAATTTTGATGTGAAACATTGATGCTTTTTGAGACACTCATGCTTTTTGTATTGTTTTATGTAATAATATCGTCGAGCTGGTGCATTTATATTGAAATATCCTATAAAGAGAATAACACTCGTATGCTCGTTTACTCAGACTCTCTATACAAGAGCGGCAAAAGAGTGCAATAAGTTCTCTATATTATTCAATACTTTTTGTCGTCGCTCTGTTTATGACAAAACAAAAACCATTATTTCAGTGAGCTAAATATTGTTTTATTTGTTTTAAGAAAGCAGATGTAAGAAAAAAGAATGTGCGATAGCAAAAGAGTCTTCAGCACAAAAACTTTTCCTTTTTTTTATTTCCCAATGTAACATTTACTAATGTGTTCATAGAAATCGAACAGGTACCGTGTTACAAACAGGTGTTATCACATTTCATTAATGAAGATGGCTATAAACCGAAACAGAGGAAATAGGAAGAACAAATCTAGTCGCAGTTTTAGAAAAAAAACGGAATATTGGCCCATCATAATGGCTTAACGTTAGTTAAGCCTTGTAGTTATAAAAACTTTTTTCGAATCTTAGAAATTGATGGTTGAATTGCTGCCTTTCGTGGTTAAACTAGCAAAAACATTTTTTTTAAAAATTTCTGATTCCTTGTTATATTAAAATAAAATCTACAAATCTGTATTATAAAAGACGATTTTTAAAAACAAAAAAAAATTAAAATACATATTTTTCTGGGGGTGAGATTTGAAAACACATATTCTGTTATCTCCTCGTGGTAATTGTTGAATTCTTTAAAGAATCCGGAAACCGGCCCAAAATGTGGAATGTTGTTAAATTTGAGAAGGCTGAAGAACCGGAGTGCATTTATTTCTTTTCACATTTGTATTTTTCAAATTTTCAAATTTGGCGAACTTCATCTATTTCAAAATACAACTTTAAAATATTTTGCAGTCCAAGTCTTAGAGAACATTGACAGCCTTTCTTATGAGATATCCCAAACTCTAATTGAGATTTCTGACCTTGTTTTCCTCTACCTTTGCCTGCAGAGTTCTCAAGATATACAATGGTATCATCAAAAGGAGATAAAGAAAAACAAATTTCACCACATTATCCTTTAAAGTGGTGTGCTATATAGAATCAAGTTTACGTGCCACCATCCTTTATTTTATATTCCACAAAATTTACTTTAAGGATTTGCGTTTAAATCCCTTGCAAATTTTGTTTTGACTCTCTGTAAAGTGTTCGTAAGGATTTACACAAATTATCCTTATCTTAGCAAATTTTATATACATAATTAAATATTTTGGGGTAACAGGTTTCTGCCTTATCTTCTCCTTTAAATTTCCCGAGCCTTTAGTTGCCATATTCGGTAGTCAGGCGGGCGAAAATTAAGAAGTTGTACCCATTTCAACTGAAATTACTCAATTAGGAATTTAGTCTGTCAGTCACGTGATTTGTATTTGTATCTGCTGTTGATACTCGGTATTTTTTGGTTTGCTTCTGTTTTACCCCGTCATGTGACAGAAAAAATGAAACAGTTTGCCAGAAGTCAGCGTTTTATTTAATTTCATGCTCTGTGACCCCTTTTGAATTGGCATCAACTGTATACGCATGTATGTATCAGGTTATTGAAGTTGCCAATGATTGTGAGGCCAGGACATGATGTCTTGTTGTAATTAAGATGCCACTAATATCTGGGACATGGGACTGTCCGTGGAGGTGGAAAGTTTCTGATTGCCATTCACTTGGGAGTGGCCAGAAATGATTCCTTCATTGGGCAGTCCAAGCAGCTCACTACTTCCACGCAGTATGTCCTGGGCAATGGCTTTTCGGAAACCTCCGTTAGCTAGCTAGAGTGAGAAGGCGAAACAAATGAGCATCAAATCAGGTATAGTAGGTGACTGATGTCACTGAAGCTCATCAAACAATCGGGCATATTCTTTTGTCCTTAGAAGGCGGATGAGCCAAACATACGGGCCAACGGCGGATAGAAACTAAAAGAAGAAAATCCAGGTTCAACATATCGCATCCTGGTCAGCGTCTGATCCATAATGGGCGGCTGCAATCAAATATCCTGGCAGTAGGTAAAATGCAAAAACCCGGTGGGCTGGGTTTGCCTCCCGCCACCGTTCATAATGGCAGTGAAAATACAAAAACGAAACAGAAAACATAAACAACCCCTATTTGTTGACGACCCCCGCAAACGTTATAAGGACCACGATTTACGGATATGCACTTGGAATGTAAGAACTCTATATAGATCCGGTGCAAGTATCCAACTGGCAGATGTCCTCGAAAGTTATAAGGCTGACATTACCGCTATCCAGGAAATGCGATGGACAGGACATGGCTGCACAAGAAAAAGAAACTGCGATATATACTACAGTTGCCATGAAAAAAAACATGAATTTGGTTGTGGATTTGTAGTTGGCAAAAGACTGCGACATCTAGTCTCTAGGTTCAATCCTGTGAGTGAACGAATAGCCACAATCCGCATAAAAGCGAAATATTTTTATATTTCCCTAATTTGTGTGCATGCCCCGACAGAAGAGAAAGATGATGATGCCAAAGACATATTCTATGAGCTCCTAGAGGAAACGTATGACCGCTGCCCTGGCCATGACATTAAGATTGTACTAGGAGATTTTAATGCCAAAGTAGGAAGGGAGAATGTGTTTAATCCAACTATTGGCAATTTCAGTCTTCATGCTGACAGTTCCGACAACGGTATGAGACTGATTGACTTTGCCGCGGCAAAAAACATGGTCATCAGTGGCACAAGATTCCAGCATAAAGACATCCACAAGGCTACTTGGGTATCCCCTGATCAAAGAACTAGGAACCAAATTGATCACGTGGTAATTGATGGAAGGCACTCATCCAGTGTAATGGACGTACGAGTGATCAGAGGAGCTAACATCGATTCTGATCACTACCTGGTAGCAGCAAAGGTTCGCACAAGATTAAGTAGAGCGAAAATCGTACGAAACCAGACGCAGAGTAAGCTGGACATCGGAAAGCTGCAATTACCAGAGGTAGCCACAGCCTACTCAAGGAAGCTCTCGCAACTTTTGGCACAGAACCCACCCCCTCCCGATGACGATCCTGATGCGCAGTGGAAACCCATTTCCGACTCTATAAAAACTGCCGCAACAACCGTACTTGGTTTCGAAAAACCGCTTCGCAACAAACCGTGGTACGATGAAGAGTGTCGCATAGCAAATGACGAAAAGAACGCTGCACGTATGGTAATGCTTCAGTCAATTGCAACGCGAGCTGCAACTGAGCGGTATAGGGAGAAGAGAAAGGAGGTAAACCGTCTCTTTAGGCGTAAGAAACGGCAGTGGAGAAAACGCGAGAGTGAGAAAATTGAGACATACAGAAGGAAGAACGAAGCCCGAAAATTCTACCAAAAAGTTAAAAACGGAACTAATGGACATGGTTCAGGGCCCCCCTTCTGTAAAGACAAAGACGGAAATCTCGTCGCAGATGTGCAGAGCATGTTGGGAATATGGAGAGAGCATTTCTCCGCGCTACTAGTACCTGAGATATCCGATGACGATGGGACAATCGATCACAATATGGACGACGACGTCGATTGCCCCCCTCCTAACCAAGACGAGGTCAGAACAGCTATTGCCCGGCTTAAGAACAACAAAGCCGCAGGAGCCGATGGATTACCGGCGGAGCTGTTTAAGGCTGGCGGCGATGAGCTGATAAGGTGCATGCATCAGCTCATTAGCAAAATTTGGTTAGATGAATGCATGCCCGGCGATTGGAGTCTCAGTGTACTATGTCCCATATTTAAAAAAGGTGACCCGAGTATTTGTGCCAACTACCGTGGAATAAGCCTTTTATCCATAGCATATAAGGTTCTATCAAGTATAATGTGCGAAAGACTAAAACCAATTATCGCTGACCTGATTGGACCATACCAGTGTGGCTTTAGGCCTGGAAAATCGACAACTGACCAGATTTTCACGCTACGCCAAATCCTGGAGAAGACACACGAAAAACAAATCGACACCTATCATCTATTTATCGATTATAAAGCAGCCTTCGATAGTCCGATACGGGAGAAACTCTATGAAGCAATGTCTGAGCTTGGTATTCCTGCAAAACTCATACGCCTTTGCAGGATGACCTTGACGAACACCAAATCCGCAGTGAAAGTTGGTAAGGATCTTACCGAACCTTTCGAAACTAAGCGAGGCCTCAGGCAAGGCGACACCCTATCGTGCGATCTCTTTAACATCTTAATGGAGATCATTATGAGAAAAGCTGCAGTCAATATGAATAAAACCATCAGCAGCAAAAGTCACATGCTGCTCGCGTATGCTGATGATATAGATATCATTGGGCGCACAATTAGAGAAGTTACTGCGGTTTTTTCGAGAATTGAGAAGGAGTCAGCAAAAGTGGGTCTGACGGTGAATGAGGACAAGACAAAATTAATGGTTTCAACGAACAGGGCCTCCACGCGATTAGACCAAAGCGTGAACGTTGATAACCGTTATAACTTCGAGGTAGTGGACGAATTTATATACCTCGGATCTGCCGTGAACAAAAACAACAACGTCAGCCTTGAGATCAAACGGAGAATTGTGCTTGCGAATAGATGTTATTTTGGGCTAAGCAAGCACTTTAGAGATAAAGCCCTCTCTCGAGTAACAAAAGTCCAGCTGTACCAGACTCTCATTCAACCTGTCTTGCTTTATGGCGCAGAATCCTGGGTCCTATTGCAAGCAGACGAAACATCTGTAGGAGTCTTCGAGAGAAAAATACTCCGAAAAATTTATGGCCCTATAGTGCACAACGGCGAGTATCGGCGACGCATGAACCATGAGCTGTATGAGCTTTATCCTGACATTGACATAGTTAAGCGGATCAAGATAACGCGATTGCGCTGGCTAGGCCATGTCAGTAGAATGGATGAAGATGAACCAGCGCGAAGGCTTTTCGAAACCGAACTCGAAGGAAGACGAAAAATAGGAAGACCAAGACTCCGCTGGAGGGATCAGGTTGACGAATCCCTGCGTACACTTGGTATTGCCAACTGGAGAGATAAAGCAAAAGATCGAACTGGTTGGCGAAATATGTTATCTTCGTTTTGTAAGGTCCCTGACCCCCCGGGGTTGTCCGAGACCGGATAAGTAAGTAAGTAATATCTGTAAAATTTTCCGCTGGGACCATTGTGAATCGTAACAGAAGTAAAAGGATGAGATAGATTAATTTATTTCTTCCTTACTCTCGATTCGCAATGCGTCAAAATTAAGCCAAAACTTTTAGTTAGTTGATTTTTTCGAATTTCCTTTGAAATACAAATTTTCTTCATTTGCCTTTTTCTTTACTGTGTTTTTTTGCACACAGTAGTTTATTTATGTCTCGTGTTTGTCATATGACATTTTTATAAGATATTTGTACTTCATCATTTGACAAAGATTGATGGAATTTCAAGAAATCTCTGCCTTGTTGGACATTGAATGACAAAAGTCCTCAATCCTAACAACATTTTTTGTTAAATTCAAAATATAGAATCTTTGATGAACATTTTCCGACAAAAAGTCTACCGGCTAGTGAAATTTCATATCTGCGTTTACATAGGAATTGAAACGAATTTGAGAGACATCAAGGAATTTCGGCCTCTACGCTGATGTCTCCAAACTACACGATAAAATATACTTCGGCATCCATTCTAAACACAGCCTAGACCTTTCGAAAAGGCTACCAGACCATTGCATAGAAGAATTTAGCATAGACACATTAATTCTCTCAATAAATTAAACGTCGTAGGTATGGTTTCAAGTAAACACTGGATGGTGGAAAACATTGGTTCAATAATACCAGATAGATGCAATAGCACACAACGTCCAACAACTGCATTTCATCTTTTTATGGCAAAATAGTTGTGTTAGATACGATACAAATGTATCCCAAAGATAAAAGTCAACAAAAAAGCGCAAAATACATTTAAATTTCACAGTTCTATACGAAAACGAGATGAAACAGTTAAGTAAACAGTTATTGTACCTCCATCTGCTGTAAGTTCATTATTGTCGAATTTCTTTCATTTCCACAAACCTACGACGAAGAGTGTGAAATGAAACGTCAGATGAGAGAATTATTGAGCCTATACTATATTCGTCTATGGACCATTGTAGTGTCTTTCAGGCAGATATCACGACAATCGGAGAAGCTGCGCTTTGGGGAACGCCAACACCACCTACAAATAAAAACCGTCTCCCATTACATCCCATAAAGTGAATGGGAAGAGCTTCTCAAAACCAGTGAGCTGTGCGCTTTTTTACTCACTGATTGGGACCTACAGTTTTACACCGGTTCCGAACTATATTTTGAACATCTTTTTCATGGCTAAGTACTCGATAGTGGTGCTATCTCTAAGCGAGGTGGGCGTCGTTGTAGGAAATGTAAGGTGGTCAGAGTAGGAATCGAACCCACGTCGTCATGCGCAAGAGTTGCGCATACTAGCCATTGCACCACCGACGGCTACCGCCTACACTGAGAGAAAACGCTTAATACAATTTATGAATTCAGTCATCAATTTGATAGAACCTTTCCTCATATTTCAACCTATGATACATTTCATTGTATTGATGAAGAACATTTTTCATATACACTTTTTATTCTGATTCAACGATAATGTTACATCAAGTCGATGCAAGTTTGTCATCAAGTTGAAGTAAATTTTTCATAACTTTGATGCAAATTTTTTGTTAGTGAGTAGCCAAAGTCTATGTGCGTGGTCAAACGAAGAATTCTCCAAGCACCAAATATATGCAGTTGGGTAGTGCTTGACACATAATTTCAGAATTATTTCACATTCGTTCAGAATATGCCAACCACATATTTCAGGAGACCTTCAGAACCAAAAACTCTTCATTTTGAATTCCATATACGAAAACAGTTTTTCACCCACTGTTCCCAAACGAAGAATTCTCCACGAACCAAATATATGCCAGTCGATAGTCCTTAAGGAGTGTCTTCGAAATGTAAAATCTAGAATTTCCCAAGGAGCTTCAGAAATTCGGAATTTGAAATTTTCTGTGTGAGGTCGCTGTGTAAGATTTTGGCCCACTGTCGTCAAACGACCAATTCTCCAAGAACCAGATATATGCATGTGGGTAGTGCTTGTCACATACTTTCAGAATATGCCAACCACATATTTCAGAAGAGCTTCAGAACCGACAATTCTTCATTTTGAATTTCATATACGAAAACAGTTTTTCGCCCACTGTGCTCAAACGAAAAATTCTCCTCGATTCAGGCATATGCCAGTCGATAGTACTTAAGGAGTGTCTTCGAAATGTAGAATCTAGAATTTCCCAAGGAGCTTCAGAAATTCAGAATTTGAAATTTTCTGTGTGAGGTTCCTCTGCAAGATTTTGTCCCACTGTGATCAAACGAACAATTCTCCAAGAACCAAATATATGCAGCTGGGTAGTGCTTGTCACATAATTTAGGAATATGCCAACCACATGTTACAGAAAACCTTCAGAACCGAAAGTTTTTCACTTTGAATTTTATACACGAAAGCAGTTTTTAGTCCACTGTGCCCAAACGAGGAATTCTCCATGAACCAAACATCTGCCCGTCGATAGTCCTTAAGGAGTGTCTTCGAAATATAAAACCTAAAATTTCTCAAGGGTCTTCAGAAATTCAGAAGTTGAAATTTTCTGTGTGAGGTCCCTTTGCAAGATTTTGGCCCACTGTGTTCAAACGAACAATTCTCCAAGTACCAAATATATGCAGTTGCGTAATGCTTGTCACATAATTTCAGAATATGACAAACATATATTTCCAAAGACCTTCAGAACCGAAAATTCTCCACGCATACATTGAAAAGCCGATGCACCCAAAACGAGTCACTGTTTGGTGCGGATTTTGATCCAAAGGCATAATTGGGCCATTTTTCTTCGAAAGTGAGCAAGGAGTGGCCGTTACAGTCAATGGCGATCGTTATCGGGCCATGTTGAACGAATTTTTGTTCACAAAAATTGAAGAGGAGGATATTGATAATATTTGGTTTCAACAGGACGGCGCTACGTGCCACACAGCCGAAACTACACACCATGTTTTGCGCCCTGTTTTTGAAGATCGCATTATCAGCCGCAGAGTTGATGTCGTTTGGCCACCTCGGAGCTGCGATTTGACACCGTTGGACTATTATTTGTGGGGTGCCCTCAAAGATAAGTGTTACGCCGACAAGCCCGAGACAATTGACGCTTTAAAGGACAATATTCGTGAAGCCATTGGTGAAATAATGCTGTACACAATAGATAATGTGCTTAAAAATTGGACCGATCATGTAGGCTACTGCATGGCCAGCCGAGGCAGCCATTTGAGTGAAATTATTTTCGAAAGATTGTACTTTCAAATAAAAAAAGAAATTTGAGAAAATATTTAGTAGTTTTTTTTTATAGCATTTTCAAAAAAAAAAGTTATTTGGCGGACCCGTTATAAAATGTTATACCTTACTTTATTGTATTTTCGTATGGTATACAAATCAATGTATTGGGGGAAAGTATATGTTCATGTTTCCGAAACACTGACATTTTTTGTTGGGTTATCAATCGTATCGAATACAGCTGCTAACAAACACAAACTTATAACAATGTTTTAATGTTTGCGTGTATGTTTGTCTGTGAATGATCCTCTTAGCGTGGTGCAGTAGCCTAAGTGCCGCCTTTATCTTTATTATTGAAGCCAGTTAACATAGTAATCATCCTTCTCCATTAACATAATAATCTTCCTCCTCCACCATGCATATATGTTTTTGCCTTCCAAGGAATCAGCGGTATCCATATGAAACGTGTGTATTTTGATAGCATTCAATTTATTTGCATTGTCATGGCTATTTTCATGAGGATAAATTCTTTCCTTGTGGGATGATAATTTCAACCTGATACGCTTTACGCTTATGGGTTTCCATTTTTATCCGAATTTTTGTAATGGAAGATTAAAGAATGTACACCGAATTTTTGTGACAGTGGCTTATTTTTGTTTTTTGTGCCTTTATTCTCTTGGTCATGGATCGGATTTTTATTCACTAATATCTAATGAAATCGGTCATAAAACTCAAATTCTAAAAAGCAAAAGAAGTTATGTTGGTCCAAATTAAATTTTGGAATTAAGTTGCTTATCACACGTTGCGGGATGGAGGCTAAATGAAACAAAATTAAACAACTTTTATTTTAACACTATTTACCAACCCACTGTTATCAACTATATTGTTTACTTTTTCTATGGTTTGTGCCTAGGCTAACTAGATGTCTCACATATGTTGGCAAGTTTTTGGAACAAAGTTCCTTATCGTACATTGCGGAATGTGTGCTAAATGAACAAATTTTAAATAACTTGTTTTAACTACTTTATTACAACCTATTATTATAGTACTTTTGGTTTGGTTTGGATTAATGGGAAGTTTTCTAAGTGGACTCTGTTTACAGCATATTGTAGTTTTGAACCCAATAAAAAGTAAATTTAGAAAAACCAAAGTGCAAGAATGGCAAATCCATGAAATACAATCCTGAGCATGGAATAACATTTGGCAGCCCACTTACACTTACACTCGTACTTTTGGTTTGGTTTGTGTCTAGACTAACATATGGCGAGAAATTTCTTGTTTAATGGGAAGTTTTCTAGCTGGTGCATATTTATTACATATTGTAGTTTTGAACCGAATAAAAAGTAAATTTAGAAAAGCCAAGAACTTTAAAAAACAATATTTTCTTAAATAAGTGCATTTTCTTAAAAAAAGTAAATTTTCTCAAAAAAAATACCTATTCATATTCTTAAACACAATACTCTTTCTTAAAAACAATACATTATCCTAAAGAAGTCCATTTGCTTAAAAAGTAAATATTCTTAAAAAAGTATCATTTCTTAAAGAAGGTAATTACTTTAAATAAGCCCCTTTTCTTAAAAAAAAGTACATTATCTTAAAACAAATTGCCTCTTCTGAAAAAACTATCTTTCCTTTAAAGAGTACCTTTTATATAAAACAAAATAAATTTTCTTGAGATAAGTAACTACTCTTAAAATTGTACTTGTTCTTAAAAAAAGAAACAATTCTAAAAAACATTGCCATTTCGCAAAAAAAAAACTTTCTTCCAAAAAAAAAAATACCTTCTTTAAAAAAAAATACCACTTCTTACAAAAATAACACATTTTCTTTTCTTTCTTGAGATAAGTAGTCATTCTTAAAATAAGTAAATTTTCTTAAAAAATTACCTTTTTCAATTTCTTTAAAAAGTACCTGTTCTTAAAAAAGTACTTCTATGTAAAAAAAAATCATACTCTTAGGCTTCTTATTAAAAATGGTAACTTTTCTTAAAAACAAACATTAGCTTTTAATAAAAGAAGTACGTCTCATTAAAGAAAGTACCTTTTCGGGACAATATAATACATATTCTTACAAAAAGGACCTAAAAATATACTTTTATAATAAAAAAAACATTCAATAAATAAAAAATTTGTTAAAAACAGTTTATCATTTTACAAAAAGTATCTTTTCTTAAAGATCCATTTAAATTATAGTATTTTTCAACAGGCGCCTTAGGCGTGTTGGAACTAACTAGTACATAATATGTAGCGAAAGGAACTTATAATAATATATAGCGAAAGGAACTATGATTTCAGGTTTCAATAAGTTCTAAATGACATTTCCAAACAATATTTTATCCAAATTTCAAAAGATGTTATTACTAGAATAAAAATTAACTAAAACTTAATTAGCAATTAATTACATTTTCAGACATTTTTTTCTCAAATTTGGAATTAGAATTATTTTATAAATAAATGTTTTAAACTTAGTATTTTAATATTATTTTCGAATTTAAATGGGTATCATGTGAATATAAATAAAAAGAAGCATTCCAAATGGGAATGTTTTATACATTTCTTTTTTAAAATTAAAACTTAATTGTCATATTTAAATAAAGTTGTGAAAATTTGAGTTTTAATCATGACTAAGTATGTGAAATAGTCGGCAAATAAATATATATAATCTATATATATAATCTATATATATTAGGGCGGGTCGATTTGTAGGGAGTGAAAAAATTCACCAATTTCCCTATGATTTCCGTATTCTATGGGTTATTCCATGAAAATTTGCCGAAGGAACCATACCTCTATCGTTAAAATCGAGTTCCCTACTTTTTGTTGTTTTCCATTTTTTTCATGATTTTGTCCAAGAATATTACTTTAATGGACATTTTTTGGCTCAATCCATTATTTAATTCAATTTACAATTCAAAACGAAGAGTTTAAGCCCAAATTTATCGAATTCGGTTGATTAATTCATGCGATATTGCTAAAACAAAATAACACATAAAACCAAATTTTTGATTTTTTTTAAATTTTTATTTTTTTTTCTACAAAAATTCAAATTAAGAGATAATAAAGTATCTATCAACCTATTATCAAAAAAAAATATTCAATTTGAGTGTAGTAAAAGACAAAATGTGAAAAAAAAAACATTATTTTTTCTGAAAGTCTTGTTTGCTTTCAAGTCTGGGTGTTTTCGTACGGCTCTCTAATGTCGTCGCCATAGCGCCTTCTACATTCTTTCCTGCAACTCGTTTAGCAGTGGCAGCCAGCAATTGGACATGTCTTTCGAACAGTGGCACTTCGTAATTGAAATATCCCTCCAAATGTTCATACGAATAACTTTGCGTAAACGGTGGTTCGAATAAAATGGTATCGTCATTTAAATCAATCATATTTGTATATTCCGTACAATTAAAGTTTATAAGAGATTTTTTATAAACTCTAAGTTCCGTTGGGTCGACAATATCTTTTCGGTAATGTAAAATCTTCTTTATAGCAATGTTTCGTTTCTCCATTCTATCATCAAACAACATAGATAGCAAGATATTTTCTGAGTGTGCAAAATATGGATTATTACTGTATTTACAACTCCAAGTAAATTCTGTGGTAAAAATCGTGTCCAAGTAATAAATTTAAAAAGTAATGTACTACCGTATGCGGCAGAGCTATAATACTTAACATTGAAATACATTGGCGTGTATACTTTTATTATATAGTTAGCCAGAATTTTTAAATTTTCAGTTGGATTATTAGTTGTCACATACAACCGTAATAATCTGTTGGCTTTGGTCAGCCAACGAGAATGTGCAATTGGCCCTGGTTTTATGTGAGACAAATCCGCAGGAACCACACCATTAGAAATTGCATTGGCCATTAACATCAAGTACCTCGAATCGGTAGATAATTCTTCTGGATTTAAATCACCAGGAGGCATATTTTCCAAAGCGATTTCCTCAAAATCGGTTACCACCTGAAAAGAAAACATAAAAGCTAAAAAATAGAATGAAAAATGGTAAAGAATTAGCTATAAAAATTACATACCGGAAGATTTTCACAATCAGCAATTTGTGAGCTCAACTTTCCGGTGGTGGTTGATTTGTCTAAAGTGTCAAACAAATGTCTAAACGGAAGCTCGTTAAAGTGCAGAAGACACACAAACCAGTGCAGTGGTCTCTTTAACTGTTTTTCGAATAGTCGCAAAATTCCACCGTGTACGCCAGTATTTGTTGGTTCACCATCAGCGCATATGGCAATTAATGAATCGAGAGACAATTGTTTTTCTTGGAAGAATTCGATCAATTTGTTGACTTTGCTTGCCGCAGTTTCACTTTCTAGTTTTGTGTAGCCTATCAATTGAGATTTTGGTTCCCTCAAAACAACTAGATGAGGTTCTTTAACCATCCTTGGATGCAACTTCTCATCAATTTTTTCTACAGTTAGAGCATCATTTTTCCTGCCGTCGAATGAAAATAATATCAAATTCGAGCCATCATACCGCTTACGAAGTGCGTCTTGTCTCCATTTTTCTCTTTCTCTACGAAGTTTACTTTTATCCATGATGACAAGATTGCCATGAGTATCTTTTACGCCCAGGTCTTCCATCAGAGATGTTGCCAATGCTGATCCCATTCTCTCATGCACACCAAATATGTCACACATCATTGCATAGTTTTTAGTATTGTATCTGGGAGTGTATGTTTGTGGTGGTAGAACTAATTCTGAACCTCCTCTCACATCAACTTCCATTTCGTCATAATGTGGTTCGTATGTAGGATCGTTGCTCACTGAGATTGTTGGTATAGTCCATCCAGAATCCATTTTTTAAACCGTCACTAAAAGAATTAAATATATTTTTCATAGAATAATAATATAACTATTAACTATAATAGTTAGCAATGTTTTTACACTTACCTTTAAATCTTTTCTAAATTTCAAAATAGTTTGATTATTTGTTAGTTATTTCAAGTAACACTTCACTGAAATGACGCTCAAACAAAACTAGCATACACTGGAATATTATAAACAAACAAAAATAAAGAAGTCTATAAAGAAACTAAAAACAAAAAGAAATAAACAAACATAACAAAGGGTGTGCACCCTGTGAAAAAATATGCCAATAATGTAAAGCGCAAATCAGTCCAGTCGTAACGTAAGGTTCGTAAGCTTCGTAAGTCAAAAAAATTGAGCCAAAAAATGGCCATGAAAGTAATATTCTTGGACAAAATCATGAAAAAAATGGAAAAATGCTCCAAAATTTGGACAAAAATGCCCGTAACTTTTGAACCGTTGGACCAATGTTGGATTTTTTTTTGTAAATTGATCAAAATGAGCTCACCTGGCGATGAAACCCGATCGATAGTTTTTGAGTTATGGATGTGAACGTGTAGGTAATATTTCATACGAACGTCAATTTGGGAAAAAATCTACCAACAAAAAGTAGGGGACTCGATTTTAACGATAGAGGTATGGTTCCTTTGGCAAATTTTCATGGAATAACCCATAGAATACGGAAATCATAGGGAAATTGTCGAAAATTAAATCGGGTTAATTTTTTTTCATGAAGCGTATAGCAAAAACGTAATCTATATGTGATGTTGAGAAATTTTGCTCAGAAACCATATCTCTAAGTCGGATTTGGATCCCCCCAAAATTTCAAAATAGATATTTCCATATATACATAGAATAATTTAATTAAATTCGTCATAAAATCGGATAGAATTATAGTAGATTTCTCTATGTGGGCTTGTTTGAAAGGTATTTTTATCACCTTTCAGAATAAGTATTGATACCAATATATATTTTTATTTTTAGTAGAGATATTAGGAATTTTTTGTCAAAATATAGCCTAAAATGAACTTTTAACTAATAAATTCTCAATTTTCTTCGATTTTTTTCGAGATTTTTTTAGAGATTATGAAAGTTCAGATAATTTGCAACAACTTTTATTACGATAAATTTTTTTGTTTTCGAACTCCTTTTTCTAGGAAAATCGATCTGAAAATCTACTATAATTCTATCCGATTTTATGACGAATTTAATTAAATTATTCTATGTATATATGGAAAAATATCTATTTTGAAATTTTGGGGGGCTCAAAATCAGACTTAGAGCTATGGTCTCTTGAGCAAAATTTCTCAGAATCACCCTTGGATTACGTTTTTGCTATACGCTTCATCATAAAAATCGTTCCATACAATTTGACCCGCCCTAATATATATATAAAATATATATATATATATATGTAATTTAATTTATAATAAAAAAAAGACTGGATCCACCGGTTTATGCCAAAATTAAAAAACGAAACACGATTTCCTAAAAAATTGATTTTTAAAATAAACCGACAACCGGGTTTTAAGAAAATGACGGTTTATTGGACACTCTAGTTGGAATACATAGCGAAAGGAACTTCGTCCCAACCGGAAATATTTAGTACCAAAAAAAAAACCGCTTCCCATTACATCCCATGAAGGGATTGGGGAGAGCTTGTCACAACCTACAGTTTTTACACCGATTCCGAACGGTATTTTGAGAAGCTTTTTCATTGCTAAATACTCGATAGTGTCGCCGTCACTATGCGAGGTGACCGCCGCCGAAAGAATTTTATTTTACGGTGGTCAGAGCAGGGGTCGAACCCGGGATCTCATGTAAAAGAGGCGCGCACACTACCCATTGCACCACCGACGGGTAGTACAACTGAACTGTATTTCGTATAAAAAAAATGTAGCAGCCATGTTAAAGGCACACAATCACTCCTTTTAATTAAGAAGATTTGAGTGCAATATCTCTAAAACTGAACGAGGTACAGTTCAAGAAATTCGAAAAAAGAGATCCAAATTTTTCGATTTTCAAAATTCGAAAAATGCAAATATATGTGATACGAAAGAAATTTTAACTTTTTTTTGGCTGCATTATGTAGAATTCTGGCAAAATGTATTAAAAAATATAAAAAGAAAAAAACAAAATTTTTGGTTTCCTGGAAATCGAAACAGTAATCAATTTTGAAAATTTTTCTGAAATATATCCCACTGTGCGAATTCCAATGTTGATATATCGCAGTTATCTTATACTCCTTGTCTACAGTCGGGGTTTTACAGAACTTAAAAATATTTACTAGATTAAAAGATATGGAATTTTGGCCGATGGAAATCGATTCTGAACCACTATGAGACTGGGATATGTTTATAACATCCTTCCTGAATCCAGTACGAAAAGAAGCCCTACTCCCAATATACACTCAGATAACTAATTGTTTGAAAAGAGGTTGTAGCAACCGTAAATTCGGCTGTTACCACCGAATTGAGGTTGTCACAACCGAATTGAGGTTGTTACGACCGAATTTAGTCCCCACAACCGAAATTGGGTTGTAGCAACCTCGTTTCATAATAGATTCGGTTGTGACATCTGAATCTTCAATTATATTCGTTCAGTCAACTAAATTTTCTAAAATTTCGGTTGGAACAACCCAACGTGAAATTAATTCGGATGCAACAACAGAAATTGGTACCAAATTCGGTTGGAGTAACCGAATTTGGCTTCAATTCGGTTGTAGTAACAGAATTTGACACCAATTCGTTTGTAACTGTCGAATTTGGTAGCAATTCGGTCACAGTAATCGAATCTTGACTTAATTCGGTTGTAACCGAATTTCTCATGAATTCTGCAGGTATTCACACATTTTTTAAAACATTAAATTTTAAAGTTCAAGAAATAGGCACAATAAGAGATTATGTTCATCGTATGGCACAAGCTATGGTTCTTTGATTCCACTTGAATTGGCCGTGGCTGAGCAATGCTTAGTGTACGTGACTCTTCTATTTTAAAACGTGTTTTTCATACACGTACTAAACACCTATTGCATATTTCGGGAGCGGTGCCAAAAGTTGTCAATGTGTACGATTTGAAAATTATTGTAATGTTACATCGCATTATTATAACTGTGATGTCGTTGGGAAGAGTAATCAAAAATTTTACGACGATTTATAAACACGTGGTTGTTAGGACAGGTTTAATCTCAAACATTCGACTTTGAACACAAAATCATCAACTTAATCTCGTAGCCTTTTTTACGCCTTTTTCACACAACCCAGTAAAACAATTAAAACTCTCATCTAAAAATTTTAAATCTACCATTGAAAATTTTGATATAATAACAATGAAAAATATTATTATGATCTGTATTAAAACTGACACCATCTAACCCCATTTCTCACGCGAAATCATTAAATGACTTTGAAGTAGACATAAAATTCTGTAGGCGCTTGTACCTTTAGCAAATATTCCTGCTATGCGCTTAGTTGAAACATATTTTTCAGGTCACATTCATAAACTAAGCTTATTTTACAGTTCAAATCGAGGGAACTACATGTATACAGAAGTCGCAATGTGACTCGAGAAGAAAGTGAGAGACGAAGTCGAAAAGATGAACTCACAAACAAAAAACATAATCCATATGCATGAGTACATGTTAGGGTGGTAGATATTATAATCATTTTAAAAATGTTGATGTTTCAAAAAATATAAGAATCATCTCAATACAGACAAATTTATCTGACGCTAAAACTATTAAATCACCCCTAGTGTAGTCAAAACCGAAACTGGTTAAACGAATTCTGGCGTACGTCGTTTTTTAAAAACTTGTTAATTTCGAAAAACCGGTTTCACCGTTTATTTCAAGTCGATTCACCGGGTTTTTCGAGTTTTAAGTAGATTTTACATGACTGATATTTTAACACACAATTATATATATCTAAAGATATTTCAATTTCTCTCTATGGTTACTGAAACCCTCAGACAGACACCAAAGACATTGCCAACGAATGGTTTTGTAGCCTGAAATAAGTTATCCGATGGAAATACAAGATATATCTGCATGTGCGTGAAGATAAATTTGTATTTAAAATAGCAAAGACACAAACCAATTTACTTAGCAGAGCTCTGTTATAGAACTAACAGAGCTCTGTTACTCACTTTATTTTAAAGATAAATCGGCAATTTATTGATTTTTTCAATTAAATAATCGAAGCAGAAATTTAAAATACAGCAATTAAAAAAAACAGACTCCAAGCAAAATAAAACTCATATATATATGCAATCAAATCCCAAATATTGGTATTTAAATATGTCACATATAGTGGGAATATTAAGGCAAAATATGGGAAGAATTCTCCACGAACCAAACATATGCCAGTCGATAGTCCTTAAAAAGTGTCTTCGAAATATAAAATCTAGAATTTCCCAAGGACCTTCAGCAATTCAGAATTTGAAATTTTTATTGTGAGGTCCTTGTGCAAGATTTTGGCCCACTGTGGTCAAACGGCGAATTCTCCAAGAACCAAATATATGCAGTTGGGTAGTGCTTGACAAATCCTTTCCGTATATGCTAACCGCATATTTCAGAAGATCTTCATAACCGAAAATTCTTCATTTTGAATTTCATATACGAAAACAGTTTTTCGTCCACTGTGCCCAAACGAAGAATTCTCCACGAACCAAACATATGCCAGTCAATAGTACTTGAGGAGTGTCTTCGAAATGTAAAATCTTTAGAAATTTAAACTTTGAAATTTTCTGTGTGGGATTCCTGTGCAAAATTGTGGCCCACTTTGGTCAAACGAATAATTCTCCAAGCACCAAATATGTGCAGTTGGGTAGCGCTGGATACATCCTTTCAAAATATGCGCACCACATATTTCTGAAGACCTTGAGAACTTGAGAACACTTTGAATTTAATATACGAAAACAGTTTATCGCCCACTGTGTCCAAACGAAGAAATCTCCATGAACTAACCATATGCCAGTCTCCTGAGTTCGATCCCTGCTCCGACCACCTTAAAATTTCTTTCGACGGCGGTCACCTCGCATAGTGACGGCGACACTATCGAGTATTTAGCCATGAAAATGCTTCTCAAAAATACCGTTCGGAACCGGTTTAAACTGTAGGTCAAACGGGGGCAGTGGGGGCAGGATCTCAAGTACAAGAGACGCGCACACTACCCATTGCACCACCACTTGAGATAAGTACCTACTCTTAAAAATTTACCAATTCTTGAAAAAAGGACCAATTCTAAAAAAAATACCATTTCTTAAAAACAAATATCTTCTTCAAATAAATACATTCTCTTTAAAAAATACATTTTCTTACAAAAATTATATCTCTTGAAAGTACATTTTCTTAAAAATATAACCTTTTCCTAAAAAGAGTACCACTTTGTTAAATAGTACCTGGCATTAAAAAAAGTACTTCTTTGTAAAAAAAAAACTCATACTCTAATGGCTTTTTCTTACAGAAAGTACTTCCTCTTAAAAAGAGTATCTTTTCTCAAAAACATATTAGATTTTAGTAAAATAAGTACCTCGCTTTGAAAAAGGACCATTTCAAGAAAATTTAATACATATTCTTAGAAAAAGGACCCACAAATATATATATTTTTTAAAATACATTCTATATAAAAAATTTTCCAGTTTTACAAAACGTATCTTTTCGTAAATATCCATTTAAATTATTGTACTTTTCAACGGGCGCCTAAGGCGTGTTGGAACTAACTAGTACATAATACAAAGCAAAAAGAACTTCGTTCCAACCGGGTGTTCCCTGACACCTCGTGCGAATTTCATTTATTAAAGCTGTTTTAATACAAGGAAAGCCGATAGCCTATGTAGCTAGTGCTTTAGTTCCTAAGATTTATTGTAATTTTAATTATAATAAATATCAAATAAATAAATAAATAAATAAATAATACAAGGAACATGAGAAAAAAAACATTTAATAAATAGTCTGTCTCTTAGTGCTATTCTGTCGACTTTCTCCCAACTTTATTTTGCCGTCTTTGCAGGATAATCTCCTTGGTGCTGGTTTAACTTGATGGATAAATCTCTTTTCCTATAGGAAAGAATCGAATAAACGATTTATTTGCATTGACAAATATATTAAAGTTGTAGTATTTTAAACATAAAATATTTTAGTATAAAACCCATGTATAACCCATACAAGTCGCCATGGGGAAATAGTAATGATAGTTTACCCATTACACATGGGGTTTGGTAGCGGTGTTTGCACATTACTCACGACGATGGGTAATGTGTAATGCTGCGATGGGTAATATCAACGTCCACCCTTTCGTCCAATCTCATCTAATATTTCTGGATGTTACAAACATAAGGACCCCAACATTAATTTGAAATACGCTGAGCCACAGTAGAGGTGTGGGGTATATTTAGTGTCAGTCATCGTAATAGATCGAACATCATTGTGTAATTGAAAATTGTCCATTGTCTTAATGAAATAATAGCATTCTATCCATGATCAATTAAATGTACCAAAAAAAACGCAATCCATCAAGGAAACATAATAGTCACTTAATGAAAAAATGTTCGTTCGTATTTCCGATAAAACTATACTTCGAGGTAACATACATACTATTACTAATATACTATGTATTTCTATAAACTATCATTCGTGATACGAACCTTGCATTTCGGTATAGTTTCAGACATCGGGACCTTATTCAAAATCTTCTCCTGATTTTTAACCCAACTACCATGTAAACTGAGTGAGAATAACTCGAAGAACGGAAATTTAAATGAACCAATTGTTGTGAGTTATCTTGGTATTACTCCGGATATGACGGTGGTATATTTAAGGACGCCTCTTTGTTGTATTTTCATCAGTGATTTTGCAATGAAAATTGTGGTGATTTTCTGCAGCATGCCGGTATTATAATGCCCCGCCTTGAAACGAAAGCATGCGGGGGTGTGCGGGATAGCCACAGACATTTTAGTACATCATTTTATTCTGTTTGTTAAATTTGCAACATTGATTTAGTTGCCAAGCATGGTTAACACCTAAAGGCTTCCAAAATTTTGAATTTAATTTATTTCATTTAAATGCCACAGATTGTTTGAGGCTCATTCCTTTCCCTTTGTTTAATGTAATGGGAAAATATTGTTTTTCTTTTATTTGTTGCACCTAGCAGAGGCAAGAGGAAACAAAATTGCATTGCAACAAATATTGTTGTTGAAACAAAATTATACACGTGATTATTGCTACGTCATGTTTTTCTCTATTCATCATTAGGACTGCTTTCAGCGTTGGAAGCAATTTGCGGTTTTTGCAACAGAGATATTACATATTACACTTATGCAATTTTGAAAATCAATAAAATAACACACACCCTAGTATACTAGAAGGATGCCGCCCATAACGACATAAAAAACTTCCTGTTTTTGGTCCTCGAAGCCAATTGAAGCGTGTTATGACGTCGTTATTTGTATGCCTCACAATATCCAGGATACACTTCGTAACCACATGTACATTCCCACTCATACACATCCATGACATACACTCACATATCACACACGCACACATTTACCTACATGGAGACACGAACAAAAAAAATAAGTTGTTGTAGACGTCGCCTATATTTGTTTGTATTCACTCAAGTGTACATGTGTGTGTTGCGTGTGATGCATGCGTTTATTCACAAGCTGTATTAAAATCTAAGCTCCTTGTAATTGTAGCAGAGCGCACAGTGGAGCAATCCAGCAAAAGATTATGCGATAAAATGTATGGATGTGTTTGTTTTATATCTGGTTGAGTGTGTGCGAAATTTCGACGTGCTAACATATGTATTTAGTGGAGACTATCGTTGATATCTTTACTTAATTAATTGCCAGTTTATATTCGTGTGTGTGTGTATATATAAATGTTATGTTTCATGGTTAATACATTTTTCTGCGAGTTTCGAAGGAAGGACATTTATGTGATTTTTAAAAATATTTATGTTGATTAAATGTGTTAGAATCGTATCCAAATCTTCGAAGTTTTGTAAATTTAGATACGTAATCTAACTAATAAAAACTCAACCCACTTGTACTCACAGAACTCTGTCATAGACACAAACCACTAAATATTGCAACTGACGAAGCTTTGTGATAGGGTTAACAGATCCCTGTTAACTTATGGGAAATCGCTGTTTATACGGAAATATATTTCACAAACTACTACAGCTAACAGTGCTCTGTTATACTTTTACTAGATCCTGTTAACGTATGGAAAATCGGCATTTATGCAGAAATATATTTTATAATCTACTAGAACTGATAGCGCTCAGTAGGTCCCTGTTAACTTTCAGAAAATCTGTATTTATACGGAAATATATTTCGGAAACTACTACAACTTATAGTGCTCTGTTATAGGGTTAACAGATTCCTGTTAAATTATGTCATATCGGTATTTATATGGAAATATAGTTATCTCATAACCTACTACAGCTAACAGTGCTCTATTACACGGATAACAGATCCCTGTTAACTTGCTGTTAATCGTTGTTTATACGTAAATATATTTTATAATCTAACAGAACTGATAGTGCTCAGTTATAGGATTAGTAAGTCCCTGTTAACTTACAGAAAATCGATATTTATACGGAAATATATATATAAGTGCTCTGTTAGAGGGTTAACAGGTTCCTGTTAATTAATGTCATATCGGTATTTATACGGAAATATACTATTTCACAAACCACTACAGCTAACAGTAGTCTGTTATTTCTAGATCCCTGTTAACTTATGGAAAATCGGTATATAACCAGAAGTATATTTTATAATCTACTAGAACTGATAGCGCTCAGTTATAAGGTTAGTAGGTCCCTGTTACCTTACAAAAAATCGATATTTGTACGGAAATACGTAAATATATATACAAAATCGGAAATATATTTCACTGATTGTTTTCTTTTTCACTGCCATTATGATCGGTGGCGGGAAGCAACCCCAGTTCACCGGGTTTTTGCAGTTTACCTACTAACAGTATATTTGATTGCAGCCGCCATTATGGTTCAGTAACTGAACAGGACGCAATATGTCGAACCTGGATTTTCTTCTTCTAGATTCTATCCGCCGTTCGCCCATATATTGGCTCATTGACCCTCTAAGGGAAAAAGAATATGACCGATATCTTGATGAGCTTCAGTGACATCAGTCACCTACTAAACCTGAGACATATCAGTGGTTGCATAGCCAATCAGGCTAGTCATAGGAAAGTCTTGACTTCAGCCGCTGGAAACAAAAATATTCTAGCATTGCCCGGGAACCACCACGTGGAGGAAAATGTCATACGAACATGATTGAGCAGAGAAGGCTCCCAATCTGTGGCTCCCATTTGGCGATTAACCCAATGCGTGAACGTTGATAACCGTTATAATTTCGAGGTTGTGGACGAATTTATATACCTCGGATTTGCCGTAAAGAAAAACAACAACGTCACCCTTGAGATGAAGCGGAAAATTGTGATTGCGAATAAATGTTATTTAGGGCTAAGCAAGCACTTTAGAGATAAAGGTCTCTCGCGACTAACACAAGGCCAGCTATACAAGAATCTGTCTTGCTGTATAGCGCAGATCCCTGGGTCTTATCGCAAGCAGACGAAACATGTGCAGGAGTCTTCGAGAGAAAAATACTCCGAAAAATATATGGCCCTATAGTGCACAATGGCGAGAACCATGAGCTGTATGAGCCCAACATTGGCATAGTTAAGCGGTTCAATATAACTCGATTGCGCTGGCTAGGCCAGGTCAGTTGAATGGATGAAGACGAACCAGCACGAAGCGTTTTCGGAACCGAAATCAAAGAAAGACGAAAAATAGGAAGACCCAAGACTCAGCTGGAGGGATCAAGTTGACGAATCCTTGCGGCCACTTGGTATTACCAACTGGAGAGATAAGGAAAAAATCAAACTGATTGGCGAAATATGTTATCTTCGATTTGTGAGGCCCCTGCTCCCTCGGCGTTGTTCTAGACCGGATAAGTAAGTAACTAATTGTTCACAGGTTACTACAGCTGTTACTGCTCTGTTATACGGTTAACAAATATCTCGTAACTTATTGTAAATCGGTATTTATACGGAAATATATTTCTTAAACTACTGCAGCTGAGAGTGCTCTGTTATAGTGATAACATATCCCAGTTAATTTATGGAAAATCGGCATTTATATGGAAATATATTTTCTTGCCAATCGGGACAATATCGTATATTAAAACAAAAAACAAATTAAACGCTGACAATATTCTCAAATGGCAACCGATAAAATCTGCAGGATCAAAAGCAGGTTAATTTCCTATAGTTCTACACCCATAAGTTGGTACCGAGAAGAGTTTCTAGTCTATTTTAGAAGACTTAGCCACAGGAAAGTAAAAGACCTCAAGCCACAGAGGTTCCCCCGGTTGTGGCTAATCAGCGAGTTAGTCCGGTGAATGTTACATTCTGGCCATGTGATTCTGGCACGTTTCCATCCTATCCTATCTGGCCTTTGCTCGGGTGTTGCGACTGACACCATATGGAGTTCGGTGGAAGAGGATCCTGTCATGGCTAGTTCGTCAGCTCTTTCTTTCCCAAGGAGACCCTTGTGCCCTGGTATCCATATAAGACCAACATTCGGCAGTCGGCTTAGCTCGACAAGTTTCTCCCTACATTCACCAACGAGTTTAGATGCAGTGTTGTTGGATTTAAGTGATAGGAGAGCCGCCTGGCTATCTACAAATATTCCAATGCGCTCAGTTCTCCATTGTAGTATAAGTTTGGCGCAGGCTTCATTGATGGCCAGCACCTCCGCTCGGAAAACGCTGCACTTGTCTGGGAGTTTGAATGATAAATTGAGGCTTGCCTTTTCGAAGAAATATAATATAGTATTACCTTTGTGATTAATAAATAAAATCGATTATGAGCACGGAAAATCCTTTAAACCAACTCTTAGCTCAAAAAACGGTTACGGGGAACGAAAAACGTTGTCATTAACTATTATTTCAAGTACCGCAAATTCAAAGCACTTTTACAAGAATCGAAAAATTCTGCGATAAATTGTTGACTAATGCAAACGAGTTATTTTTCACGGAATATAATGATTTTTGGACAGAAGCGTACAATCATTAATGGAATCATTACTTTCAAATACAAATTTATTGTAGCACTTACGCTTTCCCTGAAATGGAGTTGAACCCAGTCGCCATCACTACCAATCTACATATGTATCTATTAGACATCCGCACAAGACGTCTTGAATGCCCATTCACAATATTTGTTTTTTACAAGCCATGTGTCGTAGCGATGTTGCAATAACCAAGTACTTCGGGATACTGCCGACAACGCATTCGTATTTGAGTGTGTGTGCTCAAAAACACAATACGTTGTGAAGCGAAGTGGAGTGTTGTATTTTTGTCTTCTACTCGTAAAGTTTCAAACACATATACTAATACATTTTAGCCAGAACACTGAAGTATTTGCATCCGCAACATCGGTACAGTGCATGTTTCGAAAAAAATCGAATATCTTGAACGGCCATTCAAGACCTATTGTGCGGATGTGTAGTATCTATCTACTCAGCCATCTCATCCTTGCTGAAGGAAGTGAAAACCATTTCAAAAGAGAACCTTTTCTATGTTTGTATTTGTATAAGCTTGTTTTCTCTCAAAGAAAAAACTTATGAGAGTGATAAATTGTGAGGTGCGTACAGATTTATTTTATTATATTTGCCGCAAAGGGAAATTATGAAAGTTTTATTGCAATTAAATAAAGTCGTTTGCAACAATGGAATTGTATTTTACGATAAAGGTAATTTGTTAAAATTATAAATTTGTTAAAATTATAAAATTTTCATGGTTGAACATGAGGTATCAAGTATCAAAGGAAATATTTTTGAGACAAAATAAATATTTTTGCGCCAAGCAAACATTTAAACGTTCAATATATTTTCCCCCTTTATCAACCTTCTGTAAATTTGTTTAGGCCTTAGGTTTGTTTAGGTCTTTAAGGTCCTTTCATTCAAATGCAAATATACACTTTATTATCTTAGCGTATAGGTGTAGATAGACAAAATTCATGGTTTCAATGAGGAGGGCCCCCACGCGATTAAACCAAAGCGAGAACGTTGATAACCGTTATAATTTCGAGGTGGTGGACGAATTTATATACCTCGGATCTGCCGGAAACAAAAACAACAACGTCAGCCTTGAGATCAAGTGCTTGCGAATATATGTTATTTTAGGCTAAGCAAGCACTTTAGAGATAAAGCCTTCTCTCGGGTAACAAAAGTCCAACTATACCAGACTCTCATACAACTAGTCTTGCTGTATGGCGCAGAATCCTGGGTCTTATTGCAAGCAGATGAAACATCTGTAGGAGTCTTCGAGAGAAAAATACTCCGAAAAATGTATGGCCCTATAGTGCACAATGGCGAGTATCGGCGACGCATTGGCGAGGTATGAGCTTTATCCTGACATTGACATAGTTAAGCGGATCAGGATGACGCGATTGCGCTGGCTAGGCCATGTCAGTAGAAAGGATGAAGACGAACCAGCTCGAAGGGTTTTCGAAACCGAACTCGGAGGAAGACGAAAAATAGGAAGACCAAGACTCTGCTGGAGGGATCAGGTTGACGAATCCCTGCGTACACTTGGTACTGCCAACTGGAGAGATAAGGCAAAAGATCGAACTGGTTGGCGAAATATATTATCTTCGTTTTGTAAGGTCCCCGACCCCTCGGGGTTGTTCGTAACCGGATAAGTAAGTAAGTATAGGTGTCTCTTTGGTATTTTACGAAGGTGTCAACAATATCGTGGGTTGAGAACGAGTTGACAGTGCACGAAAAGAATAATTTTATTAGAACCAAACGAAATATCAGAGCCCGTAGGAACAACTATTTCCAAATACAGTTTTCTTACTTCCTATTCCTATGATATAATTATTGGTCTTGTTTAAGTCGCCTTCTACCTAAACCACCACGAAATTATAATGGCTATAGACTTTATCGCATAGTGCCTATTTAGAGGAATATCTACACGCTGAAAAAACGGCCCTAGCAACATATTGCAAGAAACGAGGACATGTTTGCAGTCATTGTTGTCGTGAATTGAAGTTCTGCTCCTTTTTTGTTTCTTTGTTTCTTTGTTGGTTGTTTTTGTTTTTAATGGTTTTCAACAAACAAAATCACATTTGTTTCTCAAAAATGTATATTATAGCCTATAAGTCACTGTGTCTCAAACATGGAATATAGAATAGCAAACACAATGTATTTGGGCAGAAGCATACAATATTTTCGACAAGCTACAAACACGTTATATTTGCATCAAAACAACAAAAAAGGCAGAATTTTTAACATGTATACATCGAAGCTATTAACTTCGCCTTGTCCTCATTCACTGCCAAACCCATTTTATTTGATTCCACCTCAATTCTTGGAAATGGTGCTGAAACTTCCCGAAATGGTTGTGTGATAACATCCAAGTCATCAACTTACGCGAACAGCATATTACGTGCGCAAGGGTCCCCCTTGGCCCCCCGAAATTATTTCCTTAATATGTGATTTGTGAATGTAGTGGTATTTTTCAACATAAATATCAAGTTGGGCGCTCCCGAAATAAAATCCTGCGTACGGTACTGATATAACTACTGATTGTTTTCTTACGTATTATCCCCATTACGATGTTGAAGAGATCGTAGGGTAGAGTGCCGCCTTGGCTGATGTCTCACCTAAATTAACTTCGTTTAGGCAATTCGATTGCGGCAAATGAATCAACTTGCTCCGCTGGAAAAAATGAATTAAATCGTTTACGAGCACAGAAAAATGGTTACAACAACCGATTTATCTTTGCGACAAATTGATTTTGTTTTTAACCCCTACGAGATATATTTCGGTGAATATATTCACTGAATAGAAGTAAATTATTGAATTTTAAATACCGATTTTTTGCGATCTACTTACGGATACGATTCTTTGTTTTTCTTGAAAAAGGACATAATCAATTCAAGAGGTACACATTTTTGTATAAACTTGATTTCTCCCAAAGGACACAGAAACCATACATGACATTGATCACATTTCTTCATTTGTCGCAAAAGTAAATTTTGATTATTTTGGCGCAAATGAAAGTTCTTTTACAACAAAAAATTTTACGGTAACAAATTTTTAGATGCGGGAATTTTTAAAACAATTTTCGGTCTACCATGAGACTTAGTAGCAGACGGAGTCTTTTTCGCGCATTGTTGCATTTTTCAAAATGTGGAGAACATGGATTTTCCTTTTAAAAAAAAGCGCCTATTGATATTTTCACATTGAATAAATCACGTTTGCAATCATCAAAATTTGTCCTAAATACACCACCACCACTGTGCTTTACAAAGTTTACTAATTCTGGCTGGTAGTGTATTAATATTCCTCACCACAGTAGTTGACCTCTTGGCGTCGGTTTTATGAGTTTTTGACACAAAGAATCCAATGTCTAAACACGTCATTTTAAAGCTTGTATACGTGGGTATTCCAAACAAAATGGAGGTGAAAACCACATAACCACTGAAGGATATCATTAAAGCAAAATTCAAAAGGACCAATATTCCATTTTAAATAAATTAAATAAGATAAACTAATATTATCATATTAATGCTTAGATCTAATTACTGAATGCCACTATTAAAGAAAGCTACGAAAAAGGAACCTCATGTCATATAAGAGGGAGAGAGAGATTATAAGAGATAAGATATTTCAAGCATCAGAGGGCTGAAAGATTGAAAGCATTAACGAAATCATTATTTGGGAAAATAATTTTTTTTCCAAAACTCATATAATGGAAGTTAAAATAACTTCATACCTCCATTACATTAAAGATAGCGATTGGACAGAAGTTTTGTTTTCAGCACTTACAAATCATTGATTCAGATCTTTCAATTTGCTCAAATCTGTAGCTGAAATACATTATGCAGGAACCATGTATATGGTTGGAACATTCATATACTTATGTGCAAAGAATTTTGCTCATGAATTATAGATCTGCTGAGTTTTTGTTTCTTTGTTGTCTGTCACGTTTTTGTTGTCACCAGTTTTCAACAATTAAATCAAAATTTTTGTCACAAAAACATAAATTTTAACATATTAATCATTGTATCTTTATCCTATGGTAACCTACTACATAGGGCAATCTCTCAATGACAAACTATATACACTCGCTGTATGCATACATATTGAGGGAGCGTTCAATAATGTCCGGACCGAAACACTTATCCAATTTATGGTGGACCGTGCATTAAAAGACTGGATCAACCATATGCTAAGGAAAAGATGGATAAACTGTGGTTCCCATGATGTAAATATTAGAGACAGATTACAACGTGGAACTCTACAGGGAGGGATTATGTCACTACTCCTATGGGTCCTCACAATACACAGTCTCCTAAGGAAACTTATCGATGAAGGACTTAAACCAATCTGCTACGCAGATGACGTTATAATACTTCTTAAAGGAAAGAACCCTAACCAATTATGCAGAGAGTCCGATAGGGCACTGAGTATAGCGTATGAATGGGCACAGCCAAGGGACTTAAATGTAAACCCGGACAAAACGGAAATTTGTATATTCACAAGCAAGGCTAAAATCTCAGATTATGAAGAGCCACGATTCTTGGGAAAGACGATTAAAATATCCGATATGGTTAAATACTTAGGAGTAGTCTTAGATCGGAAACTGAATTGGAAGCACCACATAGAGGAAAGGGCTAATAAGGCCTACAGATGCTGGTCGCTATACAGAAGGGCTATTGGGTCCAAATGGGGCCTAAAACCGACTATGACACACTGGCTCTACATAAGCGTAATCAGGCCCGTACTAACATATGCTTCTGTAGTATGGTGGACGGCAGTTGAGAGAAAATGTAACATCGCAATACTGCAGAGCGTTCAGAGATTGTGCTGCATTGGTATCAGCGATGCAATAAGGACAACCTCGACAAATAATAATAAAATAATAAAGTTCCTTATCGCAAAAAAATACGAGGCTGCCCTTGCGGCAAAACGCCTACAAGCTACAGGTGAATGGATCAACAGGGATCTTACGTCAAAACACCAACGGATAACTGGGGCCTTAGTCAGGTACACGCAAGATACGAGTGAATCTGACCGAATACCCGATATAAGGGTTAAGGCGAACTGCGTGACCCTAACGCCAACTAGAGACGCCTGGGAGAATGGGACCCTGGCACCAATGCCAAATGGGACTTGCTGCTACACGGATGACTCAAAGCTAGGCGAAAAAACGGGTCTAGGATTCTTCATTGAAAATCAGTTGCAACGCGAGCCGCAACAGAGCGGTATTTGGAGAATTGGAGACAGAAAACCCGTTAGTTTAGGAAGAACAAGCGGTCGTGGAGAAAGCGAGAGAGTGACCTAATTGAATCTTATAGAAGGAATAATGAGGACCATAAATTCTACCGAAATGTATAAAGCCAAGCCAATAGAAATGGATCAGGGCCTTCCTTTTTTAGAGATAAGGACAGGAATCTTATCAGAGATGTGCAGAGTATGCGGGGAATATTGAGATATCACTTCTTTGTTTTACTTTTCCCAGGAGTCTTCAATATAGACGAGGGCGTTGACCACAGAGAGGACGACGGCGCCAACTGCCATTGTCCTAGCCAATGCGAAGTTAGAACTGCAATTTAACGACTTAGGAATAACAAAGCCACTGGTGCTGATGGACTAACTGCTGAGCAATTTAAGGCTGGCGACTATGAGTTGGTAACATGCATGCATCAGCTCATGTGCAAAATCTGGCTGGGCGAATGCATGCCCGACGATTAGAGTCTGTGCATACTGTGTCCTATATTCAAAAAAGGCTACTAAGGTTTACATACAAACTATCCTTATCCTTTTATGCATCGCGTACAATGTCTTCTCGAGCGTAATGTACGAAAGACTACAGCCGTTTGTTGCAGATCTGATCGAAATTTATCAGTGTGACTTTAGGCCTGAAAAGTGAACTAATGACCAGATATTCACATTACGGCAAATCCTGGAGAAATCCCAGAAAAAGAAAATCGACAACTACCACCTCTTTGTTAACGGTCCGCCAAATAACTTTTTATTTTTGAAAATGCTATAAAAAAAAACTACTGAATATTTTCTCAAATTTCTTTTTTTATTTGAAAGTACAATCCTTCCGGTTAATAATGGAAACTAATTTCATTCCATGCAGTAGCCTACACGATCGGTCCAATTTTTAAGCACATTATCGATTGTGTGCAGCTGTATTTCACCAATGGCTTCACGAATATTGTCCTTTAAAGCGTCAATTCTCTCTGGGTTGTCGGCGTAACACTTATCTTTGAGGGCACCCCACAAATAATAGTCCAAAGATGTCAAGTCGCAGCTCCGAGGTGGCCAAACGACATCAGCTCTGCGGCTGATAATGTGATCTTCAAAAACAGGGCGCAAAACATGGTGTGTAGCTTCGGCTGTGTGGCACGTAGCGCCGTCATGTTGAAACCAAATGTTGCCAATATCCTCCTCTTCCATTTTTGTGAACAAAAATTCGTTCAACATGGCCCGATAACGATCGCCATTGACTGTAACGGCCACTCCTTGCTCACTTTCGAAGAAAAATGGCCCAATTATGCCTTTGGACCAAAATCCGCACCAAACAGTGACTCGTTTTGGGTGCATCGGCTTTTCAATGTATGCGTGCGGGTTTTCTGTACCCCAAATGCGACAATTTTGCTTGTTTACATACCTGCCAAGATCAAAATGAGCTTCATCAGAAAAGATGATTTTTTTGGCAAAATCGGCATCTTCTGTAAGTCGATCGCAGGCCCACATTCTGCAACATCACCATTATTTTCAAAGGTATGTCGCAATATTTCCCAGCGTTGTTCAAGCGTATACACAACCATATTCGTTCAGCGGAAGGATAAAACCATTCACGAAATAAGCATTAGTGGAAAAAAAACGTTAGATGGCGGACTCGTTAGAGTATAAGGCTGCCTTCGATAGTCCGATACGGGGAAAACTGTACTAAGCTATATCGGTGCTTGGTATTCATTCTAATCGGACACGTCTTTGTATAATGACACTAACCTACACTACATCCTCAGTAAATATTGGCAAAGATCTCAGCAAACCTTTTAGGACAAAGCGTTTAAATCATGCGATCTCTTCAACAAATTAATTGAGATTATCGTGAAAAGTCTACATGAATAAAACTATCAGGAGAAAAAGTTACATTCTGCTCCCGTATGCTGATGATTTAGATATCATTGGGTGAAATCTGCGAGAAGTTACCGCAGTATTTTCGAGAATTGAGAAGGAGTTTGGAAGTAAACGAGGTCAAAACAAAATTAATGGTATCAAAAAGCGGAACATCCTACCCGATTGCATGAAAGGGTGAACGTTGATAACCGTTATAATTTCGAGATTGTTGACGAATTGAATTACCTCGGAACTGCCTGGAAATCAAATGGATAATTGTGCTTGCAAGCATATGTTATTTGGGGCTAAGCAAGCACTTCCGAGATAAGACTCTCTCTCTAGAAGCAAAGATCCAACTCAATCAGACCCTCATACAACATGTCTTGCTTTATGGTCCAGAATCCTGGGTCATATCGAATGCTGATGAAACATCACTGGAAGTCTACGACAGAAAAATGCTTCTAGAAATATATGGTTCTATAATAGAAATCGGCGACTATCGACGAAGCATGAGCCACGAGCTGTTAAATCTGCATCACGACATCGACGTATTTATGCGAATCCAAATAACGCGTTTACGCTGGATATGCCATGCCAGTAGAATGGATTAGAATGATCGAGTGCGAAAGGTATTCGAAGATATACTCGAAGGACATCGTAACAAACGACAACCATGAGTTGGATGGAAAGACCAGGTGGAATATTGCCTGCGAGAGCTTGGTGTTACCAAATGGAGGAGAACAGTTTAAGTTCGAAACGACATTCACTGGAAAGACCAGGTGGAATATTGTCTGAGAGAGCTTGGTGTTACCAAATGGAGGAGAAAAACTGAAGGTCGAGCCTGAAGGAGAAACATGTTATTCTCATTTTGTAATGACCTCGACCCCTCTGAGTTGTTTGAGGCCAACTATGTAAGTGAGTAAGTAGGTAGTTAATATCATTTGGCCCAGGAACGAAACTATGCACCAACGAGTAAGTTGTTCATAGATGAAATTTACTATGTCCTTGTCAACAGGTAGTGTAGATAGCGCACATTTGATCGATTCCTGTAAGAGGTTGTTAAAAGCACAACTACGATAAAAGCGTACACCCTCAGTTGCATACATAGATTTCTGTATGAAGCTCACAAGAGCGTGTAGTTCAGTTTCCTTAGATTTTCTCTTGTTGCCATGAGAACAGCTGTGAAGTACCTAAGGATGTCCACAGATATGATTTAGTCATCATTTATGGTAACGGGGTTTTCAATAAGAGCGCTACAAAAGTTTTTTAAATAAAACAAAACCGGTTTTAGATACCAATGAAATTCTTTCTTCCTGTGAAAGTACGTTCGATGCCATTATGTATGGCACTCGATTTCTTTTGCATGGCCACCACGGGCACGCTTGCAGAAGTCCAGACGCTGAACCCAATTTTCGACGGTTTTCAAGCATAAATCGGCCGATGCTGCTGCAATTTCACGTTCGATATTCGTACGAAGTTCATCAATCGTCGCTGGCTTGTTGGCATTGACCATAGACTTGACGTAGCCCCACAGGAAATAATCTAACGGCGTCAAATCGCACGACCGAGGCGGCCAATCGACTGGGCCATTTCTTGAGATAACACGTTCACCAGACTTGGTTTCCAATAAATTGATTGTGGCATTCGCTGTGTGGCTTGTGGCGCCGTCTTGTTGGAACCACATGTCCTCCAAGTCTATATTATCCAATTGGGGCCAAAAATATTCGGTTATCATTGAACGGTAGCGATTCGCATTCACAGTAATATGCCGGTCTTGATCTTCACGGAAGAAGTACGGCCCAATGACGCCGCCGGCCCATAAACCGCACCAAACCGTAATTTTTTCGCATATTTTATAACGCATATTTTGCTTATTGACGAAGCCATTCAGCCAGAAATGAGCCTCATCGCTGAAGATGATTTTCCGATGAAAATCCGAATCATTTTCAAGTTGTTGCTCAGCGCAATTCACGAACATACGACGCTTATGGTGGTCAAGCGGCTTCAGTTCTTGCGTCAATTTGATCTAGTAAGGATGTAATTTACGGTTTTAGCGTCTCTGTTGAAAAACCCTTTATTAGGATGATGAAGTAAATACATGGAAACATCCATAAATTGTTATTGCTTTACTGGCAATTTAAATCATTTCACACAAACATTTTTCAAACAATTTATTACACGCCCAATTGTATGCATTGAATTAACTTGATAAATCACAATTTTAATGTTATAATGTGACAAAGTGTGCATTGGATCATTGTCTGCTTCAATAGCATACTAAATGCTAGAGATGCAGAGAATAGAGGAACTGGTTCCGAAGAATCGGTTCTTTACAAGAACCAACCGGACCGGGGCTTACAAGAACCGAAAGACGGGTACAAAAGGACCGAAAAACAATTCTACAGGAACTTAAAAATGGGTTGAGAAGAACCGCAAAACGGTTCCTAAATAAGAGGACTCGTTTCCAAAGGAACCAAAAGTGTTAACCTTTGGATGAGGATACGAAAATGTTTTTATCAAATTTTATATTCTTATAATAAGATAAGTAACTTAAGCCTCTTTGGGAAAGAAATTTGCTGAGAACCGAAACCGGTCCAAATACCCGGCTCTTCTCGGAACCGGACTCGACAGAACCGATTCTTAAAATATGCGGAACCGCACATCACTACTAAATACCACACACACTCATTTAAAATTCACATTTTTTTCTTTACTTTTACTCTCACACTTGAATGCAGACACCAATTCAAGTAAATCTCTTAAATATTGATTGGTCCCAAGATCCTATAAGGCAATTTAATGTAAAGTTGCTTTGTGAAAATCCTTGAGTGTGTGGTGCGCAACTGGAAAGGAAACGCACACGGATAGACACATAAGCACTTCGGTGTGTACTTATATATTTTAGTATGGATGGTGCGAGTTGAAATCGCCTGGCGCCTGTTATTGACATAAAAATGGAAAGGAAACAAGTTTGCCACTTCTTCGGAAGGATAAAGTCTTTTATGAAACTGTAGTGAATTGGAAAATGGTTAATATTTTACCGGCATTTTAAAGTGGCAGTTATTGGGCTACCACACAAGAGATGTATACAAATATAAATGAAAGGCACTTTTTATTCACAATCAATAGTGCCAGTTTGAATGTGTGAAAGGGCTTTACAACATTTCCAATGTGGGCAAATAATCCGAAAGATGTTTGATTTTTTTTTTTGTGGAACAGCAAAAATATACAATTAAATCTGAGTTTTTGTTACTCTGTTATGACAGGCAATTTCGGTTGACAGCCAGCGGTTGAAGTCTTTCATAATATTTTAAGAGAAAACGAAATATGTGAAGCAGTTGATAATTAAGGTATATTATGGAGGGGAAATGGATTTATTTTCAAGGAAGACTGTATATGCAATGGACATTACACTGAACTGCGTTTACTTACACCCTGAAAAATTTGTCTATTTTTGTTGTTTGGATGCAAATGTAACGTGTTTGCAGCTTGTCGCAAATATACTATACTTGCGTCCAAACACATTCGGCCTTATTCATAAAAAGTTGTGAGAGGTTTGCGAGACAGTTTATCATACAAAGAAACGTGTCTCAAACCTCTCGCAACTTTTTATGAATAAGGCGGATTGTGTTTGCCATTCAATATAACATGTTTGGATCACAATGATTAGTAGGTTATACTTATTATATATGTATTTGTGACCCAAATGTGGTTTTGTTTGTTGAAAACCACTGAAGACAAAAACGTGAAAGACAAAAATCAGCAAATCTTCTATTCACGAAAACAATGTTGTTGGGGCCGTTATTTTTCTGCGTGTACTTACCAACTTAGATGGCCTCAAGCAACCCAGAGGGTTCAAGGGCCTTACAATGTGATGATAACGTATTTAAGCAATCAGATCGATCTTTAGATTTTCTCCTCCTTTCAGCTGTCTTTCCAGTGAAGTCTTGGCCGACCTATTTTTTGATGTGCTCTACTATCCTCGCAGAAAAATTCGGTTGAGGCACCTGAATTAGCTGTAACCGTATCAATAGGTTGTTACAACCACAATAGAGGTAATCACAGTCAAGTCAGAGGTTGTCACAACCTCACTATAGGTCGTCACAGCCTCACTAGAGATCGTCACAACCTTACTAGTGGTCGCCACAATCTCACTAGAGGTCATCACAACCGCATTAGAGATTAACACAATCTCACTAGAGCCTGTGACAACTGAAATTTTAGAAACATTTTATTGACAGAACGAATATAATTGGAAATGCAGTTATCACAACCGAATAAATTATGAAACGATGTTACTTCAACCAAATTTCAGTTGTGGGGATTAAATTCGGTCGTGAGAAGCTCAGTTCGGTTGTGGCCACCGCAATTCTCAAACAATTAGTTCTCTGGCTGTACGTCTTCGAATACCTTTCGCACTGGTTTATTCTGATCCATTCTACTGAAATGGCCTAGCCAGCGGTTACGCGCTATTTTGATTATCATAAGTACGTTGATGTCAGGATAGACATTCGTGTATACCAACAATACAAGAATACAAAAAAGTATGAAAACAAAATGCATATGATGTTAACAAGTGAAACGAAAAATGACATGGGAAAAATTTAATCACATGTTTAAACGACTATACCTGATAGATAATTATATCATGATCAATACGTATAATATTTACCGCTCGTTGTTGTGAACAATTTAATTCCAATTTAGTTTTCAATCGGACATAAAAATCTATCCTTCAAATTTAGAGAAATAAAAGTATACGTAGTCTTCCATTAAATAAAATAATTTAAATGAACTAAGCCATTTTGCAAAATTCTGCTTTTGAGTCTCTCCTTGATAACATTTTCATTCGCAAAAAATTATAACAAAATTTATCTATGATACATTTTTTTGCCATTTCTCGAAATTTAACATGTGGCAACATTATCATTGCTCAAGTGGGAATTTAAGTGGGAAATTGAAATGCCACTTAATATCGCTTAGCTATCCCGTACAATTTAAGCTATAATTTACTATAGCGGGGTAAAAAAAAAACCCGCCTAATATTAAGTTTCATTAATCTGACAACAGCCAGAACAGCCCAGCTGCAACACTCACCTAAGTTGCTCATTAACATTCAAATGTTAGAGTTTAGCATAGTGCTGACGTCCTTGGAATTCAAATGTTAGTTCAGCCAAAAGAATAAAGCATTATAGTCAGTCTGTGTGGCAGAATTTCCGTCAAATTTAGTACATGGTGATTGATTGCTATAATTAATTGTACGAATATGACTGTTAATATTTTTATGTATATGACAACTCCTATAAATTGTGTCATTTGGTCACAGTTTCCTATTCCAGCGGAAACATTCCACATTAACATTTGTTTGATGTCATTTTTTGGTGAATTGGGAGCGCAATTTATATTTTCTATTTTTTTATTCAATTTTAGGTGTGAGGTATAACATAAATGTCATACTGTTTTCCACTTGTTTTTTTTTTTTTTTTTGATTTTGCGTTGAGGGAGTCAAATGATTTATAGCCATACTTTTTCTTTTAATTTTGCAGTCGCACTGTGAAATGAAATGGTTTTTTCCAAAAAAAAAAACATTGAGAGATATTTATATGATGAAAATAAAGTTTTTAAAAAAATAAATTGAGTTTTTAGTAAATTTCGTTACACCGCAAAAAGATAGAGCAAACTGGGTTGATTTTATTCATTCCAAAATTATAAATCTTCGATAGTTATTTAATACAGAAAACCACAGATCTGTACTGAATTTAAATCGCTATGTTATTTCCATCGTTGAAAAACATTATGCTGTTAAAGTATTGAATTGTACAGAGAATTATTGCACTCTTTTCCGCTCACATGTAGAGAGTCTGAGTAAAAGAACATAAACTAGTCTTATTCTCTTTTGTAGAATATTTGAATATAGGTGCACTATTCCGACAATGATATTACATAAAATAATACCAAAATTATAATCGTTTCAAAAGGCGTCTATTTTTCACATCAAAATTTTGAGTGGACCCAGTTATGACAAAAAGAGAGTAATACATTTTGAATCATTCCCCAGATGTCGCCAGTGCTTTTGAGTCACTCAATTCGTTCCATTAGTTCTCTATACTATTCAATACTCATTGGCGATGATGACGTGCTTGTTTGTTCGCTGCCGCTACATCGATACCATTATACTTATTGTCAAGCAGAGACTATTGTTGTACAACAACCACGTATGTGATGCTAACTCTGTGTGTTGTTTTCATGTATTCACTTTGATAGAATACCCTACCCGTGCCTATAGATGTTAACATATCAAAAAAATTCTAATATTAATTTCTTCGACCCCAAATTCGTTTGGGGTTTGCAAACATTCTGATAAAAAAATCAATTTTTAATTTTTGATACCAGAAAGTCCCGGTATAAAATGCTTGTTACGGGAAACTTTTGTAAACAACTCTAGTAAATTAATTTTGTTCGTTACACCCTATTGAATTGTCGAACTTCCAATTTTTCATCTCCAGGGATGTGGCTTATTTTCATCTTGGGGTCTTCGATAATCGGCAAAACTTTCGCATTTAGGGTTCAGGAAATACACGAGTGATTGTTTGGAAACAAATGCATTAACAACGTGTCTCGGTTTGGTGTAGGTTTTGGGCTGGTGTATTCATCAAATCAATTTTCTTGGGAAATGCGTCCGGTAGGGCACTAACAGTTAATGATGCTCTGTTATAATTTGATGATCTAGTTTCATTGCTGCTAAATTAAATGATATGGATGTGGACGACATGTGGCTTCATCCAGATGGAAAGAAAGAAAACAAATTGCATGCGGTTCATTCACGCTTCATACATGAATATAGAAGTGGAGTATATATTTTCTCAAAAAAATCCAAAATATTCCACTGTAACTTGAATTACAAAATGTATAAGATCATCATTAAATTTGCCCGTTGTTAACTCAAGTAAAGATATTCAAAGGACTTCACAAACAAAGAGAATATATAATTTTTCATAAAGAAAATTACACTAATGAACGAAACCTAATACGAGTATGTACTAGAGTATATTTGTTTTGACCTGGAACATTTTATTTATATTACAAGAAATTGTACCTTGTATAGAATCATTTCATATTAAAATTATTCTTTTCCATTGTTAACAATTAATTAAAAGGATATTACTCGCATGTAGATTTGTTTCAATTTCTTTACATTATAACTTTTCTGTCATGGTAGGAGGGGGAGGTCTTATTATACATACTTTTTGTTTCTTTATCATGTGTGTAATTGTATGGAAAATGTTATCCTGTTAACGCGAGCACAGTTGTATACGTGAGTAAACCTTTTCGAATGATGTTCAGAGCGTAATTTCAATTTAACACCAATTTGTAGAGCAAAAGGTTTAAGCAAGTGTTTATTCATATATTAAAATACATTTCGCCATTTCAATTTATGATAGGAGTTAATGAAACAATATCATTTCAATTCTTTAGACTTTAATTTATATAGACTTTAGTATTGAATACTTCTCATCGAATGGGAAAGCTTCGCCACACAAGTGAAATTATTTGTCGGCTCTACGAATATATTCACCAAACGTCAGCTGTAACTATATGGGACGTATAAAATGCTTCGCAATAAATAATCAAACTGCAAATGAACTGAAATGTTTGATTTTCGTATACATACATATAACATTTTAACACGAAGTGATAATATATATTAGCATTCAAATCATGTTGCTAAATTTTTAACTGCGATAACTGTATTAAATGTGAATAGTATAAAGAAATTTTCAATACTATTTGAATTTTAGAATCCGCACATGATTGATAAGTTGTAATTGATCTACTCAGTCCATTTTACAGTTTGTCATTACAAGAAATCGGCATTTTTTTCCTGAATACCATTCAACGCTCATAAGATGAACGTGTGAAAATCATAAATTTGGTGTTTCAGCAGAAATAAATTTATTGAATTTGAATGAATTTCTACATTTAATAATTGTACCTTTAAATACCCAGTCTCCTTTTATAATTAATTTGCTGGGCAACATGTTGTTAACCCACTGGTATTTTTAAATTAATTTTCTTCATTTATGAAACCATAACTCATTTATTACATTACACTGCTTATCACCGGGTGTTGCAAAATAAAAGACTAGGTAATTGGAATAAATTCGAATACTAAGTACTGCCAATTACACTGGCATTAGAATTGTGTTCGTTATATACAGATATTATTGACAGATATGGAAGTAAAACACAAATCACTGGAGTTGCTCGAACAGCCAAATTTAATGTGTCCAAACTAGCACAATCTAAATATGGCAACAAAGAGATTCAACAGGAAAATTTTTGTAAAGGACTTGATATTAATAATGAATATATATATATTTCCATTACATCCTAGGAAAGGATAGGGGAGAGCTTCTACCAATCAGCTAGCTGGCAGCTTTCACGTTGTACACTCACTAATTGTAGCCTATAGTTTCACACCAATTCCGAACGGTATTTTCTGAAGCTTTTCATAGCTAAGTACTCGATAGTGTCGCTGTCAATAAGGGGTGTGACCGTCGTTGAAAGAAATGTAAGATGGACAGAGCAGGGGTCGAACCAAGAGTGCAAGAGTCGCACACACTAGCCGTTCCACAACCGACGGATTTAATATTTGTATCACAAAAATATTCAGATACTACTTTAATTAACAGATAATTCCTGTTTAAGTTTACTCATTGTCCTTAGTCAGTTTTTATGTTAAGAAAATTAAAAAATATATTTCAGTTTTCCCCTTTATATTTAATATTGTTTAATGACGAGTATTGTTTAACTAAGAATTTGAATGTTAAATAACACTGTGATAAGTGTTAAGTTAATATTAAAATCGCAACGAATTGTATCGTGGTTTTGTCTAGGCCTGAGGTAAGCTCAGCCATGTCCAGAGTCTTTCGTTAGGATCCACCAAACCTTTCGAAATAAGACCAGAATAGTTAGCCCTTTTTGGGGGGTTCAAATTCAGATTCTTTATCGATATTTAATTTACAAAGTAATTTGATTTACAGGAATAACATCAACTGGTTCACTCGGTGAGAACACTCCTTTTAGCTTGAGAACACTAGTCTTGGTTGACAACACTCTTCTGGGGGCACTTGTCGCGGCTTGACAACAATCTTCTGGGGCATTTGTCTCGGCTTGCAACACCCTCCGGGAGTACTAGCATTTGCTTGAGAAATCATCTGGGGCACGTTGCGGACTGGTACATTCTAAGGTGGTCGGTATTGGATATGCTGGTTCGGTATGTGCTTTACATGTCCGGTTAGAACGGTTCGGTATCGCTTATCGTCGGCTGGTTTACATGGGAACAGTGAGCCGAAACTCCTGTGTAGGAACAGTGAGCCGAAACTCCTGGGTAGGAACAGTGAGCCGAAACTCCTGTGTAGGAACAGTGAGCCGAAACCCCTGTGTCGGAACAGTGAGCCGAAACTCCTGTGTAGGAACAGTGAGCTGAAACTCCTGTGTAGGAACAGTGAGCCGAAACCCCTGTGTAGGAACAGTGAGCCGAAACCCCTGTGTAAGAACAGTGAGCCGAAACTCCTGTGTAGGAACAGTGAGCTGAAACTCCTGTGTAGGAACAGTGAGCCGAAAGCCCTGTGTAGGAACAGTGAGCCGAAACCCCTGTGTAAGAACAGTGAGCCGAAACTCCTGTGTAAGAACGGTGAGCCGAAACTCCTGTGTAGGAACATTGAGCCGAAACCCCTGTGTAGGAACAGTGAGTCGAAAATCCTATGTAGGAACAGTGAGCCGAAACTCCTGTGCAGGAACAGTGAACGGATCCCAAAATTTGCTCTTGTCCTTTGCAGAACTATAATAATGCTATAATCTTGTCTGGTTGTTCGCTCGGAGGCGACGACACGAGTCTAGTTTTCCTTAACACTAAGTACCTTCGCTCTAATGACGCAAATGAGAATTACATTCAAGCACTCATTCTTGTGCGGTCATTAAAACTAATTCGCTGCTACCATGTACACAACGTCGACTGAGCTTGTGTGTTTGCAAGTGAGTGTGACTGTTCGCGGTGGTTGGTGCGACTGATGGATGTTGTGTATGCTTAGGTGACGGGTAGACCAGGGAAGTATGCGGGTGGGAATGGCGGTGAGTGTTTGTTATTATGTACGGACGGATCATGACGTCACGTTAAAGATTATTTGCAATATGTTAAACCAACATTTGAGTATTAATCAGCAACTCGTCAACTTATTATTGTTTTGTCGTAAACGCCAATTGTTTGCAACGGAGATGCCAATATTCACAGCTATACCACTATTACCAACTATCAATTTTTAGGGCTACACAAACAAATTAGAATAAACATGGTAAGATATACCAAAAGTCTGACAACAGATTTGGAAAGAGAACGCTCAATCACCAGTAGACACAACATCAACTCGAAAAAAACTGTGGTGAGTGTTGCAGCTTCGATATTCTGACCATTTACAATGTTACCACGAACGGTTGAAGAATTTGCTAAAGACGAAGTATAGATGGCGCGATATATTTCTGTCGACTACAATTTGTGATTGATATAGGTTTCCGATTCTTGACACATTTCGAGTCAGTCTCATTTCAAACGTGCAAAAGCATACATCTTCAAGATACAAGTAAAAGTATTGAATATAAAAATATTTCGAAGTTGAGTTGAGCAAGTAACTGCGATGAGCGTTGCAGCGTGGTTGTGCAGGCCGTTGTCATGTTGGTATAGGTGACTGTATAAGTAGGTTGAAAGCTACCATTTTGTATCTCTAACGAACGTTTGAGATAAAACCAATAAGACTTAAAGATATGAAAATAACCCTAGATGCTGAAATGTAGGTAGTGAATTTGAAAGTTAAAGGAAATTTTCTAGATGGCGCAGGAATAGTTGAAATGGATATTTTTAAAAAGAATGTTATTTTCTCATCAAAACTATTAGAAACATTAATCATATTAAGTATCTACATAGACAAATAAAAAACCATAGATGGTGATAGATAAGTGGTGAATTTTAAATTCAAGGGAGATTTTCTAGATGGCGCCGGTGGTGGATATGGACAAATTTCCCTGAAAACAAAAACAATTGAAAAAACTATTCAACCATTTGTATTGTCAAGAAATACATAGATAAATAAAAAACCATAGATGGTGAAAGATATGTGGTGGACTTTAAAGTAAATTGAAAGTTTCTAGATGGCGCCGGAGTGGTGAATATGGGCAAATTTCCCAGTAAACAAAACCATAGATAAATTTAAAACCATAGATGGTAAAAGATAAGTGGTGGATTTTAAAGTAAGGGGAAATTTTCTAGATGACACCGGAAGGGTGGATATAAGCATATTTTCCTGTAAACGAAAACTATTGAAAAACCTGTATAACCATGCTTTTTTGCCTTTTGTTTTGTCAAGAAATATCAAAAGCGATACGCTTTGCAATTCTTTATATTCTATTTTCAAATTTAAACAACAGAATCGAAATAAAAATGATATGTGAGTGCTGTTTCGTCGCATCCGAGTTAAAATGGTCGGACGGAAACAGCATTTGCCATCTGGTGAAAATTATGAATAAGTAAAGGAATCATCTATGGTTTTTATTTATCTATAGTTGAGTCATAGACAACCATAGATTCATTAGTCTTTTATCCATCGCGTACAAGGTCTTGTCGGGCGTATTATGTGAAAGACTAAAGCCAATTGTTGAAAACCTGATGGGATCCTAGAATATGCCAAATCCTAGAATAGACCCCAGCAAAGCAAATCGAAGCATATCATCTGCTTTCGATAGCCCCATACGGGGAAAATTGCACGAAGCTATGCCTGAACTTGGAATTCCGGCAAAACTGATTCGCGTCTGTAGAATACCGCTGACCAACACCAAATCAGCAGTGAAGGTGGGGAAATACCTCACCGAACCATTCTGTATTAAGCAAGGACTGGAACAAGGCTACATACTTTCATGCAATCTCTTCAACATCTTAATAAATAAAATAATGAAAAAAGCTGCAGTAGATAAGAGTAAGACCATCAACACGAAAAGATATAGATTGTTGGCGTATGCTGACGACATGGACATCATTGGGCGAAATTTGCGAGAGGCTACTGCAGTATTTTCAAGAACCGAAAAAGAAATCAGCGAAGGCGGGTATTGGTGTTAATGAGGACAAGACAAAATTGATTGTGCCAACAGCTAGACAAACCTCTCAACTTGGTCTGCACTTGAGCGTTGACATCCGACTTAATTTGTCTACCGTGAATCTGCCATGAACAAGGACAACAACGTCATTCTGGAGATAAATAGGAGAACTGTGCTTGCTTTTGGTCACAGCAAGCAGTTTACTGATACTTGAATCTAGAAGAACAAAGTTATCTGTATGCAGACAAAAGTTCAGCTATATCAGACTCTTATTTTACCTGTCCTGGTATATGGCCTCGAAACTTGGATCATATCGCAAGCGGATGAAAAACACCTGAGAGTATTAGAGAAAAAATTCTCTATTAAATATAAGGTCCTATTAAAGAAACCCGCGAGTACTGATGTCGTTGGAACCAAGAGCTCTATCATTTGTATTCTGACGTGGAAATAGCTAGGCGATTCAAATTAGGCTAATGGTGTTGGCTACGCCATGTTATCAGAATGGATGAAGATGAGCCAGCGCGAAAGGTTTTCGATAACGTACCCGATGGAAGCAGGAAAAGAGGATGACCAAGATACCGCTTGAAAAACTGGGCCAAAGAATCCCTCCGTATCCGTGGTGTTACCAATTGGCAAGAATAGCTGAAGGATAGAACCAGTTGATGAAATATGTTAAAATTTGTTTAATTTATTTATTTGGTTGTTTAACTAATACTTATGTTTAACGCATCTGACCTCATACGGTTGTACAATGCCCCTGAGGTGTCAGGGGATACCCGGTTGGAACGAAGTACCTTTCGCTGTATATTATGTACCAGTTAGTTCCAACACGCCTAAGGCGCCCTTTGTAAAATACGATATTTTAAATGGATCGTTAGAAATTATACTTTTTGTAAAATGATAATTATACATTCCCGAGAAGTTCCTTTTTTAAATAGAGGTAGTTTTTTTATTAAAAGCTAATGTTTTTTTAAGAAAATGTACTATTTCTTTAAGAAAAGGCCATGAGTATGAATTTTTTTACAAATAAGTACTTTTTTTAAGAACAGGTACCTTTTAAGGAAGTGGTACTTTTTTTAGGAAAAGGTTATTTTTCGTAAGAAAATGTACTTATTTTCAGAAAGGCTACTTATCTCAGAAAAGGAAAGAAAAGAAAAGGTATTATTTTATTTTTAAGAAAAGTGAAGGTAATTTTTAGAGCAATTTGTTTTTTAAAGAAATGGGATTTTATTTTAGAATTGGTAGGTACTTATCTCAAGAGAAGTTATTTTGTTTCACAAAAAAGGTGCTCTTTAATGAAAAGTTAGTTTTTTGATGTAAGAAAATTTACTATTTTAAGAAAGGTACTTATTTACTAAAATACTTTTTTAAAGAAAAGTTGCTTTTTATAAGAAAATTAGCTTTTTTTAATCCAAGGGTCCTTATTTAAGATAAGGCATTTTCTTTAAAGAAAAGGTACTTTGTTTAAGAATTTGAATTATTTCTAACAAAACTAAATCATGTCTCAAAAACGGTCCTGTATTTAATATAATTATGCAGGAATATTCAGGAATAACAACAATAAAGAAAGGAAGAAAGAAATAAGATATTTTTCGTGAAGAATTTACTTTTTTCCAGTCTTGCACTTTGGCTTTTCTAAACTTACTTTTTATTGGGTTCAAAACTACAATATATACAAATATTGGTTGCAGGCTCCACCTAGAAAACTTCCTATTAAACAAGAAATTTCCCAACATATGTCAGACATCTAGTTAAGCCATTAGTCTAGCCACAAACCAAAGCAAAAGTGCCCAATATAGTTGATAATACTGGGTTGGAACACAATAGTGTTAAAAAAAGTTCTTAAATTTTTTTTCAGTTAGCCCCCAACCCGCAACGTGCGATAAGGAACTTCACCCCAAAAAATAAGATGTCTTATTTTGTGCGTTTAAATATAAACTGATGGGAAATGCATTCCACTTCGCTATTTATGTCATCACTTTCCAAAATCATCTCGAAAATAGCGCTATCTATTTCTAATTTGTTCCAGAATTGTTTTTAGCGAATTCATCTACTATTCATGGAATGCTCGTATATTGTAGTTTCCAACTTACAGCCACGATCATTTTGTCGACGTGTAATAATTATTAAACGCAACTAAAAATGTCTTTGAGATTGAAGTGATATTTAATCCAAAAATATAAAGTATTTTTTTCCTAACATGATGAGATATATAATAAACACTTTTTCTTATCAATAAGGATTACGCTACACCCTGTGTAGCAATTTCGCTACACCCTGTGTAATCATGTTTAATTGCATTCGTTTCACATATTGCATGCGATTTGTTATTTCAGAAAACCACAAATTTAAATGCAATTTTTATGTATATTTTTTCTTTTCTCCTGTTTTGATTATAGGCGTTTCCATGGATGTCTATTTAAACGACAAGTGACCAATTTTTAACAAATATCACCTTAAAACCAAAAGGCGTGTGTGGACGAAAGATAGCAATAAACACGAACAAAATACAATACAGCCGGACAAGTACTGACGGAAAAGGATATATAAAATTTATGTCGACAGAAATTTGTATGGCACACCATACAACGTCACATCCGGTGCACAACAACATGTTGAGTATGTGCTGCTCGAGTTCAAATGTGCCATTGATAATGTATGGTTGAAGTTGATGTGAGGAATTCCAGAAATTTTACAACCCAATGAATATAATGATGATCAACAAAAGGACTAAATTGTACTGTTAATGAAATAAAAACTGATTACGTGTACAACAATAAGTTGGCAAATAACACTGCAAAGGCAGTAGTGCCTAAGCAATAACAAAGGATGTCTAACGTCATAACAATTTTGGCGTGGCACAAAGACAACACCCTCTGAATGTATGCTGGAATCACGTGATTAAAGTCTTGAACATTTATTGTTTTTTTGCTTTTAACAAACAAAGGATTTTCCTGTACTGTCAAAGAAATTTGTGTCCAACCGGAATATGCAAGGATAAGGGAGTTTTGCAGAGAACGACAAACACAATTTTAGCAAACCTCTATATATAGTTGTATCCTTGTTAAGTTCATAAGGAGCAAAACCATTAAAAGATATGCTCAATTTGTATTAAACAAAAGATTACTAGAATAGCGAAGAATACGCAAAAGAAGAAAGCAATTTTAAAACAAAACAATCTTTGCAGAGTGTAATAATGACGTCACCTCCAATTATCCTTAGCAGAACGCCCACAACTACAACAAGCGTCGTCAACCACCATAATCTTAAGGACTTGGTACATGACATGCCACCATATAAGCAACAGCAGCTACAACAACAACAAAATCAAAAACAACAATCATAGGGATACGCGACAGCGTAATAACTATAATACTGTCTACCAACCTAAACTACTACGATACTATTAAATACAAACAAACGAAGCAGAGCGCCCAACTGCCGCAAGGACCTCTCTCACACACACACAGCGTGAGAGAGAATAATCAAGAAACTGTGTGTGGCTGTGAAAAGTGAGACATTAAAACTACGCATTGCCCCGTAATTAAACGACCAGCTCCGTCCGTGACTGTGACATACGTTTCGTTGTTGCGCCAACATAAAGATTGCAGAATTCCTTTAATATTTGCCGTATCGTCAACATTGTCATTATCTGCTGCTTCTCATATTTCCGTTTCCGTTATCCTGTTTACGCTAAGAAATACCCACAGTGTTGTCATATTTACAACTGCTAATGTATCATCAACATCAGCGTCATTCTCACCAATACTTCCACAAGCCATAAACGTATTCGAGGCAGAGAACGAAGTAAAAGCACAACCAAGTATTTCCCCCTGCCCGGAACTGAAAGTCGTACAACTGCTGGTTGGTCTTTCCTGTCAATTCATTCATTTATTTCATTGTAAATAAATAGGAAACAAAACACAACAACAGCCGACACAATGTCAGAGAATCTACCTTCAACATCAACAGGTAAGTTTGTATATAAACAGCTAGACTGTATGTAAATACCTAAGACCGGGTCGAAATTACAATTATTACAAGAATTACAAAAATAAATCCCTAAATGCAACAATGGGGAAAAATTATATCGATCAGTATCTGTATATATGTTGTTCGTGAAATGTAGACTTTACATAGATGATACTTAAACAAGATAAGAATATTGGAAGATCCTTCCTTTATTGAAACAGGGCATTCGTTTGAAATCTGAAGATGTTTATTTTATTTCCCGTTTTAATTCGCACTCGACCAGATGTTATGATGAGATATTGGTGGCTGTTCATTATCATATTTACCAAGATCCAGAAGGATTCGTATATTCAGTCATTGTCTATATACTATATACAGGGTGATTCAGGAAGTTCCGGAAAAATTTCTCCAGCGTATTCCTTGGCTCATTTCATGAAGAAGAGTCCACTAGGACCATGTCCGAAAATGCAAGGGTGCGAAATGGCAGCGGGTTCAAAATTTTCGGATTGGTGGTCGGAGGGTAGTAGGGTAAAGTTGATGCATTCACAGGCTCCGCTACTGTGTGTGGGTGGCGTTGGATATTTCCAAAGCTTCCTACGGAGTCTATAGGGTTCGACTTTTATCAAATTTTGGAGCTTTTGATGCCGGTAATATATTATTTCGCTTTATTTCGAGCTTTCTCAGAAACCGCACTACACGTGTTGCTATAGATGTGGCTTCTTTCAAAGTGTAGGTCCCACAATACACCGTCATCTCTCTAATTAATTTGCACAATAGATCAAGCGATTGGTACTCCTAGTCAAATACAAAGTTTCCCTGCCGATAGTGGTAACATGCCACACTCCTCCTAACTTCCTAATTTCCAGACTTTCATAATTGACCAAGAGGCTAGTATTACTAACTCAATAGTTTACGTCGGTGACAACTGTAGCCATATGACTCCGAACTCTCTCAATCACTATTTTCGATTTCCCTTAGTATCGTCGCAGGGATGAACCAAGTTCGTGATGAAAACATAAGTTTTGTACATTCGAAACTAAGACGGTCACCTCGCTTAGTTACTGCATCAATATCGGGTAATTAGCAACGGAAGTAAAGCTTCTCTATACATAACGGTTTGGAGTCCGTCTAAAACTGTAGAATCTGATCAGAGAGACTACAAATTATAGAGCACACAGTTTACTAGTTCTGCAAAAGCAATTTAAATCATTTCAATTCAGTTCAATTCAATTCAGTTCAATTCAATTCAGCTCAAGTCAATTCAATTCAATTAAATTTAGTTCAGTTCAGTTCAATTCAATTATATTTAATTCAATTCAATTCAGTTCAGTTCAGTTCAGTTCAATTCAATTCAACTCAGTTCAATTCAATTCAGTTCAATTCAATTCAATTAAATTCAATTCATTCAATTCAATTCAATTCAATTCAATTCAATTCAATTCAATTCAATTCAATTCAATTCAATTCAATTCAATTCAATGCAATTCAATTCAATTCAATTCAATTCAATTCAATTCAATTCAATTCAATTCAATTCAATTCAATTCAATACAATTCAATTCAATTCAATTCAATTCAATTCAATTCAATTCAATTCAATTCAATTCAATTCAATTCAATTCAATTCAATACAATTCAATTCAAATTAATTCAATTCAATTCAATTTAATTCATTCAATTCAATTCAATTCATATCAATTCAATTCGATGCGATTCAATTTATGAGATGTAGTGCAAAACCAAGTTCTAAGAAAATTGGTTCATCAGGGAATCAGCCACACCTAAGTGCACCTGCATGAAGAAACGCCTATCTTAAAGGCCCCTAACCCACAATTTAGTCAATGTCAGGATTCAATGGTTCTAAACTAAGTAAGGCAATTCCCGGCCGATGATTATGAAAAGTCACAGAGTTTTGGAAGAGTTCATCTCGTCCCCTATTGTGTGCTTTTTCGTTATCCTCGGCAAGCACGTGGTGGGTGCTACGGAACGCATCTACAGGTTGGGGTTAGTGGATATCTCTGTTTATGGCCCAGCTGACCTCGGGTGTCCCCAAACAGATCTGCGGAGAAAATGGAAATTGTCGATTTGAGTCCATCTGTGGATCAGACTTATAAAAATATCGATTGCCAACAAAACTTTCTTGACCTGGCGAATGCGGGTGGCACCATTAAATAACAGCTGGGAGCACAAAACCTTTTTAAGGTCCAGGTGGTTGCTCGCAGTGGCTAGTGCCTGAAGTACCAGTTAGTTTGAAACTAATTACGTACCTAAAAAATCCATCCCACGCCAGGGCACGGGTAGGTGGTAAAACTGTACCTAGCCCAGCTGACACGAGTATCTGGTAAAATTTCCCCTAGTCCTGGTGGCGCCGTTACTTGGTGAGACTTACATGGAAACCAAATTATGTGTGCCATTGCTGGCTGCCGCTACCACGCAGCATAATTTGAGCTTTTGTTGCATAATATTTTTGGGATAACATTTTGCCAGATTAAAAAAAACATTGGAGTCCTTTCCTTTCCACATACCATGAAGGGATGGGAAAGGGCTACTCTCTCCAGACTCTCTGTTCGGGAACAAGAGATTAACATATATTCCGAGGGTTTATGATTTGAGGCAAATACTTTAAGATGTAATATTACTCGATTGTGTCATGTTCCGTCACTAACCGGGAGAAGTGACCGGCGACCGTTAATAGTGGCGAAATTTAAAAAGCTTAGTTACCAAATTGACAGAAGCTTTTGTCAATGCCGTGCTTTCTTATCTTAAACATTACCACAGGCAGTGAATATTTGTAGATGTTTCATCTCTCTTTGTTTAATTCAATATTTGAAGATATTTTCAATATTTGAAATATGATAAATGCATTTTATATGCTTTAATCGACCGGTAATTAATAATCTATTTTAAAATCCTTAGAAAATGTTGAAGGATATTTAAACAGATTATTTTGTTGATTTCTGATAAACTTTTTCGACCCCGTCAACTGGGTATCTTTTTTCTTTTAATTATTTACCTTAACTTTTGTCCTTCTTTTCCTTTGTCGTATATTAAATCACATTCCATAATCTTAGTTAGTAATTGTCCTAGGGCAAACAATAGAGGCGCTTAGTTATTTTGTCTAAATTGTATGTTGTACAATTTTGCGAGATAATAGGTTTGGTTTGTAATGTACAGTGTTTTCTGTAGTTCAACACACAAATATATGGTATAATTTGGTTAACCAATTAAAAGAACAGAACAAGCTATTAATAACTCAGCCAGAGGGAGTTGTTAGCATGAAAATTAATTGCTGGTTGAAAATAATCAATTAGTTTATTTCTAAACCAAAAAAACCCCTCCGACCGAAATTGAGAAAAATTGAAATAGATACACATTTGTATGCCCAAAAACAGGGATATATAACAAGGTACTACTTGGGAGTAGGGTATTTCTAAAAGGGTTTAAATTACACTCCCACCTAACTGAACCCTTTTACTCAAATGTGGCATATTCACTCACCTAATATTGAGGTGTTCCCTCCGGAGTGAAAAGCCCGAAGGAGACACCACGTGGGTTGTACCGAAATAGGACCCTCAACTCTTTTACCATCGTGTGTGTGTTAAAGTGTTCATGTTGGGGGGCAGTGCAACTACGTAGCAGGTGTGGCCTGAACTGAGAAATGGTACCCAAGCGGCATGGAAGAATTGAGGCCCTATACTTACGAAGTTCTTGCTCATTCAAAGACCTGACTCGTTTCTTCATCAATCAACTAACTGACACCTCTTTCTTAGTTTGCTCTTTATTTATACAAAATTTACGTTAAACTTACAAATATCTTAATACATAACAAGCATTATATTCTGCCCGCATTATATTCTTATATTCTTATATTCGCATTATATTCTGCCACGCGGAAACTGAGTCAAACCGTGACCTACATCACACGTTGCCAGTTTCACGTGACTAAAACAGAAACTGGTCATCTTGTAGTATTGCGCCCTACGATATTGTTGGGTTCGTTGGCCCAAACAAAAACTGTAAGTCACTCAATTAATAAAAGTGCAACATGAGCACTCACTGTCCATGACTGCGGACAAAAGAAAGAAACAAAATTAAATACTAAACAAAAACTGAAATGTAACAAAAAACCTAATTAAACAAAACTAAATAAACAAACTAAACTTGTACATGGCTACGCACAGATTCCGCACCGCAACACTAATCACTGTGATTTATTGTGTGTATAATTTAAGGTTCAATGCCTTGCGGATGTTATTTTATGGAGTTACTGTTGCCTAACTCAGGGATGTTGATAAATTTGTCCTTTAAATACATAAATAAGTTTTATTAAACTAATAAATTGTTGGACTTTTAGATACTTACGCCCAATTTCAACAAACAAATTTAAAGCTAACTGACAATTAACAGTTATAAATTCGATACAAACTGAAAGATAAAACTGTTCGTTAGCTCTACATGAAGGATAATTGGACATGGTTAAATCGGCCATTACTGCTAGTAAATATATGTGGAAATACGTGGAATTTTTCAATAAAAATTTAGAAAAAAGTTTTATTTTGCCCCAAAATAGAAAAAATATTTATTTTGCCCCAACAATTTGTTGTTTGCTGCTTTGTCTCTGGTGCACCGAAAAGGTTAATCCTTAACCCACACAAAAACAAAACTTTATCGTAAAAGTCGTTCCATTTGTATTGTATTTTCGGACCTGAAATTGTAAACACTGAAATTTGTACAGGTTGCAGAACATATTTTTTAATGTTGAATAAAAATGTAGAAAAAAAGATAGGGTCTCTAGGATATTTAAGCATGGGGATATAATATACATTTTTGCTCCTTTTTTAAAAAAAGAGAGATCATTCACTCAAAGGAAAAATTATGAATAAAGCTCGTTTGAAAATATTTACTTTGGCCCAAAAATTTTTTTGTTTGCTACTTAGTCTCTGGTTCACCGATAAAGTTAATACTTATAAAATAAAATAAATGGTTTCCCATTACATCCCATGAAGGGACCGGGGAGAACTTCTCACAATCACTGAGCAGTGCGCTTTCCAGTTTTCACTCACTGATTGGGACCTACAATTTTACACCGATTCCGAACGGTATTTTTGAGAAGCTTTTTCATGGCTATATACTCGATAGTGTCGCCGTCACTATGCGAGGTGACCGCCGCCGAAAGAAATTTAAGGTGGTCAGAGCAGGGATCGAACCCAGGATCTCAAGTACCAGAGGCGCGCACACTACCCATTGCACCACAGACGGCCAAGTTAATACTTAACCCACACAAAAAAATTTTATCGTAGAAGGCGTTACATTTGTTGTAGACGAAATATCATTTACCCCAAAAATTGTAATAATTAAATTTAACGCCAAATAAATACAGGGTTTTTCAACAAAGACGCTACAAAAATAAATCGATAGGGACTGCAAACGACGCCATATTTTTCCTGCTCTTTCGACATTTCTCTTCAGTAAGGTTTGCCATTTCATCATGGAAAGATATACGAGCCAACAACGAGTCGAAATTATTAAAATTTATTACCGAAATTTGAAGTCAGTGGCCTCAACTTTAATAGCGCTACGTCCAATTTATGGTCGTCATAATCATCCTACCAGATCAACAATTGAGCGTCTAGTGGAAAAATTTGAATCCACAGTACAAAATGTTGCCGTGCCAGTGAGACAAAGAAGTGCCCGTAGTGTCGATAATATTGTTGCCGCTGGGGCTTCAGTTCAAGAAAGCCCAAATGTGTCTCTCACACGTCGTTCTTAAGCTTCTCTGTGACGTCGTTGTGGCGAATTTTGCGAAAATATCTTGGCCTACATCCTCACAAGATCAAATTGACGCAAGAACTGAAGCCGCTAGATCACCATAAGCGTCGTATGTTCGTGAATTGGGCTGAGCAACAACTTGAAAATGATTCGGATTTTCATCGGAAAATCATCTTCAGCGATGAGGCTCATTTCTGGCGGAATGGCCTCGTCAATAAGCAAAATATGAGTTATTGGTCGGACAGCAATCCACACGTAATCCATGAGTCATCATTGCACTTCTTCTGTGATGATCAAGACCGGCACATTACTGTGAATGCGAATCGCTACCGTTCAATGATAAGCGAATATTTTTGGCCCCAGTTGGATAATATGGACTTGGGGGACATGTAGTTCCAACAGGACGGCGCCACAAGCCACACAGCGAGTGCCACAATCAATTTATTGGAAACCAAGTTTGGTGAACGTGTTATCTCACGAAATGGCTCAGTCGATTGGCCGCCTCGGTCGTGCGATTTGACGCCGTTATATTATTTCCTGTGGAGCTACGTCAAGTCTATGGTCTATCCCAACAAGCCAGCGACGATTGATGAACTTCGTACGAATATCGAAAGTGAATGTGCAGCAATATCCGCCGATTTATACTTGAAAACCTTCGAAAATTGGGTTCAGCGTCTGAACTTCTGCAAGCGTGCCCGTAGTGGCCATGCAAAAGAAATCGAGTTCCATACATAATGGCATCGAATGTACTTTCACAGGAATAAAGAATTTCATTGGTATCTAAAACCGGTTTTGTTTTATTTAAAATAAAACTTTTGCAGCGCTCTTATTGAAAACCCTGTTAGAACACTGATAGTTTTTGGTTAAAATGTTTCAAGACAAGCCTATTTTGGGGCACGAGGAATTCAAGTTGAGTTACAATTACGGTTTCATACAATTTTTATTTTTTTTATTTTGACTAATAGAGTGGATTTTTTTTTTGATCTTTCGATTTTGACTCAATTTGACAGCCACTAACTTCTATTTGGATGGTTGTACCGGTAAACTTCCTTTAACAAAGTTGTTCCAAACGTATTGGGCTTCAACCTATGGATACAAATATTACCTGTAAAACCGGGTTTTTGAGGATCTTTGATTCAGAGCATCGGCAGAAAAGTAACCTTTCACAAATTGCCAGTAGCCAGATTCTTTCGCTAAACAAGAGAAAGCCTTTCTCTATATAAATATATTTATTTACTGATCATCATTTCCAATATCAAATTCCACTTAATTATCAATTTCACTTAATTTTATTTTCTCCACACTAAATTTTTTTTTTGAATGAAAACACTTTATTGAATTGGGTTTGAGCCAAAGAAAAACATATAAAACTACAAAAAAAAGTATGACAAAGTATTCTGGCCTAAATTTTTATGGATTGTGAAGAAAAGAGCACAACAGCTGTTGAAAACAGTACGTCTGGCAAGACTAAATATATTTTGCATGAAACCGTAATTGTAACTAAAAAATCTAATGATACAGTTCGATTCCTTGTACCTGAATTAGGGTAAAACCGCCCTCTTCCGCCTTAGCTCATTTTTCAACTTCCATAGTGTTATTTATAATAGTGTCCCATAACATCCCATGAATGGATTGGGGAGACCTTCTCACAATCAGTGGAATTGTGCGCTTTCTAGTTTTACATTCACTGATTGGGACCTACAGTTTTACACCGGTTACAAACGGTTCATTCTAGTGTTATTTATAAACGATAATGTGCATACCCGCGAAAACTCAAAGGTAGTAACTATTTTGAATTGGTTTACTCTATGAGAGTAAACAAGTTGTGTAGAAAACCGCGATAAGAATGAAAATAATAATATATTTTAAAAAATTTTACAATATTTTTGTTGTTACGGCGGCATTTTGAAATCTTGATCAATTAATACCTCCCAATTTTACAATCAAAATTTTAAATTTATTTTATTTTGTATTTTACATAAAAATAGATACTATCAAAATATATAAAATAAAAATTTGTTACATGTGGCTGTACACAATACTACATCTGTTTTTCTATATTTTTTTTTTTTGACTCACGTACGTATTTACAAAATAACTAATCAAACATGTTATATCGACGACAACGCCCAAGACATCGTCGCCCATAATATCCTGTTTACATACAAATCCAACCAATTTATTAGAGGCATCTTTGAAGGCAACCCAGCCACAATGTTTGTGGTGACATAATCATCAACGACGCCTTAAAGAAATTGTTAGCATTTTTACGAAAATACGACATTATGGACGACGATGCCTTGTACGTTGTCGTCGATTAAATTTGTTTGGCGAGTATTCTTGTAAATCTGTGACATTTAAAAAAATAAAAAAACAGTTATAGAATCGTATCGTCTGCAGCCTCAAACTAATAAAAAAATAACAAGTGGATGCAAAACAATTTAGTTGAAGAATCTTTTATACTTATAAATATATTTTTTATTTTATTATACTTATATATTTATTTATATATTTTTTTATTACTTTCTTTTGTAATAATAAAATTATTACTTTAATATATTTTTATTTTTAGGCAAAGAAATACATTAATAAAATAAATTATTACTTGAATTTAATGAATGGAATAAAATTATTGAATTATTTATTAAAACTGCAGTCAAATTTAAAATTAGTATGCAAAAGACCGATACAGTAGAAACTGTCGATTACTTTGTCGTTTACAATATAGGCATTCTCGCTTAGTTCGTCGTTAAAGACACTATGTTTTACAATGTCACAAGGTAGTCAACGATTTTTGCGAGAATGGTATGAAAAAGTCTTGGACGATATGCTAGGAATGTCCTCAGTATGTCTTTCAAGAACTAACATATTCGTCCACGATTCTTTGATGATATCTTCAAGAGACGGCCTACTGGGAATATCACCTCAGATAATGTGGCCTACTGGGGTAATGTAGGTGATGGATGTTGTGTACACTTAGGTACTGACGAACCGGAAATGTTTTGGAATGTGATTGATGAAGAGTGTATCCACAATATAATTGTCATTTTAATTGTGTACGGGCGTATTATGACGGTTAGGTGGAAGTGGCTGTCACTATGGGCACATTTAGCTCAATGAGACCCTTTGTGATACCATGGGACTTTATATTCCATACCAATCGTTGAACCTGTGAAATGACCAGATATGGTTATGTGGCGTTCAAGCCATATGATACCTCATTCCTATATTCCAGGATGTGCACGTAGAAGAGACGTACATATTCCCTGGCGAATCAATTAGTATTCAGCAGATATGTCCTAAGATCTTTCATTGTAACTTCCTCAATGTCTGTTACATCCAACATGAAGTAAAATCCTATATATGTCCTCCTACTCATACAAAAGGTTGGGAAAAAGCATATAAGATATTCGACGCTCTTGTCCTCCTCTTCATCCCCACAGCATCTGCAGTAATCATGAGCTAAGATTCCAAGTATAGACTTGTGTCTGCCTAATAAACCGTGTCCAGTAATCACGGCTACTAGCATATAAATATCTTGTATAGGAATGAATATGAATTTTAACGTACGATTCAAGTCATACGTTGGTTATACTTCCCTGGTGACCCTGTATTTTATGCCACAGGCCATCTATTATTGGCAGTGAGCGTCGGTTTTAAGAATGCGCTGGCGTACAAAGGACGCATACCCACGTAGTCCATATCCAGTGGATCAGGTATGGTAGTCTCTTATTTTGCAGGTCATCTGCTGTGTGTTTCTCTAGAATGTTTCTGCGCCTCAGCACACCTATAAGGTGAATATCGAACTGTTTGGTCATCTCCTTTAGAGGTGCGCATTAGTTGTTGGCAGTTCTTGAAGTCAGGGATACAGGTAGGGTAGAATTTATAGCAACCTGACTATCATGCTCTTGGCGGTGGTGACATTTCATCCCAGTCGAATCACTACCGCTGCGAACACTACAACTTTATGCAATGTCTAGACCCAGGTCATCACACGCTAAAAAATCGGTGTGGTTTTTGTTTGAATGCAACTAAACCATGTTTGTAACTTGTTGCAAATATAGTATACTTGTGTCCAAACACATTGTGTTTGCTATTCAATATAGATTAATAGGTTATAATGTCTGTTGTTGTGACTAAAATGTGGCTATGTTTGTTGAAAACTGCTGAAAGCAAAAACATGACGGACAACAAAGAAACATCAATGCAGCAGATCTTCAATTCAGGAAAACAATGCTTGCAAACATATACATTTTTCCTGCAATATGTTGCTGGGGCAGTTATTTTCCAGCGTGTAGAAATGACTCTAAACCCCACTGTTCCATGTAGTTGGAAGCCATCAGTGTAGAAACCTAAATACCTTCCATTACCTGGTATACCGTCACGTAACATAAATAAATTTAATTATCATAAATACACATCACATACACGCTGAAGAGAATGGCCCAGCAACATACTGCAGGAACCATGTATATGTTTGCAGGAATTGTTTTCATGAATTGGAGATCTGCTGCTTTTTTTCTTTGTTGTCTGTCATGTTTTTGTTTTCAGTGGTTTTCAACAAACAAAGTCACATTTGGGTCACAAAAACGTATATTATAACCCATTAGATATTTTGTCCCCAACATATAATATTGAAGAGCAAATATAATGTGTTTGGACACAAGAATAATATTTTTGCGACAAGCTACAACCACATTATATTTGCATCCAAAATCAAGAAAAGCGATATTTTTCAGCTTTTAGGTTACTCTGAATAAAGAAATTATTGATGTAAAGTCCCTGAATGGAGCAACTTGAATACAATGTCATGGATTAAGATCCTAAATATAAAAACAGGGTGTCCTAATACATTCCATGATGGGATTGGAGGCTGTATTTTGAGAAACCTATTCATGGCTAAATACTCGCTAGTTTCGGCGTCACTAAGCAATGTGTTCGCCGTCGAAAAAGATGTAGGTTGCTCAGAGCAGGGATCGAACTTAAGTTCTCATGTACAAGAGCCGCACACACTACCAGTGCACCACCGATGGCCATTAAATTATACCCCTAATAATTGGGAGTAACAAAAAGAGGAAGAGATGTGATTTATTTTTGAAATTCATGTTGTAACACCTGCATTTCACTTTTCATACAAAAAGCCTGATTTGTTAGGGTGTCATTAATCTTCCAAACCAATAAATCACAGCTTTTCTTTTTAAATGCAATTCTGCATTGAATAAGTACTTTCATCATCCGGCTTAATATATGTTACTTAGCTAACAAATTTTGAATTGCATACGTACTTTACGTCCTTTACGTCCTTTATGCCATAGAATGATAACCATTCCACCTATCATTGAGGTAATAGTCTTTTCCCTTTCGTTAGAATTTGCATATAAAATGATAGCATTATAAAAAAATTACCTCAGTTTATTACATACGCAAAATAAATTTACCACAATGCTATGACACACAAGACTGCAAAAAGCTGGCAACAGTTATTGCTGTTTCACGCCACAGCCTTGTAATATGCAACACTTGGCGTAAAGTATTTAATAGGATCTCATTTTTTTTATTAAATTCCATTTATGAAATAGCTAAGAGTGCTGTACAACTTTGCAAATTCAGTTACATATTTTGATTCTGTAAAAAAATAAAACCTTAAGTGACAGTAGCAACATGACGAAAATCGCATTACTCCTAAAATTAGGCAGCAGTTTTCGTTTCAACTTTAAATAGCTTACAAGGTTATTTTTAATATTTAATTACTACCCTTTTTGATGTGATATTTTTAATTGAAAGTCGTGTGTACGTACAAAGGGAAAGTAAAATTTTTGTAACGACATCTAAAATTTTTTTATTTGTAAAAACTGTACCCAAATTGGTGACAACTTTTACCAAAACCTCCTGTCATTTCGCTTTATTTCCATCGTGAGTTTCTATGCTCTTTAAGTAAATTGACTTTTAAAACAATTCTTCACACTTTCGCCTGCTCACAACTCTTTCGTTATAAATTATTCATAGATGGAACAAAAAAAAATTCGCTTCTCTAGCTTATCCCTTGGGTCATATTAATATGAACAGTTTTTGCGCTGAAATGGAATATATAACACATACATAATATTATGATGTCATTTTGCGTATGTAGTATGTACTTATATGTGTAGGGATATAAATAATGAATATAGACATATGTAAGTGTGTTCATGTAGTGAGATCTGTGCTTACACATGTACTTTGTACTGGCTTAAATACGTACGTTTGTAGACAGTCACTCTCTACAGATGTCGCTTAATGATAATAAACGAAACGTTTTAATGTATCTGTCCCTATCAATTGTGAATAACATTCAGTTATCCTTTAAATGCAAATTCGTACATGTCTAAAAGTTTGCACTGTGGGAGAAAACGTTTAAGCTGGTGATATGCTTTTAGAATTGTTTCCCAATTGCTGGAAAACAACCATCTATTACGAATCTGATTGGAAAAATTGCCAAAACAAAAATTATTTGAACGAAGTTCCTTATCGCACGTTGTTGGATGGGGGCTAAATTAAAAAAAAATTAAACAACTTTTGTTTTAACACTATCATGTGGCCGTCGGTGGTGCAATGGTTAGTGTGCGCGGCTCTTGTACATGAGATCCTGGGTTCGAACCCAGCTCTGACCACCTTCAAATTTTCTTTCGGCGGCGGTCACCTCGCATAGTGACGGCGACACTATCGAGTATCTAGCCATGAAAAAGCTTCTCAAATTACCGTTCGAAATCGGTGTAAAACTGTTGGTCCCAATCAGTGAGTGAAAAGTGGAAAGCGCACAGCTCAGCGATTGTGAGAAGTTCTCCCCAGTCCCTTCATGGGATGTAATGGGAAACCATTTATTTATTTTTTTATGCTACAACCCACTATTATCAACTATACTGTTTACTTTTTCTTTGGTTTGTGTCTAGACTAACGGCTTGGATTATAGAGAAAAAATTAACTAGCTAGATGTCTCACATATGTTGGGAAATTTCTTGTTTACGGGGAAGTTTTCTAGGTGGAGCCTGTAACCAATGTTTAGTATATATTGTAGTTTCTAACCCAATGAAAAGTTAATTTAGAAAAGCTAAACTGAAGGAAGTTTAAAAATATTAAATTTTCCTAAACCAGTGCCTTTTCTTAAAAAACTGCCTTTTCTTTAAAGATTATTTTTTCCTGAAACAAACTAACTTTTCTCGAGATAAATACCTTATCTTAAAAATGTACCTATTCTTGAAAAAAAAGGATTAATTTTAAAAAACTAATTCCCATTTCTTAAGAAAAGCCTTTTCTTCAAAAAAAATAATTACTTCTCTTAAAAAAATACCTCTTCTTACAAAAATTCATTTTTCTAAAAATACCTTTTCTTAAAAAAAAAATAATACCTTTTATTTTCTTGAGATAAATAGCCTTTCTGAATATAAGTACATTTTCTTAAAAAATAACTTTTTCCTAAAAAGGGTACCACTTCTTAAAAAGTACCCGTTATTAAAAAAGTACTTTGTACAAAAATGCATACCCTTATGGCGTTTTCTTACAAAAAGTATTTCTTCTTAAAAATGGTATCTTTTCTTAAAAAATATTAGCTTTAAATAAAACAAGCACCTAAAAATATACTTGTTTTTTTAAAAAATACAAAAAAATTTATCATTTTACACAAAGTATCTTTTCTTAAAGCTCCATTTAAATTATCGTATTTTTCAGCGGGCGCCTTATGCGTGTTGGAACTCACTCGTACATAATATACTATAGCGAAAGGAACTTCGTTACGACCAGGTGTCCTCTGACACCTCATGTGACTTTTACAATTGACTGGTTTATATTCTGAAACTAAGCTTTCTTACTTTTACTGGCTATTTTATTAATTAAACAAACATATAAACAACAGATTTCGACATATTTATTCAACTGGTTCTATCCTTCACCCTTTCGCGCCCGTTGGTAACACAAAGAACATGGAGGGATTCTTCGGCCTGTTCATTCTAGCGGAGTCTTGGTCGTCCCCTTGTTCTGCTTCCATTGGGTACGTTATCGAAAACCTATCGCGCTGGCTCATATTTGTCCATTCTTATTTATAACATGGTCCAGCCAACCCAGCCGACCTAATTTGAGTCGTCTAGCTATGACCACGACAGAATGCAAATTATATAGCTCTTGGTTCCAACGACATCGGTACTCACCATTTTCTTTACCACGACCATATATTTTACAGATGATTTTTCTCTCGAATACTCCCAATTGTTTTTCATCCGCTTGCGATATGACCCAAATTCGTAGCCATATGCCAGGACAGGTAAAATAAGAGCCTGGTATAGCTGGACTTTTGTCTGTCGCGAGAGATAGCTTTGTTCTTAAACTGCTTGCTGAGCACAAAAGAGCATCTATTTGCAAGCACACCTTTCCTACTTATTTCCCGTCTGGCGTTGTTGTCTTTGTTCACGGCGGATCCAAGGTAGATAAATGCATCAACCACTTCAAAATTAAACCGGTTGTCGACGTTGCAGTGAGGACCGAGTCGAGAGTTTTGTGCAGCCGTTGACACCATCAATTGTCAATGCGTCTTGCCCACATTAACAGCAACACCCACCTTCGCTGATTCTTTTTCGATTCTTGAAAATACTCCAGTAACCTCTCGCAAATTTCGCCCTATGATGTCTATATCGTCAGCATGCGCCAGCAATATATGGCTTATTCTGTTGATGATCTTGTTTATATTTTTTCTGCAGCTTTTCGCATTGTTATCTCCATTAAGATTTTGAAGAGATTGCACGGAAGTGTATCGGCTTCTCTCAGTCCTCACCTGGGCCGGAATAGTTCGGTAAGGTCTTTCCCCAACTTCACTGCTGATTTGTTGTTGGTCAACGTCATTCTACAGAGGCGAATTAGTATTGTCGGAATACCAAGTTCAGACATATCTTCGAACAATTTTCCCCGTAATGGGCTATCGAAAGCAGCTTTGAAATCGACAAAAGATGGAATGTATCGATTGCTTTTCGTAGATATTTTACGTAGCGTAAATATGTAATCAGTCATGGAATGGCCTAGTCTAAATCGAAACTTATAAGGTCCAATCAGATTTTCAACAATTGGCTTTAGTCTTTATCATAATACGCTTGACAAGACCTTAAACGCGATGGATAAAACACTGATACCGCCAAAGTTGGAACATACACACGGATCACCCTTTTCGAATACAGCACATAATACACCGACACTTCAATCGTCAGGCATAGATTCCCCCAAGCATATACCTCATTCAAGTTGATGCATGTGGGCCAGGAGTTCTTCACAACCGTCCTTAAAAAGCTTAGCGGGTAGGTCATCCACACCATCGGCTTTATTATTCTTAAGCGGGTAGATTGCCGTTCTATTCCAGTGTACAATCTACATTGTATTGCGCAATCATTACCTCCTGATCTTCAGTGGAAGAATGCCAGCGGAGTAGTACTGAAAAGTGGTCTGTCCACATTGTAAGCACACACTGCTTATCTGTCACCAGACCCCCATTCTAGTCCTAGCCGGAGGGCAGCACATAATTCGGGTGTTATTCGATATTCTTACCCTCGGTAAATATACCCTCTTGTTACATTTCGGTATATTCATTCTCTCTTTGCACCCACTGCCATTTTTTCTGTCCAAATTGTTAGTTTTCCTCCCTGCTCAGCCTCTGGTACTGCTCATGAGCAGCACGCGTTGTAGCTGAGTGGCTCGTTGCCATATCTGCAGCGTCTTTTTCATCAGTTGCAATGTGACATTCTTCGTTGTACCAAAGGTTTCCAAAGAATGGGAGATTTGTTTCCACTGTGCTTCTGCGTCTTCGGCAGGCAGAGTATTCAGCTCTAGCAGGAGATTGGGCTTCTGTTGATAGGCCTTTGATATCCCCGGTATTAGTAGATTTTTCTGTGTCCAGCTTCGTAACTTTTTCGCCCTGGTTAGTCTTGTGTGAACTTTCGCAGCCACCATGTAATGATCCAAATCGATATTGACACCTCGAATGACACGTACATCCATTGCACTAGAAAAGTGACTGCCATCTATTACATAGTGATCAATGTGGTTCATTGGTCTCTGATCAGGAGATACCAATGTCGCCTTATGTAAGTCCTTATGTTGGAATGGTGTGCTACTAATTGACATGTTCTTGGGGAAGTCTATCAGTCTTATTCCACTATCGGAGATGATATAATGTAGACTGTGATTAGAGATGTTTGGTTGAAAGGCACTTTCATGTTGAAAGGTTGAAAGGCACTTAAAATCGGCGAGAATAATCTTAATGCCGTGGTCAGGGCAACGTTCGGATACTTCCTCCAGAGGCTCATAAAATGATTCTTTGACCTCATCGTATTTATCCTCTGTCGCTGGATGAACACAATTTAACGAGATGTTGAAATATTTCGTTTTGATCCGAATTGTGGTTATGCATTCACTCACTGGGTTGAACCTTGAAACTAGATGTCGCAGTCGCTTGCCAACTGTATATCCGCACCGTCGCATTTCCTGGATAGCTACGATGTTAAATTCATATTTTTCGAGGACATCCTCCCAGTTGGAAAGTGACACCCGTTCTGTATAGGGTTCTTAGGTCCCAGGTACATATCCTCAAATAGTGGTCCTTATATCGTTTTCGAGAATAGTAATTAGTTAGGGTGTTTGTTTGTTTATCAAAATTCTTGTGTTTCTCAATTGCCCATATAATGGTGGCCATTGTCGTAGACTGCGGCACAACGGAAAACAATAAATTGGCACCTCTTGTTTTTTCCAGTTTTTTAGAAACTTGGAATATTTTTGGAGTAAGTGAACCATTAAACGATTATCAGTCGGTCAAATCGGCTCACATTTTAAACCGAATTCAAGTCTGCAGTGGTCATAAGCTTTAATTCCCAACCTTGACCAGAATCTGCCTATCAACTAGAGTCAGACGATCAAAACTAGTGGCATACAAATTTCGTTTCTAGCACTAGATATCAAGTATTTTTAACGATTCGGATCATAATTTAGCCACAAGTTCCTTGCCATCATGCATTTTTGGTGTATTCAGATATATTTCCTGAGGAATTGAGTTAAAAAATGAGCTTGATTTTAGAAAGAGTCATTCCCTTGAGCTCTAGATTCAATGGAGCAGGTAACTTTTTCCGCTCTAACCTTCTTTGGATTGCCGCTGTAACTATGTCCCTGCACTCACTTAAGTTGGATTTCAAACACCAATTACGGGAGGTTCTGCAGTTAGGAATATTGCCATTATCATCTCCATTAACATGTTGAAGAGATTTCACGAGAGTGTATCGCCTTTTCTCACTCCTCCCTTGGTACAGAATGGTTCGGTGAGGTCCTTCCCCACCTTCACTGCTGATTTGGTGTTGGTCAGCGTCATTCTACACAGGCGGATCGGTTTTGCTGGAATCCCAAGTTCTGACCTACCTTTGTTCAGACATATCTTTGTTCAGACATACCTTTGTACAATGGTTCCGCAGTCAGGAATAAAGATCGCAGAGCAGATTGATAGCAGTCTGGCTATCAAAGTAGATTTTTATATCCCTATATAGATATAGACCCAGAGAGTTTAACTTCTACGATTGACTGCAAAGCTCTACACCACAAAAATGGTTCAGAAAAATTGCAGAAACGATAAAATGTCGGATGTAGGAAAATATTCATTGCTGCAATGCAGAAAACTGCTGCAATGTTTAAAACTGGATGCCGACTTTCTTGCAGTGTATTTTTGTTTTTTCAGCGGTCGGTAATTGCTTTCACGGTAGGTCTAGACCCAGTTGTTTAAAATAGTTCTTAAAAAACCTACCTTACACATACATTCCACGTTGCATTTTCATCCCTAGTTATGGTCGTACGATCCAGGGACTAATCTATGCGCCCTTATAATCCCTTAGTCAATTCCAAGGGCCCACGAGGCAGAATTTATCCATTCCGACTTACCTTCCTAAATGCTCCACATGGTGATAATAAAAATTTGCATTTCAACAATTATTTCTTAATACTAGAATCATAAAATGTTGATTCTACAGTGCAGTATGTACAGGCACATATATATATTTTTATCTACTATTAATCCTTCCCAAAGATATAAAATATTTTGCGATTCCACGTGTCTCCTGTAGTTGTATGACAGGATTTTCCCTCGAGTTTAATGTCGTTGGTTTTTGTGTTCTATACTTTTGAATACTCTAGTAAATGTTAAAACTTACAATTAAAATCTGTTAAATGTGTCACAAAAAGCTTACACAGTTAAATGCCACTACTCTTTACATCAGCACAGTGGAGTACGTAGACACTCCTCTTAATGCCGTAAAGTGAATGAAGTGTAAAGCAAGTGTGGGTAATTAATTAAAATACATTTTATGAGTTTACTTCCAGTATAAATTCAAACACAAAATAGTAATTATAGTGACTATATGTGTCCATAATGTTTGCAGGAATGCGAGCGAATAGGAAATCATTTGCATTCACGAGAAAGGCTCTAATGTAAATGTCCTTAGAGTCATTTGGACACAGTTAGCAATTAAGGTAACACACGTTTGTCGGACAACAATGCATTTTAAAGTGGTAAAGGAAAGATGTAAATTGTACTTAGGCATTAAGGTAAAGTCACACTAATTAACCATAGTGGTATTGACCATATCTTGTCATGGAAATATTTGCATAAAAGTGATAGAATACGTTATTAAGGTTAATGATGGGGATATACTACATACATTGAAGATTAAATATTAAGGGTATATATTTGTATTTTAGTAACGAAAATTTTAAAAGTTGATTGGTAATAATAATAACTGCATTTGTAACAAAAAATATAAATAATTTTGAAAACAAATAAAAATTTTGGTTAGTTGCGCTTTCATTTTTAAATAAACAAAACAAATTAATTACTAAAGATGTTTCTGAATTAGAAAATGTTAGAAGAAAACTGTACATTGTATTGCTCGTATGATTGATTTGAACTTAATAGTTTATCAGGGCGAATGATGAATAATAATAATAAATAATTGGAGTAAACTTTACGGAAAACGTGATAATTTATCCGACCTTTCGCATTATATTCAAAATTAAAATTTTCCGGTTTTTTAGTTGTATTTTTAATTAAATTTATTCTTCAATGTTTCGCTGATTAATTAATAATTACTTCCTTTTAATTAATAATTGTGTTTTATCTTCCTGACGACGCTACCCAAAGGGCAGCGAAATATTGAAGAATAAAATTAATTGAAAAAACTCTCGAACATTTTAATTTTGAATATTTTAACGAAAACGTTATAATTTTTAAGTACATAAAATTGCAAGGTTGCCGAAGAAGAACAAATCGGAAGAAAACCACAAATTCTATTGTTTGTATGATTGATTTTTATTTAGTGGTTCATGATGGCGAATGGTGAATATTTATAATCTCATTTATTTATACGAGGGCGGATCAACAAGTCCGTTACTTTTTGAATGAAACAGTTTTTTTGAAAAAAAAAATACTCTTAGTCCAATGTTTCTCCAATTTTTGTATCACTTCCAAAAAATAGAATTTTTCGAGGTCCATAAAATAGGCATTTGTTTGATTAATAATTTCATCGTTGGAGCTAATTACCTTTCCACCGAACCATTTCTTTAGGTTTGGAAATAGGTAATAGTCACTGGGGACAAAATCCGTAGAATATGGCGGATGTGGTACCAATTCGTAGCCCAATTCATGGAATTCCAATCAATTCTTTGAAGTTGTCACACGATTACGTTTATGGTCAATTGAAAGCAAACGCGGCACCCATCTTGCAGACAGCTTTCTTAAACCCAACTGATCATTTAAAATCGAAACCACACTACCATATGAAATGCCTGTGGCATTAACAATATCACGCACTTTTACTCTTCGATCGGCCAACACCATATCGTGGATTTTTTCGACATTTTCGGGTGTAGTGACCTCACTTGGCCGTCCACAACGTTCAGCGTCATTTGTACTTGTGCGACCACAACGAAAGTCAGTAAACCACTTTTTTACCATTGAAATCGATGGTGCAGAGTGCCCATAGTGTTTATCAAGCTTTTACTTGGTTTGATTGACCAGCTTTTTATCGCAAAAAATAATGTTTAGTGAGCAATCGAAATTGACTTTTTTCCATTTCTGAAACAATGCACGGGGTTGTATGTTTTGAACAACTGTTAAACACAAAGTAAGCGACAGAAATTGCTCAAAATTTGACGGTAGTCTACTAACAGGTGGTACTTGATGGGAGCGGTAATGCATTAACTACGAAGGAAGTCCGAAAAGTCACGGACTTATTGATTCGCCGTGATATCTGGTTACATGTGCTGCTAAAAAAGAAAATATGAGATGAGCCTATATGATTTAGTAGTTCATGAGAACGAAAGAATATCTAGGTATACTAGATTCCATAATCCTGTTAATCATACGCTACTGTGCACACAAAAACACTATTCAAAACTAATCATTATGAGTTAATTAAATGAGGTAGGTTTTAACGAATTTGCTATAATGTTTAAATAAAAAAACGAGTGGTTTGGAAGAAGACAATTTAATGAAACCATTAATTTTTTTATTTAAAAAAAAATTTAAAGACAATATCTCTGTTTATAGAGATATAGAATGATCACGAGCTTGAATAATAAAATAAAAAAGTACCAATACAAAGACCGAATAAATAAAAATCATGCCTAAAACCATAAATTGTATTGCTCGTTTGAGTGATTTTTATTTAGACTTTCAGGAGGACGAATTATAAACATCTATATATAAATGATTCCAGAAAAATGTGGATCATACGGTGTGGCGCAAAGGAAAAAATCTATTAGGAATTTTAAATAAATTAAATAAAAGCAGCATGAGTATTGCTCGTAAGATTGATATTGATTTAGTAATACAGGGAGGCGAATGATGAACATCTACATATGTCTGATCCTACAAATATGTTGTTCATACGCTGCGGGGGTAACGAAAAATTACATCAACAACCTTCAAAGCAATCTATTAGCAATAAAATAAATTGAACGACAAGCTATCATGTTCACATTGAAAACACCAAAATGTGGTAAAAAAGACAATATTGGAAAAAAACATAAATTGTATTGCCAGTATAGTTGATTTCGATTTGGTAATAATGTGTGCAATTTTTTAGGTCATGGCAATTTAACCATATACGGACACCACTACGTGATACCCGTGTCTCCCAGTTTTTCCCAACGTCATTCACTTTTTTTTATGGGCCCCCAAAGATTTGGGGCGTCGGTGTAATTTTTAGAAAAAAGTGAGCATTTTGTCAGGCTCATATCTTGCAAACCGTTCGGAATTTTGATTTACTCTATGAGGGAAAGTTATAGCTCTTGTCATAAAGAAAGAATTTGACCTTGAAGATGAAGTTATTTTTATTTTATATGTTGACAATTTTTATTCTTTATAACAAGAACTACATCTTTCCCTCAGAGAGTAAATCAAAGTTCCGAACGAATTGCAAGATATGAGCCTGACAAAATTATCACTTTTTTGCAAAAATTACATCGAGGCCTCAAATCTTTGGGGCCCATAAAAAAAAGTTCATGACTTTGGGCATAACTGGGAGACACGGTTCTTTTTTTTTGGTCTTTTATCACGTAGTGGTGTCCGTATATGGATATATTTTTTCGTGTTGCACTGTGTACTTGACGAAGGCGAATGATGATCATCATCTATATATCAGATTCCATAAACATATTGATCATACGCTACTGTGCAGCAAGTGGTGCTGAAGAAGATAATATTAGAAGGTCCTCATAAATGCTGCTGCTCGTATGACTGATTTTATTTTGTAGTTTCCTAGGGCGAATTATGAACATTTAAAAAAGTGTTTGTACATTTATATACATCAAATATATAATCTATAATATCTGTTTGCAAGTGTTGCTGAAGGAAAAAATATTAGAAGAAATCCATAAATTGTATTGCTCGTATGATTGATTTTTAGTTAATTTTTATAACATTTATAAATATGATTCATTTAAATATCTAGCTGTAGGTGTTTCTGAAGAAGAACATATCGGGAGAACCCCATAAATATGATTGCTCGTATGATTGATTTTGATTTAGTAATTTAGGAAGGCGAATGATGAACATCTACATATATCTGATGTCATAAACATGTTAATCGTGCGCTACAGTGAGTGCAAAAAAGTGAAATAGAATAAATGATGGAGACAAAGTTTAACGAAAGCGCTGTAGTTTGCTGAAGTATTGCTGAAGAAGAAACTATTATAAGAAACCATAAAATGTATTTCTAGTATGTTTGATTTTAACTTATTCGTTTAGGAGGGCGAAAGATGAACATAAATATGATTCACTTAGAAAAATAACATCCCATGAAGGGACAGGGGAGAACTTCTCACAATCACTGAGCTGTGCGCTTTCCAGTTTTCACTCTGATTGGGACCTACAGTTTTACACCGGTTCTCAACGGTAGTTTGAGAAGTATTTTCATGGCTCAGTATTCGATAGTGTCGCCATCACTAAGCGAGGTGACCGTCGTCGAAAGAAATGTAAGGTGGTCTGAGCAGGGATCGAACCCACGTTCTCATGTACAAGAGCCACGCACACTAGCCATTTGCACCACCGACGGCCACAGCATCTACCTATATATAAATATCTGAATAATTTATATATCTAATCTATAATATCAGATTACAAGTCTTGCCGACCTAGAAACTATAAGAAAGAAACCTTGAATCTTGCTACTCGTATGATTGATTTTGATTGAGTAGTTCAGGAAGGCGAATGATGAACAGCTATGTATATCCGATTCCATTTTGATTGAGTAGTTCAGGAAGGCGAATGATGAACAGCTATGTATATCCGATTCCATAATCTCATTGATCGTATGCTACAATACGTGGAAAAATGAAAAATAAAATAAACCAGGAAAACTTTAACGAAGGCGTTATAATTTTTAAGCAAAAAAGCAGCAACAGTTGCTGAAGAAGAAAATATTACACAAAACCCATAAATTTCATTGCCGGTTCGATTGATTTTGATTTAGTAATTCAGTAGGAGGAATTATTAACGTTAATCTGACTCATTTATATATCTGATTGCAATGGTTATTGTGCGCGGCTCTTGTACATGAGACGTGGGTTCGATCCCTTTTCTGACCACCTTACATTTCCTTCGACGACGGCACCTCGCTAAGTGATGGCGACACTATCGTGTACTTAGCCATAAACAAGCTTCTTAAGATACCGTTCGGAACCGGTGTAAAATTGTAGGTCCTAATTAGTGAGTATAAAATTAGAAAGCGAAGAGATCATTGATTTTGAGAATGTCTCCCCAATCCCTTCATGGGATGTTATGGGACGCCATTATTAAGACGAAAATATGAAAAGAACCCAATAAATATAATTGCTCGCATGATCAATTTCGATTTAGTAATTTAGGAAGGCGAATGATGAACATCTACGTATATCTGATTCCATAAACAAGTTGATCGAGCGACACAATGTGTGGGAAAAAGTGATATATAATGATGGATACAAACTTTAACGAAACCGCTATAGTTTAATAAACAGCAAGTAGTGCTGAAGAAGAAAAATATTAGAAGAAACCATAACAAGTAACAGATCACTGGTTGTGAGAAGCTCTCCACAATGCCTTCAAGGGGTGTAATGGGAAACCAATGTTTGTTGCTGTTGCAAGAGTTGCTGAATAAGAAAATATTACAAGAAACGCATAATTCTTACTACTCGTATGATTGATTTGTATTTAGTAGTTTAGGAGGGCGAATGATTAACATATATATACTTCTACATCTGATTCTATAAAAATATTAATTATACGCTACAGTGCATAGGAAAATGTAACATCAACAAACTTCAAAACAAATGATTGCAACTGAAATAAATGAAGTAGACATCTGCAGACATTAGCTAGAAAATTAAAAACATTTCGAAAGATGTAGTCATCGTAAAATATGTATTCAAGAGCCAACCTGAAAAAGTTCTTGTATGCTGCCATCCGTAATCCTCTGACAACGTATTTAATAAAACACAGTGTGACCCAAAATGTACCAGTCTATCGGAAGATGGTATAATTTTTGCAAATGCCTGAAAGTGACAGTTTTATTTTGATATTTGTGACATAAACAGATACTGAGTAAACGAACGCCATACTTATACTTGTGATTACTTTTTGTGCGGAATATTTCACAACGTGAATTTCGGCCCAGATTTCCTGGACATTCTAAGCCATCTGGTCATATACGAAAACTTTTAGCCGCTCGTCACGAAGATATGGGAAAAGCATGTGTTAAAAAAGGCCCGGAAGGCCTTCTAGTGCTGGTTCCGATATCAATACCGCCCCTGTGGCTTAAAATGTTGCGGATGAGCCATCATCGTTTATGAAGTGACGTTGAAAGCAATTTACAATCACACTTTCGTCTATGTAGCGTATTTTGGTGAAAGACTTAAAGATTTTCCTTTAAAAAGTTCAGGCTGTCTGTCAGCCAACAGGTTATCAATCGCACCTATATTACGCCCATGCTCTCCTGAACCTCAACGACATACTGGACGGTTTTCGGTAGAAATTTATCATGAGCGACGAGTCCCAATTTTATCGGAAATGAAAAGTAAACACAGAAAATTTCCGCGTCGGGGGTATTAAGGATTCACATGGGGAGCCATTACATTCAGTGAAAGTCTTAGCAGAGTGCGATATTTACGCCGGAGTTGTCTTCGGGCTGTATGTTTTCGAGAACGCCGTGGGATGGATGATTACTGTGACATTGACCCTGATCAATGAAATTTTATTACCGAAAATTGAATAACCGGAACTGGAGGACTTGTGTTTCCAACAGGATGTGCTAAATGTACACGTGGTTCGCGCGACATTTGATATTTGAAATATTCGTTTCCGGGTCTGCTCATGTATCGTTTTGTCGATTTCAAGTGGCCGCACGATTTGAACGCTGCAGACTTTTATACCTGGGGGGTTTTAAAAGTGACGTGCTCCTGCGAATATTTCACAGACTCTGAAGGCTCTGAAAAAGAATATCCAGAACATATTGAAGTGAGTTAAAAATAGCCCAAATGGTCACCAATAGCTTTGTGCCAGTTTTTGGAAAAATTTATGGAAAACTATGCTAACTGAACGGATTTACACTAAATCGGGTCCTATAAATCGAACTGCATCATTAGTTTTTTTGGCATATAATGATGTTTCCATACAGATTTTTGTTTTTAATTTCGTACAGAGGGGCTGCGATTTAGAGCTCATTTTTTGAGACATTACTCGAGAACACTTCGTCTGATTTTGTTTAAACAAATTTTGAAAAATTAAGAATTACTATACCTTAAATCTATACCTATACTATTTCCCAAGATTAGCAACAGTTTCACAGTTATAAATAAATGTGTGAAAGATGATAATTTTTTGCTTAAAAAAATTAAATTGTGTATACAATTTTTTTTATAAAACCATTAGTATAGGGCAAAAACCTAATGATGCAGTTCGATTCATAGGACCCGAAATAGTGTAAATTCATAGAGTCCACTTGTGTTTTTTTCCGATTTGCACAGTGTAATAGGACCACCCACTTAACAATATCAATTTCAAAATGTAATGGGAAAAGACTTAAAGCTCGAAGCAAACAATTGAAAAAACAATTTGAAGTTGTGTCGCTATATTTTTGAGATATAACTAAGCAATAACTGGTGAGCAGTAGCTATCATCGACTAATTTCCTTTCCAGCTAAACGTCCCGCAGCTGTCACATGTTAAATACAACGTGCTAGCATTTATTTGGCAACAACGGTCAGGGCAACTCTAAAGGTCTAACCACACGAAGGTAGGAGTATATATTTGAGAAAAGTGCATTGTATTACAAACATATTTCTAACAGTTTCGTATCAAACCGTTTGACTCATATCCTTTGCCACTCCCTTAATCCTTGCCCAAAGTCATAAATTATTAGAAGTGCTGTTACCTTTGACCATGAGCACCAAGGAGGTCTAGGAGAAATCAGAATGACTTTATTAACTAGTAAGTGTAAAATTGAAAGGCTCACTGGTAGAGAGAAGTTTTCCCCTTTCCCGTCACAAAATGTAATGGCAAACTAAATGTTTACAATGTTTTATAAAATATATAAGTATTTTCCTTTTGAATCCCATGGAGTGGCAAGGGGTTATACCTTGCATAAAAACAATGTATTAAATTTTTCTCCTAGCTCCTGTTCATTTAAATATAGATATGATAACTTTTGGAAAGTTTTACCTCGTATCATAATCGGAAGCCTTGGAATATTTGCGTTAGAAAAATTATAACATTTTTATTTCTTCCACTTATTCAAAAACAATCACAACAAGTGTAAACTATTTAAACTCATTATCCATGAGTTGTTTCTGTGTTCAATGATCGTTTTTTGAAATTAATACAATTTTTAAAAGTTGTTTAACTGTATTTAAAATGTGCATCAGCAGTGTGTTTGTTTGTGGTTAGATTTAAGCACCTGCATGTTGAAAGTTGTTGTGTATTTTGTTAAGTGTGTTTATAGGATTAAATAAAAACTAAAAACATTGCATACTTCAAGGCAGATTGCATTAAATTCTCTGCTATGGGTTGGTGGGTTAGTATTTCATATATATAACTGTGAAGGGGTTTTGACCGTAACCATGTTTAGTGCAAGAGTTTAGTGCACTGCCTTTAAATCTTGGTTGGGTGAAAAAATTTATATTCTAAACAATATTTTAGTATACCGAGGGGGAAGCTGAAAGTTGGGAGCCAGGAAAAAATCAGGTCAGGGTAAAGGATGTCATGGAGAAAATAATTGCGAAGTTAAAGCATTATACTTGAGCGTGCCTAAGTTTTATCGAGTACCATAAAGAAAGGTAATATAGATACGATAAACAAAATAATAAAAATATTTATATTTAAACAATAAGCAAGTTAATTTGTTTGTTATTCTTATAAGAATATACTAATGTTGCCAGATGCAAACTGGAACTTCCATTGAAAGTGTGAAATTTTTTAGCATAAACATACATAGAATGTTTTCACTTTCGAGCATTATTTGTTGTATTTACAGTGTGTTCAAAAATTCATTTCGATTAAAAAATGGAATTAATTTCACGAATTAATTTTCGTTCGATTATTTATTACAATTTTCGGCGTGAATGCTTGAGACAAGAGTGTAACCATTAACTTGTTTCGACTTTTGGTGATAAAGCACCATCAAAAACCACTGAAAATCGCTTATACCAAGAGTTCAGTCTCAAAGGCCGTTCGCTCCAGGACGAGTTTTGTAAAGGTCGTCCAACTTCAGTTGTTTTGCCGGAAACCATCGATGCTATGGGTGTCCTGGTAAAGCAATACTGACCTGTGACATAGCCTGAGATTGAGACATCCTTGAGTATTAGTATGACAGGCATCAATGAAATTTTGCACGCTCATTTAGCCTTGAAAAGATTTGTTCTCGTTGGATCCCACATAATTTGATGAATGCTCAAAAAAAGGCTCGTGTCTATTGGATTTAAGAAATGTTGAAACAATTCAATCGCGGTAGCTCAATTGCAGTATAAAACATAGTCACAGGTGACGACTCAAGGCTCTACACTTTGAAGAATACGGCCTCTGTAACATATTCTCCCAAACGTATTCTGCAGGAAGCATGTATATATTTGGAACACACTTCAAACCATTTATATGTTTGCAAGTCCCAAACTCCGGTGTATTTAAATGCAAACATTATTATGTTTACTGACAAATATGTATGCTTTTACTTGGAAACATATGCGTGCTTCATCCCAAACATCCATATACTTACGTGGAAACATATGCGTATTTTCTCCCAAATATAATAATATGTAGAAACGAATTATTCTCTCTTTATTTATTATAATTAATTTTAACAATACATATCCACATTTACTTATATAAAATAAAGTACTTATATACAAAAATTAAAAGATTTAAATGATTTTTACATTTACTTTCATTGAATGCATTTTTTGTTTTGAATCTTCTGCTCTGTTGTTTATCCTTTCTCTGTTTGTCTCTCACGTTGTTGTCTTCAGAAGGTTTCAACTATGCGTTGGTTATCACTATGCATTGGAACAAGAACAATATACTTATATACATATATAGTTCATGCTAGATAAGCGTGTATTAATTACATGGGTTTTTTTTTGTATATCACAAATGGTCTGCCATTCTGATTTTTTCAGTAGAGGCTCGGACAGAAAAAGGGATTTACGTTGTTGCCCTCTCCAGTTTCTTTCCTCAAACTCGGTTCTCACTTTGGTAGCACACATAAATGTATGAGAAACACTTACACAAAAACCAAAGCAACATCACCAACCATTTAACCGTCCGAGCGTTTGTTTATTCTTCTTTCACTGATCAAGCGCTTTTGATATCCTCTGTCCGGTGAACCCTTGACGACTGAATACATGAAATTAAAACACAATACATTACGCACATTCAGGAATATTCATGACTCACTGACTGCGAGAATACAGATCCACACTTACAAGATATACACACTCGTTGCCCCCTTTTATTCTCTTGCTGTCGAGAGAACATAAACAGTACAACAAACATGGCTGCATTTGTATCACAAACAAAGATATAGTTGGGTCGCAAATACATATGTTATAACATATTAATCATCGTGTCTCAAACATGTAATACTGAATAGCAAACACAATGCATTTGGACACATATGTTATATTTGCAACCAAACGACAGATTTTTCAGCGTGTATGCATATGAGCCCGAAACAAATCAGAAGTTTTTCGTGGAAGAAGCACATCCAAGCAAATGATGGCTTTTGTTTTCGGTATAACCGGTCATGTGGCCACAGTGCCTTAAGTGCAATGTAGGATGGTCAATTCTGAATAGTATGTCACCATCTGTTTGCCAACAGTGTTCGAAGAAATAAGGAGAAACAACAAGGGAAGGCGGATCGTTTTGCATCAGGATAATGCGAGAGCTCACACATCAGCTGAAACAATTGGCTATTTGAGCACTGGTTATGTTGAATTCGTGGGTCATCCGCCGTACAGCTCTGATTTGACACCCAATGCCTTCTTTTTGCTGGGTGGTTAACGTTTTTCGATACCCGAAACAGCTGTTGAAGCGTTCAAACGCCATGTTTTGGAGTCGTCTCAATCGTAGTGTAAAAAGTGCTTCGAAATTGGTTTGAGCGATTGAAAAAATATATTAATCTTCGCGGAGAATATTTTAAAAAACAATAAAACCATTTCCAATGATAAATGATTGTGTTTTTAATTGCTGGACCCGATCTATAAATAGCAACCCTCTAAAAAGAATAAATATTGTTAAGAAAAATGTATGCAACATGTCTTCAACTATTACAATTTGAATGTCAATGGACGACGAAAAATTCATGTCATAGAGTAATGTCATATAGAGCATCTATTCTGCTCATCTGACATTTTCTTTCACACTATTCGTATTGCGGTCGGTGCGATAGAGTGTTGTTATTTGACGTAAATTGATTTACACCAGGTGGAATTACAAAAATTGTTAACTTACATTTTTCATGTCGTTCTGATGAAAAACTATGAAATTTAAACGTATTATGGATTTTTGTGTTATATTTTATTGATAGTATATATTTGTGTTGTCTTTAGACAAAAATTTTAACACAAAAATCGAAATGCCGTTGGTGATTTATTGTTGGATGGTTTGAGCTATTGCCTCTATCTGGTATTATTAAAGCAATACTTTCCAACATCCAACCGCCCATCTGCACAAATGTCATTAGGTTACTGAGAGAGTTGGCGTCTCTATTCGTTAATACTCTATGATTTATGGTGTATTGAGCCAACATTTGCATGTCAATGCACAGTTTGTGGTACATTAAACTAACATTTGAATGTCAACGGTCATTTGGTAGTATGGTGACCTATCATTTGAATGTCAGTTGAAAGATTATGGGGTGCTGAACGAAAGTTTGAATGTCACTAGCAAGTTGGTGATGTGCTGAACTAATATCGGATTATCAGTAGGAAATTTACATTGTGCTGAACTAATATTTGCGTATTACAACTTAATTAAACATAAAACAGTTTGCGCTATCAATATATCTAAATTATATACAGGGTTAGGGAAAATTAGAAAGCGCACAGCTAACTGGTCGTGAGAAGCTCTCCTTAATCCCTTCATGGGATGTAATGGGAAAACTTGTTGTTATTATATACAGGGTGACTGATTAATGCTGATTAGAGTAAGTACAAATTCCGCTCGCGATGCGAAAAACTCAGCCCCTCCTCAATATTTGAATGGCTCCCCAGCGAGTCAGAGAGAGTGAATCGTTCCCAGGCGAATGAGAGCTTTATAGTAAAGAGAAACTGAATGTGTCGACTCGCGAGTGGAATATCTTCGAATTTGGATCTACATAAGAGGCGATGTGATAAAAATCGATTAGAATATTGTGGAAGATGTAAAAAATTATCAACGTCTATCAAAAAGGATAGAGCAACTGAATTGACACCAAATTCGGTCTTTGCAACCGACTCAAGGCTAAGTTCGGTTATTGCGACCGAATTGATACCAAATTCGATAGCTACTGCCGACTTGATGGCAAATTCGGACATTGCACCCGAATTGATGCCACATTCGGTTAATGTTGCATCCGAATCATACAGGGTGGCTGATGAATATTGCTACATTAAGAAACTCAAATAACTTTTTTCTCTGTGTATGGAATTCATTTTTCTTTTATTCATGTTAAAGCTCATTAAATTTTATTAAATATTGCTTAATTAGTTTTAAAAATAATTGAATGTAAATGCCCCCCCCCCTGCTCATTGATGCATGTGCGGCATCTTACCAAAAAGTTGTTCATTACTGCTTGGAGAGTAGAGAGAGAAATAGCCGCAATTGTTTCTCGAATGTGTTGCTTTAGTTCATTCAAATTTGTTGGTTTTGCTTTGTAGACCTCCTGTTTGCAATAACCCAGGTCAGGTGCGGTAAGGTCAGTCGACCTGGGGGCCAACGGAATGTGGAGTTTCTGGATATCAGCTTATTGGGAAATTTTCGTCGCAATTCTGTCATAACAGGCCGGGCTATGTGACGAGTTGAACCATATTGCTGAAACCACACAGAGTTGAAAGAAATTCTCATTCAACGTAATTCTGGATAGAAAAACTCTCTCAACATGCTCAAGTAACGGTCTCCTGTAACAGTAACGGTGTGACGGGTTTCTTCGAAGAAGTAGGGCCCGACAATGCAGCGTGATGAAACTGCACACCACACTGTGACACGAAGTGGATGCAATTCCGTCTCATGGAGTATCCGTGGGTTGGAGACTCTCCACATTCGACAATTTTGTTTGTTTATGTTGCCGTTTAAATTGAAATGGGCCTCGTCAGACATGAAAATACCGTTCAACATGTTTCCGTCCTCTTTCGCCATTTGAAGCATATTCTGGCAAAAATCCAAGCGAATCGGGAAGTCTGCTGCGTTCAGTTTGTTGGCCATTTGAATTTTATATTGGAATAAGTCCAAATCTTTGTGCATAGTTGACTGCAGTGTCAGTCTGTTTATACCCATGTGAGCAGATAAGCTTCTTGTCGAAATTCTTTTATTCTTTCAGTGTCCTAGTTATCCATTTTTGTTAAATCTGCAAATGAATCTGCAAAATAAAAAAAAATTAACCAGATTCATTAAAAAGTTATTAAATATTTTTGGTAGCGGCTTTCATTGGCCACCCTGCACATGGGCAAATTAATTATATGAAAATTATAATTTGTAGTTTAATCTGAATTTCCTTTTCGAAATGCAAATTTTAAAAAAAATTACCATTTGCAATTTTACTTATTTTCAAAGCATTTCCTTCATATCTGGCACTTTTGGTTTTCAAATATTTTGAAAGTAATATGAGGCAATACCTATCGGAGCCATAAACCTCTACATATAAAATACTTTAAAAACAGAATTGCCAGCAGTCAAACAAATTCAAACCAATTAAAATCATTGCCATATTTCACTACAATTGGCATCGGATTCCACAACCTGCATGTGCATTTCATGAGCAAATGCAAATTCACAATTTTTCAATTGCCATTAATCGGGTAAAACCGGTTAACCGACGTCATATAACCGAAATCATAGTTCGACGTCATAGCTCGAAAATTACGTTTTTTTTAAAACCGCCACACGGTTAACAGAAAAAAAACTTCACCAGTTTTTTTAACCGGTTTCACCAGTTTTGGACACTAGTATTTAATCATGAAAAATCTTCTCAAAATGCCGTTCGTAGGCAGTGTCAATCTTTAGGACCCAATCAGTCAGTGGAAAAGTAAAAAAGCCCACAGCTCACTGGTTGTTAGAAGCTCTCTCCAATAACTTCATGGGGTATAACGGGAAACCATTCTTGTATCATCATATTGAATTCATCATATTGAATTATTCTAACAGTTCGTTATTGAAATTACGACTTATTTCCTATCGGTTGAAATCTCTCTGGATTTACGCTCACAACAAATGGTTTATGAATTCCCTAAGAAGCATTCTGGAAAATACTAGAAGCAAGAAGATGTTGCGAGAGAAACAAATGACTGTTGGAGAGTTGTGGCTGGATAACTGTGATTGCTTTGAGCACACAAGTATTGATACAGTTTGAGTCAGTCTGCTTTGGAAAGCTGGAAAGCACGTAACTTAGGTAATTGTTTTACTTTAAACACGCTGGGAAAAACGGCCACAACAACATATTGCAGGAATCATGTGCATGTTTGCAATCGCTTTTCTGATTCTTTGTTGTCTGTCACTTTTTGCTGTCAGCAGTTTTCAATGTACAAAGCTACAATTGTGTCACAAAAACATATATTATAACCAATTAATCATTTATCTCAAACATGTTATGTATATTGAACAGCAAACACAATGTGTTTGCCCAAAAGTATACTATATTTGCGACAAGCTGAAAACTTGTTAAAAACAAACAAAAAATCAGATTAGGTGTCAGGGGACACCCGGTTGGAACGAAGTTCCTTTCGCTATATAAAGGGTTTTTCAACAGAGACGCTACATAAGTAAATCGATAGGGACAGCAAACGACGCCATATTTTTTCCCGCTCTTTTGACATTTCTTTTCAGCAAGGTTTGCCATTTCATCATGGAAAGATATACGAGCCAACAATGAGTCGAAATTATTAAAATTTACTACCGAAATTTGGAGTCAGTGGCCTCAACTTTAAGACTCCAACTTTAACAGGCCTCAGCAATCAGCGATGAGGCTCATTTCTGGCTGAATGGCTTCGTCAATAAGCAAAACAAGCGTTATTGGTCAGACAGCAATCCACACGTAATCCATGAGTCATCAATGCATCCCGAAAAAATTACGGTTTGGTGCGGTTTATGGGCCGGCAGCGTCTTTGGGCCGAACTTCTTCCGTGATGATCAAGACCGGCACATTACTGTGAATGCGAATCGCTACCGTTCGATGATAACCTAATATTTTTGGCCCCAATTGGATAATATAGACTTGGAGGACATGTGGTTCCAACAGGACGGCGTAACAATCCACACAGCGAATGCCACAATCAATATATTGAAAACCAAGTTTGGTGAACGTGTTATCTCACGAAATGGTCCAGTCGATTGGCCGCCTCGTTCGTGCGATTTGACGCCGTTAGATTATTTCCTGTGGGGCTACGTCAAGTCTATGGTCTATGCCAACAAGCCAGCGACGATTGATGAACTTCAGGTACTTTTAAAGAAAATAACTTTTGTAAGAAAAGTTTTTTTTTCAAGAAAAGGTATTTTTTGAAGAAATGTTTTTTTTTAAGAAATTGAAATTTTTTTTTGAATTGGTCTTTTTTTCAAGAATAGGAAAATTTTTTACAGTAAGTACTTATCTCAAGAAAAGTTATTTTGTTTCACAAAAAATTTACTCTTTAAAGAAAAGATAGTTTTTTAAGAAAAGTCAAATTGTTGTAAGAATATGTACTTTTTTAATAATAGGTACTCATTTTAAAAAAATAATCCTTTTTTTATAAAAAAAAGGTACTTTTTGTAAGAAAATTTACTTTTTTTAAGCAAGATAAGGTATTTTTTTAAGAAGAGGTACTTTGTTTAAGAATATGACTACGTATTTTTTTTAAATTTACTTTGTTTAAGAAAATTCACTTATTTACGAAAATGTTCTAATATAAAGTTCTTTCACTTTGGATTTTCTAAATTTACTTTTTATTGGGTTCAAAACTACAATATATACAAAATATTAGTTACAGGCTCCACCTAGAAACTTTCCCATTAAACAAAAAAGTCCCAACATATGTGAGACATCTAGTTAATTTTTTTCCCTATGATCCAAACCGTTAGTCTAGACACAAACCAAAGCTAAATTAAACAATATAGTGGGTTGTAGCATAATAGTGTTAAAACAAAAGTTGATTAATTTTTTTTCATTTAGTCGCCATCCCGGAACGTGCAATAAGGAACTTCGTTCTAAAAATTTTGAGCGTGCAGTGTTAAATGTTGCGTAATTGGGAAGTGTCGCGTACCAGTAACTGTGTTGAATATCAAATAATTGCGAAGTTTCGATTAATTGTAAAAGTGTTGAATATGGAGAAATTGTAAAATGTTAAGATTTATATCGTGGCAATAAATGTGATTTTCGTGTTCTATAATTATGGCCGTCGATGGTGCAACGGTAGCGGTGCAATGGTAGCGGCTCTTGGACATGAAATCGTGGGTTCGAACCCTGCTCAGACCACCTTGCATTTATTTCGAAATAGGTCTCATCTCATAGTGACAGGGACTTTGACAAGTACTTAGCCATGAAAATGCTTCTCAAGAAATACCGCTCGGTACCAGTGTAAAGCTGTACGTCCAAATCAGTGAGATTAAAAACTAGAAAGAGCACAGCTGACTGGTTGTGAGAAGTTCTCTCCAATACCAACATGGGATATAGTGGAAAATCATGTTTTTTTTCGAAATAGATAAAGAACATTGGTGTATAAACTATATTTTATTTGAAAAGGACCACTCGCAAATTCGTAACCATATAATTACGACATAATGTGTGCTAAAATTTAGAACCAGGCTAATGTGGTAAACGAATATAACGAAATAAATATTTGGAAAACGATTGGAATATTCTAAATTTTTTGTATAAAGTGGCTTCTGTATACAATTTTTAAACAATCAGAAACTTTTTAACATACTTTGTTCTTTCATTTCCTTCAAATCAATAATTGACTTTAAAATAAATCTTTAGATTTTGGTTAAGTTACAAATCAAGGCATACTTTCTGGCTGTTTAAAAGCAACAAATACTCTAGGCCAGCTACCAAAATGGTGCCTACTTTTTAACAAACTTCTGAGATGCTTACGATGTTAAGACATTGAGTTTCTACTCTTTCTTCCCACACTAAATTTCTGTGTGACCTACAAAAGTACAAACATGTGTACTTTAGTAGACAATATAAAAAGTTTATACTAAAATCTTCAACTGAACTTGAAATTTCATCAAATGTGACCTAGTTTGAGGAGGCAAAACGAAAACAATCTTGCCAAATAATTGGATGCTTTTAAAAGAAATTGTTATAAACATAAACCAAAATTTAATTTTTTTGTATTAAATCTTTATAGCAATTCATTTTAAATCGCTAATAATTTCAAATGATTTAAACTAAGAGAATGAAATGAGTCACAGTAGACAGCTGATTCGTAAACATTAATTTGTAATTTCGAATATTTCACAATGTGTAAATAACCACATGATTCATGATTCAGGGATTCCATTTGGTTTTATTTTAACCTGATATGTGTATTTTTTCAAAACTAAAAGCTTTTGCACATGTTGGAGCTCGGAGAAAATAAAAAAACATTGCATACTTTTGTGATGACAACTAAATAATTGATATAAAATTACGTGTCATTAATTAACGACATGTAAATTATAATTTAATCCTTGTTGCCATGTGATAAAATTGTAATTCTTCCACTTGCTTAATCCTGTATTTAAACACGACTGGATTTAAAGTATTTTATGTAAAAGGCATTTCATGTCGTCATGAATTTAAAACATTTATTCTCCCAACCCTGTACAAGTTTTGAAGTAATGCGCACATTTCCATCATGCCAACAAATTTTTTATTATCTGTTACTAAGACCACTTGGAAAGATTAATAATGCGTCTTATTTTTTTTTTTTGGGGCCAAGCATGACATCATTCTGACGACACGCATATTTCACGCATACGCCTATGCTAAGAATCTTCAAAGTTTGATGTCCAAATATGTCTAAATATAAACATTGCATACATTTAGGGTTCGACCACTCCAAAACTCTTATTGCATACTTTTGGGCAAAAAGATGATATCATTCAGATAATAAAAATGTAAGTTTTACATTTACAAACGTTAAGCAGGAAATGTTTTGTAGACCGTTTCAATTTATTATCTTTAGTCCATTTTGTTTTAATATTCTGTTGGTCCAATTTCACTAAATTCTTATGAAATGATAAATATGTATGAGTATTTTCTTTTTTGCTTAGCATTTTAATGAGTTTTTTGCCTTTCTCTAAGAATTAATATTGTTTTTGTTAAAAAAAGAGCTTTTGTAAATAATATCAATAACAATTTATGGTGCACACACAACCCAAGGATAACACAGTTTATATTTGTTGCTCTTAATGGGATAACTATTTTGCATAGAGATTAATAGGAAGGACGAATTGGTTGAAACACGTATGTCGTTTATATTTCGCTATTAGTTACGTGTAATCTATATTCATGCTGCAGTGTACACCTCAAAGATTTGTTAGAATTCTTAATATTGTGTTCATTTCGATATCGATATTTACAAGTTTTCCATTCCACCCGAGGAGGCTTCTTCTTCCCCCTTGGCTTGGTTTGTAGCGACTTGTTGCGAGTACTCGTAACCCTGGCCGTTAATTTCTATATGACATCTAAGTACCTTATCTTTACAGAGGATTCTAAGCCCAAACAATTCCTGCAAGTTTTTTTTCTAAAGCAGCCACTAAATCCTCTTCACATTACGATGAACCGATTCATGATCGGAAAATATGTAACATGACGTCATATTTCTGCCATATAGAAATTTAAAGCGCATACTCTATTTCAGGCTGGGCAATGTTCCAATCCATTATGAAACCGCTTTATGATCAGATAACATGTAACGTCATAATCCGGCCATACCTAATTTATGTGCACATACTCTGAATATACTAGGCATTAAGCACGCCTCTGTACTTCCATGGCCCGTCCGTCTCCTTAGTATATACCATCGATTACCCACAGCTTACATATGAACTAGCCAACCTAACTGGCGAACACACTTACTAACAGACAAAATCCGCCAACGGTGTTTAATATAACACATCAGCCTCAACCTGGTTCCAGTGGCGACAACCAGCCGTCAAGAATAAGTTTTTCGTTGTAATTCTCATTCATGTTAATGCAGCCAGACTACATAATGATTAGCCCCATTACAAGACGCTTTTCCACCAGAGCGACTCAAACAAAACTAAACAAAAAGAAACTATCAGCTGTTAAATCGGTTGTTAAATAAAGCAGCGTTAACAACTCAAAGTTGTGCACCTGCACAAAACACCGGCAGGATGAAAACTCTGTCCTTTTTTGTTTGGCTGCAAATATAACGTGTTTGTGGCTTTTCGAAAATATAGTATACTTGTGTCCAAACACATTATTTTTGATATTTAACATTGCCCGTTGGACGCACAATGGTTAATATGTAATGATATATGTTTTGTGACCCAATTGTTGCTTTGTTTGCTGATAACTACTGATAATAAAACGTCATAGACAACAAAGAAAGAAAAAATCAGCAGATTCCTGAAAACAATGTTCCAAACATAAACATGGTTCCTGCAATATTTTGTTGGGTCCGTTTTTGCATTAATAGAAAGCTTTGAAAAAATCTGTCAAAGCCGCGAAGCCGCTATTCGAACCTTACCAGAGAAGCAAATCACTAAGCCCGGCTGAAGGTCGTCCACTCCGAAAGCTTTATAACATACACAACTATGCCGAAGACGTGCAGACGGTGATTGACAATACATAGAGGACAAACCCTCGAATCGAGGCCTAAGGCCGGCCTCGCTTAAAAATTTATTACACAAAATCTGTTTTGCGGCTTTCGGCGAAAAAAGTTTAAAAACTTCGAATTTTCGAAGTTTTTGGACCCATAGGTCCGACCTAATAAATTTGCTTCAGCACGCTGAAAAAATTTTATTTTATTGTTGTCTGGATGCAAATGTAATGTGTTTGTGGCTTGTCGCAAATATAGTACACTTGTTTCCAAACACATTATGTTTGCTGCTCAAAATGACATGTTTAAGAAACAATAGGATTTTTCGTTTGGATTTTTTCGCTGAACGCTGCTGAATACAAAAGCGTGAGAGACAACAAACAAACAAAAGGGCAGGAGATCTTCAATTCATGAAAATAATGGAAAACATATACATGGTTCCTGCAACATGTTGCTGGGCCCGTTTTTTTTCTGTACGTGTTAATAGTGGCCGTCGTGCAATGGTTAGTGTGCGCGGCTCTTGTACATGAGATCCTGGGTTCGAACCCTGCTCTGACCACCTTAAAAAAAAATTTTCTTTCGGCGGCGGTCACCTCGCATAGTGACGGCGACACTATCGAGTATATAGCCATGAAAAAGCTTCTCAAAATACCGTTCGGAATCGGTGTAAAACTGTAGGTCCCAATCAGTGAGTGAAAACTGGAAAGCGCACAGCTCAGTGATTGTGGGAAGCTCTCCCCGGTCCCTACATGGGATGTAATGGGAAACCATTCATTCATTCATTTGTTAATAGAAACTTTGAAAAATAACTGTCGAAGCCGCGTAGCTGCTGTTGCACCCACTCCAGAGATTTTCCGTATAAAGAGGAGAAAGCCCGAATCCCGGCCAAAGTCCGGCCTCGCTTAAAACTTTATTACACAAAATTGTTTTGCGGCTTTCTACGAAAAAAGTTTAAAAAAAATTAAATTTTCTAAAGTCGTCCTCATACTGCTTTATGGACCCGACCTAAAAAATGTTCTTCCCTATGCTGAAAAAGTTGTCTTTGGTTGTCACAAATATAGTATACTTGTGTCCAAGCACATTGTGGTTGCTATTCAATATTACATGTTTGAGACACAATAATTAGTATGTTATAAAATATGTGTTGGTGACCCAAATTTGGATTTGTTTGTAGAAAAATGCTGAAAGCAAAAACGTGATAAACAACAATGAAACAAAAAGCATCAGATCTTCAACTCATGAAAACAATGTTCCAAACATATACATGATTTTTGCAATATATTGCTGGCTCCGTTTCTTTCAACGTGACCCTAAACTGAGGAGAAACCCCGGAACTCCGACCAAAGGTCGACCTCGGATAACATTTTTTTACGCAGAAAACCAGTTTCCGGCGGTCTGCGAAAAAAGTTAATAAAAGTCGAATTTTCGAAAGATCTCTTTCTGACCCTTTGGGCCCGAAGTGGTAAAAAAATCGAATTTTTTAAAGTTTTTTGGGATTTTGACCTTGAAGATGAAGTTTGTTGATTTTATATGTTCTTTATGACATGAGCTACAACTTTCCCTCAGAAAGTAAATCAAAACTCCGAACAGTTTGCAAGATATGAGCCTGACAATATGATTACTTTTCTGCAAAAATGACACCGAGGCCCCAAATTTTTTGAGGGCCCATAAAAAAAGTCCATGACTTTGGGCAAAACTGGGAGACACGGTCCTTTTTCACGTAGTGGTGTCAGTATATGGTTATATTTTTTCGTGTTACACTGTGTAATTTAATGACCTAGGCTCAAAGTACGTGCACAAATATTCAAAACAGAAACATGTGTTTTATACTTATACAATCTTAACTTTCTCATTTTGCCAATCAGTAATGTGATTGTCAAAAACATATGGTTTTAACTATAGGTTAACCAATCAACATTGGGTGGTTAAATCATTGTTAACCATTGACTGAAAAACACAATTCCAAGTTTAACCATAATTTAACTAAGAAACGAAGATGACCACTGACCTAAAAACTGGTCATAAGATTAGCGCATTTCGAAGGTTAACTCCGTTAACCTACGCTAACCCAAAAGATTACACATATAATTTTAATCTTTAAAAACTGAAGTTTAATTTGTAACCTCATTTTAAACTGTTGTACAATTTGATGCAACTCTGCTATTTACCAAAAAAAAATGCAACCATAATAAAAACATACACAAAAAATTAACTGCTTGAGAAACGGAAGCCGATTGAAAATTTACAGACGCTTCGTAGCCACCACAATTTTTTTGAAAATCACGTCGTCGTCGATGTTACTGATTCTCATCGGACTAAATGGGGGCCGATTTGACGAACTGGCCCGACTTGATCGACTGATCCAAATTTTGAAGGTTCAGTAATTTTAAATACATCCCCAATTTCTTCAAAACTGACAAAACCAAGAGCCGTTAATTAATTTCGTCTATTGGGCCGCTGTCTTCAAAAATGTTGCCTCGCCCAGAGTTCCTCTAAATTAGTTTATGCACAAAGTTGCCACCTAATTTAATCTCAAATTGGGTCAAAAGGCAAATATTAGGTAACAAGGCTATCCAAGGCGGTCCAAATGCGATATTAGTTATCTAACATTTCGTTTATTGGCAACGTCGTTTTCCTTTGCATGTTTTCAATGCCGACGTAGCAGGACCCCACGTCAACAATCTCTCCCATTTGTCTCTATTCTTTTAAACAATTTTAATATCCTCATGTTTATTTATTCTCAACCTGTATTAGTGTGAAAAGCTTATAAAATTTTATGTTCGCGTGGTTGTTTCAAACACCTGCTTCCAGTTTTACAACTAAAGACAGTTGAGAATTGAACTGGCATATCGTCGTTTTACGTTTAACCCCCATTTCATGTTACATTTCTTAACGTTCATGTTGTCCTAGCGTAACTTCACATTGACTGGATGGATATAAACGCAAATGACCTGTTGATTGGCAATTGATTGAGTATCTTAATTGTGTTGAAGGTGTGGAGTTGCAATGACAGTGTGACTCGCCTAACACAATTGGAAGACGTCTAATTATAGTTTGTATTTAAGTTTAGCATTTGCAGAAGCTAGTAAATTACTAAGAGTTTGCCGAGGGTGCTAATGAATTGCGGACACCATGGTTAGGTTATAAATATTATGAGAGAATGTATGGTATACAAAATGTTATAGAAGTCGTGTGAATCATAAAGTGATAGTGGCAGGAGGACGCAAGATATATAGGTAATAAATACAAAAGTAACAGAAAATTGTTCTTTAGAGAGTCCCATAGTGGCAGGGTTCATTGTTTATGTTAAGGAGGCTATAACATATAAAGGTTTTGTAAAACCCCATCAAACCATATCTTTTGGTGCACAGCTTACTGATTGTGAATAGTTCTCCCCTGTCTCTTCATGGTATATAATGGGAAAGTATTTTTTGTTGTATTTATTAAATTATAAATTTCATTGGAACTGCAAACGACCAATAAAATTGCACTTACTATATCAAATTATTCTCTGTCACAAACACTTTTGCTGATCCCTTCCTTCAAATTGCCATATCATTTTCATTGCCCACACATAATCGTAAAACTATCTCTCAGCAAAAATATCTGCAATAATCCATGATTGTCCTCGCCTTTTCATTGCAATGGAATTTTCCAAAGGATATAAAGAATTTAATATAAGAATATACATATTTGATTCACAGTTGGAACGGGATCCTTTCATGAAATTCCATCCAATTTTGGGCTCTTTGATGCCAAAGAGAACAACGACCAGACGCCGTCGTTTATTTACCCATCATCAGCAGCAGCACCAAATGCAATCAAGTCCGGAAAAGCTTCCTCTCACCCTCTGTTCATATCTGTGCTCTCTATAAAGGCAGCATGCAATTGTAATAAAGTAATTATTCATTTTCTCATCCATCCAAATGGTTCATATCGAAATGGTGCACTGTAGCACAGTGGTATGAAAGAAGCATTGAGAGTACGCATTTTAAAAGTCCCAAGAACAGTATTATTCTGGTCACATTTGGACGACTCCGACTCCAGCATTTTGAGCATCCACGACTCCGCTCCGAGTCCGACTCCAGCATTTTGAAAATACATGACTCCAATCCGACTAAAATATTAAATAAAACCATTCGCAGAAGATCATTTTCATCTGGAGCGAAATCAGTTGAACCAATATCACGGAGGGATTCTTCCGCCTGGTCGGAAGTCTTGGTCGTCTTCTTTTCCTGCTTCCATCGGGTACCTTATCGAAAACCCTTCGCAATAGCTCATCTTCATTCATTCGGATAACATGGGACAGCCAACGTAATTGGGCTAATTTGCTTCGCCTAGCTATGTCCATTTCGGAATCCAAATTATATATAGGTCTTAGTTCGAACGACGTCGGTATTCACCGTTTTCTGTAACGGCCATATATTTTACGGATAATTTTTCTCCCGGATACTCCCAAGTGTTTTCATCTGCTTGCGATATGACCCAAGTTTCGGATTCATATGCCAGGACAGGTAAAATAAGAGTCTAGTGTATCCGAACTTTTGCCTGTCGAGAGAGGTCTTTGTTCTTAAACTGCTTGCTGAGCCCAAAATAGCATCTATTTGCAAGCACAATTCTCCTATTTATCTCAACGCTGACGTTGTCGTATTTGATCACGGTGGATCCAAGGCAGATAAATTCATATACCATTTCCAAATTATGTTGGTTGTTGACGTTCAAGTCGTGCCCTCGTTAACAGCCAGACCCACCTTTACTGATTCTTTTTCGATTCTTGAAAATACTGCTGTAACCTCTTGCAGATTTCTCCCAATGATATCTATATCATTAGCAGGCGCCGGCAACATATGGTCCTTCGTGTTGATGAACTTGTTCATATTTATTGTAGCTTTTCTCAACATTATACCCATTAAGATGTTGAAGAGATTGCACGAAAGTGTGTCGACTTGTCTCAATCCTCGCTTGGTATAGACTGGTTCAATGAGGTCTTTCCCCGCTTTAACTGCTGATTTTGTGTTGGTCAGCTTCATTCTACAGAGGCGGATCAGATTTTCCGAAATCCCTAGTTCAGACATAGGTTCGTATAATTTTCCCCCATTTGGGGCTATCGAAAACAGGTTTGTAATCGACAAAAAGGTGGTACATATCGATTTGCTTGTCGTGGGTCTTTTCCAGGATTTGGCGTAGCGTAAATATGTGGTCAGTCGTGGACTTGCCAGTCCTAAAACCACAGTGATAAGGTCCAATAAGATTTCCAACAATTGGCTTTAGTCTTTCACATAATGCGCTCGACAATATCTTATACATGATGGATAAAAAACTGATACCGCGATAGTTGGAACATACATACGAATCACCCTTTTTGAATACAGGACATAATACACTGAGACTCCAAACGCTAGGCATAGTATTTACAGCATTTAAGTTGATGGATGTGGGCAAGCAGTCCTTCGCCACTGGCCGTAAAAATTCAGCACCATCGGCTTTATTATTCTAAAGCCGGGAGTTTGCCGTTCTTATCACGCCTTGGCTGGTGGTATCATCTGCACTATTTTTCACAATCATTACCCGCTGATCAGCAGTGGGGGAATGTGAGCGGAATAGTGTGGAAAAGTGGTCATTATTCATCCTGGACATCTCGGTCTTAGCACTCTCTCTCTCTCTCTCTCTCTACTCCCATTGCCATTATTCCACCTAACTAGTTGATTTTCCTCCCTTCTTAGCCTCTTGTAACGTTCCTCGTGCAGCGTCCTTTTCATCAGATACAATGTGACATTCTTCGGACACGCAACGAAAAAAAACCTTTATAGCTCGGTTGCCGCAACAATATTCCGGTTGATTTGTATTAATTTATTAATCGCAACTGTTCATGTAGTTCTCCCAAATAAACTCATATATCGCAAATGTGTATCAGGTTGTTGCAAACGAGTTCTCGTTTGCATCAAACGCCGACAAAATTACATTTGCCGCAAATTTAAAAAGCGTTTGTGATGACTGAAATTAGCCATTTTTCTAATGCGAGCACAGATTACGAAGATTACGTAAATTTCTCTCATTTCTCTAATTGTCGACTGTACTTTATATACAGTATTATCCACTCGTTTGGCATACACACTCACGCATACACATAAATGTGATCACACACTCTAATGCTTCTACCTTGTCAATTGCTTTTAGTTGTTATTTGAATGCTAGGCGAGACAGACGTGTCAGTCGATTTTGAAAAAATAGACAGAAATGACAACTTTTTTAAAACAAACTTTATGGGTAAAACCAAAATCATGAAAGTTGGAAATTTAAACAAAAAAGAGCTTATGGAAGCTATAAATAAAAGTTTTAATTGCAACTCGGTTGCTGTAACCGAAAGAACAGTTGGTGGAACCGTTTTCGTTTCTCGCAAACGTTTTTTCAGTTCTAATTTTCATAACTCGTTTACAGCAAACGTTTTTCAGTTCTTGCAAACGTTTTTTTTAGTTTGGAGCAGCTAGAACTCGGTTGCAGTAACCGAACCAATGGTTGGCGGAACCGTTTTACGTTTATCGCAACCGTTTTTTTCAGCTTATATTTTTCTTAACTCGTTTGCTGCAAAAATTTTTCGGTTCTCCGAAACGAAATGACATGTATGCATTAACAGAAGTTCGTTTCTCCCAACTACAGTCCCCAGGCGAACTTTAGTTATCTGAGATTTGGTTTGGGAGGAACGAGTTTTTCCTATGCGTGTAGTACCGTGGCGTATCCTTCTGCGGATTGTGATTCCCAAGTTCAGCCTTTGCAGCGGTTTCCAAAGAATGGGAGATGTGCTTCCAATGCTCTTCTGGGTCCTCAGTATTCTGTTCTAGCATGAGAGTGAGCTTTTGTCGATATCTGGCTTATCCGTGTTCGGATTCGTAAGTTTTTCGCCCTGTTCAGTCTTATGCGAACTTTCGCAGCCACCTGGTAATAAGCCGAGACCATATTGGCACCTCGAACCACAGGTACATCCATTACACTAGAAGAATGCCTGCCATCTATTACCAAGTGATCAATCTGGTTCTACGTTCTCTGATAAGGAGAGAACCAAGTCGCATTATGTATGTCCTTATTTTTGAATCGCGTGCTACTAACTACCATGTTTTTGGCAGCGCATCATGTAGACTGTAGACTGGACATACTTTCCTTTTCCAATTTGGCACTGAAACCGCCTAGAATCTTAATGTCGTGGTCAGGCCAGAGTGTGTATACTTCTTCCAAACGCTCGTATAATGATTCTTTGACCTCATCGTCTTTATCTTCTGTCGGTGCGTGCACACAAATTAACGAGATATTGAAATATTTCGCTTTGATGCAAATTCTGGCTATGCGTTCTCTCACTGGCTTGATCCTTGAAACTGTCATACCTCCGTTTCTTAAATTTTGATCCGCCGTTTGCCAGTAGTGTTGGCTCAACCGCCTTCAATGGACAGAAGAATATGTCCGCTAGTTCGAAGAGCTTCAGTGACAAGGTCACATAACCAATCAGACTGCACATCAATTTTTAAATTACATTTGTGTTATTAAGATTGTTTTTTTTTGTATGTACAGCCCTTAACACATCACAATAACTCTTTTCTCAATAACAACATTTAACTGTCCAAACACTTGTACCCTAGCTCGAATATGTATAGTTTAGTGCGTTTGAATCATAGAGTAAATATGGGTAGAGAAAATCTTTCACTCACCAAATTTCTGACATTTGTCCTCGTGTGATGTATACGTTTGATGTTGAAAAGAATTGCTTTACTAATACCAGATAGAGGCAATGGTTCAAAACAACGAACAAAATAACAACAACGGCATTTCGTTTTGTGTGTTAAAATTAATGTGTTAAATACAACACAAATGTATGCAAACAATAACAGTCAATAAAAAAGATTAAAACACATTTAAATTTCACAGTTTTTCTCCAAAATGGCATGAAAAATTAAAGCAAGAAGTTATTGTAATTCCACCTGGTGTATATCACTTTTCGTCAAACATCTCTCTATCACACCGACCGCATCACGAAGAGTGTAAAAGGAAACGTCAGATGAGACAAATGGCGGCTCTACTATAAATTTACTCTATGGTTTGAATGCCCTTATGCGAAATCCGCCCCAATCGGGTATTTATGTCAGTTACAATTCTCAATTACACGCCATCAGCAGCTTCGCGAACAATCTCGAATATAGCGCCATCTATAAGCTCGTTTCTTCCAAAAAATTAGTTAGCGAATTTACCAACCGTTAGTGGTTTTAATTACCTAACAACGGCGATATTTTTATCGTGATCTTATTAACATTAAAATGCTCTAATCTGACAAACTGTTATAACATTCAAGCTGCAGTAGAGGCCCTAAATGCAGATGTCTCATTTGAGCAATTTTTTCGTAACAGTAGGTTTTTTTCCCGCACGTACTATTTTTTTTTGGTTTCAAGGAAAATAATCAAAAATCGTAAAGTTGTACGGTAACAGAGTTAATATGATAATAATTTATTCCCTCTAGATTGCTTTGTTTTTTAACCTTTTGAGCTACGTTGAAAATAGTATACAAATTGGAGGTGAGCGCGTGGCAAGAATTTGTCGTATCACGCATGATTCACGCGTCATCGTGACCAACATTAAATTTTATCACGTGATAATGAGTGCAGGCGATTCAAAATTTCAATCGCGTACGTGATCGTGAGTGATAGAAATTTTTGTTAATCATGCTCAGGAATTATACTCACGAATCACTCTCATGGAACACAATCACGAATCACGCTTTCAAGTAGGAACATGTTATCAACCAAATCTACACTAATTTAGCTTTCCGTCTTCAAAAATTCTTCCAGTTTGTTTGAAAAAATGTGATATATTTTGTGTTTCCGAATTCACATAACGAGTGGTCCAAATAGATATATTGGCTATCGTAATATCAGTATCATCCCTCCGCGGACCAATATGAGTGGCTTTACGCTTCTACGACATTGGGAATTTATGCAAACTTATTTCCAAAGTGAGTGCTGGGTTGCCCACACTGTGCGTTTGCTGATAATAAGGTTTGGCGGAAATGAAGCACCCACTGCGCCTGATGTACGCAAGTTTGTGGAAAAAAATCGTGAGACTGGCTTGCTAGTGGACAACACTCATGGTCCCCATTGTCATACTGCGTGTACCGAAAGATAATGTGGCTGCTGTGGCCGAAAGAACAATCCAAGAACATCGACTCGCCATCGATCTCAACAACTCAGCATTTTATGCACCAGCATGATGAGAATTTTGTAAAAGGTCTCGGATAATTCGCTTACAAGATCCAATTGAAGTCACACGATCATCCATTTGGTTACTGCTTTTCAGTATGGGTCTTACAGAAGCTCCAATCGGAAGTCGAATTTAGCCGAAAAATTATCTTTTTTGACGAATCCCATTTCCAACTCGGCGATTATGTTGGCAAACCATATTACCGCATTTGGTGATCGGAAGACCCGCACACTATTCGCGAGAACCCAATGCATCCACAGAGAGAGACAGTTTTGTGTGCATTTTGGAGCAGTGGCATCATTGGCCCATTTTTTAGAAAATGCTGCTGAATACTCCATTTAACGCTGCATAACCATGATTATGGAGTTTTTCTGGGCCGAAATGAAAGATATGAACTTGTATAATCTTTGGTTTCAGCTAAATGACGCACCATATCACACAGCTTATCAAACAATCGATATTTTGTGCACAAAGTTCGGTAATCGTGTTATCAATCGCCTTGGCGATCATAATTAGCCGCCTTGTAGATGCGATTGGATCCCTTTAGACATTTTATTGTGGGGAGCTGTTAATGACGGATTATATGCGAATAATCCAAAAACTATCCACACCCTTAAGGCTAATATCGTCCAAGCGATTCGAGAGATAGAACCAGAAACCGTCAACAAATAGATTGGACTGACAGGATGAGCTACTACGAAGCCAGCTGTGGCAATTGTGTTCCATAAATAATAGCAATATTTGTTATTTCTAATAAAGCCATAATATACCAACCCATTAAAAACCGAATCAGTGTAATTGCGATTTAGCGGGTCCATCTCGAACCCGTTACGAGTCCGTAAAAACTTAAAAAGGCGAATCAATGAAATTGCGTTTAGGCGGATCCGTCTCTAACCAGTTACGAGTCCATAAAAACATAAAAAGCGAATCAGTGAAACTGAAATATTAAATTTTCATTAAATTAAAAAGTTGGTAGATTTTTCTCAAGATCAAATATATTTATCACGATATCTCAGACACGATCTAACAAAAATCCTTTTTCGGCTTCCTTAAAAAGTAATGGTTAGATATTTCAGAAAAGGCAAACAAATATTTAAATTTGCTAAGAAAATTATTGAAGTTTAAGTTTTTGCGTGAATTGTTAAATTGCAAGTGAACACCTTAATAATAATGGTTTCTACCCACTGTTTAAATTTTTTAATAATGGGGTTTATTTTGATGGGGAAGCATTGAATTAAAAACCATTGACCTTGACCATAAACTATACAAAGTGAGAACAGTGTGTTTGCTTTGCTCCCCTCAAATTGTTTGTTGATGAACATGTAATTTTATGAAATATTGGCAAAAAAAATACAACAGAAATTTACATTTTTACAACCGTTGTAAAAAAATGTAGTACATATGTATGTACATTAATATATATTCATATTTATATTCATTCACATGGAATATGGTGTTGTTCAAAAAACAAACAAATGAACAGAAAAACTAAAACCATATTGGTTGTCTATGAGTTTTCCCACCCAGTTTTTTATACTTTCTGCATTTTGCTTTTTGTTATCACAAAACTTTCAGTTCTCATGGTAACCACAAAACAAATAAAAAAATACATCGAAAATTAACATCCTTTCCCCGTATCCTTTCTGCAGTTCCAACATATTCTATATTCGACCAGCGCCTCCCCAAACATGTGCAGCTTGAGGCAAAATGCAAACCATAATAACAACAATGCCCATCATTTATTTATAACAAATAAATTTCGTTACGTTAAATAAAACAAATAGAATTTGGTTGTGCCATATGAGAATCAACAGTGCAAAATGTCGACGATGATATTCATGGAATTGGAAATCAGGATAAGTGTGGAGGATTCACGTCTTTCAAGTAAAAGATTTAATGTCGAAAACACTAGAAAACAGGATTTTTTTTATCCAGTTCATGGCACTATACACGGGAAGAAAAAACATTTGCAGCTCGTTTGTCGCAAATATATTTATTATTGCCGTGGTTGAACGCAAAAGTTTATACACTTAACGCAAATAATAAACTTTTGCCGGAAGAGTTGTTGCATTTGTAGTAAACGTAATTTGCAATTTGCATTTGCTCAGACAATGCAAATGCAGGTTGTGGAATCAGATACCAATTGTAATGCAATATGGCAATGTTCTTAATTGTTTTGAATTTGTTTGACTGCTGGCAATTTTGTTTTTAAAGTATTTTATATGTTGAGGTTTGTGGCTTTGATAGGTATTGCCTCGTTGTACTTTCAAATTCATAAACCTGTACTGTATAAAGTATTTGAATACCAAAATTGCCAGATATGAAGGAAATGCTTTGAAAATAAGTACAATTGCCAATGGTACCGAAAGTTTTTTGAATTTGCATTTGGACAGAAAATTCAAATTAAACAACAAATTATAATTGTCATGTAATTAATTTGCCCCATGTATGGAAAATATGTTTATACATGGGACGTTTGGTTTAATTCGAAACTCCACACGGTTCATGTTTTATAGCTGCCTAAAGTTGACTATCTGCAGTGTTTTTTGTGAATAATTTCGAAAATACACAAATACATGTAAAATATATTAAAACCGCATAAAAATTATTCTTTTTTGTCAGTCTAGTATGATAACTGCAACGCAAATATTTTCTAAACCTATAATGAACCAATCCTGAAGTTTGTACATCTTCACAATGTGCAATTTTCTAAAAATAAAATTAAGAAAATTAAAAACTACGTTTCCAGGACAAAGGACATTTTCGAAATTTTGATGTCCTTGGCCCACAAGGACCTGCCATTTCTATTTTTTACTCCTAAAAAGGTGGTCGTAATCTATCAGGTGATACCAATATCGTTACAATCTGATGACGCATTCGAAAGTTATTCCAGCATGAACACATCTATCTCATCACAAAAACACTGCAGATAGCCAACTTTAGGCGGCTATAAAACATGAACCCTGTGGAATTTCGACCTAAACCAAACGTCATTGGAACGACAGAAACGAGTAGAACATATGTTTTCATCGAAGGGGGTCAGGTTTCAAAAGTACTGTTTTTGTGTCGATTTTTTTTGGAAGTACCCACATTGTAACTTGAATTGAAATTCTGCCAAGTAATTGAAATTGTCTCACTACATTCAATGCATTTGTAATTGCTTAACTACCACTAAGAATAGCAAATCAGCAAATACGAAAACGAGGAAGTAAATCATTTGCTCCAACTAACTGCGTAGTTGGGTTTTGCTTACACACTCAAGCGAGGCTTTGACTTTACACAGAATTGCTGTTGCTGCAAGCAGTCAGATGTTGTATGTAGTTACTTGGCTTTTTCTTCTCTTCTTTAATATGTAGCTTTCGCAGTCGAATGAAGCAAACTTTGAAAGTTGTGGCTGTGCTTCAAATCAGCAAACGCTAAATTCCTTGTTGCTTTTATCATTCAGTTTTGCGAAAATTTTTAATGGCAATAGTTTAATATTTTGACACCATGTGGAAAACGAAACGGTATCGACGTGTTTTTTTAAGCCCGATAGAAATTGAAATTGTAAAAAATTTTACAAAAAAAAAAATTTGAATTATAGAAATTTTTTATTTGTTTACAAGACCAATACATGGCATTTACTCTTGAATATGGCTACCGCGTCTGCTCATGATGAAACTTATTCTGGACGTCCAATTTTGGGTAACTATTTCGAGCATTCCTTGCCGTTTGTCACGAATAGCACTTACAATTGTGGCCTCCAAAGCGTCAATTGCTGCTGGTTTATAAGCATAAACCAGTGACTTCACGTCATAAAGGTTTTTTTAGTTTGCATTGGATTTTAATCTGTATTACTTTATCTAATGCAAATGCAAAAGAACACATTTTGAATTTGCATTTGCTCAGGCAATACAAATGCAGGTTGTGGAATCGGATGCCAATTGTAATGAAATATGCGAATGATTTCAATTGTTTTGAATTTATTTTACTGCTGACGACTCTGTTTCTAACGCATTTTATATGTAGAGGTTTGTGTCTTCGATAGGTGTTGGTTCGTAGTACTTCCAAATTCATAAACCTGTACTGTATAAAATATTTGAAAATCAAAACTGCCAGATATGAAGGAAATGCTTTAAAAATAAGAACAATTGGCTATGGTAGTGAAATTTTTTTGAATTTGCATTTCGAAAGGTTATTCAAATTAAACTACAAATTATAATTAGCACATGATTAATTTGCCCCATGTATTCTTCACGTAGCCCTACAGGTAAAAATCCATAGGTGTCAAATGGCACTACCTTTGAGGCCAATTGACAGGTACAATTTCTCGAAATAAACTTATCGTCAATAAATCGATGGCTGTGGTCGCCCTATGGCACGGCGCGTTTCCTGTTGACAACAACACATCTCACCCAGATCAATGGCATCCATATTTTCAAACAAAAAATCACCGATCATCTCCATTGACCGTAACGCAAGCTATGGCATCATTTTTGAAGAAATAGGATCAGCGTGTAAACCGGACCAAACGGTGCATTTTCCTGGATGTAATGGAGTCTGTTGTGGATTGGTCTCACTCCATATGCGGCAAATTTAGTTTATTAATAATACCTTTAGGCCAAAAATGAGCCTTATCGTTGAACACAATTGTGCGACAAAACACGGGTTCAGTTTCCAACTGCTCTTGAGCCCAATCGACGAAAGCATTTCGTTGCTTAAAGTCATGTACCAGTTGGGTCATATATGGGTATAGAATCCTCGTAATGGACGGACAGAGCCCCAAATCCTGCGACCTACGATGAATCGATAAATTGTTATCTTCCTCCACACTTTTGTTTACAGCGGCAATATTCTCTTCAGTATACGCCGAAAAGTAACGACACCAGCAACATATTGCAGGAAAAATGTATATGTTTGAAATCATTGATTTCATCTATTATTTTCATGCTTTCTTTTTGCTCCTTTGTTGTCTGCCTCGTTTTTGTTTTTAGCGATTTTCAACAAACAAAGCCACATTTGGGCCTCAAAGACATATATTATAGCCTATTAATCATTGTGTTTCAAACATATTATACTGAATAGCAAACACAATGTGTTTGGGCACAAGTATAGTATGTTTGCGACAAGCTGCAAGCACTTTATCTTTGCATCTAAACAACAACAAAAATACAGATTTTTCAGGGTATACACACATTTCCTTGCAGTTTTGGTGTTATTGCAGCATTTTGAGAGTACGAGTATGTGGTATTAAATCTATTCCCAATGTGCACAAATACGGATGCGGATCCGTTTCGAATCCCTTACGAGTCCGTAAAAACATATAAAAGCGAATCAGTGAAATTGCGATTGACGGATTCGTTTCGACTCCGTTATGAGTTCGTAAAAGCATGAAAAGCGAATCAATGAAAGTGCGATTTGACGGATCCGTCTCGAACCCGTTATGAGTCCGTAAAAACATAAAAACGCGAATCAGTGAAATTGCGATTTGGCGGATCCGTTTCGACCCCGTTACCAGTCCGTAAATCAGTGAAATTGGGATTTGGCGGATCCGTCTCGAGTTCGCAAAAATTTATAAAAGTGAATCTGCCTCGAATCGATTTTATTTACAAAAAAACGAACCCGAAATGGTTTCGAATATGAAGTCCATTGCAAGTTCGAAACGGATTCGATTCACATTTTCGAGAGGAAAGCTAATTTTTTTTTAAATGTCTGCTAAAAATTTAAAATCGCATTCGTCTCGAATCCATTTTATTTCAAAATAACGACCACGAATCGGATTCGAATCTGAAGTGCGTTACGAGTTCGAGACGGATCGGAAAATATCCAAAAACGTTTGAAGTTTTCGAGAGGATTTTCATACGACAACGAATTCGTTATGAGTCCGCAACGGATGTCAGTTTCGAACAAACTGTACGAGCAAACAGATCCATCTCAAATTCGTAACGGATTCAAATGGTATATTGGGTTCACAGTCCGACGGATATTTTGCTCAGATGTAGGGCATAAAAACCACAAAGTCGTTTCTAATTTGCGTGATTGGAGGACTGATTTTCAAAGTAAATTTTGATAATTTGGTAATGTTGTTCAAACGTATATAGGTTCATGATGATTTCCAGACTATACCAATCATAAATGTTAAAAAGTGAGCGCAGTGTGACAGTTCGTTCGATAATTAACCCTTTCGTAAGTTTTATCTTATCAAAAAAAACATCCTTTAAAATAAAAAATTAAATTAAACTAAAATATCAACATGATGAGCTGCCACTTAATATCAATTTCAGTAAACACAAAAAGTCAGCTGTTTACAGCCGTTAAGGTTGAGTTAGTGAATCACACAATCATTATTGCAAGCGACGAAAATAATTATTATCGGTTCGCTAAAAGTTAGTGAATCGCACTACAGGTGTCGCCAGTGCTTTTGAGTCATACGATTCGTACCATGAGTTCTCCATACTATTCAATACTTTTTGGCGACGACGACCTGTTATTTTGTTCGCTGCCGCTACATCCATACCATCATACTAATTTTCAGACAGAGACTACTGCTGTACAACAACCACGTATGTGATTCTAACGCTGTGTGTTGTTTGCATGTATTTACTTTGATAGATTGCCCTACCCGTGCATACAGATGTTAACACATCAAAGCAAAATTACAGATCATGACATACTACAAATGGCCGAAACGTCACTTAGAAATCATATCACTTAAATTTTCTTAAAACATATATCATTCCCAAAAGTTTCCTTAGTTGATACTAACCAAAATTTTAACCATGTCGTAGGTACAATTCCCCTCACTAGATATGAATTTGATTTGAATTGGTTAATGATCTAATGGGTTTGGTTTGAATTGATAACTACGTTTATAAAGAATATAGATATTAACTAATTCGAAAGTTGTTATCAATGACACATATTTGATCCTAGCGAAAGTGTTTCCAAATAAGCAATATAGTCAAGTATGAGGTTGTGTATGAGGTTCAGTATAATTTAAACGTAGTTGATTTGTAATTGACCATGCGTTGGTTAATACCACTATATCAGCTACGCGCTTAGTTGAAATAAATTGCGTAATAAAAACCCCAATTTCGAATTTTCAAAACCTTTATTAAAATTATACTCTCCCATACATGATATACAACAAATATTCAAATAGTATTATCCCTTGGGGTGTAAGCCCAACATTATGTCATTAGCCTAGGTTGTTATTTTTTATTTAATCAGACTCTTTAATTAAACTGCAGTATAATAACTAAAAAAATAAATTACAATATTTATGGCAATTGTTTTTTCTTATACTTTCGTAATTAAATTTTGATATTTGTTGGTCAGAGCAAGGATTGAACCCGCGTTCTCATGTTCGCGCACACTAAACCATTGTAAAACAGATGGAAACTGTGTTTGTTATTCAATTAGCAAACTGTTTCTAGGATTGCCTTAGTTAATTAAAAGCTTTTTGAAATCAATTACGTATTTATTAACTATATAACTAATGGATTTTATCGATGTACCATTGAATATTTTATTATGTTGATTTTCGTGTTTACGAGACGAAACCACAACAAAAAATGTATAGTTCAAGTTCTAAATGATTTTTTTCTTTCAGTTTGTTGTTTAGGAAAATCTGTGTGTGGTAGTAAAACGCAAATGTAATCCTTGAGAGGATGAACTGTAATAAGAGTAATACGAAAGTTGAAAACAGCATACCGACATTTTAGTGCTTAAAAATAGTTGAAAAATTTTAAGTATTGAAATATATTTCGCATTTTTAAAAAGAGGAGAAAAAATATTGTAGCCATTTCATGGATGTCGAATGTACCATTTATATCCTGTTCTAGTTGAATGGAAACTTATTAGGCTTCCATTATCTTGTGGAAAGAAAACGTAAAGGTCATTGAAAGCATTTCAGTACAAATTTGTGTTCCTTTATATTGTTACGCATTTTCTAACTGCCCCTTTAGCAATTCCCTTTTTAATGTCTGGTAACAAAACAAGGTTCTTTTGAAAATTACGGTGAATTTAACAGATTTCTTTGTTTTATTTAACACTCAATATCACTATTGCTGACAACCTGTACCTTTACCCGTTTAAACTGAGACTATCCCAATTTTTTCGGGCATCTGCTAATTATACAAGTTCAACAACTTAGCACAGCGTCATATGGAAATTTCGGAACCTTCTACTAACGGCATCAACCATGCGTTATAATTTATAGAAAGTCGTTTCCAGAACCATCCAGTAGTACTGCCATCTGTCTTTAGAATTCCCTAGAAAGATCTTAAACGATACGAGCATTAAAGCTATTTCATCAAAAATGGTTTGCTGAGCGGTATGTGGGAGCAAAGGTATACTTTTAGGCGTAAGAATATTATCAAGGTAATCAAGTTGGAATATAAACCACCCTGTTTGTTAAGATTATACCTTTATTTTGGCATACAGTGACGAGCAAAATTGTAACAAGTTTTATAGAGTACAGCTACTACAATCAAAGCCACAAACCTCTACATATAAAATACTTTAAAAACAGAATTGCCAAGAGTCAAACAAATTCAAAATAATTACAAGAATTTCCATACTCCATTAAATTTGGCATCCGATTCCACAACCTGCAATTGCATTCAAAATTGTTTAATTGCCTTTGCGAACAATGATAATTCTTTTGCATTTGCATTACATAAAGTAATGCAAATTATAATCCAATGGATATTAAGAAACCCCATGTATGCTCCGCGGTACATAATTTTCCGATAAAACGTAGGATCAGGTGGCGGATCGCATATGATGGACTCGTGGCTTTAACGACTGCACCAGCTGGATGTTATACGGGCATAGGCCAAATTCTTTGTGCAAAATTATCCACGTAGTCGACAGACAGAGTCCTAATTCCTGCGACCCACGACGAATCGATAAATTTAGATCTTCTACCACACTTTCGTTTACAGCTACGACATTCTTTTCAGTACTCACATTCGTTCGACGTGTTGGTGTTATTGTATCATTTACACAGTATGTGCTATGAAATCTATCCACAGTTCGGCGGACGGCTTGCTCAGATGGACGATTATATGCGGCATAAAAGTCACGAAGTAGTCTATAAATTGCGCGAATCAATGACTGATTTTTAAAGTAAATTTGGATCAGTTGTTGGCGTTGTTCAACCATGAATCCATTCGTAATGATTTGCCAGAGTATGCTGATCAAGTTCTACGCCTTATGTGTTGACGAGTAAAACAATAATCCATTTGTGAAATTTCCCAAACATCCCCAAAATCTTGACACACGGCTTTTCGTACCTTTTTAAGTTATAAGTCTGTAACTTAGATAATTATTTACCGATTTTCAGTTTTTCAAACGATTTGGGAAGAAAGAAATTAGGCCTTCCAATATATATATACGAAAACTTAAGAAATAAATGTAACTACATTTTTGTCCAAGAACATATGTATATGTTTTTTTAAGTTGCATTGGTTTTTAATTTGCATTACTTTATATAATGCATATGCAAAAAGTTACCATCGTTCGCAATGGCAATTACAAAATTTTGAATTTGCATTTGCTCCGGCAATGCAAATGCAGGTTGTGGAATCGGATAAAAATTGTAATGAAATGCGGCAATGCTTTTAATTTTTTTAAAATTTTTTTGACTGCTGGCAATTCTGTTTTTAAAGTACTTTATATGTAGAGGTTTGTGGCTTTGATAGGTATTGCCTCGTAGTACTTTCAAATTCATAAACCTCTACTGTATAAAATATTTGAAACCCAAAAGTGCCAGATATGTAGGAAATCCTTTGAAAATAAGTACAATTTGCCAATGGTATTGATCTTTTTTTGAATTTGCATTTCGAAAGGTAATTCAACCTTACAAAACATACGTTTTAAATTTCAAGGCGCCACGTTGTTTAGTAACTAATTTCTAAACATTAAAAAAATTGGTCCCCGATATGTATTTTAATATTTCCATATGAAGGGTCTCGGTTCAAGCAATATTAAAGTCGAGGCAGATTATACTCTGGGGCGATCTGCTCCTTCGTACACGACTGTAAAATATTGGGAACCAGAGTTTAAATGAGCCCGTATGAGCAACCAAGCCGACCATCATAGTGGTCGACCAATTAAGGTGCCCACGCCGGACATGGTTAAGAAAATCCACACAATGGTATCGGGTGATTGTCAGCTGAAGGTGCGTGATCTAGCTGAAATGATAGGCATTTCCAAAATTGATATAAATCATACATTGAACGCAGATTTGAGGATGAGAAAGCTGTGCGCAAGATGGGTGCCACGCTTGCTTTCAATAGAGCAAAAACAGCATCATAAAGATGTTTCAGTAGAGTGTTTGGCGATGTTTCACCGCAATAAAACCGAATTTTTCCGTCGATTTATAACCACGGATGAGTCATTGGTCCACCACTTCACACCTGAGACAGAGAATCAGTCAAAGCAGTGGGCTGGAATGGGAAAATCGTGTCCAAAGAAGGCGAAGAAGGTTCCATCAGCTGGCAAGATCATGGCGTCTGTTTTTTGGGCTGCGCATGGGATAATTTTTATTAATTATCTTCAGGAGGGAAATTCTATCAACGGTGAATATTATTCTAATTTATTGCAGCGTGTAAGTGATGTAATTGTGCGAAAGGCCCCATTTGGCGAAAAAGAAAGTGCTGTTTCATTAACAAAATGCTCCAGTTCACACATCCGCTTTTGCGATGGCCTAAAGTAATTAACTAAACTTCGAACCTCGGACTATTTTCTATTTCCAAACATGAAAAACTGGCTGGGTGGTAAAAGATTTGCTAACAATGAAGAGGTGTACTCTGCGGTTGATGGATATTTTAAGTAGTTTTTCAGTTCTTACTATAAACAGAGTATCGAAGCTATTGAATATCCCCGGAAAAAGTGTATCGAGCTGAAAGGAGATTATGCAGAAAATTAGAGAAAATTTTTCCAAACTGTTTTGTGACTTCTTTGTTAGGTCGGCTAGTAAAAATAAATTTTCGCAAAAATACAAGTTTTGGTCATTCAGCTCAAACATTGTCGCTTGAGAGTTTTCTGTTTATTAATTGCAGCATCATTATTTTGTCGTTGAATTGAACAGACATATTCTGGAATCATTGTTATTTTATTTTATTTTCTAAGCCGTTTTCACTTGAAGCCATTTCCTAATCAGTTAAAACCCAAATGAGTTTTCACTTTAAACAGAAATTATAGTACAAAAAACTAATGAATGAATTTACTCCAACCTAAATAATACAATTAATACAGAAGAACTGTATTGAACTTTTACTGAAATCATTTTGAAATTTTCACATCTTGTAGAGAAAAGTATCCGAAATATATTTAAAAACAATGAAGAAAATCAAAAGATACTTTTCCAGGATATTCAAGGACAAAGGAAGTTTTCTAAATTTTGCTGACCTTGGTCCACAAGGGCGTTCTATTTCTTATTTTAATTCCTAAAAAGATGGTTGAAATCTTTTAGGTGATACCTGGATCGTTACAATCTGATGTCGCGTTCAAAAGATGTTCAAACATGAACAGAGCTATCTCTTCACAAAACCCCTGCAAATGGGCTGTTTAAGACAGCTATAAAATTTGGATTTTGTCCTGACACAAACGGCATTATAACGGCAGCAACTAGTAAAATACAGGTGTCAAATTTCATTAAAATCGAAAGGGATCAAATTTCAAAAGTATGGTTTTTGGGTTGACTTTTTTTGGAATTACCCTTTACTAATAATATTTTTATTTATTTATTGATTTATTTCCAGAATTTATAATCATAAATAATTAAGGTTTTTGCCCTAATAATATTTGTAATTAAATTAAACTACTGAAATACACGGTGTGCAAAAAAGTAACCGGTTATTGAATTTTAACTCTATTCACTCTAGTTCATCTTCAAACACCATCCTTGCAATAATATTTTCCTAACTACACAAGTCTAACAATACTTACCTAACTTTGCCAGCCACACAATCCTTCTTCATTTCCTGGCATTTCCGCTAATCTATTTTACTTAGGGCCTACTGTTTCCGCGACACAATGACTCCCTATGGCATAAACACGACGACTGACATATATTTTGCGCACACACAGAACAAACTACCTACCCAGCGGCGGAACTTGCAAGACCTTCCACAAATAAGGCATCTGAAATGATTCTTTTGTAATGCCTTCCTAAAATAAGGCCTGTGGAATGCATGCATTTTTTATCGGATATTTTTTCTGACTTACAAAGTTTTGAGAAATTTCTTTTACGATTCTTTTTAACAATAATTTAGTTGGAAAATTACATAAAAATTTTTATTTTTTATTTTTTATTTATTATTTTTCAGGATATTTTTAAAATTTTAGAAGAAACTGACTTTCAATTTGAAGTTGGGCGTGGTAAAACTTTCTATGACATGTAGAAGTGGATAATAATTTTGTGTAAACAATTACTTTAATTTTCTTTTTTTTTAATTAGTAAAGTAAAGTAAATGTAAATTTTTAATTTTATTAATAACGTAAAGTAAGTGCCTTCGAAGACCTTCAACTTTGCATGCCTTCTAAGGCCATCCTTTTTGTATGCCTTCTAAGGCATTCTTTAGGAAGGCCTAGCCTCCCAATCTCACGCAATGTTAAAAAGAAAAGAGGAGGTAATGTGTAGGGAAGGCATTCCGTATCTTAAATAAGGCCTGTTTGGTTATGATGTCAGGCCTTCCAGGTCATGACTTCCGCCGCTGTGTACTTACATAGAGTATGACAAACAACGCCACCCACCGGCATGAGATAGTAGTGTTGGTGTTGTCCCAAAGCAAAATTGTTATCAACAAAACAACACAAAAATTAAAGCAGTCTTTTAGGAGCAGAGCTCGTGAAAAGGTTAAGAAAATAACTTGCGCAAATCTGTCTGTCATTTTGCGAAAGTTGCAAAAATTATTTGTTAAACTAGAAATAATAAACAAATTACTTTGTGTGAAAGTGAACGAACAAAAAAAAATTATTTAAATTTAAAAATTTACTTGTGCGGAATAATAAAATTAAATGTTACAAACTTCATTACGTTAAAGTGTCTAATAAACATTTCTAACAACAAATGCCTCTTGTTACCTCGAGGGTCGTGGAATGATTGTGCAAATGTTGTCAAGTGGTTTCTTGTTACCTTTCATTTTGCGCTAATACTATTGTCATTGTATAGCACTCCAGCAAGTATTTGAGTTTCGCCTTTACACAATTTTGTAAGAGCAAGAAATTTTGACAAGAGCGTCGTTCATCAATGATTTTCTCCTTAATGTAAAAGAAGTTACTTTGATTATGGTGAAAACTTTGCTATCTAAGGTTACACATGAATCTTATCAAGAACGACAATTTGTTAGATTACGAATTCCCCGAATAATGATAAAGTTAAAGTTCATGATTGTGTTTAGAAGTTGGCTTAAAGAAAATTACCAATTGAGGGTGTAAATGTGAAGAAGAATTATTTTTGTTTGTGGTCAACTTAAAGAAAACTATTGACAACTGTTTTGTTTAGCTGTAACAAAAGACTTGCAAGAAAATATTTTGTGTTTCCTGAAAAAAATTAGATTTATTGCCGGCAAAGTTTCAAACTGGCATTAGGGCGGCTAATTGCCGCTGGCAAAAAAAAAAAATGATTACTCACGATGACTGTTTAAGAAAATCATGACGCGAAATAATAAATTAGTTTGTGGGGGAAAAAATCAACAGTTTAAATTGAACGAAAACAAAAAGGAGAGACAGAGTAAAGACAAAAATATGGATCAATCAATTTTTTCAAAGACTTCTTGGCATGGGTTTATGTCATAATAATGTTGAGTTCAGGACGTTTAATAAATTCTGCTATTTGAAAAGGTTATTCAACTCAATTTAAAGCAAAGAAAATATATTTTTTAATTTGTATAGGACTCGTTCTGAATTCAAATCTGTTAGGTCATAGAGAATTTAAAAAGAAAACACTTTTAATAAAAACTGAAAATGTTTATCGAACTTTCTATCAGCTAACAGGTCATTGTTATCATAATATTGAAAAACTGGAACATTCTCAAGTAAAGGGTGTCTCAGTAATATTGCATTTTTGAGTGTAATTTTTTTGTGGCAAATCTGAAATTCGGAGCTATCACATATGTTTATTCCGACTATTAAAAGCGCTTTACGAAAGAATAACCCGTTATAATTATGGAAACTTATTAGAAAAATTTGAAAAGTTATGCTCGAAGAAATTTCAGTAACGAAAATGCAGTGGACAAAAAAATATCAATGAGTGTTCGAAAACATGGGCGATGTGTTAACACCTTCTTGTTATACGCTACCTGTTCGATTTCTATGAACACATTAGTAAATGTTACATTGGAAAATAAAAAAATAATAGATGTTGTGCTGAAGGTTCTTTTGCTATTACACTTTCTTTTTTCTTACATCTGCTATAACATTAGATGTACTATTGTTAAAATAAATAAAGCAACATTCAGTTCACTGTAATAATTGTAATAAATAATAATTATAATATTATCATAAACAGAGCAACGACGACCTGCTTGTTTGAATGGTGGCATACAACTGAATAAAAAGCAATATTTAGCTCACTGAAATAATTGTTTTTGTTTTGTCATAAACAGACCGACGACAAAAAGTATTGAATAGTATAGAGAACTTATTGCACTCATTCCCGCTCTAATGTAGAGAGTCTGAGTAAAAGAGCATACACCAGTCTTATTCTCTTTATAGAAGATTTCAATATAAATGCACCAGTTCGACAATGTTATTACATAAAACAATGCAAAAAGCATAACTGTTCCAAAAGGCATCAATGTTTCACATCAACATTATTAATGGACCAGGTTATGACAAAAAGAGAGTAATACGTTTTGAATCATTCACCAGATGTGGTCAGTGCTTTTGAGTCATACAATTCATTCCATGAGTTCTCTATACTATTCAATACTCTTTGGCGACGACGACCTGCTTGTTTGTTCGCTGCCGCTACATCAATACCAGCATACTTATTTTCAGGCAGAGACTATTGTTGTACAACAACCACGAATGTGATGCTAACGCTGTGTGATATGTGCATATGTTTACCTTGATAGATTGCCCTAGCCGTGCCTATACATACGTATAGATGTTAACACATCAAAAATTTTAAGAAACTGGATCGGCTATGGTCGGTGCCTTAACTCACCGGTCGGCCTCTTGAAAACAATGCTGCCGTAAACGAGAGTGTCGCCGAAAAGCCCTACGCAGCGAATTTTGACAAAAGACCTTCAACGTCATGCGTACTCAGTTCACCGTTCAGCTTACTCAGGAGGCCACACCAGCAGATCCTGCAAAGCGCAAGCAATTAGTTCAATGGGTAATGGACCAAAGTGAAGTGAATGCCAATTTATCAAAAAAAAGTCATCTTCTTCCGTGAAGGGCATTTCTATCTGAATGGATTCGTGAACACACAAAATTGTCGTTTTTACGGCTCAGAAAATCCTCAAGCAATCCATAAGAAACAAATGCACCTACAACGCACAACTCTCTGGTGTGGATTTTGGTCATACGGCGTTATTGGGCGTTACTTTTTTGAAGATGAGGCCGAAAATGCAGTGACTGTGAACGGCATTCGTACAGGAACATGATTACGGAGTTCTTCTGGCCTCAGCTGGATGGCATGGATCTGAACGACATGTGGTTTCAGCAAGACGGCGCCACCTGCCACACCGCGCATGAAACAATCGATTTATTGCAGCAACGATTTCCAGAACAAATTATCAAGAAATTAAATTTGAAGTATCTCAATAAATGGCTACCAATATCTGTTTCTTTCTTTGGGGTCTTGTGAAATCTCGGGTTCATGTGAATAAACCAGAAATAATTTCTAAATTCAAATCCGAGATCCAACGTGTCATAGGTGCGATAAAGCCACGTCTCTGTGAAAGAGTCATGGAAAATTTCATATAAAGAGAAATGACCTGTGATCAGAGCCGTGGGGGCGATTTGATGGACATTTTATTCCATACTTAATTGGAACATGTCTTCTTTACACTCCAATAAAAGAATCAGAACTCTCTCAAAAAATACGTATTTGCATGTTAAAATGAAAAAGTGCATTCTAACTGAGACGCCCGTTATATCGTAGGAATGTGTCTAGATATCAAATAGGCATTAAATAAATTAGTCAATCGCATTGCCATAGAAGGCGAGCAATGTCTTACACTAGATCTAGGAATGTCGTCAATACCTGGTTGTGCAGGTTGGGCTTAAGCTGCCTCAAATTATGTAGAATCCGTGGGACATCAGGAAAAGGGATATCAAAAGTAAATATCGAAGGAACGTTTGACGGATATTCTAAGATACCATTAAAAGTGGCATTACAATAAACTGACTCAAAGAAATCTTCAAAATAAATTAATTGATTATCGAAATATTCAATACCAGTGACACACATTTTAAACTGTCGAGAGGAGTTATTTCGATTCATGTCAATCAAATTATAAACCGAATTAGCATCGATCGTACAATTAGGTTTAACATTATTCTTGTACAGGTTATAGGCATGACGAGATACTACGGTGTAATCATGCCGAGGAATGCCAAATCTAGAAAACCGAATTAATCGACTCCATTTTTTACGCTTCTTACTTAATAGGTTTGGTTCCAATAGGTTTAAACTAGCCAGCTCTTTGGTGTTCCAAGGCGGAGAACATTCAATTTTCCCAGATTGAGATGTTAGATCACATATAATATCATAGAAGGTCCATATCATACAACAAAATTGAAAGAACTAATTAGATTTGAAAATAGTTTGCGACAATAATTATCCAAGAAACAAAGCTAGAATAGTCAGACTTTGCGAATAAAATAAAACAAATTTTCCGAGTATAAATAGGGTTCCAAAGTATGATTGGGTATTGTCATCAACTACAGCGGATTCTTTCGGTTACTGCCACTTTAAAAACTAAAGGGTAATTGTTTTGCTATTTGGTTTTTGAAAATTGAAGAAAGCACAGAAAATTTGTACAAGTGAATGAAATATTTATTTGGATCGATAAATCAATGCCTGCTATTAGCTTTTTAAAGATAGACAAAAGAATAAAGAAAATGATGATCACAACTACGCTTCCCGGGGTCCATTCTGAAAGTCAAATGTTGGCACTCTATTTCCAACATTTCGGCCGGCATCGCACCAATAACACTTGTGTTGTTGTCTTCTACGGCAGAAATCGTGGTTGGCTTGTCCATATAGGGGAGAAACTTAACGTGCCCCCATAATAAATAGACTATTGGTGTAAAAACCCACGAACGAGGTGGCCAATGGACAGCGACATAACGAGAGATGAATGACTCTCCAAACTCGCCTCTCAATTGGTTCATTTGGTTCATGGCATCGTGTGTTGGGTGGCATGTGGCACCCTCCTATTGAAACCACATATCAACCAAGTCCAATTATTAAATTTTGATCAAACAAAACTCCGTGATCATCGAAGAGTACCTCGCCACTGAAGAAGTACGGTCCAATGACGCCGCCGGCCCATAAACTGCACCAAACAGTGGATTTTTCAGGGTTCATTGTTAGTTCGGGAACTGTCTCTAGCTGGTCTTCGGACTAATTTCGGCAATTCTGTTTATTGACGTACCCATTGAGCCATTAATGAGCCTCATCACTGAAGACAATTTTTCGATAAATCAAAATGGGGAACTTTTTCCAGCTTCTCTACTGCACATTCACGGAAACGACGTCGTTGTGGTAGGTCGCCCGGCTCTAACTCATGCACCAGCTATATTTTGTACAGTTTTAGACCGAGGTTCTTACGTAAACCCTTTCAGGTGGTCGAATAACACAAATCCAATTGCTGCGATCGGCGGCGTATGGACATATCGCGATCTTCCTTAAAACTGGCGGATGCAGCTGCAATAATTCACCCCGGTACGTACTCTACGGATATTGGTTGATGGATTGAAGCTGGTGCGAAATCTGGTCACAATGGCTTGAATAGCCTGCTCGGCGGTCTATTGTCAATACCATAAATTGAACGTAGCCAGCGAAGCACATTTGTCACAGAGCACAAATTTTGATAAAAAAAAAATCCATTGAGTGTTCGAACTCACTGGCGATTGGTTAACACCTTTTTGTTACACGGTACCTGTTCGATTCCTATGAATACATTAGTAAATGTTACATTGGAAAATAAAAAACAGCGTTCAATCATATGAAGACGTTATATTTGAATAATGTTAATACTTAAAATTAGTTAAAGACCAGTGCAAGCACATACATATGTCATTATTTTCTTGCTTAATACTTTTTTTTATTATGTTCACAAGAACCCACAAATGTCGTTGCTCTCTTGCTATCTCATTTTTATATACGTATAACCACGTCATTATTCTCTTTGAGCTGAGAGTGCTCCGCACTCACCCAAGACAACTATTCGCTGCCGCTACATCAGTGTGCGTTTTTTTTCGCAGTCTGACAATCTGTGTTTCGCAGTCGGACAAATCTGTGTTCTATATAATCTGTGTTATCATTTAGGGCTATGAAAAATACATGTTGGCCGATTCTGAGACCTACCCGATATGCACATAAAATTTCATACAAATCGGTCCAGCTGTTTCGGAAGAGTTTAACGCCAAACAATCTGTGATAGCAGTCGGACAAACTGTGTTTGGATGTGTTCACTTTGTGAGTTTAGTCCCTACCCGCCCCTATAGATGTTAACACATAAAAACTCAATGATTTACAAGTTTTGTTCGCTTGTAAGTCTATTCATGATGAAATGGCAAGACAAACTTATCTGACTTTGACAGATGTCTTGAATCACACGTGAACTGGCAAAAACTTAATACTGGAAGACCAAATAGCCAAAAAAATATGTAACAGACACTCATTGTACTATGTATATTTGGAACAAGGATCATATCATTTTCACCTTGTTGTGAAGTTTTGGTATTATCTTCGAAATGAATTCTCTTCATTTAAATATTTCCCTCCTTGCGTCTCCACTCTTTTTCGCTTACACAGGGTAAAAATACTCGCGAGCGGTATCTTACTTTTTAAAATTGCGATCGCAACAAATCTAAATCGTGACCAGACGGGAAATTACATGAAATTTATATTTTCACCAGCGAGCGGAAGAAGAGTTCACTAAGAATTCTCGTAATATCTACAGTATATCAGGATAAACCATAAACGTTATGCAATCTGCGTTTTACTCTCCAATTGACTGACGATATTCTCTATACTTTGGTATAACTCTGGAGCAAACTGACCATCAGTGGTGCAAGGTTTAGCATACATGACTCTTGTGCATAAGGTCGTGAGTTCAATTCCGCACCGATCATATTTCATTTCTGACGGCTACTTCTACCTCGCTTAGTAATAACAACAATGCAAAATAACTAGCATGAAAAAGCTTCTCGAAAAATGTTTGGAATATTTGGAATATTTAGGTCGCTATCAGTGTGTCTAAAAATAGAAAGCGCACAGTTCACTGGGATGTATGTGGGAAATATGTTTTTTTGATCAAACTAAACTTGTGGAGCATTTTGAAATCAAATATGGTTTTGCAATTAATATCTATTATAAACATGTGTTTATTATTAGAAAATCGATTGTAGTTACGAGTTGTTTTATTTAAAAAATAAAATAACATATAAACAAATAGCAAATTAGCCTGCCAATGGTATAAAAATAAATGCACAATTACAGTCATGGTCAGGGTACGGAACAAATCTGCATACAAATATAAGCAACAAATCATAGGAGTAAATTGTTGAATAATACCTACAGGTGGTGGACAGCAAATATAAAAGAAGTGTACCATTCGAAAGCTGCAAGATATCAACGCTTGTATTGTTTTGATATATTATCTTTGTTCCCCATTATATCCCGCGCAGGAATAGGGAAGTGCTTTTCGCATGTGTCTTCACTGGTCAGACACTACAATTTTACACCGAGTCCAGGCGTGTATGCATTTATATAGATAATTCCTCAACAGTGGAAATATATTTAAGGGTTTCAGAGCGAAACTGCCCTCACATTTACGTAAACAAGATTCGCGCACGCTAATTATTGCACCACCACAACTGAATCTCAATAAGGTACAATCTAAGTACAAGGCAACCTCGCGACGAAACAACTGCCGGTAACAAGAAAGTGCTTCCGAGAGCATCACACCTTTTTTCTAGTAGTTATAATTTGTTTTCTGCCCGGTCTAATGGGAGGCCCTTTCTCTTTGGCAGATCAGATTCCTATACTTCATTTCAGGGCATTTGAAAAAGATATATAAGTGATTGAACACCTTCTCTCTCATTGTTCGACTTTCGTAAGATTGACAGCACCTATCCAGTTTGAATCATTTAAATGCACCACATGGAAGTCAGCGAGTAAATTCGTGCCTACAATCACAGAACTAATGGTTTAAAATATGTTGTAGCAACCAGAAATTCAGCTGTTGCCACCGAATTGCAATTGCCACAACCGAATCTAGGTTGTCACGACTGATTTTAGTCCCCACAATTGAAATTCGGTTGGAGCAACCTCTAATCCGGTTATGACAATTCGAATGTGATGACATCTAATATGTCCTAGAAACAGTCGGCACCATGATTTGAACTCGCATTGGCGGACGATCGTTTTGAAGTTTGTAACTTTTCTCATCAGCGCCTTAGTGTCCTAGGCCAGTGACTGCCTTGTTCACATTGTAACTAATTGCAGTTGTCGTCGTCGGGGTTTCTCCTCTCTTTCTATCTCTCGCGTGAACGGCTTTATTTCATTACAAAGACGTTTGTCTTTCTAATACGGTTGCGGCGAGCTTTAAATTCGGTTATAGCTAATTCGGCTACTTTTTCTGGGCGTGCATGAGTTTCTTCTATGAGCATCTAGAGGAAACATATGACCGTTGCCCTGGCCGTGACATTAAGATTGTACTAGAAGATTTTAATGCCAATGTAGTCAGGGAAAATGTGTTTCGTCCCACAATTGGCAGTTTCATGATACTGATTCACTTTGCCGCAGCAAAAAACATGGTCGTTACTGGAAAACAATTCCAGCAAAAATATATCCACAAGGCAAATTGGGTATCTCCTGATCACAAAAAAACTAACATCGATTCTGATCACTACCTGGTAGAAGCAACGGTTCTGAAAAGATTAAATAGAGCGAAAATCGTACGAAATCAGACGCAGAGAAAGCTAGACATCGAAAAGTTTCAATTAACGGAGGTAGACCCAGCCTACTCAAGGAAGCTCACGCAACTTTTGGCACCGAATCCACATCCTACCTACCGATCCTGAAGCACAGTGGAAACACATTTCAGACTGTAAAAACTGCCGCATCAACCGTACTTGGGTTTGAAAAACCGCTTCGCAAAATGGTACGATGAAGAGAGTCGCATTGAAAAGAACGCTGCACGCATGGCTATACTTCAGTCAATTGCAACGCGAGCTGCTACTGCGCGGTATAGGGCAAAAAGAAAAGAGCTAAACCGTCTGTTTCGGCTTTAGAAACGGCAGTTGAGAAAGCGCGAGAGTGAGAAAGTTGAGACATACTGATGATAGAACGAAGCCCAAAAAATCTAAGAAAAAGTTAAAATCGGAACTAATGGAAATGGTTCCGTCTTCCTTCTGTAAAGACAACGACGGAAATCTCATCGCAGATGTGCAGAGCATGTTGGGAATATGGAGAGATTTTTTCTCCGCTCTACTGGTACCTGAGATATGCAATAACGATGAGACAATCGATCAGTTAATGGTCTAACCATGACGAGATCAGAACAGCTATTGCCCGGCTTCAGAACAACAAAGCCGCAGGAGCCGATGGGTTACTGGCGGAGCTGCTTAAGGCTGCCTGCGATGAGCTGATAAGGTGCATGATTGGAGTCTCAGTATACTATGCCTAACCAGACCAACTGGTTGTGCCGAAAAAGTGGGACACAATGAGTAAAGAGGGGAAATTTTTTGGTTTTAAATAGAAAATGAATAAATATGTATATAAAACAAAACGTGTTATTTTGTTTATAATTATTGGGTTATTTTAAATTCAAGTCGAGATGAAACCCCAAACCGCGAGTCAATCCGCAGGACGGTTGATCATGATAACAATGCGCCATATGTACATAAATACCCCATATACTATACATATTAATATAAAAGGTGACCCGAGACTCTGTGACAAGTACCGTGGAATTAGCCTTTTATCCATAGCATATAATGTTCTATCAAGTATAATGTGGGAAAGACTAAAACAAATTATCGCCGAACTGACTGGACAATACCAGTGCGGCTTTAGGCCCGGAAAATCGACAACTGACCAGGTTATCACGCTACGCCAAATCCTGGAGAAGACACACGAAAAGCAAATCGCCACCTATCATCTATTTATCGATTATAAGGCAGCCTTCGATAGTCCGATACGGGAGAAACTCTACGAAGCAATGTGTGGGCTTGGTATTCCTGAAAATCTCATACGCCTTTGAAGGATAACCTTGACGAACACCAAATCCTCAGTGAAAGTTGGTAAGGATCTTACCGAACCTTGCGAAATTAAGCGATGCCTCGGGCAAGGCGACACAATATTGTGCGATCTCTTTAACATCTTAATGGAGATTATTATGAGAAAATCTGCAGTCAACATGAATAAAATCATCAGCAAGAAAAGTCACATGCTGCTCGGCGCACAATTAGAGAAGCTACTGCGGTGTTTTCGAGAATTGAGAAGGAGTCAGCAAAAGTGGGTCTGACGGTAAATGCGAACAAGAAAAATTTAATGGTTTCAACGAGCAGGACCAAACCGTGAACTTTGATAGCCGTTAAAATTTCGAGTTGGTGGACGATTTGGATTTGCCGTAAAAAAAAACAGCAACGTCAGTCTTGAGATCAAGCGGAGAATTGTGCTTGCGAATAGATGTTATGTTGGCCTAAACAAGCACTTTAGAGATAAAGCCGTCTCTCGAGTAACACAAGTCCAGCTATACCAGACTCGCATACAACCTGTCTTGCTTTATGGCGCAGAATCGTGGGTCTTATCGCAAGCCGACGAAACAACTATAGGAGTTTTCGAGAGAAAAATACAGCGAAAAATGTATGGCTGTATATATCACAACGGCGAGTATCGGCGACGGATGAACCATGAGCTGTATGATCTACAATATCCCCACATTGACATAGTTAAGCGGATCAAAATAATGCGATTGTGCTGGCTGGGCCATGTAAGTTGAATGGATGAAGGCGAACCAGCATGAAAGGATTTCGAAACCGAACTCGAAGGAAGACGAAAAATTGGAAGACCAAGACTCTGCTGGCGGGATCAAGTTGACGAATCCCTGCGTTCACTTCGTCTTAACAACTGGAGAGATAAGGCAAAAGATCGTACTGGTTGGCGTAATATGTTATCTTCCTATTGTAAGGTACCTGACCCCCGGGGTTATTCGAGACCGGGTAAAGTAAGTAAGTAAGAGTTTCGTATGAAATGAAAATGGATGAGCTATTCCCGGGACTAAGAACAGGGCGAAGACCTACGGGCTTCAGTGTATTATGCATTGAACTGAATCCTGTTTCTCAACCTAACCTACTACTTGCGTTTTGCTTTCTCTCTGGCTACTCATATTGCTTTGTTTGTATGAGACCAATTTCAGGATGCATTTGTTACAGGTTATAGCCGAAGATGTTGTTGGTAAGTAACAACAACAATCATTTAGGTTTATTTGGGGTGCGGAAGCTGTTATATTCAACACATATCATGTTCATAATTAAAATGAGCAAAAAAAGTACAAGCGTAACATACACTTGCATTTGACAAGTTGGTATTACAACGACAAGAAAGTAATTCAATTAGCTGTTCTAATGCTGCCACCTGGAATATGTACATCTTGACCAAATTAGTTTCTATTTTTGCTTATTATTATGACATCATTCATTTTAAGTACTGCGTCTCCTACATGTTTAGTACGGAATACTAGATTAAGTTACGCGATAAAATATTAATATGAAAATAATTATTGATATTGGTTTTTGGACTAATAATACGATTTGTAATTGGTATTATCTTAAAAATCTGCATTAAGGCATTTGGGAGTTGGGAAATGGAGCTTCCAAAATATGTATATACTTTATTTCACAATATATTAGTAGTCACGTTGAATTAGCAGAGTTAAGTCATTTCTAAAAAGTAAACAAACCAAAAGTTCGATAGCAAAGCTTAATTATCACCCATATATTGGGTTAATTCTATCGGTACGACCATTTTGATTGCATGAAACCTTAATAATTATTTAAAAAAAACGTACGTGTGGTGTTAGTTGGTTGAAACGTGTAATATCATAGAACCCAGAACAATTTGTGCGAAAACTTTGTCCATATATAAAGAAACTTAACTATAGGGTATCTATGTTTCGGAGAACCGTTGTGGATATTCAATAGACACACACCCTTTCAGCACAATGCCATCTTTACCTACCCGAAAGAAATACAACTTTACGAAGCTTTATATCAGTTCTAAGACAAGACAGGCAGTTTATCTTGTGATCTCTTCAACATCTTTATAGAGACTATAACAGTAGGGAATATTTCCGAAAAAACTGGGTGAGGATTTCACTGGGTAAGGTTTGGAGAAGGTTATTGTCGCCTTACCCAGCATTAAAAATATTTTAGAGGCCGACTAGAAAACTTAGGAGACTAAAATCAAATACACCAGGTGTATTCTTCTAAATAGTATACATTTCAAAACTTCAGCACCAGTGATTGTAAGTTGGAGGGATCACTTGTATGTAATGACAACAAATCATTCTACACAAAACCCAATTTTAGTGCCACATTTAAGCAGCCTGTCTGTAGCTTAGAAAGTAAGCCGATGAAGATGGAGTTTCACATGCTTGGATGCAATCGCTGTGATCCCATCAGCGTAAGTTGAAATCATACCCATTCCAAAATGTTCAACAACAAAAAACTGTAACTAGTGACAATGTGAACAAGACGATATGTGGTCAATAGCCACGAACTTCGCCACAATCGTCTACCAAGTGAGTTCAAATCGTAACTCCGACTGTTTACAGTTTTTCACTAATTGTAAAAAAAAATTACAGCAGACTGTTGTATAACAATAATAGACAGGATAACAATAAATTCATTTGCTTATATTATTTATCATTTATTGTTATATATGTTTTCTGTCTTATCGGATGGCGTATTTTACGTTAAACTTAATGGCCGTGTCTCTGACACAGCCTGCAGGGACAGTCAGTCCGAAGGCCTCGGACAACTGTCTGCTGTAATTTTTATATTTACCAACGGCATTTGATTCAAGTCCGTTTAAAAAAAAAATATTATGTTCAATTTTTTTAAACTTTTAATTAACATTTTTATTGAAATAAGTTCTGCGAATGTTGAGAGGGCCGCCCTAATATTAAAAAAGGTTTACCTTATCGAGTCTTCGCATTAGCATTCGAGCGTTGTGTGAAAGCTTTACGCTTTACAATTCAAAATTAATGTTACAACAGCTTTATTGAAGCTTTCGCAAAAAAGCTTTATTACGTTAGCTTACTGTTTGTTTCAGTTTTTACTAGATACATGTTGCCAAGCAACATTAGCTTGCTGTTCGTTTCACTTTTTACTAGATACATGTTCCTAAGCAATGTTGAGCAACCAAAAACACTCAACCAAACACCACACATATGTTTGAGTGTATGTGTTTAAACAATTTTCATTTGAGAAATTAAAATACTAGAAATATATCAACGAATATGAAATGTATATCAAATGAAAGATAACATCTTCATTTACCTACAAAAAAAAATTTTAAAAAAATTCATCTAGCCGTTTCCTCAAATTCAATGAAATAAAGATTACAACAATAAAAACCTGACATGACTCCTCATACCGTAAGGTAAGACGTATTCTACGTCAAAATTAAAAATATTATTATTTACTTATATTAAAAATGGGATAGCCACAAAATTCTGTTTTCCAAAATTCTGTCTTACAAAAATTCAGTTTTTTTCCAAAAAAAAATGCTGTCTCACTAAAATTCTGTTTTACAAAATTCTGTTTTACAAAATTCTGTTTTTAATAAAATTCTGTCTATTAAAATTCTGGTTTTTGAAATATGTTATTCCCCTTTCATTATGAGAAAAAAAAAATAAAATGCTGTTAAATGATTTATTAAGAATTAAAGCCAGTTTATTATGAATAAGAAATGTTACATATAATAACGTATGTGTATGGTTAGATATTTATTCGTTGGAAACAAATTATGAAATATGTAATAAATAATTAAACAGATTAATGGATTTTCAAAATCGATCTAAAAAAATTCATATCATTGAAAAACATATTAATTTAAAAGAAACAAAAATAACAAACATTAAATAAAAACACAAATTAATTCAAAATCAATTAAATTAAGACAAAGTTAAAAATAATAAAAAATCATAGCAATTCAATTTAACTGATAACAATATTTAATTAATTATAAACTAAGTTTTTTGCTACTCTTTTTAAATATTGTAGTTTTCTTAAACGATTATATTTTTTTTAACATTTCTTTTATTTTTTTTTAATTTTTCTCCATTCTCAATCTTTGAGACAATATTTTGAGAATAGATTAATTCTCCTTTTAAATGTTCTACAATTTTGTAGAGTCCGCTTTTTTTTCGTCCAACTACAACACTCAAACGTCGGTGCCATGACTCGACATTGTTTGTAGTTTTCGGGTATTTTTCAGAATACTCGCAATCAAATATCGTCCAAAATTCAGGTGGGTATTTACGAGCGTTATAGACATAATTGGCCTCGAACCAGGTGGCTAATTTAATAATATCTTCGTCTTCAAATGTTCTTCGGAGCTTCGAATAATATTTGGCTACCTTTTCTGGACGAACATACGCAAGCGCTTTTAAACATCTTACTTGCAGTGAGAAATTTTCGTCATTTCCGTACTTAGTAACAAATCTGAAATGATAATGTTGTACATACTACAAGTTCATTACTATAAATTTTAAAAGTTATTAAAAATTCTTACCGTTCTTTTTGAATACGGCGCCACAATATCTGGGAAAAATGGAAAAAGCACCCTCGTATCTGCGAATCTGGAAAGCATTTTCTAGCTGCTGACACGAGACCAACTTCGAAGTCAGATATAATACGATTGGGCTTAAAAAAACTCCATATTCCAAAGCAATTTGAATTACGCGTTTAAAAAATGCTTCATAGAGTACTGCAGATTTGTTGCACATTAGGCAGAATAGGAGTGGAACGATATTTCCACTGCACTAGCAATAGGTTCGTGGGTATGCTTTTTTGGATATCTTATTAAAAAATGCTCGTTATTTTCCATTGCTGTTATTATTCGAGAGGAACACTTAACTGGAATTCTTCTCGAGCATGTCCAATTAAAGGTTCCTTTTTGTCTTTTCATTTCCAAATAATAAAAATATCCTTTGAGACACAACATTTCTTAATTTTTATTGGTTTTTATTAATTGCACTTTATTAATTTTTTTTTTTTAAACACGACACATTAAACAACACAATTGCGACTAATTTTAAATAAAATGCTGGAACATAATTTTTGACCAAACACACAGTGTATGTGATGCGTTTTATTTAAATTTGCAAAGTGATGTTTTAAACATTATTTTTTTTAAAATGTAAGGGAAAGTTAGGGCAAAGTGATTTCTTATTTTTATGTATGTGTTTGTAATTGCATTTTCAGTTAAATAAAAAATTATTTGAAACAAATCGCGCGATTTTTTGCAAATAATTTTTTATTTAACTGAAAATGCAATTACAAACAGAAGTTTGTGAACCAGAATTTTGTGAAACAGAATTTTGAAAAACAGAATTTGGGGAACCAGAATTTTGAAAAACAGAATTTTGTAAAGCAGAATTTTCGTCGAACAGAATTTTGTACCCAAACCATTAAAAATATTATAAACTATTAGCGTTCCCGTACGTACTATTTTTACTCTGTTTACAATTTTTTTCAATTTTGAAAGAAATTTGTGTCATTTTGCCATAGACACGAATAGGGTTGGGGTCATATGCCCGAATTACAAAATCCTGAACCCGAAATCCCGAAAACAAAATCCCGAATTACAAAATCCCGATTTTCAAAATCCCGGATTTCAAAATCCCGAATTTCAAAATCCCGAATAAATCAACAGTTTTGGTTTTAAAAATCGCGCGATTTTCACAACCAAAACTGTACAATTATTCGGGATATTTTAAAATCTATAAATAAATTATTCAGTCTTAGTTCACATATGGAAATATTTACTTCAAAATAAAAAATGTTGCTAATTTTTCACAAAAAAAAAAATACTAAATGAATCTGCAAATATTGGGCAAACAAAAACACATTCCATGTTGTGATTTTGATTATGACTCAACTTTTTAGTATTCAGGGTTCCATTCAGGGCCAGATAGTGCCCTTAGCCTAATCGTAACGTTTCTTCAGTCTTACCAAACTAGCTTGCGAATGGAAATTTTGAAAAAGCTGCAAAAAAATTTTTCCCGTAAGCTGAGTGCATAGGATGTCAGTTCCACTTTGGCCAAATAATTTTGCGCAAGATTCGGAAGGAGGGCTTAAAAACTAAGTATGACAACTCAGAAGAATTTAGCTTGCAAGTTCGGATGATGAGGGCCCTTGCTTTTGTGCCGGGTGCTAAAATACCTGAATATTATGAAGTCTTATACGGCAACTTTGCAGATAAAGATGCCAAAAAAAAAATAGCTCGTTGGATAAATTCCAATGACATTGAAGGACGGTATGATACCGAGTTTAGGTCGGTCTGTGACATGTTAGAAGAAAACTTCCCGCGCCCCCAAAACTCTGTCGAGGCTTGGCATAGACACCTTATAGTTGTTGTAGACAAAAAGAATGCCGGTTTTTACAGTCTGATCGAAAATCAGGCTAAAGAGCTGATTGCTCCTAAATCGGCAATCTAAAAACTCAAATCGGGGAACGTTGAACCCCGTAGCCAAAAAAAATTATTCAGAAAACCAAAATCGGCAATTTTTCAATAACATAGAATGTATGGATAAAACAGACTATTTAAAAGCCATAGCAATTAATCTTGCCTTTATAAATTGATTATTAATAAAAAAATTGTATTGTTATGATTTTAAATAATTCGGGATTTTTCAAAATTGGAGATTTTGTAATTTAGGATTTTAAAATTCGGGATTTTGACATTTCGGCCTTTTCAAAATTTCGGGATTTTGGTAATTCGGGATTTTGAAATTCGGGCTTTTGACACTATCCCAAAAGATTAATAAATTTTTTTCAAAATAGTATAAAGAGTAAACATACTACGTACGGGAACAGAGCTATTATCATCCCTAAAAATATTATTGTACAATAACTGATCTCTCACCTCAAAAAATTAATAAATATTCCCGTCCGTGATGCAATGGTTAGTGTGCGATTATTTTGTACAAGTTCGCTCCCTGCTTTGACCTTACATTTAGTGACGGCGACACTATCTAAAAAATTAATAAATGGTTTCCCGTTACATCCTACGAGGGGATTAGGGAGAGCTTCTCACAACCAGTAAGCTGGGCACGTTCTAATTTTACACTCATTGGTTGGGACCTACAATTTTACATCGGTTCCGAACGGTATGTTGAGAAGACTTTTCATGGCTAAATCCTCGATAGTGTCGCCGTCACTAAGCGCGGAAAGAAATTTAAGGTGGTCAGAGTAGGGATCGAACCCACGTCCTCATGCACAACAGCCGCGCACACTACCATTGCACCACCGACGGTCACATCTATCTGAGTTTTTCTAGTACTTAGTTTACCGCTGGGAAATGGTGTAAAACTATAGATCCCAACCAGTGCGGGTAAAACTCCACCATTTCCAATTGAAAGTTGAAAAATATCAATTTAATTTTGAAAAATGAAAAAAAAAATGATTTGCCACTACATCCCATGAAGGAGTTGGAGGGAGCTTCTCACAACCAGTGAGCTGTGCGCTTTCTAGTTATATGTACTCACTGATTGGGACCTACAGTTTTTACACCGATTCCGAACGGAATTGTGAGAAGCTTTTTACATGGCTCAATACTCGACTGTGACGCCGTCACTATGCGAGGTGGCCGCAGCCGAAAGAGGCTCTGAGGTGGTCGGAGTAGGGATCGAACCCAGAATCTCATGACAAGAGGGCGCATACTATCCATTGCACCACGGACGGCCACAATTTTAAATAATATTAATTGAAATTTTAGAATTATATTTGAAATTTGAAATGCATCTATTGAAATGTAAAACACATCAATTGAAACTTGAAACACAGCAATTGAAATTTAAAAGACATCAATTGAAATTTAAAATTCGTCCCTTGAAATTTAAAAACTAGATGGTTGAATTTTATGTTTCGGGATTTGGCAGCCCTAGTGTTGCAATCTGCGAACTCAGAACGTTTTGACATACGAGCGCTATTTGTGTTGTTTACAGTAACTTAAAGGATTCATCTCGGCCCAAAAATGGAATTAAATCGTGAAAATTTTCGTGCGATTATTTTTTACAACTTTCGACGTGGATTAACTCAGCAACAGTTCATGGATGAACTTAATTCAATTTTTGGCGATGAAGCTCCATCAAGGACAAGTGTTTATCGATGGTATGGTGAATTCAATCGTGGTCGTAGTTCTCTCCAAGACGATTTTCGTGAAGGTCGTCCAAAATCAGCTGTTGTTCCGATAACCATTGATGCTGTGCGCGAACTGATTTTGCAAGATCGTCCTGTGACCTATCGTGAGATTGAGACGACCTTGGGCATTAGTGGGACCAGCATACATTCAATATTGCATAAACATTTGACTGTCAAAAAAAGTTTGTTCCCGTTGGATCCCACACAATTTGTCAATCGTTCAAAAAATGCACGTGTCGATTGGTCGAAAGAAATCCTCCAAAAATACGATCGCGGTGCTTCGAAACACGTCTATGACATCGTGACTGGTGATGAATCCTGGATTTACGCGTATGAGCCCGAAAGTAAACAGAAGTCAACTGTATGGGCGTTTCAAGATGAGCCAAATCCAATAAAAGTTGTTCGCGCCCGAAGCACTTCCAAGCAAATGGTCGCCTGTTTTTTTCCGAAAAACCGGACATGTCGCAACCGTACTACTAAAACAACGCAGAACAGTGAATTCTGAGTGGTACACAACCATTTGTTTGGCAGTTGTCTTCCAAGAAATCAGGAAAACCAACCGCCGAAGACGGATCACTCTTCACCACGACAATGCGAGCTCTGACACATCGGCTGAAACAACTGCATTTTTGAGCACCCAAAACATCGATTTGATGGGTCATCCGCCGTATAGTCCTGACTTGGCACCGAATGACTTCTTTTTATTCCCGTACGTAAAAAACAAACTGAGAGATCAACGTTTTTCGACACCTGAAGAAGCGGTTGCTGCATTCGGAATGCATGTTTTGGAAATACCTCAATCAGAGTGGCAAAAGTGTTTCGACAATTGGTTCAAACGCATGCAAAAGTGTATAAATCTTCATGGAGAATATTTTGAAAAACAATAAAGTGATTTTCGATGATTAATATTGGTTTTTGTTCTCTAATCCCGAAACATAAAATTCAACATCGTATTAACCGATTTTATGTATTAGATTTTTAAATTACAATTGGTGTCTTTTAAATCTCAATTGATGTTTTTTAAAATTTCAATTGATGTGTTTCAAATTTCAATAGATGATATCTTTTAAATTTCAACTGTTTCAATTGATATATTTCAAGTTTCAAATGGAATTTTTAAATTTCAACTGATGTATTTCAAATTTGAAATATAATTTTTAAATTTCAATTGATTTTTTTCAGATCTCAATTGGAAATGGTGTAGAAAGCGCATAGCGCACTGATTGCAAAAAATTATTCCCTATCCCTTCATGGTGTTTACTGAAAATCTTCACCATTTCCAATTGAAATTTGAAAATTATGTTTTCAAATTTAAATACATCAATTGAAATTTAAAAATTCTATTTGATATTTGAAATACATCAATGGAAATTTAAAAAACATCAATTGAAATTTATAGGACATCAATTGAAATTTGAAAGATATCAATTGAAATGTAAAACACATCAATTGAAATTTAAACCACGTTAATTGAAATGTGAAACATATCAATTGAAATTTAAAAGACATCAATTGAAATTTAAAAGAATTTCGTCACTGGAAATTTAACAATTATTAACCGATTTGATCTATTAGATTTTTAAATTTCAATTGGTGTCTTTTAAATTTCAATTGATGCCTTTTGAATTTCAATTAATGTATTTCAAATTCCCATTGATGTCTTTTAAATTTCAATTGATGTATTTCAAATTTCAATTGATGTCTTTTAAATTTCAATTGATGACTTTTGAATTTCAATTGATGTATTTTAAATTTTAACTGTTTTTTTTAAATTTGAATTGATGTATTTCAAATTTCAAATGGAATTTTTAAATTTCAACTGATGTATTTCAAATTCAATTTTTAAATTTCAATAAATTTGTTTTTAAATTTCAATTGGAAATGGTGTAGTCATATATTTTTTCTGCCAGCTCATAAGAAATTATAATTTTCCATAATATTTGAATCACATAAAATCGAAAACAAAAAATAACAAGCTAAATTTTCTTTGACGCTGAATAATGATAAAACAACCCTGAGACTTACATAGGTTTTAGTGAGAATGAGGAGACTCTCAAAGTGGGACACGTAGTATGGCCTTGGTGTAAATCCAGAGAAATCCGAGTCTATAATTTTTACCTGGAAGCAGAAGGATCCGCATATTTAGTCGTTGTCTTTATGTGGTAGAGAAACTTATCTAACGAATAGTGCAAGATATCTAGGTGTGTATCTCAAAAGAGGTCTTAATTTCAAGTCAAAACCAATGGATGCGATCAATAGAGCAACAGTGACCCTATATTCGTGTCAAAGAACGATCGGAGGACGATGGGGTCTATCCGAGAAAATACGTAACTCGATGTGTACAGCGCATTCTCGTTTGGTGGCCTGTACTGGGAAAATTCATTTACCTAAGTCTGTAGACTAAAGTCCCGAGAATGCCAATGGTGTGCATCACAGAAGCCTTTCGCACAACACCTACCGCGGGTTTTGGGGTTATCCTCCATCTGTTACCACTAGATTTAATGGCAAGGCAAATGACTGGTACGTCGGAAAACTTACTAAACCAATAAAAATCACTGATTTCCAAGCGTTTGTCGCTTCTAAGTCTATTCATGATGAAATGGCAAGGTAAACTGAACATTTGTGGCTTTGACACAATTTAAGAACTGGTAACAACTTAACACTGAAAACCCGATTGTCAAAATAATTATCCATTGGATGACAGAAGCAGTGCCGATTTTTGACTAACTTCGAGGGAAGTTCAAAAAGTCATGGAGCTTTCAAACCGTTCAGCAAAAGTCGCATATTAAAGATGAAGAAAATTCTGCTTGAACATAACAACCCTGTACTTGATTTTGTTTACACAATTTTCGCAAAGACTAGAGTACCAAGCAAATGAAAAATGAGAAATTGTTGTTACTTTTTAAGGCCGGTATTCAGTTGTTGCGATATTCAGTTTAGAAATTCCGTTTTTGCGAAACAACTTTGGCTTAACATCGCTGGAATTGATTTTATTCACGAATAGAAAAATGGGCGAAATTTTTGGTTCACGAAATTTTTGTTATTTTTATACACGTAATTCTTATGGGAAAAAATATTTCAAATGACCTGAGTACGGGGCTTAAACAATTTCTACCAATAAGTTCTAATACCTTATAAATATTGGGATGACATATATTTATTCAGACATAATTTTGAGCGGTTTGGCCTATAAGAAAATATAGTGGCTACCATATGACAAAAATATTCTCCCCAATTTGTAGCTCAGTGTTATTCAAGTAACCATATTGTCATATTCAAACACTGTTATCTTCATATTTTGATTCGAATTTTGTCCCAACCGAATTGGTTAAGGCTCAAGCACCATTATACTCAATCACATGAATTGTTAATAGACTCAAAAACCAACATATTGTACAACTTGTTCATGTTCAACATTAATTTTTATCCTTCACTTCATGTCACGGAATTCCTAACACACACACACACACACACATACACAAACACCTATGCACCTTCCTCAGTTTGCGTATCACGGACATACATACAACAATAACTTGGTGAACAATTTTGTGTCACTAGTGCCAATATGTTTGTGCGGCTCGACAAGTTCGTGTTGAATTCGATACGCGAGTTATCACAAAGTGAAAACAAATTTCACACGTTTTAATTGATACCGGATCTCAATTGAACTCATGCAGACGAATTTGTTGCCAGTGGCGTTAACGGTTGTGGTGGTGACGGTGACGGTGACGGTGACGGTTGTGAGTGTTCTGATGCCGGTGGTATTTGTCACCTTAAATGGCTACAAATGGAAAGGATATTAAGGCGAAAGAAACGACGAAGAAAAAGAAATTAAAGAAAAGCATTTCGTTGAATTGCTCGAATTGTTTTAAATTGAAGAAAGTGCAACCAGGTAATTGCTAAGATATAAAATGTAATTTGTTTATGCCATTCATGTTCACGAGCGCACTGTAAATAATTAATGCACATTTTGTTGTTCCACTGACATTGCAATTGAGGTATTTCCATGATTGTTTCACTTGTGGGAGGCTCTCCAGCGAGTCGAAGACATAAAAGCGAAATTCGCTCCGGAGCTTAATTTGTATTAAACAAGGACTGCGTGAGAAGGAGAGGAAAATTCGTCTTACGAATGGAATTTTTCGTATATGGATGTAAGGGAAAATTTCGAGAAATTTCGTTTGGAATCTTGGGCAAGATGTAGGAAATAGTAATAGTAGGGATTAATAGAAGATATTAAGAACACAATATAAAAGGACGAGAGACCACAGTGGTGACATTAAATTGGAAATAAATCAGCAGTTTCTAAACGGCTTACGCGATCAAGATGAAATTTCACACAAACATAGCTGAAGTAATCTTCTACTAGAAATTCTTAAGTACGCTTCCGTATATCCCACTGCAGTCGCACAGTGGGAGTCCAAATTTGACGACCACGCCATCAGCAAAATTGTAACCGTTGTCAAACTTTGCATTTTATTTGTATCGGCAATATTTTCCAAGTAAGTATTTGTGGCACACAAAAAACAAATCCACATCGAATCATAAATAAAATAAATAAATGGTTTCCCATTACATCCCATGAAGGAATTGGGGAGAGCTTCTCACAACCAGTGAGCTGTGCATTTTCTAGTTGTATACTCTGATTGGGACCTACAGTTTTTTATCGGTTCCGAACGGTATTCTGAGAAGCTTTTTCATGGCTAACTACTCGATAGTGACAGTCGTCGAAAGAAATTTTAAGGTGGTCGGAGCAGCGATCGAACCCAAAACCTTTTGTACAAGAGGCGCGTACACTAACCATTGTCCCACCGACGGCCACACATACATTGAATCAAATAAAGTTAAAAAACTTGTGGACACGTCTAATTTTACTCTTACGATTCTCGAAATTTTATATTAGTTTTTTGTTAAAAATAATTTTGCTTGTTTTATGCCTTTTATTTGAGAATGCAGCAACTAAGTGGAAAGCAATTTAAATTTTAAAAAAATAGTTGCATTCAAACCACATTGTTGCATATTGTAAAATACGACAAAATTCGTACATGAAGATACATTTTTGTGGAAATGGCACGCATGTAAAGTCAGAACCTTGAAAAACAACACAAGTAATTTAGTTTTTTGGGAAAAAATTTGATCACATTTTTACCAATATTCATATCTTTACACATTTTATAAAGATATCTAAACATTAGACCGACTCATATCGGATGGTGGTGGAAAAAGTGTTATTTGTCCACCGCTCAAAATGTAACTTGGTTTGTTTTCTAATGATTCCCAAAATATTTCGTGGCTAGCATTAAGATCCAGTGAGCTGGACCGTTTTTAAAAAAGTCATTTCAAAGAATTTTGTACCTTAGCTAAAGGCAATGTATACAATATTAGCATCATATGAAATCTCACCTGTCAAAACACATCCATTTTTTAGGGATATTTTGAAAAAAAAACAAATTTTTAAGTTTTTAGTACAGAGTTTTTTCTGGTTTAAATCTCAGATTGGAGTAATTCTAAATATTCAATATTGGGTACAGATTACCTCGGAAAATGTATTACAAAATAGTACAACAGTGATGTTCCTGTCAGAAAGAAAAGATTTGATACCAATTTCGCCCTGTTTCCAACGTAGTGTTCCCACCGTATTGCATTTTTGGTAAAACGCGAACTAGTGAGTATTTCAAAAAAGCTGAAACACGTATTTATTTAAATCGCCCAAAGATTAAAATATGTCAATCTGATATTTAAATCAGAAAAATCTCCGTACTAAAAACTTAAAAATTCTATTTTTTTTTTTGTTGCAGAATATCATTATTGTGGGAATTCTGGGATTATTTTGTACAATTGTAAAATTTTGGATAATTTTCGATTCTAGGCAATGCGACTAAACAATGTTCCGAATTTCTTATTTCGTTCTATATTTTTTGATTACCCTAATTGCAATAAATATCGCAATTCATAATTTTTTAGAAATTGCTGATTTACTGGTAATTTATAATTCATGAGTTGCTTTTATTATTAGTTTATAAAAAGAATAAGAAACTAGAGATAATAACACGTCTAGTAGTATCAAATACATAACCAAACTTTATGAAATTTCGCCTCAGCTGCGTTTCAACCACCAATGTTTATCTTAATACCACTGCTCAAGGGTGTCCCATCAAAAGTGCACGATTTAATTTAAAAATAAATCGCATTTTTTTCTTTTGTTTTCTGACCGAGTGGTCATATTTTTATTTCATTGTAAAGTACACATGTTCTGCACGCTGAAAAATATCAACTCCAGCAAAATATTGCAGGAACCATGTACATGTTTGCAAGCATTGTTTTCGTGAATTTGTTTTGTTTCATTATTGTCTGTCACATTTTGGTTTTCAGCAGTTCTCAACAAACAAAGCCACATTCGTGTCACAAATATGTATATTATAACCTATTAATCATTGTGTCCCAAATATGTTATATTAAATAGCAATCACAATGTATTTGGGCACAAGAATAATATATTTGCGACAAGCTACAAACACGTTAAATTTGTACCTCAAAAACAAAAAAACAACATTTTCAGTGTGTGCCTAAGTATGGTATTTCGACCAGTGCTCTAGCCTTGTGCTCGAGAATTGATTGTGATTGATATCTTCATGCTGAAAAATTTGTTTTTTGTTGTTGTTTGGATGCAAATATAACGTGTTTGCAGCTTGTCGCAAATATGGTATAGTTGTGTCCAAACACACTCCGGTATGTGATGCAAATCAATCAAATTAATTCGAATATGATTTGATATTATTATGATGTTTTTTTTGCAACTAATGGATATCATTTAATTTATTCCTCTATTTCATGCCATTAAATGATATATGTATATATAAAACAATATTAGGAATTACTATTAAAATTACAAAAACGCAACAAACAACATAGAACCGAAAAAGCAGCAGATCCAAGATAGGGACCATGATAGGGATATGTGGCATCGATAACATTTGGATCTCAGCCTTGAGCTCGGGAATTGGTGTGGGTTCTTCACGTTGAAAAATCGGTACTTTTTTGCTGGTTGCATGCAAATGTAAAGTATTTGCAGCTTCTCGCAAATGTAGTATACTTGTGCCCAAACACTTTGTGTTTCTATTCAGTATTAAAAATTGGAGGGACAATGAATAACATGTCATAATATATGCTTTTGTGATCCAAATGTGGTTTTGTTTATTGAAAACTGCTGATGAAAAAACGTGACAGACAACTGAGAAACAAAAAGGCAGCAGATGCACAATTCTTGGAAAAAATGCGTGCACGCAAGTATATGTATGATCCAAACGTGTACATGGTTCCTGCACGCTGAAAAAACTCGGTTTCTGTAATATGTTCCCGCAAACACATTCTGCAGGAACTATGTATATGTTTGGAGCACACTCCAAATATTCATATATTCGAAAGTCCAAAACTCACTTATATTTAAATGCAAACATTTGCATATTTACTTGCAAAGATACATACTTTTACATGGAGCCATTTTCGTAGTTAGTTTAGTGTTTAGTGGCTAGTGTTCGCGGCTCTTGTACTTGAGATCCTGGGTTCGATCCGTGCTCTGATCACCTAAAATTTCTTTCGCCGGCGGTCACCTCGCATAGTGACGGCAACACTATCGAGTATTTAGCCATGAATAAGCTTCTCAGAATACCGTTCGGAACCGATAAAAAACTGTAGGTCCCAATCAGAGTATACAACTAGAAAACGCACAGCTCACTGGTTGTGAGAAGGTCTCCCCAATTTCTTCATGAGATGTAATGGGAAACCATTTTATTTTCATTTTCGTGTTTCATCCCAAATATCCATATACTTATGTCAACGCAATCGTGTGTTTCCTCCCACCCGAACGATTGACTGAACGCAACTGATCCGTCAACATAAAAAACACTCAGCAATATTTACGAATCAATGAAAGTATAATGGAAAAATATAGTTACAAAATAAAGTTACAACAATCTCTCTTTGCCCCTCTTTTATGATTTTGCTATCGACAGAGCAATTTGTATCACAAACATAAGCTGTATTTGGATCATTAACAAATGTATTACAAAATATTCAAACATGTAATAATGAATATCAAACACAATGTGTTTGAACACAAGTATACTATATTTGGGACAAGCTCCAAACATACGGTATATTTGCATACAAGCAAGAAAAGAGATAGATTTTTCAGCGTGTGCATAATGTAACATGGGGGCAGTTTTTTTTTAGCGTATTCACATAGAACAAAGATTTCACAAAGCCCCAATGAAATAAACCACAAGGTGCTAAATCGCACGATATTGATGGCCTGATGACATCAGAATTTCGAGAGATGATTCGGACTAGAAATCGTTGTCGCAAAAAAAGCTATTGTTTTATATGCGGTGTTATAGTCGTCGGTGGTGCAATGGTACCGTGATTGCACCACGTGCGCGGCTCTTGTACATGAGAACGTGGGTGATGCCTGCTCTGACCACCTCACATTCCTTTCGACAACGGTCACCTCGCTTAGTGATGGCGACACTATTGAGTATTTAGCCATGAAAAAGCTTCACAAGATACCGTTCGGAACCGGTATAAAACTGTAGGTCCCAATCAGGGAGTATACAACTAGCAAGCTCACTGCTCAATGGTTGTGAAAAGCTCTGTCCAATTTCTGCATAGGATGATATGGGCTAACATTTTTTACACGGTGTGATAGTGGGCGCCGTCCTGCAAGATTCATGGAATTCATGGATTACTTCATGGGATGTTATGGGCCACCATTTTTTACGCCGTGTGATAGTGGGCGCCGTCCTGCTGAAATAACATGTCGTCCAGAGGCATACTGCGCAATTGAGGCCACAATAACTCCACTATCATGTTCGTGTAACGAATGTCATTCACTGTAAGGCCCAATCACGCCGCCTGACCAAAATCCACACCAGACAGTTTTACGTTGTGGATGCATTTGTTTCTCATGGATCACTTACACATGTTCTGAGCACAGAATTCGACAATTTTGTTTAGCTGACGGACCCATTCAGATGAAAGTGTGTTTTATGGGTGAAGAAGACAGTTTTCCGAAAAAATTGGTATTCACTTCTTTATGGGCTGTCACCCATTGAACGTATTGTCGGCACTTTGTACGGTCTGCTATTTTGAGCTCCTGAGTGAGGTGAATCTTGTACGAGTGTGGGTAGAGGTATTTTGTCAAAATACGTTGCGTGGTACTTCGCGAAATTTTAAGTTACGATGGTGAGTTGATATTCCCGTTTTTACGGAGACACTCGTCTTTACAGCAGCAATGTGTCCGAGAGAACGGCCGGTATGTCAGATCAGATTTATTGCCAATAATCGACCTAGTGTCTTTAAATTTTGGAAGCACTCTTCGAAATGCTGACACATTAAGTGCACTTCCACGACCCAAAATTCCGCAGCGGATATTTGCGAGCTGTCTCAGCTTTTATAATAGATTTTCACAAGAGTAACGCGTTCTTCACAGAATCACTGATGACTACTCTCAAATTTTCAAAGCTGCCAATCGAACAGGAAAAACCACACAAAATTTAAATCGTGCACTGACACTCTTTATATCTACTTCATATGCACTTTCATCTTGATCGACCATGATCAAGAACGAAACGACTGAACTACACGTTGAAAAATAACGGCCCCAGCAACATATTGCAGGAAGCATGTACATGTTTGCAAGCATTGTTTTTATGTATTGAAGATCTGCTGCTTTTTGTTTGTTTATTGTGACAGGCACCAGTGTTTTCAGCAGATTTCAACAAACAAATCCACATTTGGGTCACAAATACATATATTATAGTCGATTAATCATTGTGTCACAAACATGTTATATTGAATAGCAACCACAATGTGTTTGGACACAAGTATACTATATTTGCGGCAAACTTCAAACACGTTATATAGTCTTCGCATCCAAACAATAAAAAAGGCAGATTTTTCAAGGTATATTTGCAATGTTTTTGGGAAATCCCCCACTGTGCGCTATGAGAAATGAACAACGATCTTTGGAATGAATACAAAAAGAACTTATGAAAATGTGTTAAACATTGTGTAGATCGGTGGGAGAGAGAGAAACAGTTTGGACTAAAAGTGAATTTGGTAAAATTAGTCCGTCAAAATGCGAGAAAAAATCATGGATTAATTAGGGGTGTGTTCAAAATATGATACGTGGGTAAAAAGAGCCAAACCTGGGTAAACCTCAAAATGAGCCAAAAATAATTTGGAATGATTGCGAATTTGTTAAAAATATTGTTTTAGTTTAAAAAGAGACATACAAAAGTAAACTTGAATAAATGCGTTTTTTTCGGCGGACTTCATATCATCTGGGGCATTACACTAAAAATCTACCGTAATTGCCGTTGAGAGTTTAAGGGCGAGTTTCAGACTCGTCATTTAAAATCTCAATTTAAAAGCCCACAGAACATTTGACATTTAAATGACAAACATCGGGCATTTAAAGTTCATTTAAATGGAGAATTATCAACTGTGAAACTGGCCATAAGTTATTTGACCTTTCAATATACGATACTAAACCTATTTCAAGACCGACCCCTATTACTAAAGTAGTGCAAACAGTCATAAAACTATCTAATATTTAAAAACCATAAAAGATGTGTGACAGGATATTTCGTGAGCCTATGCAAATGGTTTTCTATGTAAACCCTCATGAACTTGTAACATGTGTGATGTGTTTATATTCATCTATGTATGTGTTTGCAGTATGAAGTCATAAACCCAATTTACGTCCATATGTGTACATTTATGCACTTGTATTTGTATGGGTGTTTTAATATTTGATAACAATCTTTATTAGCCTTTTGTGTGTGCAGGACAATTATGTATAAACTATTTAAACAAATGTTGTGGGCACCGGTTATTTAAGTATTTTACTACGAGTATATGATCCTAAAATGGGGTAAACGACTCGTGCAGCAGAATAGCATTTATGGAAATACGAAGCAATGCTCAACCTAGTGAATGCGTAGCAGAGATGGCAATCCTTAAATTTATAATCCCCAGGAACAAGGCACGGCCTCTTAATGAAAAATATTAGTAATCAGCCAAAAATACTGCTTACTCAGAAGCAGGTTTGTAAGGGAGAGTTGCGCAGACAATCGCTTACCGACCTGCTGAAATAAGGCATGAAATATGAAATATTGCACCTGGCAACGCTAGTTAAGGAGGCCCATAGGTTCTCATTTACAGCTAGCGATGAGTCTTACCTTTGGAAAAGCGGACATTTTTAACTGAAACGATCAGCGTGTAAGTCGTTATAAATCGTAGGGGTTTTATTTTATAATAAATTTAGTTTCCTTCAATGGAGCGTAGCGGTTGAGTGCAGTTGAACCACTAACTTGTACTTCGTGCACTTAAGGAAGAAAAAGACTTCCCGCTCGTAAATCGGTTTATAATTGACAATTCACAGTATTTCAAAAGCTTAATCTAAACTGTTCTCATTCACCATGGTTGATGTACAGTACTTAAATATATGCTTACACTAGATTACAAATCATTTTAAACTTAACAATTACGGATAACCGTTTGACATTTAGATATGCCGCCGCACGGTGGGATTTCTTCATACAAGCCGCGGCAAAAATTAGAAGGAATCGAGCTAGGGCTTTGAAATTTCGCACACATCTCTCATATTGCTAAATTAGAAAAAAATCAAGTTTTTGTTCAAATCCGCCCACAACCACGCCTACCTCCCATATAACGTAAAATAAAAAATCGTTGTATTTTCCTCATTTTCATATCTATGTCAATAAAAATTACTGCCAGTGCTTGCATTTGAGTCCTCAATTATAATAAAAATTTAAGTGCCACGCCCAACACCCATATACAAATTTTCATTTTTCAAAATTTTCGAAAACACAGATATTATTCTTTGTAGTTTGTGATAGATGTAAATCAGCACTTACATCTATATAAATAACTAAAGCCTAATATGTTAGCTGAATAGTTGCAAAAAAATTAGGGGGCCATAGTTTACCGTTTTTTTTTTAATTAACCAATCATTCCAAATAAAAGTCAAATTTGTACTATAAAATTATCGAAATTTATTAATTTTTCTGCATTTCTCAGTGCATACTTTTAGGGATATAATATACAGCTGAAAATAAAACTTTAGCTAACGTTTATATTATCGACAGCATTAAAACACACATGCCTAAAAGTATACACCATTTTATATGGTGTTCTCATCCATTTTTGTAATGAAATTTCCTGGCACTTTTTTTTATAAAATTTATAACTTTGTTCAACAGTATAAAATATTATGAGAATTTTATTTGTGAAATCGAAAGAATACACTCCCACCTTTCACATTTTAGCAACCAGACCACAACGAACGATAACGACCACCTTTTTTTAGTCCCAGAAACACTAAAACCACTTAGTTTTTTGAGTGTCATCATAAAAGCATGAATATATTTTAATCTGTTCTTGTTATTCAATTATTTTTTCTTAAAACTTAATGTAGAAATACCATATTTTTCAAATATACATATTCCAAGTCGATACAACAAAAAGAAGTTATGTTTCCAGCCCATTGAAATGCATGAAAATCTGAGGCAGGTTACTGCAGAGTTTAATTTTGTTGACTTGCCGCGTTTTTTGTACACAAACAAAATTTATTGGAAAAAACTAATGATTTATTTCTCTTAATTAAACAATTCTCTACAAAACTGCATCATTACATTTTTGATATTTGACACTCGAAAAAGGGTATTTTGCCGGCAAAATCCCTCTGTGCGCCGGGTCGGTGTGGACTCACACAACACCGTAGCTAGCGATTTGATAGCCTCGGTTGGAATCAGCTGGTCAGGAGTTGTGATTGTTGCTGCTTGGTTGTGTTTTCTTTCTTGGCTTCTGTTTTCTCGAATAACGCTTTGGTGATAATCGTTAACTCTGGCGACTTGGTGATGCCCGTTGACTCTGGCGACTTGGTGATGCTCGTTGATTGTGTCGAGTTACATATGTACGCTGGCTGGTACGGCTCGGTGACATAATTATCGGATGGTTGATGGAATGCAACAACGTATGATGGTACTGTTGGCACTTCTGGCAAGTGTTTTTCGGCCATACTTGGGGCATATTAATTATATGACAATTATAGTTTGTAGTTTAATTTGAATTACCTCTATAAATGCAAATTCCAATACCATTGGCAATTGTACTTATTTCCAAAGCATTTACTTCATATTGGCAGTTTTGGTTTTCAAATGGTTTATACAGTACAGGTTTATACATTTGAAAGTACTACGAGGTAACGCCTACCGAAGCCACAAACCTCTACATGTAAAATGTTGTTAAAAAAGAATTGCCAGCTGTCAGACAAATTCGAAATAATTTAAAGAATTCCCATATTTCATTACAATTGGCATCCGATTCCATAACCTGCATTATCATTGCCTGAGCAAAATGGAAAATTCAAAATTTTTTAACTCCCATTGCGAGCAATGGTAATTCTTTTGAGTTTTCATTAGATAAAGTAATGCAATTACAAATCCAATGCAAATTAAAAAAACTAAAATATTATAAAAAGTGATTTTTATAATATAAAATTTTCAAGTCACAAGCAGAATTTCAATTCACATTGTCAGACGACCTTAGTTGTAGGCTATTGACATCTGTTGAAATTTCTTACTAACTGGAATAATTAGATAGGGGTTTTCGTCGATTTTGCTGAACATTAATCTGATGTATCTAATTTTATACCGTCGGATGGATCAAAAAGTGGCGTAATCAGATGCCTGTTATGGGCATGTTATCCCGCTTTTCGGTCAAAAACAGTTGGTCAGGTTAATTAAGGGGGTAATCGTGATGGGTAATTTCTAGTGTATTCAAGCCCGAAACCGGTTAATGTTGTTGTTGTTGAACCGTACTTGTGTTCTGTGAAAATCGTTTTTTTTTCGGAGAACCGGTTTCACCGGTTATTTTAAATCAATAAATAGAATTTAGACATTGCACAGCCGCCACCACACCAAAACAGTGTCATACGGTAGAATTCATGGCGATCGGAGAAAGTGCCATTTGGCTGATACGAAACGTCATCACCGCTTGAGATTTTTGTATCTACTCTGGCAATCTGTAATCCTGACCTCAAGAACTGGGGCGCTTCTTTAAATGAGATGACCATGCTGTTCTCTATTCACCTTATGCCGGGCATATAAACATTCGAGGGAACCACAGAGCGGTTGAGCTATGGAGATTAGGGACTAACTGACTTGTACTACTGAATATGGAGCATATGGGTATGTCTCTTTCTGCTTTCAAGTTCATACCTATAACCAAAGATCTGAGGCATGGGAATGATAGATGGTCTGGTTGCACAAAATGCAGGATCACCAGGCCAGTATGGCCACATTATGACTTGAATCACGCAGTAAACTAAATATGCATTCCAGACAAGATATTGCTATGCTAGTAGATGTGATCCCTGGACACTTTTTAATAGGCGGACTCGCATCTAGACTTGGAATCATAGCAAACGATTACAGACAATGTATTACTTTAAGTTGAATCTAACAGACATTCAGCGAGTTAAGCTGAATGATTTTAGGAACTTTTTGCACAGTAATAATTGGATCGCCAGGGACTAATGTATGCCACTTCTTCTTCACTATATTTCGGATTAAACACCACTTAACCACACAGGGTTAAACTACAGGTTCAATGATGGCGACGGAATATGATGTCCCGTGGTATCAATGACCATTTCCACCAAACCTAACATAATCTGGTTGTCATCTGCACAATTAGCCCGACGTTTACTTTCAGCAAAAGTGTATTTTTAAATTTCAGTTAGAATAAACAAAAAAATCGTTTAAAGACAAAGCCCATACATAGTTCAACAACAAAGTATTATCTTTCATAGTTGTTTATAAAATTTTTATAGTTTTTTTTTAATTAATAATCAATATTCTTCAAGCTTGAGGTCAGATTTGCTGTTGTTGTATTTATTTTCCTCGATATTTTGTAGCATCATCAGGAGACTACTCCTTTTTGTAGCATCATCAGGAGACACAAAAAAAAATTTGTATAGTTTTTATAATGAACATAATATCAAATTTCAAAAAGACTGAAGAAAACTTAATTGATTGTTATAAAACGTATATTTTTCCATTTAAACATAGAACACGAAACCGGTTTTTAACCCTGAGTTTAACCGAAAACCGGTTTCACCAAAATTGAAAAATACGAAGAATCTGAAAACCGGAATTTTTGAAGACCCAGTTTTTTGAATACACTAGTAATTACCCATTGTCGTGGGTAGCTACGCATTATTTTCCCCATACTATGTGGGTAATGCGTAAGCGATCGCTACCTATTCCCAAATGCAAAAATAATGGGTTACCCAGGGTAATTTAGTTGTAGTTAGCTGAAAATTTTAGTTGGCTGTAAATTTTGTTGTGACAATGAGTCTCTTCTCTGTGTGCATAATTCGCAACTCCCTAAAATTAAAAATCCCAAGGGGTTAACTGCATCATCTGAATTTTCAAACCAAGGGGATAATTCAATAAATATAAAAGTCATGATATCATTTGACCCCTTTTGCATTATGGGTTTCAACAGTGTTTTGAAAATTTTGCCATCCCTGATACAACCATGTGTTATGTCGGAATACTTGCGACAAAATCGCAAATGTGCATTCGGTGCCACCATAATCATTACTCTCAATCGCATTTTTATGTCGGGAAAATAATGTTTTATATCGCGATATCATATAATTTGGAAACGCAAATGCGAAACATATTGAAGTTAAAATGTCGTAAACAAAATAAATGTATGAAGTTTAATATTTCCGTAAGGACATTTTATAACATCTGTATATATGACAGAAAATAAAATGCAAGACATATTGAAAAACTAGCAGACTTCATAAGAATTTCTCATTTTTTAAGTAATTGGAAGCATGGTAAGAGTCTTTTGTCTTCTAGGAGTCACATCTTATGAATTTCATAGCATATGGAATACTAAGCCGAACCACAGTCTTGTCATTCATGAACATGAGTTTGGTCGATAAGTTTTTGTCTGACTGATGAATTTGAAACATTATTACCAAAACATGTTGTGAACGTGATTGTGATGCGATCAAAGCCGATTACATTCCTACATGGCATCAAGAAGGGCGGTAAACCGACAATAAACATCAACGATAGCTAATGTTCATTCTGCAGAAGTCTTGTATCTGTGTCTGTCTGATGAAGTCTGTGGTTTGCTTAAAGCTTGGTCAGTTTTTAAATGAAAAATCGGCACAATGATTAAGAATTATGCCAACGAACCTTCTTTTTTAGGGTGACCTTCGATCTTTCGTATTTAACCCGTGTGAAAATCAATTTTCCTTCCTTTCCTTCCTTTGTACTCTTATACACCCACATTAGATGTCACCACATCCGAAGTACAGGTTGGCGCAACGGCATTAAAAGTTTTCATAACCTATTACAGGTTTCTTCAACCGAATTTGAGTAGTGGGGACTAAATTAAGTCGCGACAACTTCAATTCTGTTGTGGCAACCGCAATTCGGTTGTGGCAATCTAAATTCGGTTGTGGCAAGAGCAATTCGGTGGCAACAGCCGAATTTACCGTTGCTACGGGCTGTTTGTAAACAATAAGTTCTATGAGTGCAGAAAATAGAATGAAGTGTAGAAAAAATGAAAACGTAGAGTTTATTGATACTTGAAGGTGGAAGATTATTACACATGCGGAAATTACAAAAATAAAATATAATGAAATTTTGTTCAAATCAAAAATTCATTTAAATCGAAAAATTTATTTAAAATTATATTTATATTATGTTTTCCACAATCACTCAAAAAATACAATATTGAAAATGTTTGTGACACACTACAACTTTTCCAAATGAAATTTGAAAAATATCAATTTAATTTTGAAAAATATCAATTGAAATGTGAAAATTATATTTGAAATTTGAAACACATCAATTGATATTTAAAAATTCTCTTTGAAATTTGCAATACATCAATTGAAATTTAAAAAACATCTATTGAAATTTGAAAGACATCAATTGAAATTTGAAGGACATCAATTGAAATTTAAAATACTCTTGAACTTGAAATTGAAACCACATCAATTGAAATTTAAAACACATCAATTGAAATTTAAAAGACATCAATTGAAATTTAAAAGACATCGGTCAAAATTTAAAATTCGTCACTTCAAATTTAAAAATTGTTAACCGATTTTATGTATTAGATTTTTAAATTTCAATTGCCGTCTTTTAAATTTGAATTGATGTGTTTTGAAAATCAATTGATGTATTTAAAATTTCAATTGATTTGTTTTAAATTTCAATTGATGTATTCTAAATATCAGCTGATGTGTTTGAAGTTTCAATTGATGCATTTTAAATTCCAATTGATGTTTTTTAAAATTCATTTGATGTATTTTAAATTTCAATTGATGTCTTTTAAATTGCAATTAATGTTTTTGAAATTTCAATTGATGTATTTCAAATTTCAATTGATGTATTTCAAATTTCAAATGATGTGTTTTAAATTTCAAATGATGTACTCTAAATTTCAATTAATGTGTTTCAAGTATTTTAAATTTCAATTGATGTTTTGTAAAATTCAATTAATGTATTTTAAATTTCAATTGATGTCTTTTAAATTTCACTTAATGTTTTTCAAATTTCAATTGATGTATTTCAAATTTCAATTGATGTCTTTTAAATTTCAATTGAAGTGTTTCATATGTTCAAATCGAATTTTTAAATTTCAATTGATTTTTTCAAATTTTAATTGGAAATGGTGTAGTGTGCATTTCTCCTGTTTTGCTTTCATTCGACTAATTGGTAATATATTCCTGTCATATCCTAGGAAACGTATACTTGATATCATATGTTAAAATATTAATAATCCCGGAAATGTAAAAAAAAGCCGTCATGTACTCCCATATGCTACTGCATTAACACTCTAAGCTTCCAAACTTCCGTGATACCCACAAAATCATTGTTAACTGAATTGATTTCATCGACACCGCTGGCAGATTTCACAAATGCTTCCACGGCTACATAATATATTGAATAGATTTCCCTGAAAATATTTCCATGGCATCATCACGTAGCTGTATTAGATCCCTCAAATTCACACACAGGAAATCATGATAATGGAATTTTGGGAATCTCTTTCTACCCATCCCAATTAATTTTCTAATTGTTTTGTCACAATAAGCTGACAGATTTCCTTCTCACTGCATTGTCACAATACATATGTGGGTATCCACTGTGTGAATGGCATGTAGTGCTGTCCTGATATATATTCAGTTGTATGCTAAGGGAATTTGTCATGTCTGTACTTTGATGTGGTTCGAAATGTTCAATATACGCCATGTGACATGGATGGAAATGTTTCAATACAATTCGAATTCACGAGTACAATAAGTGAAACTTAAGTTTGAGTTATGGGTACAAGTTTCAATGTAACCATGTATACACATACATTCATCCTATGTTGTGAAGGAAAATCCTTCGTACAATAACATAGACAGGTGCATCCGTATCAGTACGAGTGCCTGATGAGCATATCAATCAAGTTGGTGTTACTACAGTGGGACATGTGTAGGAAAAGTGTGTTCATATTATTACATATTTTCCGACAGTTCTCCGTAGCGTTGTTTTATTTTCCGTTAATAAAAATGGATTGTTTTTAAATCACGATGGGTAGAACAGTTTTCTTTATTTTACTCCTACAATGCGCTTAACATTTTACAATAACGCTTATCTCACCTTAAAATATTGCCGACTAAAGCCCCGTATTCAATTCTTGCGAAATTTTCGTAAGAAATTTTGTCATTTATCTCTAAATGGAAAATTTTGTTGTACCACCTCTCTTTGATTTACCTTGCACATATTTCATAAATAATTCATCTTTGCATTCCATTTAATTTTTAACGATTTTATTACTTTTGTTTACTAAAAAAAAAAGATATGTCAAAATTCCGGTCCCAAACAATTATCAAACAATTGTTATCGTACGAAATAACTTTGGTGTAACAACCCTGTACTTGATTCTGCCTACGAAATTTTCGCAAGAGCTGAGTACCATGCAAATGAAAAAGGAGCCAAATTTTCGGTTCATGGAATTTTCGTTAACTTTAATACACGTACTTTTTATGGAAACAAAAATTTCATAAAACTTGAATACCGGGGTTAAAGAGTTACCACCTATCTTTAATTTACCTTGCAAATTTTTCATCTACAATTCCTCTAAGTACTCCCTTTTATTTTGAATGCATAACTTGGCGTAACAACCCTGTAACTGATTTTGCCTACGAAATTTTCTCAAAGAGCTGAGTACCAAGCAAATGTATAGTGAGCTAAATTTCCGCTTCATGAAAATTTTGTTATTAGAACGAAGTTCCTTAACGCCCGTTGCGGATGGGAAATTAAACAACTTCATTTTAACACTATTATGCTACAACCCAGTACTATTAACTGTATTGGGTACTTTGGCCTTGGTTTGTGTCTAGACTAAGATATGTTGGGAAATTTTTGTATAATGGCAAGTTTTCTAGGTGGAGCCTGTAACCAATATTTAGTATATGCATAGATAAATAAAAACCATAGATGGTGGAAAATAAGCGGTGGAAATTTTCTAGATGGCGCCGGAGCGGTGGATATGGGCAAATTTCCCTAAAAACAACAATTATTAAAAAACTGTATAACCATGCTTTCTTTGCATTTTGTATTGTCAACAAATATCAAAAGCGATATGCTTTTCTCTTATTTATATTCTATTTTCAAATTGAAATAACAGAATCGAAATAAATATGATTTTTGAATGCTTTCTCGTCGCATCCGATTGAAAAATGGGCGTACGAAAACATGATGTGCCCTCTGGTGAAGATGGCGAATAAGCGAATGAATCACCTATGGTACTTTTATCATCTTTGGTATATATTTTTGTCTTAAAGCCAATAAAAAGTAAATTTAGAAAAGCCAAAGTGCTAGTCTGACAACAAATTTTGAATTTTATTACCACACTCTTTATAACATTTTATTTGAAAAATATTCCTTTCCTTAAAATAATAATTTTAGTTAAAAAAATAAAATTTTTTTAAATATGGGCATTTTCTTAAAAAAAGGTATATATTATCAAAAAAAAATAAATAAATAAATAAATGGTTTCCCATTACATCCCATGAAGGGACCGGGGAGAACTTCTCACAATCACTGAGCTGTGCGCTTTCCAGTTTTCACTGACTGATTGGGACCTACAGTTTTACACCGATTCCGAACGGTATTTTGAAAAGCTTTTTCATGGCTATATACTCGATAGTGTCGCCGTCACTATGCGAGGTGACCGCCGCCGAACGAAATTTAAAGGTGGTCAGGGCAGGGTTCGAACCCAGGATCTCATGTACAACAGCCGCGCACACTAACCATTGCACCACCGGCAGCCACAAAAAAAATACCTATTCATATTCTTAAACAAAGTACCTTTCCTTAGAAAACTACCTTATCTTAACGAATTACCTTTGCTTAAAAAAAGGAAATTTTCTTACACAAAAGGACCTTTTCTTAAAAAAAGTATTTTTTTTAAATAAGTACCTTGTCTTAAAAAGTACATTTTCGTACAACAAATTGGATTTTCTTAAAAACAAAATAAAATGTTCCTATTCTTGAAATAAGAACCAATTCCAAAAAAAATCCCTATTCTTTAAAAAAAACACTCTTCTTCCAAAAACTACATTCTCTTAAAAAAAATTAATTTTCTTACGAAAACTCCTTTTCTTAAATGTATCTTTTCTTAAAAATAAAATAGTACCTTTTTGGTTAAAGTATGAGAAATTCATACTACAAGCTTACCAGTCAGGTACATTTTTCTAATTGAAAAATAGTTGGATTTTTGTTGGAAGTAATAGACAATTCAAATAGTACCTTTTCTTTTCTTGAGATAAGTAGCCTTTCTGAAATAAGTCAATTTTCTTAAAAAAATAATCTTTCCTAAAAATTCCACCACTTCTTTAAAAAGTACCTGTTTTGAAAAAAGTACTTTTTTTGTAAAAAAAGCATACTCTCATTGATTTTTCTTACAGAAAGTACTTCTTCTTAAAAATATTATAAATGTAACACATATTCGTACAAAAGGACCTAAAAATATACTTTAAAAAAATACATTCTTTAAAAATAAAAACTTTTTCTTAAACCGGGTGTCGAACCGGGTGTCCCTTGACACCTCATGTAATTTTTTTTAGTCACGTACTTCTTATGGCAACGAAAATTTCATAAAAACTGAAAACCGGCGTTAACAGCCTAAACTGAGACTGATTCCAACTGACACATATCACCCATTTATTCACCACCCAATACCCAACATCAGCAGATTCGCAAACCATCTCGTGGCAAGGCAGTTCTTCTCGAGTTATCTCGAAGTATCTACATAATGGAAGTTTTTTTAGAGTTCTAGAATCTTAAATTAAAATAAAGTAAAGAAACATATTTTTAATATCAATAATATTAATAATTCCATGCCATTAATGTCTAGATATGATTTCCGTTATTTGACTGCGTACATGGCGCAATCGGGAAACCCAATTTCCTTACACGTTTTTGCAACATTTGCGGCTGTATTTCGCCAATAACTCATCGAATGTTCAATTGTGTTTGGTTTGTCGGAATGGACAAGTGGCTTTATATAACCTCCAAGAAAATATTCCAATGGGATTAAGTCACACAATCTTGGTGGCCAACTAACATGACCGTTAAATGGCAACATTTGAAAACATTTGAAAAAATTAATTGCTATAAAGGTTTAAAACAAAAAACTAAAATTTTGGTTTTTCGTTATGACAATTTCTTTTAAAAACATTAAATTTTTTGGCAACATATTTTTATTTTTGCCATCTCAAAATGGACCACATTTGATGAAATTTCAAGTGCAGTTCAAGATTTTATCTTAAACTTTTTAACACTTTTAACACTATCTACTAAAGAACATATTCTTGTACTTTTGTAGGCTACACACAAATTTAGTGTGTGTGGGAAGACAGTGTGCAAAATCAATTTTGTTACTCGAGGGAGGGGTTTATCTCTAAAGTTCTTGCTAGCCCAAAATAACATCTAAATCCAAAATTCATACGAACACCCGTAATATCTGCTAACAGGAAAGGGCGTAGCTTCTCATAGTCCGTAAGCTTTAACCTGTAAATTTTAAGCTGTAGGGCTATTTTATCAATGGATGGCAGACATTTTGCGCTGGCAACTCTGATGAAATGTAAAACTAAATATGTCAGCACTATAATATACCAGCTGTTTCCTTTATTATTGGTTTTGTGCTTTATTGAAATTATGACGGAAAACAATCAAAAAGACTCCGTGGGAAAAATTTCGCAGTTGCCGAGGAACATTTACTTGTTGACCTGGTGGAAGAACGCAAGTCATTTGTAGACAACCAAATACTTACTTAAATCATGAAAAAACAGCTGTGGTCAACAGCTGTCAGCTGTTGGAATTTATCGTTCCGATAAACTACTAACCGGTGTAAGACCTCCTATTAACGATTTCGGCCGGATAAATAACGGGTTTTTCAACAGAGACGCTACAAAAGTAAATCGATAGGGACAGCAAACGACGCCATATATTTCCCCGCTCTTTTGACATTTCTCTTCAGTAAGGTTTTCCATTTCATCATGGAAAGATATACAAGCCAACAACGGGTCGAAAATATTAAAATTTACTACCGAAATTTGGAGTCAGTGGCCTCAACTTAAAGAGCGCTACGTCCAATTTATGGTCGTCATAATCGTCCTACCAGAGCAACAATTGAGCGTCCAGTGGAAAAATTTGAATCCACAGGCACAGCACAAAATGTTCCCGTGCCAGTGAGATAAAGAAGTGCTCGTAGTGTCGAGAATATTGCTGCCGCTCAGGCTTCAGTTCAAGAAAGCCCAAATGTGTCTCTCACAAGTCGTTCTTAAGCGTTGGGCATCTCTGCGACGTCGTTGTGGCGAATTTTGCGAAAAGATCTTCGCCTACATTCTTACAAGATCAAATTGACGCAAGAACTGAAGCCGCTTGACCACCATAAGCGTCGTATGTTCGTGAATTGGGCTGAGCAACAACTTGAACATGATTCGAATTTTCATCGGAAAATCATCTTCAGCGATGGGGCTCATTTCTGGCTGAATGACTTCGTCAATTAGCAAAATATGCGCTATTGGTCAGACAGCAATCCACAAGTAATCCATGAGTCATCATTGCATCCCGAAAAAATTACGGTTTGTTGCGGTTTATGGGCCGGCGGCGTCATTGGGCCGTACTTCTTCCGTGATGACCAAGCCCGGCACATTACTGTGAATGCGAATCACTACCGTTCAATGATAACCGAATATTTTTGGCCCCAATTGGATAATATGGACTTGGAGGACATGTGGTTCCAACAGGACGGCGCCACAAGCCACACAGCGAATGCCACAATCAATTTATTGGAAACCAAGTTTGGTGAACGTGTTATCTCACGAAATTGCCCAGTCGATTGGCCGCCTCGGTCGTGCGATTTGACGCCGTTAGATTATTTCCTGTGGGGCTGTGTCAAGTCAAGCCAGCGACGATTGATGAACTTCGTAAGAATATCGAACGTGAAATTGCAGCAGTATCGGCCGATTTATGCTTGAAAACCGTCGAAAATTGGGTTCAACGTCTGGACTTCTGCAAGCGTGCCCGTGTTGGCCATGCAAAAGAAATCGAGTTCCATACATAATGGTATCGCACGTACTTTCACAGGAATAAAGAATTTCATTCGTATCTAAAACCGGTTTTCAGCATAACCTGAAAATTGGGTTCAGCGTCTGGACTTTTGCAAGTGTGCCCGTGGTGGCCATGCAAAAGAAATCGACTTCCATACATAATGGCATCGAATGTACTTTCACAGGAATAACGAATTTCATTGGAATCTAAAACCGGTTTTGTTTTATTTAAAAAAATCTTTGGTAGCGCACTTATTGAAAACCCCTTTAGTATGCGCTTAGAAAAAAACCGTTTATTGCTCGATTGCCGCAACTATACTTTGATTGATTTTATTAATCGCAATCGTTCATGTAGTTCTCCTAAATAAATATGTATCATGTTGTAAATTAGATTTGCCGCAAAATTAGATTTGCCGCAAATTTAAAAAAAAAACGTTTACCATAACTGATATTAGCCATTTTTCTAATGAGAGCACAGATGACGAAGAACGAAAATTACTCTCATTCTGTCGGCTGTATACACAGTCATATCCACTCGATTGGTATACACACTCACGCATACAAATAAAAGTGATCACATACTCTAATGATTCTGCCTTGTCAATATATCTTGGATGGACAATTGACGCGTTGTAGTTTGCTGCGCTTTTAGTTGTTTTTTGAAAGCGAGGCGAGACAGACGTAAAGTAGACAGTGAAAAAATGGACAAAAATTCCAACTTTTTTAAAACAAACTTTAAACATAAAAGTTGGAAATTTTGACAAAAAAGAGCTTATGAAAGCCATAAACAAAAGTTTTAATTACAACTCGGTTGCTGTAACCGAAAGAAGACTTGGTGGAAACGTTTTTCGTTTATCGCAAACGTTTTTCAGCTTATATTTTTCATAACTCGTTTGCTCCAAACATTTTTCCGTTCTCCCAAACGAAATGACATGTATGGATAGACAGAAATTCGTTTCCCCCAACTACAGTCTCCAAACGAGCTTCAGTTATCTGAGATTTCGTTTGGGAGGAACAAGTTTTTTCTTTGCGTGTAGAGAAAATGAAATTTTGCTAGCCGGTACCTTGTCGTTACGGGAAAAGATAACCCGATATTGAGAAAGTGGCCCTTATACTTCCAGACCTAACGACTAGAACCCACATTTTAGCATCAGTTTGGAACTATAATGATTTGCGAAGCTTTTAGTTGGCATAAGTTTAGAATATAGCACCCGCACCTGCCTGTAACTACCACATTCGCTAACTGTAACCGTTACGCTACTGATGACGTATATTTGTTTTATTCCACTATTTTATACCACTGTCCTCTGATTGATGTCACAATTGCGTACTTGTCTTGAAACATGTTTAACTCCAACAAAACATTACAATAGCAATTTATCAGTTACTTGGTAGCGTAGAAAATCACATGAAAAATGTTACCTTGATACAAGTAGAAAACATTTCCAATAACCCCAAGTTCACTTCCTTCTCTTTTCATCCCTTCCACAGCACGCATCCATTACAGTGATGATGTCCTGGCCAGCGAGGAATATCGAGCCGAATACAGACGTCAGGAATTTGCCAGCAAAGAATCAATAAACCTAACACCCTCCGGCACACCGCATGGTTCACCACAATCCCGCCAACGTTTAGGACAACATCTAAGCAAGTCAGCCTCCGAATTGAACGGACATCAAGAGTCTCCTCGGACTTCGCCAAAAAGAGCCAAAAGTGCGGCAGCCCCCCACTCGTCCGGTGGCGGGGTACTGCAAAAAACACATGGGTTCTTCAATAATCTCAAACATCGTTGGGGTCGGGCGAAGAGTAAAGATCGAGTGGGTCGCAAGTCACCCAGTGATTTCCTTGAAGAAAGTACCGATTATGCAGCCGATTACAGTTCAGAGAGCAGTTCAGTCACACAATCCCCCAGACACAGATCAAAGACAATAGGTGGTTCACCCCTGGCCAAGGAGTTTAAGGCCACCGCCAGAATGGCTCAGGTTATACAGAGATTTGGTGGCTCAATGGAGGGACGCATCGATGAGCATCCGGAAAATGGTGGTGGCTCCTATATGGCATCAGATACACAGGTCACAACTATGCAATTGGAACATTTACAGGTGAGTTTACACACATTCCAAGGACGATGAGATACATTCAAAGAACGATGCTGCTTAAGGATGCATATAATTTCACTCGAAATGTGTTGCTCAAAAGAAAAGTGTGGAAAGTGATTTCTCCCCCCCCCCCCTTTTTTTTGCTCATTAAATGTTTGTCCTTTTTTCTGTACTTGTTTTAATTTTCTTTGCTACACGATGTTGGCGGCCCTGAAGTCTGAGGAGCTGCGTCGCAAAAAGGAAGCTCAACTACGTCAATATGTCTTCTTTCAATTACGTGTTCATCTCAAGAATGGCAGCGACTTAGTGGCCAAGGATAAGAATGGTGAGTGCTGTGCATATTTATTGTCCCTATTCCTCAAGTATCCTTGTGGATTTGTGTGGAAATTGTATTGGTTATTCAAATTAAATTTGCATTATTGTTATGCTTTGTTAATGTTGCTTATTGAGTGCTTCCTTTGTACCTATTCCATTTCTTCACTTGATGACTTTTTGTTATATTTCTACCTCTTCTTCTTCTTCACTTTTAGGTTTGAGTGATCCTTATGTGAAATTCAAAATGGGCGGTCGCCTGTTGCATAAATCACGCACAATTCATCGAGATTTGAATCCGGTGTGGGATGAAGTGTTTGTGATTCCAATAGAGGATCCTTTTGAGCCGATTATCATGAAGGTGAGTGAGATAAGGCACGGGTTGCAACACAAATAGAATTAAGGATAAGGAATCCACATACATTTAAAGGTGTCTCAGTAGGATAGCGCTTTTTAAATTTCGTGTAATTTTTTTTGTGCACGTGGCAACTCTGAACTTTAGAAGCCGTCACATATGTTTATTCCGGTTATGAAAATTAGTATGCTTTATGAAAGAACAACGCGTTATAATTGAGAAAACCTATTACAAAAATTTGGAAAGTTATGCTCAGACCGCTCGCAAACTTCGAAGAAACTTCAGTCGAGAAAGTGCACCTAATGAACTGGATCGGTTATGGACAGTAGGACTCCTGTGCGTCAACGTACCGATCGGACTCTTGAAAACAATGCTGCTATAAACGAGAGTGTCGCAAAAAACCCGATAACATGAAGACGGGTTTCGTTCTCAATAACTACAAATTTCACGAAGCATTACGCAGCGAATTTTGACAACAGACCTCCATCTTCATGCTTACAAAATTCCACTTACTCAGGAGCTGAAACTAGTACACCATGGAAAGTGCCGGCAACTCGTTTAATGGGTAGTGGAACAAAGTGAAGTCAAAGCCAATTTTACAAAAAAAAAAGTCATATTCTCTGATGACGCGCATTTCCATTTGAATGACTGCGTGAATATCCTCATGCAATCCACGGGAAACAAATGCTCCCACCATTAACAATTGTGTGGTGCGGATTTTGGTCAGGCGTCGTAATTGAGCCATCCTTTTTTGAAGATGATGCCGAAATTACAGTGACTGGGAACGGCATTCGTTACAGGAACATGATAGCGGAGTTATTACAGGACGGCATGGATCTTCACGATATGTGGTTTCAGCAAGACGGCGCCACCTGCCACACCGCGCATGAAACAATCGGTTTATTGCAGGAACGATTTCCAGAACAAATCATCTCAAGGAATTCTGACATCAACTGGTCAACAAGATCATGCAATTTAACGCCGTGCGATTTCTTTCTTTGGGGTGTTGTGAAATCTCGGGCTTATACGAATAAACCAGCTAAAATTCTTGATCTCAAATCCGAGATCCAAAGTGTCATCAGTGAGATACAGCCACATCTCTGTGAAGAAGTCATGGAAAATTTCGTGAAAAGAGTAATGACCTGTCATTAGCGCCGTAGTGGTCATTTGACAGACATTTTATTCCATACTTAATCGGAACTTGTCTTCTTTACTATTCAATATCACACCTATCTCAAAATATACGTGTTTTTATTTTAAAATCAAAAAGTGCATTCTTACTGAGACATCCTCTATATAAGCAAGTAGTAAACCCGGCAGACTTCGTCCTGAATTTTAATAGGGGGATAAACAAAAATCTGGCCGACGGTGGTTCAATGGTTAGTGTGCGCGGCTCTTGTACATGAGATCCTGGGTTCGAACCCGGCTCTGACCACCTTCAAATTTTCTTTCGGCGGCGGTCACCTCGCATAGTGACGGCGACACTATCGAGTATCTAGCCATGAAAAAGCTTCTCAAATTACCGTTCGGAATCGGGGTAAAACTGTAGGTCCCAATCAGTGAGTGAAAACTGGAAAGCGCACAGCTCAGTGATTGTGAGAAGTTCTCCCCAGTCCCTTCATGGGATGTAATGGGAAACCATTTATTTATTTATAAACAAAAATAGCCTATAGCCTTCAGTGATAACGTAGCATTATACTGGTGAAAGAATTTTTAAAATCGGATGAGTAGTTTAAAAGATTACCCCCTACATACAAACTAACAAACTCGCAAACATTTCCTCGTTATAATATATATAAGCAATAAGAACCGTATGGTAAAAATTCCTCAAATTGCTGTTATATTTTACAGTGTTACTACAGTATTGTTACGATAAATGCTATACATTATTACCATCTATGTCAAAATAACATTAGAATGTGTACAATTGTTTACGTTGACATTGTTATTGTTAATTACGCCTACAAGTATGCCGCCCCTTAAAGTTGAAAGCTGCTAAAGATGATAGAAATATCATAGACGATTCATTCGGTTATTCACCATTTTCACCAGAGGGCACATGCTGTTGCCGGATGACCATTTTTCACTCAGATGCGACGAAAAAACACTCACAAATCATTTATGTTTCGATTCTGTTGTTTAAATTTGAATATAGAAGAAAAATAATAGAAAAGCATATCGCTTTTGATATTTGTTGACAATACAAAAGGTAAAAAAGCATGGTTATATAGTTTTTTCAATAGTTTTTGTTTCCAGGGAAATTCGCCTATATCCATCACTCCGGCGCCATCTAGAAAATTTCCCTTTTTGTTCAAATCCATCACTTATCTTTCACCATCTAGGGATTTTTATTTATCTATGAAGCTGCCTTATAATAACTCAACACAAATGTTTGGTGATATCGCAAGAATAGTCTAGATCAGTGGTAACCAGCCCATAGCCTCACGAGGCAGACAATAATCGTATTTTTCACACACACACGATCGGCAACTCACGTGTACACAACAACTATGTTTGATTCGTAGCATCAGTCTATGCCTGTGCGTTTGCGACCGCACACAGGCGCATAATACGTTTGTGTGCATGCGTTCGGTTTTGCCTATCACTGGTCTATATCAATCGAGAATAAACGAAGTTACTACGGGATGGTTCTGGAAACGGTTTAAGTCGTAAAAATAAACGATTTGCAACGAAACTGAAGTCAGTCTCATTGTGAAATCGAAAACAATTTATTGTAAAGTTATCAGTTTGTACTGTACTACAGTACTGTACTAGTATCAGTACTGGTATTTAAGAACTGATTACTGGAATTTCTCGACCTTTTTATACGTGGGTACTTATAGTCCCCAATCGAAATCAATCTAGATCAATCGAGAACAAACGAAGTTACTACGGGATGGTTCTGGAAACGGTTTAAGTCGTAAAAATAAACGATTTGCAGCGAAACTGAAGTCAGTCTCATTGTGAAATCGAAAACAATTTATTGTAAAGTTTTCAGTTTGTACTGTACTACAGTACTGTACTAGTATCAGTACTGGTATTTAAGAATTGATTACTGGAATTTCACGACCTTTTTATACGTGGGTACTTATAGTCCCCAATCGGCTATTCAAGTTCAAATTTCGATAGAAATTGCAAAAATCGCTGTTTTCAGTACACTCTACAAGTAATATTACGAAAACTGTTGTATTTATCGTAATTTAAAAATAACCCTGTTTTAGGAAATTCGCTAAAGTATCATTATCCCTTTGATATTACAGTTCAAAGTGTTTAAAACAAGAAATTTAAACCCTTCTTGACATTCTTATATAAGTATCTTTAGTAAACTAATTCAACTAGTGTGGGTCAATGGTACTGATATTTTAAACTTTACCAACATTTGGAATGGCAATTCCACATGACTTTCACCATTTAAACTTATCACCCACAAATGAGTTCAGCTTCATGTTGTTCATATTTTTGTAGACAACAGCAACAAGAATACAGCGAGTAAGGTCAAGGATTCAGTATACTCCAAGTCTCAAAAGGTTGCCTAAATGTGACACAATACTCCTCCAGAAGAGGAGCAAGGAGTAAAAACGCAATTGTGCCATAAAACGCAAGATATAATGGAGAAAAATTCAAATTGTTAGCGTTTTTTCGTTATCACTTTATTAAATAGAACAGGAAGGAATTAGGGTAGCAAGATAAAAAGGTCCTGTGACATTTTTAATATATAACGAGATCACGTACGTTTCATTAGGTACCTTTTTCGTGTTATTTGTATGATAGATAATTGAATGATAATATATACAAGAAAATAATCGAATATTTCTATTGCTCAAAGTATGGTATTAAGAAAAAAATGTTTATGACCTTTAACCCATACAAAAATTTAAAAAAAAATCGGTTATAATTGAGTGTTCTTAAAACACCTTCTAATACTGTACAGTAGCATTACATTTTTCAAATCATTGGTAAAGCCGACCGAATTCAGGTTGGTGCAAAAATTGGTTGTCACGCTCAGCCACTTTTTCAGCGTCGACATAAAGATAAGGCCGGTATCCTATATTGGTGGTTGGGAAAAAACTTCAAAAAGCACTATTGGAACCAATAAAGCAGAGTAAACATACCCTGTAGGAAGTCAAACACATTTTTAAGTAACTTCAAACTGGTTTTTTAATAACCACATCTAGTTGATTAATTGACTATTTTCCTTGTCGCCGACTCACTATTTTAACATGGACATGTCATAGGCGATAGTCAATTGGCCATATCTGCATGACTTTTTAATTGGCTACTAATTACTTATTTTACAACCAATTTATAGTTAATTAGTAAATTATTATTTAAAAACCACTTTGTTTTAATTCATTAGTAAACAGTTTTCATTCAGTCAAATTCATTTTTGTCCAAAAATATATACTTATAAATCTATATATATTATACATATTTATAAACAGAAATAATTTATACAATTTCATTAAATTTCATTTTCATTAAATGAAAATTACATTACATATTATGTTTTTGCATTGTTTTTTTCCTGGCACTTTTTCCACAATTCTCTTTTTTTTATTTTTGTTCATATTTTTCTTTTACTGTACATTTTTTTATTTCCATTTTTAATTATTTATTTTATAATATACCAATATCACTTTTATTAATTTTATTATAATCTTTCATTATTTAAGTGGTTTTTTCTCACTTGATTAATATTGAGCACTATTTACCTCTAAGTCCTCGTTTGCTTTGATTGACATCTGACATTTGAATTGATGACATGCTTCTTTTGTTTTCTTATTTTCTTTTCATTTACTTATTTTGCTTTTATTTATTTCTTACGTTTGTTTCTTTGCAATATGTTTGGTTGATATCTGCATGAGATTTAAACCAATTTGTAGTCATTTGCAAAATAGCTAATTTATAGTTAATGTTTTTATCAACCGATTATTGTATTTACTACAGGGTATTCATCAAAACAACTACATCTAAATCAAATACATCTAAACAAATACGTGATTAAGTGCACCTAAAATAAGCTGGCTCAAAACAAAATTATATAAAAATATTTAAATATATTCTCACGAATTTACTAGGTTTGGCGTTTGTCTATTTATTAAACAAGGTTACTTTTTAATTGCGATACTGATAATTGCACTCTATATTCATTGTGTATAAAACTTAACACTTCTCAATAAGTCTATACTCAATTCCAAAGTTTAGCAGTCACAAAACCAAAGACGAAAGGCGTCAAGCGAAGACAAGCGTCACTAGTTGTCTATTTACAGCAGTTACAGCACTCCACAACACGCCACTCAGCCGCTTCCATAACCATCACGTAGTTTGCGTTGAGCTAAAAATAATTAGAAATATCATCTTTGGCTGACAGTAATAGCGCCATCTATTGATCGATTCTTTTAGAAATTTCCGTAGCAAATTCATAAATCATTTGTGGTGAGGTCGAAGCCTAAGATGATGGAAAACCCCTAGACGGTGAATAATATGTGGTGGATTCGAAAGCCAAGGGAATTTTTCTGGATGTCGCACAAATGGTGGAAATGGAAAAATTTCCCTGGAAACAAAAACTATTAGACCATGCTTTTTTGTCTATTGTATTATCAAAAACTAACAAGACTAATATCCCTTTCTATTATCTATCTTGTATTTTCAAACTCAAACAACATAAATAAAAATCATTATTGAATGTTTTCTCGTCGTATTCGAGTGAAAAATGGTCGCACGTAAACAGCCTTTGAAAATGGTGAATAATCGAATCTACCACATAGATAAATAAAAACCATAGATAACTCATTTGCTTAATCACCATTTTCACCAGAGGGCACATGCTGTTTCCGTGCGACCATTATTCACTCGGATGCGACGAAAAAGCACTCAAACATAACTTTTATTTCGTTTCTGTTGTTTGAATTTGAAAATACAATATCAATACTAGAAGAGCATGCCGATTTTGATAACTTTTTCAATAGTTTTTGTTTCCAGGGAAATTTTCCCATATCTACCCACCACTACGGCGCCATCTAGAAAATGCCCCTTTACTTTCAAATCCACCATTTATTTATCTTTCACCATCTATGGTTTTTTATTTATCCATGTCTACCATCTATGTCATAGATAAATAAAAACCCATACATAGACGGTGAAAGAATTTTCTAGATGGCGCCCGAGTGGTATGGGCAAATTTCCCTGGAAACAAAAACTATTGAAAAACCAAATAAAAATCTGTTGTTCAAATTTGAGAATAGAATATAAGTAATGGAAAAGTATATCGCTTTTGATATGTATTGACAATACCAAAAGCATAAAAGCATGATTATACAGTTATTTCAACAGTTTTTGTTTCCAGGGATATTTTAGGAAATGTCTACGTCATAGATAAATGAAAAACCATAGATGGTGAAAGATAAATGGTGGATTTTAAAGTAAAGGTAAATTTTCTAGATGGCGCAGGAGTAGTAGATCTAGGCAAATTTCCCTGGAAACAAAAACTATTGAAAAAACTATACAAAAATGCTTTCTGCCATTTTGTACTCTCAACAAATATTAAAAGCGATATGCTTTTCTATTATTTACATTCCATTTTGAAATTTAAACAACAGAATCGAAATAAAAATTATTTTTGAGTGGTTTTTCGTCGCATCCGAGTGAAAAATGGTCGTATGGAAACTCTCTCTGGTGAATATGGTGATTAAGCAAATGAATCATCTATGGTTTTTAATTACCTGTGTGTTGAGATAAACATAATCGAAATACCTGAGATATTAAAAAAAAATAAATAAATGGTTTCCCATTACATCCCATGAAGGGACCGGGGAGAACTTCTCACAATCACTGAGCTGTGCGCTTTCCAGTTTTCACTCACTGATTCACTGAGATATTGCATTCGATTATTCACCATTTTCACTAGATGGAAATGGCTGTTTTCTTCTGACCATTTTTCATTCGGTGATTAGTTATATCATGATACAAATATCATCTTTTCGTGAGAGTACTCGCGCCATCTATTGATAGATTCTTGTAGAAAGTTCCTTAGCAAATTCACAAACCATTTGTGGTGAGCTCGCAACCAAAGAGCAAAGATGCTAGTAACAAACTTTGGTCAATTTTTCATCGTAAAAAATCCACAAGCACAGGGTATAAGACCACATAAAATAATGTTTTCTGCCCATTTCACTATATTCTACTATGTGCTTATTTTCAATTTTCTACTACTATTTTGTTTCTTTTTTCTTTATTATTGCAATACTACGTCCATATTTATTCTAAATATCAATGATGAAGGTAGATGTAAAAAAAGTCATCAATTCAATGAAGCTGAAAATGATGAAGAAACTCAAAATCTTCCAATTGAAAAACTTTGGTGAATTGGTGACAAATTTCACGAATTCAATGAAGAACAATTGATGAACATTTACCATCGATTTTCTGTAAATGCTGTTGATTGCATTTGAAAATAGGATACGGATAAGATAAATTCATCTTCGAGCAAACTCCTACGCTAAATAAAAATAAAAACTCAAAATGCATACGAAATCTTCGAAATCAGTCGACAGTACCGAAACACAATAATCATTCGCAATACTTCTTCCTATACATCTACTGAAATTTTGACTACAGACTACGATAATTTGAAGTACTTTTTATGGAATTACACAATTTTTGCTTTTGGTCCACACTTATGAACATACTGCGGTACATAAAAAAAGATGAAAAACATTCTAGAAATGTCATGGTTGTTTTGAACTTAAGTATTCTCTGCTCCTCCAAAAGCTAAACCTTAGACGGTTCACACTTTGGATTATTTGTCTGGTTTTGTTTCTCATCGCAATTTCTTGTTTCTTTTTTGTCCTTGTGTTGCGCCGTTTTGTCCAGGATATCATCATTTATTTAGTATTTTGAATATACAAAAACCTAATAGGAACGGCTAACAAACTTTGTGCAATTTTTTTTTTATTTCGTGACTAAGTGAATAATTTATTCCTTGTAAGCATTTGCTAAGGTTAGGTACTCTTGTACTTTGTGTCTGTAAATAATCATAGTAGCAGTTTTGTGTTTTTTAACGAAGGAGGTTTTTTTTGGTTGCTCTTAGGTGTGCGTAGGCAATTCATTATGTTTGAGTGCTTGTCATTACGGATAATTTAGTCTAACATTTAAGGAAAGTTGACATTGGTAGAAGGTTTGAGAATACATGTTCTAACCCAAAACATTAAGTACTTCAAACTGGAAACACGTAAAAGAACTAAACTTTTAAATATGTTTACACATAATAATAATATGTTTATCAACTGCCTTACATACAAATGGCAGGAATACGGTTTATTTTAAACCTCTATTATCTTTATCATACATATCGCTACAAATTTTTTAATTGTCCTTTTTAACGCTAGGTTAAAGAAGAACCAAGGTTCTTCCTAAATTACGCTAAGCACAACAGCTATCTTTGTTAATATAAACTTAACACTCGGAACTAAGTATTTACATAATAACAATTATTAAAAGCCACAACAATTGTATTTGACTTTCAAGCGATTTAAATGAGATTGCTGTAAAACCGATACTCCGGTTATTTATATCAGTTTACCCGTTTCCAGAACCATTTCAGTCGTTGCCAGAACCTTGACTTAAGTGGTGAGATGCGTAGCACAATCAAACATTCATGGTGTTACTATGTGATAACCACTGCATATTCTTAAACATAATTTCCATTAGAAGTTAATCACACTCCAATATACATCGTTGTAGTTGCAATATTAAGTTGACATACAGCAAATGCAAACGGTAGTCAAAATGTGGAACATCTTTATGATAACACAATGCTTCCCTGGAAATATTGAAATGCTTCTACGTATTCGGTTTTTTTGACATCCAAAAATAATATAGCTAAATGTTAATGTTTCCATTTAACATTATAGGAGGCTCATCAATTCAATTCAATTCAGTTAAATTCAATTCAATTTAATTTTCTTCAATACAATTCAATTAAATCAATTCAAATCAGCTCAATTTTAATTCAACTAATTTGAATTCAATTCAATTCCATTCAAACCAATGCCATTCATTTCAATTCAATGAAATTCAATTAATTTCAATGCAATTCAATTCATATCAATATATTTCAATTAAATTCCGTTTAGTTCAGTTCGGTCCAGTTCAATTCAATTCAACTCAATTCAAATCAATTGAATTCCATTAAATTCAAATCAATTTAGTTTAATTCAATTCAATTCAATTTAGCTTAATTCAATTCAATTCAGTCCAATTCGATTCAATCCAATTAATTTCAACCTAATTCAATTCAATTCAATTCAATTTAATTCAATTCAATTCAATTCAATTCAATTCAATTCAATTCAATTCAATTCAAATCAATTCAATGCAATTCAATTCAATTCAATTCAATTCAATTCAATTAAACTCGATTAAACTCAATTCAGTTCATTTCAATGCATTCAATTCAATTCACTTCAATTTAATCCAATCCACTTCATCTATTTTAACCCAACTCTTCATAAGATAAATATTAATTGATGTGTTCTTTAATGAGCACGATTTTAAATATATTAAAATTTAATTTAAATATAATTCATTAATTTAAATAAATTTAAATTCTGAATAATAGTGTGCATTTTCTGGATAATAATGATTCCGTCGGTGGTGCAATAGTTAGTGTGCGCGGCTCTTGTACATGAGAACGTGGGTTCGATCCGTGCTCAGACCACCTTACATTTCTTTCGACGACGGTCACCTCGCTTAGTGATGGCGACACTATCGAGTACTGAGCCACAAAAATGCCTCTTAAAACTACCGTTCGGAACCGGTGTAAAACTGTAGGTCCTAATCAGTGAGTGCAAAAACTAGAAAGCGCACATCTCACTGATTGTGAGAAGCTCTCCCCAATCCCTTCATGGGATATTATGGGACACCATTTTTTTTTTTAATGATTCTTGATTTCCATGCAAAACAGAAAAACTGAAAAGACGTCGTAAATAAAGCCGAAAATTAACTGGTTTTTACCGGTTTGTTCCATTCTGTGAAACCGAAACCCGGTTTTCCGTAATAGCGAGTTTTGGAATAAATCGAAAGCCGGTTATATGAAAATGTTCGTTTTTTAACATTCTAGCCGGCGTGCATAACATTGAGCGTTTCTTACAGCACCGTTCGGCGGATTTTAACCAAAGTCCTATTTTTACACGACTACGAAATTCAATTAACACAGGAACTGAAGCCCAGAGGACATTTTCATCGCAGTATATTAATCAATGTTATGCTTGAACATCAACCGGTTAATGCCGATTTTTCAGAAAAAAAAGTTTTGATGAGTGATGAGATACATTTTCACCTACACGAAGACCTTAACCATACAAACTGCCGCATTTCGGTTACTGAAAATCCACATTTCATTCAAGGAAAATCTAAGCATCCAACAGTAATTTTTCCAAAATGATGCCGGTAACGCTATTACGATGAATGTTATTGTGACATAATAACAAACATGTGGTTTCAACAGAAGGGTATCACTTGCCACATAACGTATGAAACAATGACCCTATTACGAACGAAGGTCCCAGGATGCATTATCTCCCGAAGCAACGAGGTTAAATGGCCGCCGAGATCTTGCGATTTGTTACCATTGGACTTCTTTCGCTGAAGCTCCGTGAAAAGTATGATCGATGCGATGCCAATGAGCACGAGACGATTCCACAGCTGAAGAATGAAATCATGTGCGTTATAAATGAAATACAGACCGAACTATGCTAAAAAGTCATGGAAAATTTATAAAAAAAACATGATGCAATATAAAACATATCCTTTTATCAACTTTTCTGTCGTTTTATTTATAAAAGAAAATCTGCTGTCTTATTGAATAGCCAAGGTTTGATCGTTGTGATTTTTTTGTTTCTTCTGTAAATTGTTTCGAGTGTAAATTTCATTATGAATTTGATCTCTAACACATTTTTCAAAATTTTGTAAACTGAATGACAGACTTAATAATTCCGCCTACCAGGATATTCTTCATACAATTGAACATAAGATTTTCCTTTCAAGTACAATTTCCGTGGTTCTGTTGCATATCTGATGTAATGGAAGGTCATTAGGAAAACCTGCTGTATACCATTTATATCATTAGCATGAAGACCGGTTAACGTGGACATGTGTTGAATTTGAACCTTAGTACCTACTACATTTTCAAAAGAGACAATTAGTGCAGTCCAATTAGCTGCTTTAGTGTGACGGATTAAATGGCTCTAAATTACACACTAAATTAGGATTTATTAACATAAACAATATCATGTCGAACCGTATAATTGTTCATGCCACCAAAGGAGTTAATTCATTAAGACTTAATTTAATCGCATGCAATAATTCTCATTCATTATCCTTGCAGGTGTTCGACTACGATTGGGGTCTACAGGATGACTTTATGGGTTCGGCAAAAATTGACTTAACACAGCTGGAATTGGGCATAGCGGAAGACATTAATCTTGCACTGCATGATGTCAATCATCCGGAACGTCTAATGGGCGAGATATTAATAAATTTAACGCTGTGGCCACGAAGTCAAGAGGATAAGGAAATGGTAAGTCACTGGAAAAGCAATTAAACACTAAGAAAAAAAGTTGTGCGATTGCAGTTGAAGTTAAAACTTAAAGGGAAATTTTTAAATCCACAATTGAGATTCAAATGCGGAGACATTTAGTTACTTAGGTTTAACGGCAATAAATCTATTTAGCTTTTGTTGTTTTAGCTAAAGAACAGACGTTTCCGTTCACATATCAATTTTGAAATGACGTAATTATTTTGGATACAAATTTATGCTTTTACCAAAATTTGGACACAAACCAAATCATATGATTTATTGTTTATTTCCTGAATTGTCTCAACGTTTAGCACTTAAACAACCCTAATATCTCATAAAACCATTCAGGCTTGAGTGCTGGGATTTTTGTGTGCACAGATCTTGAAGTATTCACATTTGTCTTTTGTTAACTCTCACATCATAAGTTTCAATATTTTTTACTTTGGCAGCTGTCACCGTTTTGTTGGTGTCAGTCAGACAACTTCTGGTAGTCGCTTGTCTTTTGGCTGGCATTCTATGAAATGGTTGCCTGTTAATAATATAGAAATGTTATATATTGTTAGGACTCGTTTAGTGTAAAAAATGTTAGTTGATTTGTTGACGCTGCTTATGAGTTGTTAACAGAATTGAAAATGGCAGTTGATATGTCTTGCAAAATTAGCACAATTCTAATGTACTGTGAAGAGGTGGCATGTTTCTTAAGGATGTGTTACAGTATGATGTCTGTTAAGTCATACATCATTTCTGTTAAAATTTAATTTTTTCCACAAGTTATACATAATTTTCTGTTAAAATTTAGATGTTTCAATTTAATATGGAAAATATATAAATAGTGATTGACCAAATAAAGGGTGGTCCAATACAAGTTCACGATTTAATTTAAACATAAAATTCATATTTTGACCGAGTGGTGATATGTGTATTGCATTTTAAAGTAGGCATGTCCCGACTAACCCTTTGAAGACCACAGACAAATATGTTTGGCCGAGGGTTTTGCCACCTATAACTTTTCTGGTAGGAAATATATCATGTATATTAAGACGTACTGAAAAACGCTTTTTTGGTATTTCAAATGTGGGGGGTCTCCAACGACGCGTATTAAAGAGGTGATTACGGGAACATAAACATAAAACCGTTTTCTCTAACAGGGCCATATATTTTACGGAGATTTTTTTCTCTTGTATACTCCCAGGTATTTCCGTCCGCTTGCGATATGACCCAAGTTTCGGAGCCATATGTCAAGTCACGTAAACTGAGAGACCTATATAGCTGGACTGTTGTCCGTCGAGAGAGGGCTTTGTTCCTAAACTGCTTGCTGAGCCCAAAATAGCATATATTTGCAAGCACAATTCTCCTATTTATCTCCTTGTTCACTGCAGATCCAAGGTAGACAAATTCATCAACCACTTCAAAATTAAATCGGTTGTCAACGTTCAACTGCGGACCACGTCGAGAGGTTTGTCTAGTCGTTGACACCATCAATTTTGTCTTGCCCTCATTAACAGCAAGACCCACCTTCGCTGATTCCTTTTCGATTCTTGAAAATACTGCAGTAACCTCTCGCCCAATGATGTCTACGTAAACGAACAAGAAAACATAAACAACCTCTATTTGTTGACGACCCCCGCAAACGTTATAAGGACCACGATTTACGGATATGCACTTGGAATGTAAGAACTCTATATAGATCCGGTGCAAATATCCAACTGGTAGATGTCCTCGAAAGTTATAAGGCTGACATTACCGCTATCCAGGAAATGCGATAGACAGGACATGGCTGCACAAGAAAAATAAACTGCGATATATACTATAGTTGCCATGAAAAATGGCTTAAATTTGGTTGCGGATTTGTAGTTGGCAAAAGACTGCGACATCTAGTGTCTAGGTTCAATCCTGTCAGTGAACGTATAGCCACAATCCGCATAAAAGCGAAATATTTTGATATTTCCCTAATTTGTGTGCATGCCCCGACAGAAGAGAAATACGATGATGCCAAAGACATATTCTATGAGCTCCTAGAGGAAACGTATGACCGCTGCCCTGGCCATGACATTAAGATTGTACTAAGAGATTTTAATGCTAAAGTTGGCAGGGAGAATGTGTTTCATCCAACTATTCGCAATTTCAGTCTACATGCTGACAGTTTCGACAACGGTATGAGACTAATTGACTTTGCCGCGGCAAAAAACATGGTCATTAGTGGTACAAGATTCCAGCATAAAGACATCCACAAGGCTACTTGGGTATCCCCTGATTAAAGAACTAAGAACCAAATTGATCACGTGGTAATAGAAGAAAGGCACTCAACCAGTGTAATGGACTTACGAGTAATCACAGGGTCTAACATCGATTCTGATCATTACCTGGTAGCAGCAAAGGTTCGCCCAAGATTAAGTAGAGGAGCAGAGGAAGCTGGACATCGGAAAGCTGCAATTACCAGAGGTAGCCACAGCCTACTCAAGGAAGCTCTCGCAACTTTTGGCACAGAACCCACCCATTTCCACCCATTTGGCACAGAACCCACCCATTTCCGACTCTATAAAAACTGCCGCAACAACCGTACTTGGTTTCGAAAAACCGCTTCGCAATAGACCGTGGCACGATGAAGAGTGTCGCATTGCAAATGAAGAAAAGTACGCCGCACGTATGGTAATGCTTCAGTCAATTGCTACTCGAGCTGCAACTGAGCGGTATAGGGAGAAAAGAAAGGAGGTAAACCGTCTCTTTAGGCGTAAGAAACGGCAGTGGAGAAAGCGCGAGAGTGAGAACATTGAGACATACAGAAGGAAGAACGAAGCCCGAAATTCTACCAAAAAATTAAAAACGGAACTAATGGACATGGTTCAGGGCCCCCCTTCTGTAAAGACAAGGACGGAAATCTCGTCACAGATGTGCAGAGCATGTTGGGAATATGGAGAGAGCATTTCTCCGCGCTACTAGTACCTGAGATATCCAATGACGATGGGACAATCGATCACAATATGGACGACGACGTCGATTGTCCCCCTCCTAACCAAGACGAGGTCAGAACAGCTATTGCCCGGCTTAAGAACACCAAAGCCGCAGGAGCCAATGGATTACCGGCGGAGCTGTTTAAGGCTGGCGGCGATGAGCTGATAAGGTGCATGCATTAGCTCATTAGCAAAATTTGGTAAGATGAATGCATACCCGGCGATTGTAGTCTCAGTGTACTATGTCACATATTTAACAAAGGTGACCCGAGTCTCTGTGCCAACTACCCTGGAATAAGGAAAGGTTCAATCAAGCATAATATGCGAAAGACTAAAACCAATTATCGCTGACCTAATTGGACCATACCAGTGTGGCTTTAGGCCTGGAAAATCGACAACCGACCAGATTTTCGCGCTACGCCAAACCCTGGAGAAGACACACGAAAAATAAATCGACCCCTATCACCTATTTCTCGATTATAAGACGGCCTTCGATAGTCCGATACGAGAGAAACTCTATGAAGCAATGTCTTAGCTTGGTATTCCTGCAAAACTCATACGCCTTTGCAGGATGACCTTGACGAACACCAAATACGCAGTGAAAGTTGGTAAGGATCTTACCGAACCTTCCAAAACTAAGCGAGGCCTCAGACAAGGCGACACCCTATCGTGCGATCTCTTTAACATCTTAATGGAGATCATTACGAGAAAAGCTGCAGTCAACATGAATAAAACCCTCAGCAGCAAAAGTCACATGCTGCTCGCGTATGCTGATGATATAGATATCATTGGGCGCACAATTAGAGAAGTTACTGCGGTTTTTTCGTGAATTGAGAAGGAGTCAGCAAAAGTGGGTCTGATGGTGAATGAGGATAAGACAAAATTAATGGTTTCAACGAACAGGGCCTCCACGCGATTAGACCAAAGCGTGAACGTTGATAACCATTATAACTTCGAGGTAGTGGACGAACTTATATACCTCGGATCTGCCGTGAACAAAAACAACAACGTCAGCCTTGAAATCAAGCGGAGAATTGTGCTTGCGAATAGATGTTATTTTGGGCTAAGCAAGCAGTTTAGAGATAAAGCCCTCTATCGAGCAACAAAAGTCCAGCTATACCAGACTCTTCTACAACCTATCTTATTTTATGGCGCGGAATCCTTGGTCCTATCGCAAGTAGACGAAACATCTGTAGGAGTCTTCGAGAGAAAAATACTCCGAAAAATGTATGGCCCTATAGTGCACAACGTCGAGTATCGACGACGCATGAATCATGAGCTGTATGAGCTTTATCCTGACATTGACATAGTTAAGCGGATCAAGATAACGCGATTGCGCTGGCTAGGCCATGTCAGTAGAATGGATGAAGATGAACCAGCACGAAGGGTTTTCGAAACCGACCTCGAAGGAAGACGAAAAATAGGAAGACCAAGACTACGCTGGAGGGATCAGGTTGACGAAACCCTGCGTGCACTTGGTATTGCCATCTGGAGAAATAAAGCAAAAGATCGAACTGGTTGGCGAAATATGTTATCTTCGTTTTGTAAGTTCCCTGACCCCCCGGGGTTGTCCGAGACCGGATAAGTTAGTAAGTAAGTATGTCTATGTCGTCAGCATACGCCAGCAACGTATGGCTTTTCGTGTTAATGGTCTTGTTCGTATTTACTGCAGCCTTTCTCATTATTATTATTATGTTGAAGAGATTGCACGAAAGTGTTTCGCCTTGTCTCAGTCCTCGCTTGGTACAGAATGGTTCAGTGAGATCTTTCCCCACTTTCACTGCTGATTTATGTTGTCCAGCGTCATTCTACAGAGGCGGATCAGTTTTCGCTTCGTACAGTTTTCCCCGTATGGGGTTATCGAAAGCAGCTTTGCAATGGATAAAAAGGTGGTATGTATCTATTTTCATTTCGTGGGTCTTTTCCAGGATTTCGCGTAGCGTGAATATTTGGTCAGTCGTGGACTTGCCTGGTCTAAAACCACACTGATAAGGTCTAATCAGGTTTTCAATAATTGGCTTTGGTCTTTCACATAATACGCTCGACAAGACCTTATACCCGATGGATAAAAGACTGACACCGCGATAGTTGGAACAGACACACGGATCACCCTTTTCGAATACAGGACATAATACTCTGAGACTCCAATCATCGGGCATAGATTCCCCCAGCCATATACCGCATATAAGTCGATGCACGTATCCTAGCAGTCCTCTATGAGCCATTAAAGTGCATCAAAAAGTGGTCTTAGTTCAAAGGAATGCAACGAATGGAAAAAAGGGGAGCACGTGGAGAAACTTCTGGTCAGGGTTCGTATTTCGTGGGCAATGGGTTACCCTGGGTTACCCTCGGATAACCCATTATTATTGCCGTGGGGAATGGGTAGCGATCGTTTACCCATTACTCACAGACAATGGGGAAAATAATGGGTAGCTGCCCTCGACAATGGGGAATTACCCATCACGATTACTTATTACTCAAAGGATAACTCATTACCCAAAATTAGAAAACATTTGTCTATCTCGAAAACGGAGCGTCCAGTCGAAAACATAAACAATTTTCCGGGTTTATAAGGGTTTTGCAATTCGTATGGAAGATATTTTTATCAAAAAATCGCCAAAATAAGAAAATTGCTGAAATATTAAAGTGGATATAACTCGGAAACGGTGCGCCCGAACGAAAATATAATACAAGTTTGTATCTCTATATGGCACCACCACCTTTTTTTTTTAAAAATTCGTCAGAAATAAAATTTTTCAAATAGAAAACCGCTAAAATGCCCTCATGTCTATATCTCGGAAACGGAGTTTCCAACCGAAAAAATAACCAATTTCCTGATTTCTAAGAGTTTTTCATAAACTGGTCCAATTCGTCTGGATATTTTTTTTTTCAAAAAATCACCAAGATAAGAAAATCGCCAAAACAAAAAAGTGGTGATAACTCTGAAACGGTACGTCCAATCGAAAAAATTATAAATTGTTTACTCCTCAGGAGGTTTTAACCAATAGATGTATTCAATGCTATGCAATCACTTTTCTTCTCATATGTGTTACCAACTTTTTATTAATAAATTTTTAGTTTTAACGATTTAAAAAAAAATGTTTCCATATTAAAGACATCCAGTGGTTCAAGCCTCATTTGAGGTAGCAATTTTAATAGATTTTCAATTGAACGCTCCGTTTCCGAGATATATATATAAGGTCGTTTCAGCGATCTTTTTATGGAAAAATTTTAGTTTTAGAGATTTTTTTTTAAAAAGTGATGCCATATTGAAGACAGCCATTAGCTAAAGCCTCCCACGGAGGTAGAAATTTTATTATTTTTTCGATTGAATGTAATGTATCCGAGTTATAACCAACTTTTTATTTTAGCGATTTAATAATTTTGGCGATTTTTTGAACTAAAGTTGTCCCATACGAATTGGACCAGTTTATGAAAAACCCTTAGGAACCCGAAAAAATTGGTTATATTTTCGATTGGACGCTCTGTTTCCGAGATATAGATGTGCGGGCATTTTAGCGATTTTTTATGGAAAAATGTTGGTTTTAGCGATTTTTTAAAAAGTGCTGCCATATTGAAGACATCCATTGGTTAAGGGCTCCTATGGAGGTACAAATTTTATTATTTTTTCGATTGGATGCACCGTTTCCGAGTTATAGCCACTTCTTTATTTCAGAGATTTTCTTATTTGGCAATTTTGTGAACAAACATTCTGGAATACGAATTGGACCAGTTAATGAAAAACCCTTGAAACCAGAAAAAGTGGTTATCTTTCCGTTCGGATGCTTCGTTTCCGAGATATATAAGTAGACATTTCTTCTAATTTTTTCATAGTTTCGATCAAAAATGGGGATGGGTTACCCTGGGAAACGCATTACCAATCGCCGTGGGTAACTACCGCTCATTTTTCCCATTACCTTGAGGGTAATGTGTAATCGTCATGGGTAATTCCCCATCGTCGTGTGTAGCTGGCCATTATTTTCCATAAAAAATTGGTTGTCTTCCGTTCGGATGCTTCATTTCCGAGATATATAAGTAGACATTTCTTCTAATTTTTTCATAGTTTCGATCAAAAATGGGGATGGGTTACCCTGGGAAACGCATTACCAATCGCCGTGGGTAACTACCCCTTATTTTCCCCATTACCTTGAGGGTAATGTGTAATTGTCATGGGTAATTCCCCATCGTCGTGTGTAGCTGCCCATTATTTTCCCCATACCCTGTGGGTAATGGGTAATCGTGATGAGCAATTCCCCAGTTTCGTGAGTAGCTACAAATTATTTTCCCATACCCTTTGCGTAATGGATAAACGTTCATTACACATTCCCCACGACGATGTATATGGGTTACACACGTGGGAGGGGGTAAATACGAACTCTGTTTCTGGTATGTTTTCAGTCCATAACTGTTTAAAAATGTAAAGTCGAATATCAGCCTGCTTACATGCTTACTTACTTATTACATGCTTACTTACTTACTGACTTATGTGGCCTCTAACAATCCAGAGGGGTCATGGGCCCTACAAAATGAGGATAACACGTTTCTCCAAACAGCTCGATCTTCAGTTTTTCTCCCCCAGTTGGTAACACCTGGTCTTTCCAGCGAAGTCTTGTTCGCCATATTCTCCGATGTCCTTCGAGTACGTCTACAAATACCTTTCGCACTGGTTCATTCTGAACCATTATACTGACATGGGCAACGTTCAAAAAAAGGTGTCCTATAACATCCCATGAAGGGATTGAGGAGAGCTTCGCACAATCAGTGAGATGTGCGCTTTTTAGTTTTCCACTAACTGATTGGGACCTACAGTTTTACACCGATTCCGAATGTTATTTTGAGAAGCTTTTTCATGGCAAAGTACTCGATAGTGGTGCCATCACTAAGCGAGGTGACCGTCGTCGAAAGAAATGTAGGGTGGTCTCAGCAGGGATCGAACCCACGTTCTCATGTACAAGAGCCGCGTACACTAACCATTGCACCACGGACGGACACGAAAATATGTGTACTTAGTACACGAGATATGTACTCAGTACATCTAAAAATGGGCCATTAAGATAACATTGTGGAACACAAAACAAAATGAACACAATGTTCTGAAAACAGGTTCTGGTAGAGGGGGTAAAAATAAGTACGAAATTATTTCTTAAATGCATTTTAAGTTTTGACTTATTCTTGGCATTCAAGTTAAGTTTTGAGCTTTGGTATGTTAAGAAACATATAGTAGAATGTCATGAGGAATATTTCTGAAGTACATTTTAAACCGTTACACCCCTGGTTTAGGGGTGTTTTTTACCCCTAAAAATTACCCATATATTGAGGCGGCTGAGGGTTAAAGTAAGTAGTTCACGAAAATGTTTCTCGTATATTTTTACATAAAATTGTTGAACACATCTTATACCTAAAATGTAAGGATAACATGGTTTCCTATGCCGATTCATCAAAAAAATATGCAAAATGTGCAAAAGCGGGAAAATTTCAGCCCCCTTTAAAAAGACATTCAGACGCAAACTTTCAAACGTCCGCTACACGTATTTTTTTGTTACCCCCTCTATCAGAATCCGTTGTGAGAATCTTGTTATTTTGGAAAAGATTCATTTTGTTCCACAGTGTAAACTGGTTAGCTGATTTTTGTGAAAAAAATGCAATGAGTGTTCGAACTCACGGGCGATGTGTTAATACCTTTTTGTTACACTGTACCTGTTCGACATCTATGCAAACATTAGTAAACGTTACATTGCAAAACAAAACAAGAGTAGATTTTGTGTTGAAGGCTTTTTTGCTATTGCACTTTCTCTTTTCTTACATCTGCTTTAATATTATATGTAATATTTTTAAAATAAATAAACCAATATTTAGCTCACTGAAATATTTGTTTTTGTTTTCTCATAAACAGAGCGACGACAAAAAGTATTGAATAGTATAGAGATGATATTGCACTCTTGTAATATTTTTAATATATTTAAACCAATATTTAGCTCACTGATATATTTGTTTTTGTTTTGTCGTGAACAGAGCGATGACAAAAAGTATTGAATAGTATAGAGAACTTATTGCACTCTTTTTCCGCCCTCGTGTACAGAGTCTGAGTAAAAGAGCATAAACGAGTCTTATTCGCTTTATAGAATATTTCAATATAAATGCAACATTTCGACAATGTTATTTCATAAAACAATGCAAAACGCATAAATGTTAGAAAACGCATCAACGTTTCACATCAAAATTATGAATGTACCAAGTTATAACAAAGAGAGTGTAATACGTTTTGAATCATTCGCCAGATGTCTCCAGTGTTTTTGAGTCATACAATTCGTTCCATGAGTTCTCTGTAATATTAAATGCTCTTTGGCAACGACGACCTGCTTGTTTGTTCGCTGCCGCTAGAAAAATACCATCATACTTATTTTAAGGCAGAGACTATTGTTGTACAACACTATTGTGTTGTTTGCATGTGTTCACTTTGATAGATTGCCCTACCCGTGTCTATAGATATTAACACATTAAAAACAATTCTCAGAATATTCTTAGGATAAATGAACTAGTCAATGATTTAACTCAATTTTAAAATAATAGTTCCATCGATGTTAATTTTCAATACTATGCTAATTTTCAATACAATTTTGTCGATCAGTGTAGTGTCAACCACAAACTATACACATGAAACATGACAGTTGTTCAGTAAATAAAATTTTGCTCAGCAAATAAAACTCGCATAGAAAAAATCACTCAAACCCGCACTAATTATCCGTGACTCAGCTTTTGGACTTTCTCAGCGTTCGTACTTTGACTGAACGCTTGTAAATACAAGATAGTCGATGTACAACAATAGTAACAACAACAACAAAATGTACTTAATTATTTTATGAAACTTTGTTTTCTATTCTCTGACTGTAAACTGCTAACAATTGCCAAGTTCAGTTTAGCGTTGGAACTCAAACTCAAATATCTTAACCGCAACGTGGCGTATGGAAAAATAGATCGCGTGAAAGGTTTTTTCCATTGTTATTTCTATCAACCCCGAAACGGAAATGAAATCAAATCATGAAAAAATCTACATTCAATATTAACTGCAGTAAATATTTGGTGAACCAAAGGGCATTGACAAAACGTTGGCGTAATCAGCGTGAATATTGGACCCAGTATGTTCAAACCGAAGTGGAGGAATTGTGTGAGGTTAGTAATTATAGGCGCCCCAAAGTGTAAGAAATCATCAGGGTGGGGCAGAAATGACGGAGACTCAACATAAATTCTTACTATATTTCTTCATTACATTTCTTCAATACAACATTTCCCCAAGTTATATTGAAAATAAATTATATAAAATTTATTTTTATTACACTGTTAAATCTCTTATTATTCCCCCTCTAATTTCAATCTCATTGCAGCATTTCCAACGAAATTCGAAATTAGCTGAATCATCGAAAAGATTGAAATCTCAAATCTGGAGTTCCGTGGTGACGATTCTACTGGTAAAAGCCAAAGGTTTACCTTTAGCCGAAGATGGTAATAAACTTAATGATGCCCATATCAAATTCAGGTAAATTCATAATACAACACTGTGCTGCACAGATTTTCCAAGCTATACAATTTAAATTGATTTTGAAGGGAATTGATAACACTGTCCAAGTTTTTTAAAAAAAAAACTGGAAAACATATGCAGACTCAACGGATTCGGGTCCTATGAATCGAACTGCATCATTATTTTTTTTTGTCTATAATGATGGTTTCATATGGTTTTTTAATTTCTTACTTAGAGGCTGCGATTTAGAGCTCATTTTTTGAGGCAAATTTATATACATATGACGCCATTACTCAAGAATACCTAATGCGATTTTGTTTAAACAAATTTAGAAAAATTAACAATTTCAATACCTTTAAGCTATACCTATACTATTTACCAAGATAGGCAACAGTTTCGAAGTTAAAAATAAATTTATGAAGAATAAAGAATAATTTTTTGCTTAAAAAATTAAAACTGTTTATGAAAATTTTTTTAGAAAACCATCATTATAGGGTAAAAACTAATGATGAAGTTCGATTCGTAGGACCCGAATTAGTGTAAATCCGTTAAGTCCACTTCTGTTTTTTCTTTTCGACTTGCACAGTGTAATTGAACTACATAACTACTATTTGATAGCGCAATACAGAAACCGCTCGTGGGATCGTTTCAACATCTAATGCAGGCAATACTTGAATGTCTGAAAAGCCTTTGCAAAATACCTATTACTATAAAGGTTCAGTCAAGAAACCATTTAATATGAAACCAGGTTTCGAAAAGTGTGATCTCTTCAACATCTTAATAAGGATAAAAATGAAACGACTAAACCCAGAATACCCAAACGTCAATAGTTGAAATCTTCGACTGGTTTCGCTCAGAGCACTATTACACGATGAATTTATCCCCGCAAGCAAATTCGTAAATTTTACGTTCTTTAGGCAAGAAGTGTAGAGAAGTAAGAGAGGAGGGAAAAATTCCATGAAATGCCCCGGCATTGTGTTTCGGGGAAATTTTTTTCAATTTCTTTTTGTGTACTTTCTGGTTTTGTCTTGATTGTGACATTTCATGGTTATTAGTTTTGTGATAATTCAATAATTCGGATTTGGAAAAATTCAACGTGTAGTACCTCGATGAATTACGTAGCAACTTTAAAAGAAAACTGAAAAATATGCCCGCAAGATATTCCATCGTGTAATAGAGCTCTCAGTTAAATTTTTCAAAAGATTCTAATCTTCCGAAAAATTCTGAACTTCAAAATCGCAAATTCAGCCAAGGTAGAAGTTACCAAAGAAGTTACCTTTACTAATATAATTAAAAACAATTTCACCACATAGTTTCAAATATTTTACCCCTTTCCCCACAGACTGGCCAATGAGAAATACAAAAGTAAATCTTCCTGGACCGAACGTTGGCTGGAACAATTCGATTTGCATTTATTCGACGAAGAGCAAAATCTCGAAATCTCCTTATGGAATCGCAATACACTATTCGGCAAAGCTTCCATAGATTTAAGTGTTTTCCAGCGTGAGAATACCCACGGCATATGGAAACCCTTCGAAGACTGTCCCGGTGAGGTGTTCCTAATGTTGACCATAAGTGGCACAACTGCCCTCGAGACTATCAGTGATTTGAAAGCGTTCAAAGAGGATCCTAGAGAGATACAAACGGTACATGACCGCTATCGTTGGCATCGATGTTTACAGAATTTACGAGATGTGGGTCATTTGACAGTTAAGGTGTTTGGCGCGCAAGGTGTGGCAGCGGCAGATATTGGCGGGAAGTCTGATCCATTTTGTGTATTGGAATTGGGAAATGCTCGACTGCAGACACAAACGGAATATAAGACTTTAACGCCGACGTGGAATAAGATATTTACGTTGTGAGTATCAACAACTATATAAAAATTATTAACCTAAAATTAGTTTACCTTAAAATAACCTTTTCGAGGTCAGTTCTGGAAAAAATGTAACACTGTAGAAACGGTATTCATTTCTTTTATTAAAATAATCACCTCAGGAAATGCAGACACTTTGAAATTAAGCATTTTAGATACGGTTATAAATTTATGTACCATCGGTGGTGTAATAGTTAGTGTTCCGGGATCTTGTACATGAGAATATGGGTTCGATCCCTGATCAGACCACCTTACATTTCTTTCGACGACGGTCGCCTTGCTTAGTGATGGCGACACTATCGAGTCCTTAGCGGTGAAAAACCTGCTCAAAATACCGTTCGGAACCGGTGTAAAACTATGGGATCCAATCAGTGTGTGTAAAAACTAGAAATCGCACATCGCACTGATTGTGAGAAGCTCTCGTCAATCCCTTCATGGGATGTTATGGGACACCTTTTTTTCTAAATTTGTACTACTATATATTGCGAAGTTCTCTGTGGATTTTATGAAGTTTTCGTCACACTGTCTTTATTTTTCGGTGGAGTTTATTTACATTGAGGTACATTTTAGGTACTTTTCGTTACACAGTGTTTTACTTTATATACTGTTTAGTACAACTTATGCATCTTGGGTAAAATTTATGAACATTCTGATACAATTTATGAATATGTGCAGCATTGTGTACTGTTTAGTTCGCTTATTTAAGTAAAATTCTGATTCTTTGAACTTTAAACTTACTTTTTGTACCCTTTATTATACTTTTTGGCACAATCTATATTTACTATGTACCTTTTAGTACAGTTTATAAGATATACATTTATGAACCTTTAGGTACAGTCTCTATATACTTAATATAATAGTTTATTTACCGCTTAGTACACCTTGGGTACTATTTACGTATTTTCTGGTGAACTTTACTTATATATTGGTACACATTGTGTACTCTTCAGTCCTCTTTTTTAAGTAAAATTCAGAATTATGCACTTTAAGCTTACTTTATGTACTCTCTAGTGCACTTTTTGGCCCCCATTATGTAGCTTTTAGTACAGTTTATTTGAATTGTATATTATTTTTGGTACAGTATGCAAACTTATTTGAATACTTTAGGTACTTTTAGTATACTTTGTTTATATTAGGTACAATATAAATTTTTGGTACAGTACACTTCGTATAATGTTTGGTCAATTTTTTAGAAGTACAATTATGAATTGTGTATTTAGGCTTATTTTATGTACTCTTTCATTCACTTTTTGAAAACGTTTATGTAACTTTTGGTACAGCTTACTTACATTTGTGTACCTGCTCTTTTGCGTAGTGTATCGTGAACTTTATTTATATTTTGGTACACATTGTGTATTAGTTAGTCCAATCGTTAAGTACAATTGGGAACTATGTACTTTAGGATTACCTTAGGGCCATTTACTACACTTTTTTCCACACTTTATGCACTCTTTCGAACAGTTTATATGCATTGTATGTACTTTTTAAGTGGTCTGTTTACTTGTTAGACATCTTATATATCTTGGGTACAATTTTCGTACTTTCTGTTGCACTTTATTTACATTTTGTACACATTGTGTACTTGTTTGTTCTTGTTTTGAGTACAACTGTGAACTATGTACTTTAATCTTACTTTCGGTAATATTTAATTAATTTTGCCACACTTTATTCACTTTTTGGTACAATTTACCAATATTTTTATACTTTTTGGTACAGTCTGCATACTAGCGTACCCATTTAATCGGGGTTTTTGATTAATCGGTTAATCGTAAATTTAAATCTGACAATTAACCGAACAAAACGCAATCAAGTTATTCGATTAATCGATTATTCGAATAAAATAAAAAAAAGAAAACAGTGTTCAAACATTATACTAGGCACATGTATTAAAACAAAACAAAACGTAACAAAAGCAATTTCATTATAAAGTATATGTAGGTACAATTCACAAATCGTAGTTGCAACGACATGAAAATTAGTTGCACTTGCTACCAAGACAAAATTAAAAAAAATCTCAAAGTTTGGACCCAAAAGTGTCACGCTTTCGGGTACCTCCCATACTCTAACTGGGCTCTAAAACTATATCACAATACAACACCCTATTCGGTTGATTAATTTTGACCAAATTTTGCAAAACCTAATTTTCAGACTTTTATCCTTATTGTACATAGTTTGAGCAGATTCGGACCAGTGGTACCCCCATACAAGGTGGCCAGTTGGTCTTGTAATTTTATCAGACTATTACTCCCAATTTATTGAACCAATTTTGGGTCAATTTTTTAATATCTATGAGCCAAAGCACTGTGCGACGCTTCCTCCCAACAAACTATCAAATTTGTTCGAAATGTGTGTAAAGTTATGAAATTTGTCCGCAAATCGTTGTCATATGAGTTGCCACATTGTAGGAGTGTTTCAAAACGGACTTGCTGCCATAAACACGCGCTTACATTTTATTAATCGATTAATCGCACTGATTTGTTCGAGTTAATCGTTTATCGAAAAATTTAATTATTAAAATGTTCGGTTAATTTTATAGCACGATTAATCGATTAGCCGAATAATGATTAATTGAATGGTTACCCTACTGCATCCCTATTGGAATACTTTGTGTACTTTTTATGTACCTTGAGTACAATTTACGTACTTTCTGATGCAATTTATTTTTATTTTGGTACACATTTTGTACTATATAGTCCCCGTCTTAAGTACAGTTGTGATCCATATAGTTTAAAACTACTTCAGGTACAATTTAGTACACATTTTGACGCACTATATGCACATTTTGGTGCAGTTTATGTACTTCTTGGTAGTCTGCTTACTCATTGGATTAATTTATGTACTTTTTAGTACAGATCATGCATCTTTACAATTTACGTACTTTCTGATACAGTATATTTATACTCTGGTCTACGTCGTGTAGCGCTTGTGTACCTTTTTTAAATACGATTATAAGTAATATACTTTAATAGAACATTTGACACATCTGTTATAATATCTTGTATTTTGTGTACATTTCACGTATATTTTAGTGCACAATATCTATATATTTTGGTACCTATATATTTTCGTTTTTAAAATAAAATTATGAATGACGTACTTTATGTACATTTTTTGGTACACTTGATATAAATTTTTGGTACACTTATGTGAGTGTTCGAACTCACGGGCGATGTGTAAACACATTTTGGTACACGGTACCTGTTCGATTTCTATGAACACATTAGTAAATGTTACATTGGAAAATAAAAAAAGAATAGTTTTTGTGCAGAAGGCTCTGTTGCTATTCTGATTTAACATTAAATGTAATATTGTTAAAATAAATAAAGCAATATTTAGCTCTCTGAAATAATTGTTCTTGTTTTGTCATAAACAGAGCGACGACAAAAAGTATTGAATAGTATAGCGAACTTATTGCACTCTTTTTCCGCTCTCATGTAGAGAGTCTGAGTAAAAGAGCATAAACGAGTCTTATTCTCTTTATAGAATATTTCAATATAAATGCACCATTTCGACAATGTTATTACATAAAACAATACAAAAAGTATACAAGTTTCAAAAGGTATCAATGTTTCAAATCAAAATTATGAATGAACCAATTTATGACAAAAAGAGAGTAATAGGTTTTGAATCGTTCACCAGATGTCGCCAGTTCTTTTGCGTCATACAATTCGTTCCATGAGTTCTCTATAATATTCAATACCCTTTGGCGACGACCACCGCTTGTTTGTTCACTGCCGTTAGATCAATACCATCATACTTACTTTCAGGCAGTGACTATTGTTTAACAACAACAATGTATGTGATGCTAACGCTGTGTGTTGTTTGCATGTGTTCACTTTGATAGATTACCATCCCCATGCCTATAGATATTAACACACCAAAAACAACTGGACTTTATGCAATTTGGTATTAGGCAATATTTCGTGAAATTCTACTCTGTTATTTGAAATGGTGTACATATTCATATACAAAAGGAATTACTTTTGCAATTGTAACACAACTTTGTTAATGAAATAATTTTCCTTGCAACGAGGAATCTGTGTACAATCTTCTGATGAAATCAAGCGCTAAGGCGACGAACAACTTCGCTAATGTGACGAAGCTTATCCTATCACATATTTGCCAAGCTATTTTACGTAGCTAATTTACTTTGTATAAATCTCTCCTGGAACGAGCTTAAGCTTTGAATTTGTCATCGAAGCTTTGAAAATTGTCATCATTGTAACAAAAGCTTTCAGTTTCTTATTACTGGTGGGCAAAAAATTATTCAAATATTTAAAAGGTTTTCTATTAAAAAAGTTGTTAAATGGTCTTGAACATTAAACCTCTATAAGACGGACTACGAGGTCGGTAAATAGTTTTGATTTTGATGATTTATGTGGGAGGAAAAGCTTTAATCAAAACCCCTCTCAGGCCACGTATTAAAAACGATAATCGTCATAGTACCAAGTCCACCTTTTGCCAATCAAACAATTTACATCTACATTTATTTCTTTTTTTCAGCAATGTCAAAGACATAACCCAGGTCTTGGAAATCACTGTTTACGACGAAGATCGTGATCATCGTGTTGAATTTCTGGGCAAATTGGTAATACCCCTACTGCGCATCAAGAATGGCGCCAAAAGATGGTATACCCTCAAGGATAAGAATCTATGTACCCGAGCCAAAGGCATGTCACCTCAGGTATGTGAATCATGTAATTTGTTAAGATCATCCACATTTAATTTTGGAATTCGTTTAGATTTTATTGGAAATGAATGTAGTGTGGAATGAAGTGAGAGCTGTGTGTCGTGTCCTGCAACCCAAGGAAGAGAAACTGATACAACAGGAGGCCAAGTTTAAGAGACAATTATTTTTACGTAATGTCAATAGACTGAAAGTTATCATCATGAATATTTTTGATGCTGCACGTTATATACAGTAAGTGTATTAGGATCAAACAGAATCAGTAGAATAGCGAGAACATTGAACCCCTTAGCAGAGAAACTCCACAAACTATTTTCTTTGTTGGTTGGTTGGTTGGTTGAAAAGGCTGCAAGACAGCACGCTGTCTAGCACACTTAGGCTAAAGAAACCCATTGTGATACCTGCAGTTTCGTCTATAGCAACTATTGACTAGTCATCTAGCCAATTTGCCCTTTCAATGAATTTGTCTATAAGACCTACAGGAATATCCTGTAGGGCTACGGTGCTAACTAAATGTGTTCCGAATATCTTACTTCTCAGTCCTGCCAGTGCAGGGCAATCCAAGAGAAGGTGTTTCGTCGTTTCCTCGTCCTCTTCCATGCATCTACAGAGAGTGGAGCTTCTATGTCCCAATCTTAGGGCGTGCTTCCCTACGAGACAATGTCCCGTACGTGTTCCTATCATTGTGGATAACCTGCCTCTCGGCAAGTTAAGTAGTTGCCTGGTCCTGGTGGCCAGAGGACCCTGGCTTGTTTGCAAGTTGTAGTAAGTCTCCACTTGTCCTTGAACATATTATCGGCCCACTGCCTGACCTGCAAACGGCAGGTAGAGATTGGCATACTAACACCTTCTTTTGCCGGAAGAACCTGTGCCATTGTGCCGTGCCTAGCTAACGCATCCGCTACGCAATTGCCTGAAATGTTGCTGCGTCGCGGTACCCAGATGAACCTGATGTCAAAATACTCTGCCATCACCCTAAGTGATAAGTGGCATTCTTTCACCGTCAGAGACGTAGCAAACATTGCTTCCTTTGTTAAAACCCAGAAAAAATATTTTTCGTAATATCAATGCAACATGCTTCATTAAAAATTGTTCATTAATCCAATGAAGTTTTCGTGAATTCCATAGAAATTATGAACAAATTTCGTAAAACCGTTACGAATTTACTAAACCTATTTTCAGAAAAGTTTCATTAAATATTTTTCATTAAGTGAGTGGAATATTTAAATTTTCGGTATCTTGTGTTTGGTTGCCGACATAGTTTTGCGCGTGATTTTATACTACATACTTCTCATTGCATTTAGTGATTTCGTTGTATATAGCATAAGGTATTTTCTAATAGCATCATTCAGTAAAACCACTGATGAGTGTGGGTCGGTAGCCAGATCTGAAATAGCTATACCGTTTGCCAGGGATCCTAAAAATCTGAAATAGCTATACGGGTTGCCAGGGATCATCAAGATGTATTCAAATTCTATGAAGTAAAATTTGTTAATGACCATATTTCTATTCGTAGATCGAAGCGTGTTTCATAGATTTTATGAAAAAAATTCCATTTTGTAGAATTCCATTTAATAGAATCTATGAAAAAATTTCATGGACGTAATAAACGAATTTCATAAATTCCATTTCTTAGAATCCACTACAAACTTTCATCGGTGTTCTGTTTTTAAATTAAAATTATGAACGAATAAAATTATGGAAGAATTATGAACGTTTCGCATACTTTATGTACTCTTTAGTAAATTTTCTGTACATTTTGGGCCACTTTATGTACTATGTACTTTATGTACTTTTTGGTATAATTTAGTACACTTTCTGTAATTTTTCGTACACTTTATGTGACCATGTTTCTGATCGTTGACCGGAAGATTTTTCATAGATCCTATGAACAAATTCCAGTTCTTAGAATTCTATTTCATAGAATCTATGAAAAAGTTGCAAACCAAATTTCATAAATCCCGCTTCGTAGAATCTATTAAAAAGTTTCTTAGATGTATGAATAAATTTCATAGATTTCTTTTCAAAAAATCTATGGGATTTTTTCACGGAGTTATTTCACGAAAATTAAAGAGGGAATTCAAAGAATTTCTGGAGGATTTCATAATATTTCCGAATAAACTTTTTTCATTGGAAAATAGATGTGTCACTGATGTACATTACTGTATTACGTATTCGTCTACAAATTATTGATCAAAATTTAGAGTTTTCCTGTTTATGCAACTGAAATATTTCACCTTTTAAGGTTAACTTAGCTTACCAGTTTAATTTCTGGCATTTAGTTTAGCATTTCAGTTGAGTTTCCTATGAACAAATTCCAGTTCTTAGAATTTCATTGCATCTATGAAAAAGTTTCATAGATATTATAACCCAATTTCATAAATCCCATTTCGTAGAATCTATTAAAAAGTTTCATAGGTGTCATGAACAAATTTTCTTAGATTTCTTTTCACAAAATCTTTGGAAAACTTTCGCGAATGTTATGCACAATTTTCATAGATTTAATTTCATGGAATTTATGAAAAAGAGTCATAGATGCTGTAAATTGTTTCTTTGGCTGAAAATTAATGAGGGAATTCAAAGAATCTATGAAGAATTTCATAATATTTACGAAGAAACTATTTTTATTGCAAAACAAACATGTCACTGTTGTACATCACAGTGTAACGTATTCGCTACAAAATTTTGGTCAAAATGTCGAGTTTTCCTGCTTAAGTAACCTAAATATTTCACCTTTAAGTTTAGCTTACACTGAGAGAATTATCCTCATAATAACTATGAATTTCTTCATAGATTCTTTGAAATGTTTCATTATTTTTCAGCCAAAGAAATATTTCGTAGAATCTATGAAAGATTTTCATAGATTCCATGAAATTAAATTTATGAAACTTTTTATGAAAACTTCGTTAAATGTATGAAATTGCTACATAAATTCTATAAAAATATTTCATAGATTCTATGAAAATATTTCATACCGCCTATGAAATATTTCATAGATTACATGAAGCTAAAGCTTCGTAAAATCTATGAAAATGTGTCATAATAATTAAGAATGAGTTGCATAGAACCTATGAAAATCTTTCATGGAATTTATGAATATGTTTCATAGAGAGAGGGGGTGAGGATCATGGGGAATAATAGCGATTGTTTATCGTATTTGTAACGGTTATTAGTTTTTATAGCGCAAAGAGAAATTCTAAAACATGTGTTGTTGCCGTTTATGTCATGCAGAAACAGAAAAGACTAGAAACATAGCAAAACACCGCTCTAGAAATATAATAATTTCTGTTGCCGGCTCCAACTCTGATGTAACACGAAACTAATAATCTTCCTTATTATTTGCTTAACCCCTTTGATTTTGTTTTCATGCTGTACAGGGACATCTACATCTGCTTCTGCTTGTGCATGTTTGTGCCAAATCCATGGCTGAACCAGTAGAGGTTGACGCATTAGAACAACTGATTTTGCTTTCATATGACCCCAACTGTCAACTTCAGTGTATTTTGATATTGCACTTTGTTGTTTTCTTTGGTTGTTCATGTTGAATCGTGTTGTTAGACGTTGAATCTTTTTCCCTTCTAAATTTATAGGTACATATTTCGATTTCACAACCCAGCAGATATAAATGTGGACATCTAAAATATGTGTAGGTTAAAAAAGACTGAAGTTCGTAAATTATTTTTAAAACCTTTTCTCATGAAATGTATAACAAATTCTAACAAATTTCTAAAGCTATTGTTCTACAATTTTTAATGACAAATTTTCATAACAATAATGAAATGTGTTTAATGAAGAATTTTTAATACAACTTTTCTATGAACACGTTTCATAAACTTCGTAAAATTCATAATATTTTATTCATAAGATCTATGAAATATATGAGAAACTTCATAAGATTAATGAAGAATTTTTAATGAAGGATGTTTCATTTATATTATGAAGCAAATTGTTTTAGTGTAGCTTACCAGTTTAGTTCCTGACCCATCATATCCGGCTGTTATATTATTTTAAAAATTATATCTACTTTTCTTCCTTTTTCCAGGAGCTGCTTTGAATGGGAAAGTCCCCTTAGATCATTTATAGCATTTATTTTATTCATTGTCGCCTGCATCTATGGTAACCTGGAAACGATACCGCTGATCTTGCTGCTGATTATACTTAAGTATGAAGTTGTAGTTTTGTTCTTAAATTCTCACTAACTTATTAAATCCCCATTTTTAGAAAATGGCTTATCCGCATGATAACCGGTCAATCAGATTCCACTAGCGGTAGCTATGACTACGAGTACGATGAAGATGACGATGATGATAAGGAAAAGGAAGAGAAGAAATCCATCAAGGAACGTTTACAAGCGATACAAGAAGTATCCCAAACTGTACAAAATACAATAGGATATCTGGCATCGTTAGGAGAGAGCACCAAAAAGTAAGAGATACATGAAAATAGAAAATATTTAACATTTTCATCAACAATTTTACACGATGTGTGATCCATCCAGCTTAGGGTAATTGAGTTCGCAGTTCAGCTCCTGTAGTCCACAAAATATTTAGTTTAATACTTTGTCTAAACCCTATGGTTTCATGGGAGACCCTTTAAAACGCTATTAGTTATTTCCATTTGACCCACTTAGGCCAGTTTCAATCATAGACGAATACATACATAGATACTTTTATTCTCTCAATAAATTAAACGTCATAGGTACGGTGGAAAGTAAACATTGGATGGTGGAAAACATAGGTTCAATAATACCAGATAGAGGCAATGGTAAACAACGTCCAACAAAGGAACAAAAACCGAATTTCGTGTGTTTTTGTGGCAAACTAGTTCTGTTAAATACAATACAAATAAATACCAACGATAAAAGTCAATAAAAAAGTGCAAAATACATTTAAATTTTTCAGTTCTACACCAAAACGTCATGAAAAAGTTATGTGAACAAATTTTGTAACTCTACCTGGTGTAAGTTAATTTTAAATTTAATTTCTTTAATTACCACAAACCTACGACGAGGAGTGTGAAATGAAACGTCAGATGAGAGAATAAATGTATATATGTACATATGTATTCGTCCATGGTACAAAGAAATGGTAGAAGCACTAGCCCAGCTGATTTGAACTTTTTTCTGGATTGAGTGTGAGTAAGTTTTTCTCGTATGTCAAAGTTTGTTTACATTTGTTTGTCTGCAACCCCCGTTCGCCAGCAACTGCTGTTTTTGAAACACTTCTCTGCAAAAATTACATGGATACGTTTTAATTTTCACACTTAAACACTTTCAATATATCAAATAACACTCAATAATTTTCTAAATGGCACTTTTTGCAAATTTGTTTACATTTTCATCATTTTCCTATCAGCTGACTTGACACAACACAGACACTGAGCAAAAACAAAATGCCTGTTGTTTTTGGCTTATTGTATTTGTTGTCGTACTGCATATACCATTATATTTCTACCATGTATTCGTCTATGCCTTAAGTATTCTCTCGTGGTGAATTCATTAGCCTCTCTATATTCGTTACAGCCAAAAACGGAATTGATTTTAAAAAATCCCGGGATTTGGGATTTTCGAAACCCCGATCCCGGGATTTTCGGGATTCTATTTTGAAATCTTTTTGAAAACAGGTCTATTATACGACTTACACTCCAAGAAACAACCACAAGGCAGTAGAATACGTTATTCTAAGCAAAAAATAAGTAAAATAACAAAATCGGGGCAAATTCATAGTTTCGGAGTTATTGGCCCCGAAAATTCGGATAAGTGCGCGGGTTATGGCGTTAATGTGCCGTGTAAAGCCATTGATATCAGTTTTTTGTATAAAACAATTCAAAACAAACTCATAAAATAATGTAGCATTTTTTGATAAGTCGCTTAGTTATCGAGTTATCGGATGTTGACATTTAGTAAAATTATCGATTTTTTTTACATTTCTCCAAGAAAAACAAAAATTATTTTAAAAACCTCGAGCGATTTTTCGAATATTTTTTTTTCAAACAAGGGCAAAAATTATTTTAAAAAATTTTATAAATTTTTGTTTGAGAAACGTAAACATCCGATAACTCGATAACTAATTGACTTATCGACAAATGTTACATTATTTTTTGAGTTTGTTATGACTTGTTTTATACAAAAAAGTGATATCAATGGTTTACACGGTACATTAGTGGAAAAAGTATCCGAAATGTCGGAGTCCATAACTCCGAAACTATGCACTTGCCCCGCCTTTATATTAAAATAATATGCTTTTACCCGACGCAATAAATTTTGTATTTTTTGGAGAGTAAGCCGTATAATAGACATATATATGCCAAAATTAACTTACCTTAAACCTTTTGTAGAGCCGTCATTGGTTTTTAAACCCTTTTTGCACAATTTGCATTTTGGTTGAGGTGCACCTTTAGACTCTTCCAAAAAAATAACACCACACTGAACTTTTGTCATTGTTTTTAATTTTATGTTTTTCAAAATTAATATTAATCCTGAAAAATCCCGGGATTTACTAATTAAAATCCCGGGATTCGGGATTCAACAATCCCGAAAAATCCCGGGATTCGTGATTTTCCATTTGGCATCCCTAGTACTCGTACGTTTGCATTAACATTACATTTCACTAACAGAAAACAATTACTATACCTGCTGTTGAAATTCAAACGAAATCTTAACACACCACAGACTGTCCGTTGACATACAACTGTTAGCTTAACACATTGAAAACTAGCTCTTGACATTCCCATGTTAGCTTAACCCAAGTGGATTGCATGCTAAAAGAACGCCGTAAAGGAAAATTGGAAAATTTTTAACAATTCCAAATGTACCAGGAAAGCACTAGACTAGGTTTGTTTCAATTGGTTTCAACAATTTATATTTTAAATTCGTATTGAGCCGCGAAAGTCTGACCACTGTCATTTACTTATTTTTTCTGACATTTTAAATATTACATTATTCATTTTACATATATGTCTCTTTAATTATTTCTCTTCAAAAATTCAAGCTCGAGGTATTGACGAGAAATAATTAAAGGTAAAAAAGCCGAATAATAAAATGCTTACCATATTTCTTTTTCATTTTAGTACCTTTAATTTTTCCGTCCCCGAGTTAACCTGGCTGGCAGTGGTCCTTTTAATAGCTGCCATTGTTGTCTTGCACTTTGTACCTATACGTTTTATTCTGCTCTTCTGGGGTATCATGAAGTTCTCACGACGAATACTGAGACCCAACACTATACCCAATAATGAGCTATTAGATTTTCTATCACGGATACCAGATGATGAGGAAATTGTAAGTATTTCCAGTGAAATGTAGCCCAACCAATTTAACAAAAATAACCAAATTTTTCGTCCATTCTTTCTCAGAATCAATATCGTGAATTACCACCAAATGCCAATTCGGAGGCAGCACGCACCAATCCCAAGAAGAAATTCAAAGCCTCATAGTCTCTGGCCAGCGTGGAAGATACTGATGCCATACGTGATTTCCTAAGTGCCAGTGATCATCCATCTAAGTCCAAGGGTTCGTCCACAATTGCAGCGGTACAGGCCGCTGCGGCAATGCCACAACATATGGTCAACATTTCGACGCGTTCAATGCGTAATGTGTCGCACATCTTTAAAGCCAGTACGGATAGCATTCGAATGGCAGCATTTAAAAAGATTCACAAGAAATCAACTGATAAATATGATTAGATCTAAACTTGAATTTTTCACATGCGAATTGAAATCAAATTGAATAGACGTAATATGTTATACAATTTTCACCTACAACAAGTGAATCGTAAATTTCCATTTTATTCTTCCCCTACATTTTACATAGAAACATTTTTCAACTTGGCACTATTTTTGGAAACAAATTCAAATTTGTATATACACCTCAGATTTTTTACTTACATAAATACACAACATATACATATAAATTTTCGTAAAAAAAATATAAATTTATTGTTAAACAATTAAAAAATAGACATAAAACCAGTACAAAATTATCGGCAGAAGGGGTAAAGTTGTTGAGTTTCGAGAAGGCAAATTGTGGGATATTCTTAGAATAATACAAAGGATTTAACTTTATATTCAATATAATACATCTTTGATAGATAGGCCCATGAGGAAAATTTTATATTGTTCGGATTTTGGTGAACCTGTTTTGGTCCGATTAAAGAAATTTAATAAAAGCTTAAATATTTTTAGTTGTCTTCTCTCCAGCATGTAAGCGAAGTGATATCTTTCTAATTATAAAGGCTGTCATTATAAATTTTTACTATTTAGTTTAAAAATGCAATGCCTGTTTTTTGACCGACATGTTCCTCTTAAGTACGGAAACAAATATCCGGAAAATGCTTCACAGGATTCTTATCACAGGTCCTAGCTCTTTTCATGACAACTTTGGCATTTCACAAAGATGTCAATCTATCTTTGACAAAGGCGTCAATCTGACTCACCGATGACACGTTGGATGTAGGCTTTGAGCTCAGGAATGGTTTGTGGTTTCTACGCGTAGACCAGATATTTGACTAAACCCCAAAGAAAAAAATCGCAGGGCGTAAAATTGTACGACCTTTGTACTGAATTGACATCGGAATTTCGGCAGATGTTTCGGTGTGGAAGTCGTTGCTTGAAAAACTCGATAATTTCAAGCGCGGTGTGGCAGATGGTGCCGTCACATTGAAACTACACGTCTTCCAGATCCATGCAAGCTAGAAACAAACGGCCCCAGCAACATATTGCAGGAACCATTTACATATTCGCACGCATGAATGAATTCCGGAATTGCAAATTTGCTGCATTTTGTTTCTTTGTTGTTTGTCACGACTTTAATTTTCAGCAGTTTTCAACAAACAAAGCCACATTTGGGTCACAAAAACATATATTATAACTTATTAATCATTGTATTTCCAACATGTAATATTGAACAGCAAACACAATGTGTTTGGACACAAGTATACTATATTTGCGACAAGTTAGAAACACTTTATATTGGCATCCAAATAACAACAACAAAGCTAAAAAAAATATGTTGTGACCTATTATTCTTGGTGTCTCCAACATATAATATTGAGTAGCAAACACAATGTGTTTGGACACAAGTGTTTTATATTTGCGACAAGCTAGAAACACTTTATATTTGCATCCGATTTTTTAGCGTGTTCTGTCCAGTTGAGGCCACAAGAACTCCGTTATTATGTTCCTGTAACGAGTGTTATTCATTGAATTTCCGGCCTAAATTTCAAAGACGTCGTCTGACCAAAATTCGCCCCAGAGATATGCTCGTTGTGGATGCATTTGTTTCTCATGGATCAGGTCCGGTTTTTCTAAGCCCCAGTTTCGACAATTCTGTCTGTTGACGAACCCATTCAGATGAGAATGCTCCTCATCGGTAAAGATGATTCGATGCGACAAATCGGTATTCAGAAACTGTGGTCCGTCACTGCCGGCGCTGCGCATGGCTTGCTAGTTTGAGCTCCTTAGTGAGTTGAATTTTGTATAGGTGAAGGTGGATCCCTGCGTGCAGCCCGGCGAAATTTGAAGTTGTTGTGAACGACGCCGTATTGATGTTCTCGGAGTTCGGGCAACACTCTCGTTTACAGCAGCAATGTTTTTGAGAGACCGGGCAGTACACCGACGTGCATGAGATATAATGTCCATAATGAACTCAGTTTCTTAAAATCTGTTGAATACTCTTTCAATTGTTATCATATTAGATGCACTTCCAGGAGCGAAAATTCCGCGAAGCAAGCGACTAGTTTCAGCGTAACTTTCTCTATTTTTGTAATGGCTTTTCACAATGATAATGCGTTTTTCTCGTATTTAGCGCTTCATGTTTAGTAAGCTGAACAATCGTAAACGACTGATGTCAAATTTCAGAGCTGCCATTTTGTACAGAAAAAAAATACCACCGGATTCAAATCGTGCACTTTTATTGCGACACCCTGTATACAAATACCGGTTTCTTATTATTGCGAATACACCCAGCGGCGGAAGTCATGACCTAGAAGGCCTGAAATCATGACCAAACAGGCCTTCTTTAAAATACGGAAGGCCTTCCCTACGCATTACCTCCTCCTTTCTTTTTAACATTGCGTGAGATTGAGAGGCAAGGCCTACCTAAAGAAGGCTTTAGAAGGCTTACAAAAAGGAAGCCCTTAGAAGACATGCAAAGAGAAAGGCCTTAGATGATATTTGCTTTACTTTATTTTTGTTAAACAAAAATAAAATTTAAATTATTTTTTTATCACAAAATCATTATCCACCTCTACATATTTATTTATATGTATGTATGTACCTATCTTAGAAAGTTTTACCAACCCAACTTCAAATTGAAAGTCGGTTTCTTCTAAACTTTTAAAAATATCCTGAAAAATATTTAACAAAGATTACAATTTTAAAATTTGTATGAAATTTTCCAATTTAATTACGGTTAAAAAGAATCGGAAAAGAAATTTCTCAAAATTTTAAACATCTTCATCTTGGTTATATCTGATAAAAAAAAAATGCATGCATTCCGCAGGCCTTATTTTAGGAAGGCATTACAAAAGAAGCATTACGCATGCCTTATTTGTGGAAGGCCTTGCGAATTCCGCCGCTAGGCATGTTGGCTTTTGGTAATTTTTAATCATCGTGTTATTGAAGGCGTAAACTTTTTCTTTATATCTTTTCGAATCCAAGCTCGTTGAGTCTAAATCTACTGACCTTTTCATTATCTAAAAGGTGGTAACGAATTATTTGTACCAACACTCAAAGAATATGATACATGACTCCATAAACCTTTCAGTTGAAATGATTATGGAGACAAAATTTGTTTTTAGCTTCAAATGATTTTGGGTTATACTAATATTCACCTTTAACCTAAGCTGTAACTGAAATTCGTGAAATGATTATTAAAAAGTTGAAACATTTTTAAAAATCTAGATTTTTTTTAGTAATATATCGATTTTTGTGAGAAGCTCTTCCATGTCCCTTCATGGGATGTAGGGGGAAAATATATGAATATTTAATTTGTCAACAACAATTTGTAGTAACCATTAGTGGAATTTTGATTTGGAATTTTTTAGGTTAATACAGGGTGTCTGGTGGAAAATTTATATTTTTAAATACGATTATTTCAAAAATTAATAAACCGTGCGGAAGGAGGATGGCCCCGTTGGAATTATCGCCGTTGGAAATAGCGAATATCGCCGTTGGAATTATCGGATTTGTCAGTCGCGATGTCGCAGTGGTCGAGTAAGCATCGTGCGTTCGCTGTGGAGACATTTTTAAAGAGTAATGATTCTTACGTAATTGCTCGTCGACAATTTTGTTCAAAGTTCGGTATTCGGCGAATAAGTGATGGACCGAGTGTAAATTTAATTCGCTCGTGGTGCAGAGATTCCGCGCAACTGCTTCGGCTATGAATGTCCCACAACCAGGGCCCAGTCGATCTTCAAGGATTCCCGAAAACATTGAACTGGTTGAAAACAGTTTACGTGAAAATCCGTGATTTTCAATACGGAAAAGAGCTACCTCACTGGTACTTCCAAGAGCGATTATTCATGAAATTTTAAACAAAGGATCTGAAGTTCCATCCATTTAAAATTCAAACCGTTCAAGAACTGAAAGAAAGTGACTTTGATTTACGCAAAAAATTTTGTGAAACACTGTTTTTTGAGCCACGAGGCTCATTTTCATTTAAACGGCCATGTCACCAAGTAAAACTGCCGTTACTGGTCTCCAAGAACCCCCAACCCTCGATTGAAACATCAAAAACCATTGCATTGCCCCAGGGTAACTGTTTGGCGTGCCTTGTCCACGCATGAGATAATTAGATTATTTTTTTCGAAAATTCTCGAGGCCAGGCGACGAATATCAACGGTGAAGGTGAAGACATCTGGATGACATACCCTTTAAAAAATAAAATCCGCATTTCCATTCTATCGTTCAATGATCTTAATAAAACTTTTTGTCAATTATTATGTTTTTATTTAAGTTTGAAAATATAAATCTGCTACCAGACACCCTGTACAACTGAAATTTAAAGAAATAATTCGCATTATCCTCAATTACAATCCAAAACTGTTGCATTTCCATTTGCTCAGACAATGCAAGTGCCTGGTTGTGAAATCGGATGACAACTGTAATGAAATATGGCAAGGCTTTTAATTAGTTTGAATGTGTTTGACTGCTGGCAATTCTGTTTTTAAATTATTTAATATGTAGAGATTTGGGCTTCGATTGGTGTGGCCTCGTAGTACTTTCAAATTCATAAACCTGTTCATATAAAATATTTTTAAACCAAAACTGCCAAATATGAAGGAAATGTTTTGAAAATATATACAATTGCCAATGGTATTTACGCTTTTTGAAATTGCCCTAGATGGTGAAATAACTGTGGTGGATGTGAAAGTAGGACAAATTTGCCAAAAAATAAAAATAATTTAAAAAACAATGTCACCATACTTTTGTGTTTTTGTGCTGTCCAAAATTGAGGAACCCTATATATTCAACTTCATTATCAATATTATATTCTAAATTCCAAACAAAAAAATCAAAATGGTTTTTGAATGAGTTTTCGCCGACCCCAAATGAAAATGGACGTAGGGAAACTGCTTAAGCTATGTGGTGAATAGGGTGAATAATCGAATGCACCATCTATGGTTTTGCCATTATGTTTGAGTCGTCTCAGATATCTTATCGAATACATAAACCTGCGCATATAAAATATATTATCTGTGTTCCCGTACTTACTTCATTATACCAGCGAAGTGATATATACAAAGACGTTGCAAGTAGAATTTGAGGATTTGCAAGAGGTGGCTAAGAGTAGATCCTGTGCTGTGCGCTTTGCAATTTCCACTCACTGATTGGGACCTTCAGTTTTACACCGGTTCCGAACGGTTTTTTGAGAAACTATTTCATGGCTTCTTACTCGATAGTGTCGCCGTCACTAAGCGAGGTGACCGTCTCCGAAAGAAGTGTAAGGTGGCCAGAGCAGGGATCGAACCCATGTTCTCTCGCACACCAGCCGCGTACACTAACCGTAGCACCACCGACTGCCACAGTGAAGGCATATATGATGCAATTTTGACCTTAACACTTCAATTGTTTATATTAACAGACCGCTATCTATCCCACTTTGCTGACAACCATCCAGTATCTCAATTTACTAACGTCTCAATTTCCATTCTCTTTAAAAACTTTTCTCGTTCAACTCTTCTCAACAGCTAACCAACTCTCCTTAATCGAATCTACTGGTGTCCAACTAAATATTTGATATTTAAAAAATATTAAATAAATTTAAAACTTATGTATTACCTCCCAACAGTAAAAGCTATTTATATTGATAAAAAGTAATCAAGAAATATAAAATGAATATGAAATCAAACATCCCTCCTTTAATTCTTTCCAAAAGTATTTAAATTGTATTTATTTTTCTAACTATATAAAGCTATAACTTTCAAATTCTACTTAAAATTAAAAATAATTTATTCTGTATATCTACTACCAACCTACATATATTTATATATTTTATAATAAAAGAAAAAAAATAAAAAATCCCAAGCAAAAAACATTTTGTGATATTTTTCCAAGAATTTAATTAAATTATAATTTAAAAATTAAAATATTTATTTTTAAACCCCCACTTAACTATGCAACAAAATAATCCTTTATTGCTATCACAGTTAGTTATCGTTAACATTCGCTGGCTTTTTATCGATATGTTTCCTTTATTATACTAAATTCTATGCTCCAAAACTGCTTGTAGTAGATGAAAAATTAATCAAACTGATAATTACTTTATTTGTTAGACGAATGAAATTTATAATTACACTAAAATTATAAAATTTATCTAGATAGAATTTTATGCAAGACAAAACAAATATTGAATTTCAAATTTATATCTCTCACAAAGTAACTCATTAACTTACTCACGCTCACATTGACACTGTACCTTGAAATCGTAACTATTTAAATATATATATATATATATGTATATTTATCTTTAAATAAAGCCTCTTAAATAAATAAAAATTTAATTTATTTACTATTTCAATAAATTCCATTGATTTATAACTTATTAATTAAATAACAATTAACACTAATAAACACTCACTCTCAAACAAACAAAAATTCAATTGTAAATTGTTCAATTATTATCTGCGATTCTTCCTAAAAACTTAAATAAATAAAAAATAATTATTATAGAAAAAAATTCAATCAATCAATCCCCCGATAAAATTCGTCGTTTTATTACACAGTACAACAAAATGAAATTTTTTTTTATGCACACTTGAAAAATTGTAGGAGATTCTGAAAGTAGACTAAAAAAAATACCCCTGTTTCCCTGATGATCTACATAAATTCGCTTACGTCTTTATGACAGATAATACTATTTGATTTCAGTCCACGCTTGATCGTATTTACCTGTTTCGGGAACTTGTTGTAGAGGGAGTAATAACGCCATCTATTAATATATTAGTCTAGAAAGTGTCTTAGCGAATTCAAAAACCGTTGGTGGTGAGATCGTAAACGGTAGATTTTAACTTATAGCATATATAACACTGTTATAGTTTTTGAGGTGAAATTTTTTTATCAGTGTTCTAGTAAATTGTATCGATTGACCGGTACCCCTAAAATGTCTCGATCACGTCAAATTTTTGAAAAAATTGATTTTTACCAATTCTCAGATTTTTGTCTACTGTTTTATAAAAACAAAAACAATTTTATCACTAATTTCAGCATAACTTGAAGGGACTCAAATTTTTTCACTAAAAACTTTAAGCGGAATTGTAGCCATGGCAAAGCTGAACAACTTTTGTGAATATATTAATACAATCTGAACGTGTGTAGGCACCCTAAATAGAACATAAAATCACTTTGTATTGTGAAAATGGTCACTTGTATGCATATGTCACCATTACCCGAAAACGACGTGTCTGATTTTGTCCGAATAAATTTAGGAAAAATTAGAATTGCAATACTTTTAATCTATTCCTAAACTATTTCTCAATGTAATCAACAGTTTCGAAGTTATAAAAAAAGAACGGTGAACAAAAAATATGTTATTGCTAAAAAAATTTAAATTTTTTATTATTACAAAGACCTGAAACATAAGAAACGGCAAAAAGTGTAAAGATTTATTAGTTTATCCTAAATTCGCATGACCTGCAGAACAAAATGAGACACGGACGATAAAAATGGATGGATGCGTTTCGCTCTTATCCTCAATTTAGTGAAGACATATCATTCTGTCAAGAAATGTATTACACATCATTTGTAACCCAAACAAAAATCACAATTCTTGACAAAATAAGATATCTTCACTAAATTGTGAATAAGAGCGAAACGCGTCAAATGATTTTTATGATCCATGTCTCGTTTTTGTCACAGGTCATGTGGTGGTAGAATAAACTAATAGAACTTTACAGGTTTTGCCGTTTCTTATGTTTCATATATTTTTTAATAATAAAAAATTTGAATTTTTTAAGCAAAAAAATTCTTTTTTCACCATTCTTTTTTTTATAACTCGGAAACTGTTAATTACATTGAGAAATAGTATAGGAATGGATTAAAAGTATTATAATTCTAAACTTTTCTATATGTATTCGTACAAAATTGCACACGTCGTTTTCGAGTAATGATGACATATACATACAAGAGACCATTTTCAAAATACAAAGTGCCCAATGTGCACAAAAATGGATGCGGATCCGGTACGGACCCGTTTCGGATCCGTAATAGACTTAAGAAAAGGAATCAGTGCAATCACGAATTTACGGATCCGTTACGGACCCGTTTCGGATCCGTAAAAAATTTCAAAACGGAACCAGTGTAATCGCGAGTTTACGGATCCGTTGCGTACCCGTTTCGGATCCGTAAAAAATTTCAAAACGGAACCAGTGTAATCGCGAATTTACGGGTCTGTTGCGGACCCGTTTCAGATCCGTAAAAAATTTCGGATCCGTAAAAATTTAATTTTTTTGTAATCAAAATTTTATTTCACTTGATTTTTACTTTTATATTTTAATTTTAAATGAACTGAATATTTTTTTGCTTTTTACTTTAATTTAATACGAAATGACTGAATTTATATAATAATAGTACACAAATTAAAATTTAAAAACAAATGTAAACTACAAATTTATTACAATCCGTTTTATTAAAAACCACGGGTCCGCAACGGATCCGAATGTGAAGTCCGTAACGGATCCGAAAAACGAACATAAAATCCGTTTTTGGATCCGTTTTTTCTCCCGCTTGCGGATCCGTAACTGATTCCGTTACGGATAGAAAGTACAAAGAAGCGGATCCGTTTGGCACACTGGGTGGTTTTATGAGCTGTTTAGGGTGCCTAGACACGTTCAGATTGTATTAATATGTTCAAAAAAAATTGTTCAGCTTTGCCTGTTAAATGTTGTCACTGAAAAATTTCGAGTCCCTTCAGGTTATCCTGAAAATAGTGAAAAAAAATTTTTTTTTTCAAAAAAAAATGCAGGAAATCTGAGAATTAGTAAAAGTCTTTTTTTTCAAAATTATATGTGATACCGACATTTTAGGGGTTACCGATCAACTCTGTAGGCTTAATGTTTCGACTACAACAGTGTAATAGAGTCATATTAAATTGATAAATAAACTAACCCCAAACAACTGCATACATTGCCACAAAATTGGAAAATTTTTAAATTTTTCTATCTTCTTTCACAATTTTCGAGCCATATTTTCGACAAGAATTACGATTTTTGTTTGGGTTACATAATAATGAGTAATTAATGCTTTTATTTCAATTCAATCAATTTTAAAAATTTTTCACCATGTTATGTACCAAATATCAGATTGAAAATGCAAGTACATTTTATGAAATTTAATTAAAATATTCGTGTTTCCCAAATGTTCTACATCAATTCGCTTGCGTCTTTAAGATAGTTAAGATTATTGATGGGTTAACTAACATCAATAGGCACGAGTAGGGCAATCTATCAAAGTGAACACATACAAACAACACACAGCGTTAGCATCACATACGTGGTTGTTGTACAACATTAGTCTCTGCCTGAAAATAAGTATGACGGTATTGATGTAGCGGCAGCGAACAAACAAGCACGTCGTCGTCGCTACAAAGTATTGAATAGTATAGTATAGAATAGAAACATTGATGCCTTTTGAAACATTTATGCTTTTTGTATTGTTTTATGTAATAACATTGTCGAAATGGTGCATTTATATTGAAATATTCCATAAAGAGAATAAGACTCGTTTATGCTCTTTTACTCAGACTCAGTACATGGTAGCGAAAAAAGAGTGCAATAAGTTCTCTATACTATTCAATAATTTTTGTCGTCGCTCTGTTTATGATAAAACTAAAACAATTATTTCAGTGAGCTAAATATTGATTTTTAGTTGTCTGCCAGCATTCAAACAAGCAGGTCGTCGTCGCTCTATTTTTGACAAAACAAAACAATTATTTCAGTGAGCTAAATATTGCTTTATTTATTTTAACAATATTGCATCTAATATTAAGCAGCACTAATCTTTTTTTTTATTTTCCAGTGTAACATTTACTAATGTGTTCAAAGAAATCGAACAGGTACTGTGTAACAAAAAGGTGTTAACACATCGCCCGTGAGTTCGAACAGTTATTTAATTATTTGATCTCAGTTCACCCTCAATCGTACTTACAACTTCCGCGAAATTCTTGTGGAGAGAGTAATTACGCTATTTATCCCTAGATTAGTGTAAAAAGTGTCTTAGCGAATTCATCAACCGTTGGTGGTGAGATCGTAAGCGGTAGCTTTTAACTTACAGCAAAGATAATTGAAACCCCATATACGGTGTATTCGATAATACAATGCGACATCTATGTCGTGGAAACCAATTGGAATTTTATTATCCTTTCTTCGACCCACTTGTAGCTATAGACTAAACCCAAAAACTTCATCTATTGCCACAAAATTGGACAACTTTGCAACAATTTTCATTTCTTCTATAATCTTTCACAATTTTTGGGCTCAATTTTCGACAAGAACTGCAATTTTTGTTGGGCATACATAATAATGAGTAATTAATGTTTTCATTTGAATTCAATCAATTTTAAAAACTTTCCCCCCATGTTACCTATAAAATATTAGATTTAAAATGAAGTACATAATAACACACGTGTATATTATGACTCAGATTTGGCAAAGCCCTATTTAAAGGGTGTCTCAGTAAGATTGCACCTATCGAATTTAGTGTCATTATTTTTTGTGCAAGTGGGAACTCTGAAATTTGGCAGCTGTCACATATGTTTATACCGATTATTAAAAATGGAGCGCTTTACGATATTACGTTGTAATTGTGAAAACTTTTTAAATTTTTTTCCATCTGAATGGCTTCGTGAATACACAAAATTGTTGAAATTGGGGCTCAGACATTCCTCATGCACTCCAGTCACAACGAGCAACTGCCTGGTGCGAAGTTTGGTCAGACGGCGTGATTGCGCGTTACTTTTTTGAAGATGAGGCCGAAATTGCAGTGACTGTGAACGGCATTCGTCACAGGAACACGATAGCGGAGTTCTTGCTGCCTCAACTGGACGGCATGGATCTGAACGTTATGTGGTTTCAGCAAGATGGCCCCACCTGCCACACCGCGCATCAAAAAAATAGACTTAATGTAGCAACGATTTCCAGAACAAATTATCTTAAGAAATTCCGATGTCAACTGGTTACCAAGATCATGCGATTTACCGCCGTGCGACTTCTATCTTTGGGGGTTTTGTGGTATCTAAGGTTTATGCGATGTGGCCGTCGGTGGTGCAATGGATAGTGTGTGCGCCTCTTGTACTTGAGATCCGGGGTTCGATCCCTGTTCAGACCACCTTAAAATTTCTTTCGACGGCGGTCACCTCGCATAGTGACGGCGACACTATCGAGTATTTAGCCATGAATACCGTTCGGAACCGATGTAAAACTGTAGGTCCCAATCAGTGAGTATAAAACTAGAAAGCGCACAGCTCACTGGTAGTGAGAAGCTCTCCCGATTCCCTCATGGGATGTAATGGTAAACCATTTATTATTTTTTTTAAGGTTTATGCGATAACACCAGACAGAATACCTGAGCTCGGTGAAAAAGTCATGGAAAATTTCATGAAAAGAATATTGTTCTGTCATCAAAGCCGTGGGGACCATTTGACGGATATTTTATTCCGTATTTAATCGGACCATGTCTTCTTTTCAATTCAATAAAAAAAATTACAACTTTCTCAAAAAATGTGTGTTTCTTTTTTGAAATGAAAAAGTGCATTCTTACTGCGACACCCTATTATCAATATTTTATTTTCAAATTCAAGCAACAGAATCAATATAAATATGAATTTTGAGTGTTGTTTTTTTTTGTCGTGTCCGAGTAAAAATGGTCGCAGGGAAACAGCCTTTGCCATCTATAGAAAATGGTGAATAATCGTATACACGGTATTTTCCTCATCTTTGGTAACATTCAAATGTTGATTTAACATACCGGTACTGCCCTTTGGGATTCAAATGTTAGTTCAGCCAAAAATTTAACATATTTCAAACACTCGATTCGCTTACAGTTTTATTTAATTTTTCTCGATATTTTGGCGCGATGGAAAAATATTAATTACATATTTGAAATTCTATTTGAATCATATAACGTACATATATTTTTATTTTGGAGGCAGAGAATTTTAAGTTGGCAACACTGTTGCCTGTGACATCCAATGTGACAGGTCTCGGTTGTTTTGGCATTAGCTTATTTTGGCAATTCATCATGAATAGACTCACCACGCCGAAGCAAAACTGGCAAATTTTTGAAATTTATTATGAAAAACTTGGTTCAATTCGAGAAACTATTGGTCATTAGGTGCATTTTATGGTGCTCTTTATAGTCCATCAGAGCGATTACTACGACAAACTGTGGCTATATCAATAAGCAGAGTAGCCACATCTGTGGCGATGGTAACACACAAGCCATTGTCGAAACACCATTACATCCAGAAAAAGTCACCATTTGATGCGCATTGTGGGATGGTGGAATCATTGGTCCATATGTGTTCATAAATGATGATTAGCAGGACGTTACAGTCAAGAGTGAACGGTACAGAGAGATCTGATTACTAACTCTCTTTGGAAGGCATTAATGTTGCTGACAGAAAGTTTCATCAGGACGACGCCAAAGCGCGATACAATTAATTTATAGAAAAAGACACTTGACAAAAGTTTTATTTCACGAAATGGATCTGTCAACTGGCCACCTCGTTCGCCCGATTTGACGCCATTAGATCATGTTTTTTACTGTGAAGGGTGTATGAAAATTATTACTCCAAATTACAATTTGAATGCGCCAACCGCGGCGGCCACATTCCTAAAATCTTTTTCGATCATTTATGGCATAATATTATCTTTTAAATAAGGTCTATTTAATGGATATTAAAATCACACAAGTCTGTATTTCCAGTTATCCGCTTCTAAATTAAAAGACTCGCTAAAAATCTTTTTGCCCTCACAAAAATTACCATTTTGTATTACAGCGTAACTTTTTTATTTCAAGATTTTTTAATTAACATTTAAATTAAAAAAATTATATTTATCTGCAACATTGTTGTCTAACGAAATACCCAATGATTCTCAAAGTATCAATATGAAAGCAGCTTTCACTGAGAGCTTTTCCGAATTTCTGGCCGACCTTCTTACTTTCCACATGTAATGTAAATGCAAAGTTTTGTTAGTACCAGCAGCTTTTCATACCAAACAATAGTACACTCGAAAAAAAAAATATTGTGTATTTTACTACAGAAACTACGCACATCTAATATTTATTTGGCGGAACAACACTATCCTGCAGAATGGGGAGGAATTTGCTCTTGGGTGTAATCATTTTTTTTTTAAGGTATCAGCCGAAATGTCCGAAATTCCTTCAGTCATTTAAACGTTATTTTTGCAACTTTTCTATCACCCGATTCTGCACATTCTCTGCAATGTCACACGAGAATTATAAGATATGTCTGCACATTCTGTGATGTGTCTTAAAATAAAAGAAATTACAAAGAATAAAAATATTTAAACCTTATTCTCTGCAGAAATATTCTCTCTCAGGAATGGGTCGGAAAAATCGTGCCATTGTCGGATGTTTAATTAGATTTTATGCCGACTTACTTCAGTTACGTCGAAAAATCTCACAGACATGTCACAAAGTCTTCCAAATTTCCCCAGATATCTCACAGACTCTTGCGGATTTCCCCCGAAAAATCTTTTCGAATTATTGTCAATCGGAAGTACGATGTTCTGTTCATTCACTCACCGATATCGGCATCAGAATCGGAAATTTGTGCAGGGGAAATATTTCTGACAGATTTCGGACGAAATTGTTTACTAGGGTTTTCTCTTTAGCCCCACTATATATGCAATTGATATTGTTTGAGAAATAAGGGAAGTGGTGCGAAATTTTTAGTTCCTTGTCAATATCGTATTGTACTTTTATCGCAAAATTACATCAACATTTATACGAAGAATCAGGATTTTTTTGTCAAATAGTGTAGAAAATTTCCATCTACCATTTAAAATTTAAAAAATGGTACAAATCAGTACTAAATATTTTTTTACACATTTTTTTCAATTGGTACTTCTTAATTTTATTATTGAAGCTCGAGGGCATTCTATATCTCTATTAATAGAGTTATAGTTTTCAAAAAGGAGTTTTGCAAATGTGTATTCCTATGATTCCTAGCAAACCGTATAGCTATTTCAGATCTAGCCACAGATCTTCATGAGCGGTTGTTTGGAATGCTGCCTTTCAAAAATGCATCAAACTAAATACAAACGAAATCTCATTTGAATTGAGAATTCACCATTATGCAAGTGTTCGAAAAATATCGCAAGCAAAACACTATCAACTGAAATTTACAATGCTTTTGATAGAAATATATGATGTCGGTCGGACGTACTGACTTCAAAAAAGAGTTCCTAGGTCCAACTGGGGTTTTTTTGAAGAACATCTGAAAATAAGCCTAAGCTTACATACCATTTTTCGATAACTCAATTACACGGTGCGACAATCCAAAATACCTGGGAAGTATTGGAATTTTTTTTTTGTAGGGGCTGTCGAGTGAAACAAGAATCTGCTTGTGAAATTTCCCAAACACCCCCAAAATTTTGAAAACCGGTTAAAACCCCGGTTTTACGTACCTTTGAGCACTTATAAACCTATAAGTTAGTTGATTATCTTAAAAATAATCCGTAAAAACGACATACAATTTTTCGATATCAAGTTTAGTTATACATATACGGGTGGCTGATGACGCCTGACCCAAATCCACGGGACTTTTTCTTGTGGGGTTATTGTAAACACGAAGTGTACAAATCGCAAACAATTAATTCGACCGAAAATAGCTGCAATTCCAGCTCAACTTTGCGGGCAGTAATGAACAACATTTTGTTAAGATGTCGCACCTGCATCAACGAGCGGGCATTTAAATTCAATTATCTTTAAGACAAATTAAATTATTTTACTATTTTCATTATATTTCAATGGGCTTTCAAATGAAATAAGATTGAATAAATTCCATGCATTAGGAAAAAAATTAAACCAATTTCTTAATGCAGCAAAATTATTATTTTTTGTCGTTTTCCAGAACTAAAGAATAATCGGTAAAATCAAAAAAATAAAATTTTGCAAATTATAAAGATATTGAAATGTTATACTTCTAATAATAGAAAATGTACTAATAATCGGTAAAAATTAGGCAAAGTTCTTCGATAACTCGCTTAATTATTGAGTCATCAAAATGTAAAATTTTTAAAAAAGGAAATATTTGTGATTTTTTTTATAGACAACATGAAATGTTGAAGAAAGTGTATTTTTTTATATGGTTTTAGTGAAAACTATAAGTAAACTCTAGATCCGTATTAATTTTAGCATCACCCAGGAATTTCCTTGCGGAGGTCTTAATTTCCTAAAATCCTTTGATCTATTTTAAATTTCAAACATACATTTTATATTTAAAGTCAGTAAGTTTAGTATCCATATAAACTGCGTAATATACAGGGTGTCCCCTAAACTTTTGTTTAAACTTAAACACGTGATAGCTAAGAACAAAAGCTACAATGTTTGTTCTTACGCCAATTGCCTAGGTGGCTTCGTTTTCGAGATATTCGTGTTTAAAATAATTGGATTTTTGAATGCATTTTCAATAAATGCATAATCTACTTTTTAAATGAAAAAGAAATATCATTGAAAATTGCTTCAAAATTGATTTTAAATCAAATGCGACAGGAAATGACTATTAATACAACTACAACTGAAATAAGAGACCGCTTATCTAAGTGCATAACGCAACAAGGCCCTCATTTTGAAAATTTTCGTTAATTGAAAACATTTAAAAAAAAATTCGTTTTCATTTCAAACGAAAAAATAAATTATTTAAAATTTCAACGATATTTCTTTTTCATTTAAAAAGTAGATTATGCATTTCTTGAAAGTGCATTCAAAAATACAATTATTTTAAACACGAATATCTCGAAAACGAAGCCACCTAGGCAATTGGCGTAAGAACAAACATTGTAGCTTTTGTTCTCAGCTATCACGTGTTTAAGTTTAGACAAAAGTTTTTTTGTAAAGAATCGATCGACTTTTTCCAGAAATATTTATTTTTTTTAGTTAGTAAGTTTTTGTTTAAAGTCTGGAAAATTTTTCTTCAAAGTTTTCAAAATGACTAGCAAATGTAGCAGGTTTAATGACTCACTTTAATTTGAATTCGATCCCAGGTGAATTTTTTTCATATTTTCTTTCCTTCCTGCATCATAGCAAGTCTGCTGTTTCAGCAGCCTCTGTCACTGCTGTTACTAACATATTTCTTTGAGTGTAACGACCAGACACATGTGATGCATTTTGATGCGATAAGATAATTCAGTATTATAAAGTTTTTTATATTTAATGTAAAATCTACTGATAATCTTTATTGTTTTATAATACATTCATAAAAATTAATCAAAGCAAATAAACTTGAAACTTAATTGGCTATAAATGCTCTTCTGGTTGCAGAGGTGTGTTGTTATTATTGTTAAGTTGGAAGCACGGAGTGGTGTTGTTTCTAACAAAATACTTAATTGTACTTGGTGTTCTTCATGAAATCATAGACCACGGAGAAATCTTTGTTGCCCAAGCCATGAGCCTTAAGGGTACGGTACATTTGATGGGCCAAGGCGCCCATAGGTATTGGTGTGTTGGAGGCAGTCGCTACGCCAGAGGCTAAACCTAAATCCTTGGTTATAAGGTCGGTGGAGAAACCTCCCTTGTAGTCATTATTGGCGGGAGCGGTGGGAGATATACCGGGCACTGGGTTGTACACTTCAGAAGCCCAGCAGCGACCGGTGGAGGAGTTGATGATTTCAGCAAAAGTTTGAGGGTTCAAACCCAAGCGAATGGCCAAGTTCATGGCCTCGGAAACACCAATCATGGAGATGGCCAACATCATGTTGTTTGCCAATTTGGCGGCTTGGCCCATACCATAATCACCGCAATGGGTGATGCGTTTGCCCATACACTCCAACACCGACTTTACGGCGTTGTATTCATCATTAGTTCCGCCTACCATGAAGGTCAAGGTAGCCTGCTCAGCCCCGGGGACACCGCCCGATACGGGAGCATCAATAAAACGGGCCCCTTTGCCACTGATCATCTTCTGCAGCTGCTTAACCAAGTTGGGATCGATGGTGGAAGAGTCAATGAATATTGTATTTTTGTTCACACCACTGGCAGTCATTTCCTCATATGACTTGGCCACGATGTCGTTGTTGGGTAACATGGTAATCACGAAATCAGAATTCATAGCCAATTCAGTGGTTTTCTCATAGACCTTGGCACCTTTGGTCTTCAAGTTGTCACACGCTGGCTTGGAGATGTCAAACACATGCAATTTATGACCCTTCTTCATCAAGTTCGTGGCCATGTGGCCGCCCATATTGCCCAAACCGACGAAACCAATGTTCTTGGAGCCACTTTGGCTGGACATGGCACGCACCAAGGTTTGACCCATTACATTGAAGGTGGAGGAGGAGCAGACCAAACGCAAAGCCATTGTAAATTTCCTGCGTAAATTCCAACGGTCGAAGATAAATTATGCAATGAAAGAAATTCAATTAAAAAGACAACGATAAATATTTAAATATGCCACACACACTAGCTCCTAGCCCTCCCCTTTGCCTGCATCACACTCTCCTGAACACTTTACCAACCTGAACTGTCTAACCACGAACTAGAATTACCGAAGAATGATCACTGTTGTTCTTGAATGCCTACAGCACACTGAGACGGCCAGCTAGAGGGGAGAAATCTTTTGGCTGGTGTTTGAAACGTCACTATGACAATATTCTTCCAATCTCACTCACAAATACAACAAAAGCCAGTGGAACGAGCCTCCTACCACACACCTGCCCATGTTTTAGACTCCATTAATCAAGTATAACAACAACGTTCCAGTGTAGCAACAACTAAAACCATTCTAGAGCCACACGCGTAGCACCGGTCTCTCCTTAGCACACAAAAACAACGTCACCCCATCCCAAGTCACGTAGTACTCGTATCTGTGTTTGCATATGTATATTATTGGAGACTGTTTAGTTTTCTCTATGTCTCTTCCAGAGCTCCCTCGATATTTCTCTCCTCTCTCTCTCATTCCCCCTAATAATTGAAACAAAACAAATATAATCATTTGTACAACTTGTTGGATATTGTATTGTCTCAGATAAGCGGCTGTGTTTGCATGCGATCTCTTTTAAAAGGCAACCCTGTTTGTGTGGGGGCTTTGGTGGGGCTCCCCAGCAAAGAGTGAGTGACAAACTGGGACGAGCTAATGGAACTTGCATTAGAGATGGTTAACAAGTAACGTATGTACTTTTAAAGGCACTCAGCGAAGAAAATCCATTTTATGCAAAAATTCAAGTTTACTCAATTTTTGGAACGAAGTTCCTTATCGCACGTTGCCGGATGAGGGCTAAATGAAAAAAAAATTAAACAACTTTTGTTTTAAAAGTACGACCCACTATTATCAACTATATTGTTTAATTTTGCTTTGGTTTGTGTCTAGACTAACTAGATGTACTATCACATATGTTGGGAAATCCTAGTTTAATGGGAAGTTTTCTGGGTGGAGCCTGTAATCAATAATTAGTATATATTGTAGTTTTGAACCCAATCAAAAGTAAATTTAGAAAAGCCAAAGTGAAAGAATTTAAAAAAAAAACATTTCCTTAACTAAGTGCCTTTACTTAAAAAATTTTCTCAAAACAAATACCCATTCATATTCTTAAACAAAGTACATTTACTTAAAAAAATTCTTACAAAAAGTACCTTTTCTTAAAAAAGTACATTTTCTTACAACAAATTGCCGTTTCTTAAAAAAACTACATTTCTGTGAAAAATTTAGCTATTTTCTTAAAGATATAAAGATAAATTCTAAAAAATTTCTCATTTCTTAAAAAAAACTTTTCTTCAAAAAAAAACACCTTGTCTTAAAAAAATACCTTTTCTTACAAAAATTCCCTTTCTTAAAAGTATATTTTCTTAAAAGTAAATTAATACCTTTTCAATAAATAATCAATATTCTCCGAGCTTGAGATCAGATTTGCTTTTCTTGTATTTATTTTCCTCGATATTTCGCTACTCCATTGTGTAGCAGCATTAGAAGATATAAACAATATTTAACAATTATTAATTATGATTTTGTTTTAATTGTTATATATTGTTTATATCTCCTGCTAGTGCTACACAATGGAGTAACGAAATATAGAGGAAAATAAATACAAGAAAAGCAAATCTGACCTCAAGCTCGGAGAATATTGACTATTTATTGATAAAAAAAAAGGTCGAACAACAGAATACAATTATTAATACCCTTTCTTTTCTTGAGATAAGTAGCCTGTCTGAAAATAAGTAGGGTTTTTTTAAAGAATAACCTTTTCCTAAAAAGAGTACAACTGCTTTAAAAAGTACCTGTTCTTAAAAAAGAGCTTCTTCGTAAAAAAAAAATTCATACTCTTGTGGATTTTTTTAACGAAAGTACTTATTCTTAAAAATAGTACCTTGGCTTTTAATAAAAGAATAATAAAAGAAGCACCTCTCTTTAAAAACGTACCTTTTCGGGAAAATTATAATATATATTTTTACAAAAAAGACCTAAAAATATAGTTTCAAAATAAATACATTCTTTAAAAAAACACGTTCTTAAAAAAAAGTTTATCATTTTACAAAAAGTATATTTTTTTCCATTTAAATTATTGTGTTTTTCAACAGGCGCCTTAGGCGTGTTGGAACTAACTAGTACATAATGTATATCGAAAAGAACTTCATTCCTAGCGGGTGTCCCATGACACCTCATGTGATATTTTTATTTTGATCGGTTGCTTCGCATTACACGGCGACGAAAGCGGTTTAGCGTATTTTAAGAACCGGTTCTGTCGAGTCCGGTTCCAAAAAGAACCACGTATTTGGGCCGGTTCCGGTTCTCAGAAAATTGCGAGGCTCGAGTGAAATATCTTATTATAAGAATATAAAATTTGAAAAAAATATAAATTTTCTGTCGATTTTGGTTCCGAAAAGAACCAGGTATTTTGACTGGTGCCGGTTCTCAACAAATTGCTGTCCCAAAGAGACTTAAGTTAAATATCTTATTATAAGAATACACAATTTGATAACAAAAAATACACATCTACGTACCCTCACCTAAAAGTTAACAGTTTTTACTCCTTTGGAAACGAGGTCTCTTAGGGAGGACCCGATTTACAGTTCTTTTCGAATCCGTTTTTCAGTTCCTGTAGGATCGTTTTCGGTCTTTTTTCGGTTTTTTTGAACCCGTTTTTGGTCCTTAAAGAACTGGTTTTGGTTAATTTCGACCCGCCATTCTATTCTTGTAAGCCCCGGTCCAGTCGGTTCCTGTAAAGAACTGGCTCTTGCGAACCGGTTCCTCTATTCTGTGCATCACTAATACATATCTCTCTGGCGTTTATTGTCCGATCGGGTTGAATGATATGACACTGGAAAGTATTATAATTAATTATTAAAACAATCATAATAATTATAACAAATCGATTATTTTAGACTTAAACCTAGAAAAACAGAAAATATTAAAAGTCTAACTTTCGTAATGAGGAATATTTGTCGCCTATATTATGGTATGGTAGTATGGGTGTATATATCATTTGATACGGTAAAAGTTTAACGTAAGTAAAAGTTTCTTTAAAAACTGTTTATTGTAACAAATTCGATTCAATTCTTCAATTCCAGTATTGACTGGGTAATTTTATGTAAAGGGTTTTCAATAAGAGCGCTACAAAAGTTTTTATAAATAAAACAAAACCGGTTTTAGTTACCAATGAAATTCTTTATTCCTGTGAAAGTACGTTCGATGCCATTATGTATGGAACTCGGTTTCTTTTGCATGGCCACCACGGGCACGCTTGCAGAAGTCCAGACGCTGAACCCAATTTTCGACGGTTTTCAAGCATAAATCGGCCGATACTGCTGCAATTTCACGTTCGATATTCGTACGAAGTTCATCAGTCGTCGCTGGCTTGTTGGCATAGACCATAGACTTGACGTAGCCCCACAGGAAATAATCTAACGGCGTCAAATCGCACGACCGAGGCGGCCAATCGACTGGGCCATTTCCTGAGATTACACGTTCACCAAACTTGGTTTCCAATAAATTGATTGTGGCATTCGCTGTGTGGCTTGTGGCGCCGTCCTGTTGGAGCCATATATCCTCCAAGTCCTCATTATCCAATTGGGGCCAAAAATATTTGGTTATCATTGAACGGTAGTTGTTGTTCAGCCCAATTCACGAACATACGACGCTTATGAAGTTTAAGCGGCTTCAGTTCTTGGGTCAATTTGATCTTGTAAGGATTTAGGCCAAGATCTTTTCGCAAAATTCGCCACAACGACGTCACAGATATGCCCAACTCTTGAGAACGACGTGTGAGAGACACATTTGGGCTTTCTTGAACTGAGGCCTCAGCGGCAGCAATATTGTCGACACTACGGGCACTTCTTTGTCTCACTGGCACGGGAACATTTTGTACTGTGCCTGTGGATTCAAATTTTAGGACGATTATGACGACCATAAATTGGACGTAGCGCTCTTAAAGTTGAGGCCACTGACTCCAAATTTCGGTAGTAAATTTTAATAATTTCGAGTTGTTGTTGACTCGTATATCTTTCCATGATGAAATTGCTAACTTTACTGAAGAGAAATGTCAAAAAACCGGGAAAAAATATGGCGTCGTTTGCTGTCCCTATCGATTTACTTTTGTAGCGTCTCTGTTGAAAACCCCTTTATATATCATTTGATACGGTAAAAGTTTACGATAACGATAAGTTGGCGATAACTCCCGAGAAAGACAACTAATGTTTATGCAATTTTAGGTTAAACAATATTTCGTCAAATGCCATTCTATGGCAAATGGGTGGCATTTTCACTCTCATTGTGATACATCCCATACAAAACGTGGTGGACTGCCGGGTTGATCAATGCAATATCTTCCGTAACCTATAATATTTGTTATTGGGCCATCTTTTGTCAAAAGCCACATTGATTCTTATGATCTGGATTTTTATTCGTTTTTTCAGAAAACAATTGTTTACATTAATTGCTTCGGTGCCTTTTAGGCATTATATATATTTTATGAGTGGGCAACTTTACCTCTTATCGCATTTTGTGGCCATCGGTGGTGCAATGGTAGTGTGCGCGGCTCTTGTGCATGAGATCGTGGGTTCGAACCCTGCTCTGACCACCTTAAATATCGTTCGACGGCTTAGTGACGGCGACACTATAGAGTACTTAGCCATGAAAAAGCTTTTCAAAATACCGTTCGGAACCGGTGTAAAAATGTAGGTCCCAATCAGTGAGTCTAAAACTAGAACGTGAGAAGCTCTCCCTAATCCCTTCATGGAATGTAATGAGAAACCATTTATTTATTTTATCGCATGATAACTATAAAGTTGGAATTATGCAATATTTCGTCAAACTCCACTCTGCAGTGTAAAATGGGTGGCTCTGCCACTCCCATTCCGGTACCCCACTGACCGTTTTTTTTTTTGTGTCTTCCATACAAATGTAGGGCTGGTAATTGGCTGGTAGAGACAACAACTCCTCAAAACCACAGCAGATCCAAATTAAATTTTGGTATTTCGCAATATTTTGGTCAATAGCAGAGCTCGCAAAATATGCTCCACCAAATTTATTTGCGCGGTCTGGTCACTCAAAAGACCGAAAAATGAGACGGAATCGTTCAGTGTCTGAACAGAAACCCTCTTTTCCGTTTCGTTCGTGTTCTCGCTCTCGGGTTTCGGGTTGAGCGCAACACACGAATCGGTCTCTTACGCCCAATTTATACGATGATTTTTTACGACGTTGCTTCTGCGACGTCTTTTTTTACATATAGGTGAACGGTGTAGAGAAGGGCATTATGGAAAAAATAGAAATCGTGTCTTTTTGTTTACCGCTCTTGCTTCTCTACACCCTTCGACTATATGTTAAAAAAAGACGTCGCAAAAGCAACGTCGTAAAAATCATCGTTTACTGACCGGTCGATATGAACAGAACCGTTTTTCGCTCAGCTACTGAGAGTCAGTAAGTGAGCAAAGCCAACAAAAGGTCCGCATAAAAGCTTTTTATTTTTATTGTTGCATTTGCCTTATGTTGTTGCCTAAGATATTTCGACACAGACAAAGCATTAAAAAGGAAGGGAGGGCAGGATAGGGCGGTCATTTGTGTGAATATGCGTATGCAGTAATAGCCAGAGGCGCTGCACACATACACGTTCAGAAGACCGTTTGCCGAGTTTTTACGAGTGAACACATGAGCCGAGCGAGCAAACAAAACGGTCGTCGGTTGAGCGAAGATCAAGCCAAAGAAGAACGAAGTTTGAGGGTTTTTTGGCGACAGTTTCGCATCGTGTCAGTGGACGATTGGTTTTTTTCTGACAACAAGCATGAAAGAGACCAATTATTGCGAGCTCTGCTCAATAGCCTTTTAAACGTTTTATTGCTTAATATAGCTTTCCCGAGGAGGTTTTTGCAAATTTGTAATAGTGAGATTTGGAATAATGAACAAATTCCATCGACTAATTATAGGTCCGCATTCTTTATCTCTGTAGGTCATTCTGAATGGATCCAAATTTAATATATATTTTTTTAATTTTTACTTTTAGAAATAACAAAAAAAATAATTTTATTTACTTGTCTTGCCTGATATATGTATCTCAATATACATAAGAATACTATTTAGTTTATATTTTTTTGGACGATAAAAATTTATATCTCCGCAATACCGATGTGAAGATTAATATTCCAATTGTTTGTAGATTGTTTGAAAATTGTATACAAATTCTGAGAATTTCCATCATTTCCCTTACGGGAATTTTTATTCGGTCTGTTTTCTAATACTCACAAATTTACCCAAGATCAAGACCTTTTTAAATAATATAAAGCTTATTATCTTTATATTACTTTCAAAAAAGTCGAGCATAAAAAGTCGACCAAAAACGTCTGCTGATGAAGATCTTGGCAAGATCCGAAATAGCTATACAGATAGCCTTGGTATCATTGGAACATTTTTATGCTCGACTTTTTTGAAAGTAATATAAAGATAATAAGCTTTATATTATTTAAAAAGGTCTTGAGCTTGGGTAAATTTGTGAGTAATTCTGAGAATATTTTAAGTTATTTTTTTCAGATAGAGTTAAAAGTAACGGGTGTTTTTTAATTGCGTGCGAATTTGAAATGATAATACAAGAGAGAGATTAGTATTCCGTTGTTCGACCTTTTCGTTATCAATACAAAATCTATGTATATTCTCCGTGTTTGAGGTCAGATTTGCTTTTCCCATATTTATTTTCCTCGATATTTCGCTACTCCGTTGTGTAGCATCATTAGGAGGTATAAACAATTATAACAATTAATCTGACCTCAGTTTATTTACCTATAGTTTATTTACAAGACTGAAATGTTGTTCGAATGAAATTTTTTTTTTCAGGAAATTTATATTTTAAATATGATTCACGGTATATGTCCGCCGCGGCTACGAGTTACATGTTCCATTCGGTCAGTCCAGTTTTTTACTACTTGTTCCAATAAACCGTGTAAACCGCACCAAACAGTGCGAATATCTGAATTTTAATGGATGTAATGGTGATTCGTTAACGGCTTGAGGATTATCTTCGCTCCAAATACGGAAATTTTTCTTATTTATCACTTAACCAGAAATGAGCGTCATCACTAAACACAACTTCGCGAAAAGATTTTTTTTCCAAGTCAATTTCCACAATTTGGAAGCGTTGTTACAGCTTTTAACGATTCGTGATGACTTTCCAAACCGCACTGAACAAAAATATCAACACAGTTTGACATTCTCAGCTGTGAAATCATAGTTATCGATATCGAGTTCTCGTCTAGCTAAAAACAACACCCCCTAACATGCTCTAATAAATTAACCCCATACTAATTCATTTGTATAATTTAGTGTAGATATAACAACTGTTTACATTTTCAAGGGCGAGGTTGAACACTAATTTTTTGGAGCGACTGTATATTATTCTCATGCATATCACATTTATAACTGTAGATGTACATACAACACATGTTATTTATTTTCAGACCTGATTCTCTCCATTGATCATTCTCTACTTTCCAGAGTGCATTGGGGCTTCTTGAGTGATTTCATGCTTCCAAATTGAATAAAGCTTTTGGTGGTAATCATCATATATATGTATGTACATCCATACATATACAAGGTTGTTCCAGTGGGTAAAGCTTACGACAGAGAAGTTTAGTTTCGTTTTTGATGAGCTTTTAGAAATTCCATTTGTCGCTGCATTGGTCAACAAATATGACTTACTCGGGGATCACATACAGCAATTTTACTTGCGCAATTTTGAGTTTTATTAGAGAGAGGGGAAGAGACCGAAAGCTCTTCCCCTCTCTCTCCTATAAATGCCAGACTTGCGCAAGTAAAATTGCCGTGTGTGATCCCCGAGTTACTGATTATTCATTCTCATATGCGAGAGATCCTTCTGGAAAATAGACGACGAATGATATGGATTACAAAAGTGGCCATAGATTTATGATTCTCAACGTGTGGCGCATGTTACAGTATAATTAGAGTATTAATACAAAAAAAAATCAAAGAACATTTACTTTTCTGCTATTTCTAAAAATTTAATTTTTGAATAAACCTCAAGCCACACAGATAAGGTCCCATCAGGTTTGCAACAAAAGGCGTTAGTCTTTCGCTCGAGAGCGCATTTTTCGCGATGGACAAAGGCTTATTCCACAATAGCTAGTACATATACTCGGGTCGCCTTTTTTGAAAACAAGCCACAGTATTCTAGTAATCCAGTCGTCGCGCATGCATTTGTCTAGCCAGATTTTGCACCTTACCAACTCTTGCATGTACATACCTTTCCAAATCTTAGCCTCCAGCCTTAAACAGCTCAGCCGGTAGGCCATCCGCACCAGCGGCTTTGTTGTTCGTAAGCCGGGAAATAACAGTTCTAACTTCGCTTTGTCTAGAAGGGACCAGCCACAGCCATCGTCCTGTATGTGCTCAAGACCCTCATACATATATATTGAAGTGTCCTGGGGCAAGTAAGGCAGTAAAGTGATATCTACATATTCCCAATATACTCTGCATATCTGTGACAAGATTTTCATTCCTTGGTCCTGATCCATTCGTTGGTTTAGATTTTTACTTTTTAGTAGAATTTACGGACCTTAATCTTTCTTCTCTAAGATTTAATTTCTCCATAACCGTTTGTTCTTCTTAAACAAACGGGTTTCATCTCTCCTCTTCTCCTAATACTGATCTTTCGCGACTCGCGTTGCAACTGACTCAAGAGTTGCCATAAGTTTTGCGTTCTTTTCATTACTTGTCATACGACACTCTTCATCGTACCATGGTTTGTCTTTAAAGGGTTTTTCATCACAAAGTACGGTCTCAGCAGGAGTTTTCATAGCGTGAGAAATGGACTTCCACTGTGCTTCGGGATCATGACGCGATGGTGCGTTCTGCGCCAGTACCTGAGAGACCTTCTCTTCATAGGCCCTGGCTATCTCTGGAAATTGCAGCTTTCCGATATCCAGCTTTCTATACATATGTCTGGTTTCGTACGACTTTCGCTTTACTCTAATCCGAATCGATTTTAGCTTCCATAGGTCCATTACACTAGTAGAGTGCCTTCCATCAATTTCAAGGTGCTCAATCTGGTTCTTCGTCTGGGGATGTACAAATAGCTTTGTGGATGTCTTTACATTGGAATGTTGACTACTGATAACCATGGTTTTCGTCACGGCAAAATCTAAGGGTCTCATTCCGTTATTGGAAGTGATGGCGAGAAGATTGAAATTACCGACCGTTGATTCAAAGACATTTTCCCTGCCGACTTTAGCATTAAAATATCCTAGTACAAACTTAATGTAGCGGTCGTATGTTTCCTCTAGGTACTCAGTTAACTTGTTCTTGGTGTCATCGTCTTTTTCTTCTGTACTAAAATTGGCGATATGTTAGAGTGTTTCGCTTTTATGGGGACCGTGGCTATACGTTCACTGTCGGAGTTGAACCTTGAGACTAGATGTCACAGTCCTTTGCCAATTACAAATCCCCAACCAAATTAATGCTTGTTCTCATGGCAGCTGTGGTATACGTCACAGCTACTCTTCCTTGGACAGCCATGACCTTCCAATTGCATCTCCTAAATAGCAGTAGTGTCGGCCTTATAATTCTCGAGGATATCTATCAGTTGAATAGTGGTACCGAATCTGTATAGTGTTCAAACATTCCAAGTGCACATCCTTATACCGTGGTCCTTATAACGTTTGCCAGGGTCGTCAAGAAATAGGGAGTTTTACGTCTCATTCTCATTAATATTTTCATTGCATATATAACGGTGGCGGAAGGTGAGTCCAGCGCACCGAGGTTTTGCATTTACCTACTGCCAGGATATTTCACCGCCCATTCTAGATCATATTCTGACCAGAAAGCAGTGTGTTGAAACTGGATTATTCGAGTGGTGCCCAAGGTTGAAAATTTAAATAGCACAACTCCTTAGTTAAATTAATTTCTTTCCATTTTTTTTGAGAAATCCCTTACTGTGCGATAGGGTGTCGCCTTGTCACGGATACAAAGTTTAGATATACAAGCTGCGTAAAGTTTTCTCCACTTCGGTCTATAGATGCAGCCTTATTATCAACACAGAAATGGCAGATTGCGACTTTGTTTCTCTAGGATTTGAAGTAATCTGAATATTTGGGAATTTAATATCAATATCGCAATAACAACAATAGCAACATTTATACATTCTTTAACATTTTTAATATAAAATCTGATTTTAGAAATTTAAATGTCAGGTTTGAAATATGTACATTGAATTATGTTGTGGTAACCGTTTTGAAAGTGAATTCGGTTTTACCTACTGAATTCATGAGAAATTCGGTTACAGCAACCGAATTGACGCCAAATGACGCCAATTCCTCCAAATGAGGTTGTGCCAACCTCTAATGAGGCTGTGTCAAACTGTAATGAGAATGTGACAGCCACTAATGAGGTTGGGACGACCTCTAATGAGGTTGTGACAACCTTGGTTACGCCTAATTCGGCTGTCTCAGCCGAATTTTTCTATGAGTGCACGAGGTGCTCAGCCAAACGCTTAATTGAGGAGGTTCTTTTCAAAACTTGATTATTCTACTTTGAACAGAACTGAGTTTGTATTTTTTGTTTTTTGTTTGATAACATTGAAATCAAAACTCAGCGAAAATAAAATTGGGCTAAAACTCTATAATTACACCGGAAAAAAAGAATAAAAGTAATTTTCGTCAAAAGTTGCATTCCTAAAAAAAAACTATTTTCTCAAATTGTGCAAAAACACAAAAAGTGGAAATTTGTACTGTGCCTGTTTCCTGGAACATAAGTTCCCCCAAAATTATAAATTGCCAGATTGTTGGCCTCGCTGATATGCTGGCGTTTCGCGCGGCCAAGCTCGCCGGATGGGTGCAGTTCTTGCCAACCAATCTGAGCATATGGGCAGTAACAAAAAAAAATCATGGACAGACATATACTCAATTTAGACACTCAAAACATGCTTCTGGCAGGTGTTTCGCCAGGAATTTCCCTCCTCTTGGAATCCTGCGGGATTCCCTCCATGAGACTATTCGCGGATTCATATGGTATCCCAGACATATTCCTCTACATACTTTGTTTTCCCTACCACAACCAAATTATCTTAGGCCTCCATACTAAAACGATTTACAGCCAAAGTCACGATCTCGAAAGAATACCTAAGCGAACGAAAGCCAGTCACACACTTTCGAGCTTATCCCAGCCTTTAACAGCCAAAGTCACGATCTCGACAGAAAACCTAAGCGAACGAAAGCCAGTCACTCACTTTCGTTCTTTTCCCAGGCTTTAAATGTTATTGTGTGATTGTGTATTTGCAAAATCGGAAGCCACTAACAATTTTCGCTGTCATCTATGCGAACGAAAATGTCATAATGTTGTCGCTTAGCTGGAAATCAAATAAAAGCTTGAAACAAAAACAATTTATATAGAATTTAATGGAAGAAACACAATGGACAGAAAATAATGTCATAATAAATTTGTTATTAAAATATATTTCCATTCCAGCACTCTTCCATTCTTTCCATTCTTCGTACTCTTCTCTCTCGCTCCGAAATTAAATGGCGAACGTCAAGTTTATGTTATTGCTTTGAACAACAAACACACGTAAAACCATGCGAACGACAAGTCGAAAGATAGTGACTTGCTTTTTGAAACGAAAGTGAGTGACTGACTTTGTTCGCTTGGATTTTGTAGGAGAGGGTGTAAGTGGGGTCCGATTTTGTACTGAATAGTATATTGTTTCGTTCGCTTGTTAGTGACTCCCAAATCAGCTGTGTGTCGCATAGAAATAAAGTGATCGTTAACGTTCGACATCGTGACTTTGGCTGTTAATTTATCTTTTCCAAAACGTTATAAACATGGCTTCTTTTATTTTGCGGTAATAAGTCACATTTTACTAGGATTTTTCTAACAAAATTACTAGGATTTTTCTAGCAAAACTGATTCGCAAATAGATTTAACAAAAAGGTTCAGCAAAAAGGAAACAAAAGGCAAACAAAATAAATAATTATGAATCGTTGGGAATTAATTGAGCCACATTAAAAGTTATCTTCCTTGTAGTCATTGTAACCCCGGACAATGCTCATTCCAGATGGGGCAGCGATTGGTTGGTTGCTGATGTTGGTGTTGATCGATGAGGTTATTGTGTATTCGTGCAGTATTTGTATGTTTCAGTAGTGTATACTGTGTGTTTCTATCGTACATTTATCTTTAAATAAAAGTCCAGCTACCGATAAAGTTCATTTAGGTTAGGGACGACACTTTGGTATTTCATGTGGGTAACAAACGGCTCAAATAACTAAAACCTAACGTTATCAGGCCTGAGCTCATTCCTAACTCGTTAGTAATTTTCCCCTGATTCCCCACCAGGGTTAGATCAAAACATCAAACGAAACAATAATGTCTGTACTTATTGTTTTTTTTTCTATCTCTTATTTTCAGATGTTCTGTATTACCGTATAAAAGTACAAATATAACCTCGTTAATATAATACCTCAGCGCCCCAGATGTGGTGACGCTATACAGGAACAAAAGGTTTTCCCACCTTGCGGCAGAGGAGGTTCATGTATTCCGATGGTTTTCTTTTAATTAGATTTGTTTCGCGGAAACTGAATTCATATATATGCAAAATTTTATTAATTGTCTTTTTTTTCTTTAATTTACTTCTTTCTCCGTTAAATGTTCTAGGTTTTCTTTTTTAGCACAGTTGATAATTATTCAGTGCATTTTTCTATTAATTTCTTATTGTAGGTATTTTAACTGACTTTTCCCCCCTCTGGGTGTGGATGCGGTAAAACAACTGTTCGATTGTAGATTTTGCATCTCTTTCACGTACATAAGTGTATCGTTCATATGATTGTCTTCTTTTCTATTATTAATTCTTAAATAAAGATTGATTTTTTTTTAAAATATTAAATTTCAACAAACGTTATATTTTTTTGTATTTGGTTGGGCCAATAGTTGTTTTCCCAGAAACTCCGTGCTGCTGCCAATCAGAATCCACAAAAAAGTGCAACCTCCTCAACTATTCGCGCACACGGTACACAATGACGAGGAAAACTAGGATGAAATTCACGCTGTGTTAAAACAATAGACCGAAAATTGGTCAAACAAGCATTAACAACACGAGGCGGATCAATAAGTCCGTGACTTTTTGAATGAAACGCAGTTTCTTCCCAAAAAAATATTCATTTTTCAACATAATCTCCTTTTAGCTCAATACACTTAGACCAACGTTTCTCCAATGTATTCAAAAAATACGATTTTTCGAGATCCATAAAATAGGCATTTGTTTGATCAATAATTTCATCGTTGGAGCTAAATCTCTTTCCTCGGAGTCATTTATTTAGGTTTGGAAATAGCAAATAGTCACTGGGGGCTAAATCTGTATAATATGGCCGACGAGGTACCAATTCGTAGCAACCAATTCGTACAATACGTGTGCACACGTGTATTTATGGTCAATTGAGAGCAAACGCGGCACCCATCTTGCAGACAGCTTTCTTAAACCCAACTGATCATTTAAAATCGAAACCACACTGCCATATAAAATGCCTATGGCATCAACAATCTCACGCACTTTTACTCTTCGATCGACCAACACCATATCGTGTTTTTTTCGACATTTTCGGGTGGATTGACGTCCAGAACGTTCAGCGTCATTGTACGACCACAACGGAGTCAGTAAACCACTTTTTTTTTTACCAATGAAATGATTTTTTACCAATGAAAGTCCCCATAGTATTTATCAAGTTTTTCCTTGGTTTAATTGACCGTTTTTTTTTTCCTAAAAAATAATTTTCAACGAGCACTCTTTTCTTTTTTCCATTAAAAAAAAATGCACGAGGTTGTATGTTTTGAACAGCTGTTAAACGCAAAGTAAATGACGAAACTTGCTCAAGATTTGACAGTAGTCTACTAACAGATGGTACTTGATGGGAGCAGTGTTGCAGGGAGGGGAAGTTCGAAAAGTCACGGACTTTTTGATCGGCCTCGAAATTTCACGTTCTTGAGGGGTGTGTCGCTCCACTGCACATTGTAAAATAATTTTCTATCTATCTACAATATAGTACATGTCAAAGCCCAATGTCATTAGACACCATTTGCAAAAATTAAAGCATATTCACATTATTCAAATAATTCAAATATGTATATAAGTATTCTTATGGAATAGGTGTGTGGGGGTTTCCCAAATATATTAATACACCCAAAGAAAAACTTCGTTACACCCCAATTGTGTTCTGAGATAAATCAACTTTAGTTGGGAAATGTACATATGTTGAATCAGAATAATAATTTACTTTATGATAATATGTCAATAATAATAAAAAACTCATCCGTGATGAAAAATCATTCCTCGTTAGACTGAAAAATATCAAAAAATCAATAAATGTCTTCGGTTAGTGACTTGTGTAAATACATACCGCAGTGGCTTAACGGGCTAGATGCTGCTGAAGATGATGCTTCGCAAACATCGAAACGATCGTCCAGCGAATGTGAGTTCGAATATTGTTAAATGATCATCCGCAAAGTCCAATTATTATAATTGGAGATTCTAATGTCGACGCGTTTCAAAACCCTCATTATGGTGAACTTTTGTCTATAGTGGTCTTCATGAAAGCTCGAAAGAACCTCGAAAACATCGTAAACTTGCACAGCAAACGTCAAAACAAAAAATTTCCCATACAAAGCGACTTGCTCAAAAGTGGAAAGTTTTCGAGGCAAATTTGCCTCGCAAACGTGGGATGGAGAAACGTGTAAACTTTGGACATTTCGTTGTCATCTGACTAGGATGGATAAATAAGGTGATAGCACTAGAACAGTAGAAAAAGTACACATATGTACATAATACATGCAATTGCTTCTGCTACCACCTTATGTATCCATCTTGGTCAGCTGATATGGTTTTGAGCACAACTACGCTGAGCAACTTTACCTGGTGCCTCATGCAACGGTGCGAGGGAAACTTGCGCTGAGCAAAAGTTCTAGGCTTTCACGTTTGCATGAATGCCGCTTATGTTTAATAAGTTTGATTGTCAAAATGCACACAATTTAGTGACAAGGCCTTGTAGTAAAACTTGCATAGACCATGTATATAGCAATCTCTCAGAGCAAATTTACGTTGATTCAGAGGAATTCCATTTGTCGGACCATAACATGCTTTGTTGCAGGATAAGTTCACATTTAAATTGTCAAAATTTTTCTATTTTTTCGAAAATTAAATGTGATTATGAGAAGGGGAAACAATTTTTAACGAGTAGATTGCCGACTGAAATTATTTCGTCAAGTGCAGCAAATTCAAGACAAGAAATTAAATTATTAGTTAAGTCTGTTGCACTTGACGAAATAATTTCAGTCGGCAATGTAGTCGTTAAAAATTGTTTCCCCTTCTCATAATCACACTTAATTTTCGAAAAAATAGAAAAATTTTTCTTTTCTTTTTCTTTGTTAAAGAATGTAAAAATGAGGTAACGCCTATTTTAACACGCATTTTTAATCAGATGGTAAGCGGTTCTGTGTATCCTGATGTGTTAAAAATTCACAAAATAGTTCCAATTTCAAAGGCAGTGATGTCCAAAAGTGCTCAAGATTATCGACCAATCGCTGTTCTTTCAACAATTGATAAAATATTTGGGAAACTACTTCACGATAGACTTATTTTATATTTGGAAGAGCATAAAATGTTATATGATTTTCAGTTTGGTTTTAGGAAAGGTTGCAGCACAGAAGAATGTTTTGAGATGTGTATGTAATGGATTAGATGAAGGTTTTAGCGCTGTTGCAGGTTTATTTTTGGATTTTACAAAGGCTTTCGATTTTGTTGATCACAACATTTTACTTAAGAAATTTTCTCTATATGGTATCCAAGGAAGCGAACTACAACTGTTTAGTAATTATTTTATAAACAGAAAGCAATATGTACAGGTTAATTCTGCGAAAAGTGGTATGCAATCTGTTACATACGGTATACCACAAGGAAGCTGTTTGGGTCCGTTACTGTTCTACATATATCTAAATGATCTAAAAGACCTTAATCTGTCAGGGAAAGTATATATGTTTGCAGATGATGTCTGCCTGTTTTACCCACACAATCATGATATTGTTTTGAAAACCGTTATTGAACGTGACTCCGCTCTAATATTTGAATACGCGAGATTGAATGGTTTACTGCTTACTACACGTAAAACGCAATTTAAGGCTCGTTCACAATGCAAGCAACAAATTTGTTCGAATAAGTTCGAAAAAACAGCTGACTGGCAATATTGTTTACATTATACAGCAGTATACATATTTGGGGATTGAAAACCATGGAGAATTGCAATACAAACGAAAAAGCAAACAGTAAAAAATAGAAAACTTAAATGTGAGACACGGACGTCAGATTTGTACCACCACCCGGAGCAAAAAGTATTAAGTGTTTTCTTTAGAAAACTTTTCAAATTTTTCTATAGAAGAGTTGTAAAATTTTTCTATAGAAAAGTTGTCAAATTTTTCTATAGAAATGTTTTAAAATTTTTCTTTAAAAAAGTTTTAAAATTTTTCTATAGAAATGTTTTAAAATTTTTCTATAGAAAAATTGTAAAATTTTATAGAAATCTTTTAAAATTTTTCTATAGAATTGTTTTCAAATTATTCTATAGAAATGTTTTCCAATTTTTCTATAGAAATATTCTCAAATTTTTCTATAGAAAAGTTTTAAAATTTTTCCATAGAAATGTCTTAAAATTTTTCTTTAGAAAAGTTTTAAAATTTTTCTACAGAAATGTTTTACAATTTTTCTTTAGAAAAGTCTTAAAATTTTTCTATAGAAATGTTTTAAAATTTTTCTATAGAAATCTTCTTAAAGTTTTCTATAGAAATATTCTCAAATTTTTCTATAGAAATATTCTCAAATTTTTCTATAGAAAAGTCTTAAAATTTTTCTTTAGAAAAGTTTTAAAATTTTTCTATAGAAATGTTTTAAAATTTTTCTTTAGAAAAGTCTTAAAATTTTTCTATAGAAATGTTTTAAAATTTTTCTATAGAAAACTTTAAGAAGAATATTCTCAAATTTTTCTATAGAAATATTCTCAAATTTTTCTATAGAAAAGTCTTAAAATTTTTCTGTAGAAAAGTTTTAAAATTTTTCTATAGAAATGTTTTAAAATTTTTCTTTAGAAAAGTCTTAAAATTTTTCTATAGAAATGTTTTAAAATTTTTCTATAGAAATCTTCTTAAAGTTTTCTATAAAACTATTCTCAAATTTTTCTATAGAAATATTCTCAAATTTTTCTATAGAAAAGTCTTAAAATTTTTCTGCAGAAAAGTTTTAAAATTTTTCTATAGAAATGTCTTAAAATTTTTCTTTAGAAAAGTTTTAAAATTTTTCTATAGAAATGTTTTAAAATTTTTCTTTAGAAAAGTCTTAAAATTTTTCTATAGAAATGTTTTAAAATTTTTCTATAGAAATCTTCTTAAAGTTTTCTATAGAAATATTCTCAAATTTTTCTATAGAAATATTCTCAAATTTTTCTATAGAAAAGTCTTAAAATTTTTCTTTAGAAAAGTTTTAAAATTTTTCTATAGAAATGTTTTAAAATTTTTCTTTAGAAAAGTCTTAAAATTTTTCTATAGAAATGTTTTAAAATTTTTCTATAGAAATCTTCTTAAAGTTTTCTATAGAAATATTCTCAAATTTTTCTATAGAAAAGTCTTAAAATTTTTCTGTAGAAAAGTTTTAAAATTTTTCTATAGAAATATTTTAAAATTTTTCTACAGAAATATTTTCAAATTTTTCTTTAGATATGTTTTCAAATTTTTCTATAGAAATATTTTCAAATTTTTCTTTAGAAATGTTTTCAAATTTTTCTTTAGAAATGTTTTCAAATTTTTCTATAGAAATATTTAGAAACTGATGTTCCATAATATGTCATGGCCTTGGATGGTTTCGATAAACCTGAAAATGTCAGCTTTTTTTAAACTTTTTTCTTTTGGCGCGAACTACACTTACTACAAACAACTACACATTTCACATTTGCATCAGCTGATGTGTTCGAAAACCAGCGACAGTGTTGTATTCTTGGTAATAAAAAATTATAATTATATGTGAAATTATTGTTATTAGCAGATTCTACAGATAATATTATTTATTAAAATGTTTGTTTTGATACAAAATGTTTACATTTTCATTCATACTTTAAAGTTTTAAAACAAAATTCGAAGTAGAGCGCCCCTAGCGGTCAGTAGAATAAACTGATTCGAACAAATTCCAATTTGAAGTAGAAGTAGAACCTACTTCTATGGCAAATTTGAATTCCAATTTCACGAAAAACATAATTAGACGACCAGAAGATGTGCGCAACTTGGCAACCCTGGTAAAAGAGTACCAAAAAGTACTAGGAGTTCACTCAAACGCATTGTTCTCTCGCGTCATATCTTGCTTATTTCATACTTTTTGCATAGTTTATGTAATTTTACTTTAACATGGTTGGTACTTGTATAGTTATATACAATAACATTATCAAAAAGCTGCTCGTGTATTGAAATATTCAATGAAGAGAGTAAGAGAGAGAGAATAGAGAAGTACTAGGGTTTCACTCATTTTGTTTGTTGGCATTTGAGTGAAGAGAAATTTTGACTGTCTATTTTGTCAAAAAATTCCAGTGTTGACTCTAACTTTAGTGTGTACATCGATGGTAACCCAATATGGGAATCCAGTTCTGTAAAGTATTTGGGAGTTATGTTACAAAATAATTTGTCATAAACTGAAAAACAAGCTCACTCAGAAATCGAAGCTGATGTTTTATCAAGCCTTAATACAATTCCATCTGAACTATCTCACAATTGCTTATGGTTACAATGAAAATTGCAGCGCCATGAAATCGCTGCAACGCATGCCAAACAAGGCCTTGAACATTGTGTACAATTTGTCGAGAACATTTTCAACCTTTACATTGTATAAGGAACATTGTAAAGAAATTCTACCGATTTATGATTTATACAAGTATCAAGTTTTGTTGTATGTGTACAAGTGCATACATAACATTGGCTACCACAAAATTTCTTTCTTGCAGAATCAAAATTTATTTAATACAAGAAATATGGCAAATTTGAGAATCCCCTTATGTCGATTGGAAAACACAAAGCAACGTATTGATTTTGCTGGTCCTGTTGAGTATAATTATTTGCCCTTAGTCATAAAGTCGATTGAAAGAATCTCGAATTTTAAAGGTTCTTGTAAAGAATTTCTACATGACTCGTTAGAAACGCTTCTCTTGTAACTTGCAACTATAACTATATAAAAACAAGTTATGTATTCTAATTTAATGCTTTGGTTTTGTATCTAATAGCTTAAAAGTTTTCTTTTGTTTCTCTTTATCTTTAAATTGTATTAATTTAAAACACAATGTCTTTGTACAATTATGAATGCTATTGTTTTGCCAACTCGTCCCTATTATGCCAATAGGCGCTGGGACCTCTTGTAAATTTGTAAATAATGAATAATACACTGTACAAATGAAATAAATAAAAAAAAATCCCACCCGCGGCATTTACATTTTTTTCACTAACCGGAGAAAACATGATCTCTTAGCCTTAAAGGAAATTACAACTTTAAAAAATATTTAAATCAAACGATAAATGGTAACTACAAACTCAAAAAATATTTACGACAAAAAGAAAAACTTAACGTAAACGTAACTCAATACATGCAAACGAGCTCTAAACCTTTATTACTTGTGCATGCATACGAGTAGTGCGTAAGATTGTATTAAAATTTGTTGGTCAATGAATTCAGTTATTAAAATGCTATTAACTTTAAAATTGTTGTTGGCATTTACCAGCCGTCATCTCGCAATTAAGCCTAAGTGATTATGTTAAAATCTTATTGTATCTTCACTTTCAAATTCATTATATTAACTAAGAAAAAGGCGTTTGCCTTCTGCCAATCTTTGTTTTACATAATTTCTATTTCGTATTTACATAATTTCACCTATTTAAATAATTGTGCGTACAGAGGGAGATACGCATGGAAAACTGGTGTAGATGTTTGTCTTGTACTTGTATTAAGTGGTGCATAAAAATTCCGTAATGTGTCAATATTAACTCCAGTTTAAGTCATAATCATAATGTGGCAATAATAACTAACATACTGTAGTTTTTGCCACAATCACTCTACACTTCGAGCCAGGGTATTATAAGTTAGTGGTTGTATTTGCTTTTAGGTGTGAAATTTGTCTCTGGTGTGAAGTTTGTCTCAGGTGTGAAGAGGTGGACCCATGTATTGTCCATGGTTACAAATCGATGCAAAAATTCCGCTTTATTGCTGTGAAACATCGCCAAACACTGAGGAAACATCTTCGCGACGCTGATTTTGCTCTATTGACAGCAAGCACGGCACCCATCTTGCGCCTTCTCATCTCCAAATCTTCGGTCAAGATACGATGTATAGCACTTTTTGAAATACCTGTCATTTCAGCTAGTCGATCATCCAATATCATTTTGTGAATTTTCTTGACCGTGTCTGGCGTGCAAACCTCAATTCGTCAACCAATACGGTGCTCATCCTGGCAGCTCGTACAGCATCGTTTAACCTCTGCTACCCAATATTTTACAGTAGCAACCGAAGTAGCAGACTCTCCCAGAATAGAATCTAGATCGGCTTTAATATATTAGCTTGGACTGAGACCTTTCAAATGGAAATATTGAATTACATAACGGTGACCAATTTTGTCCATGTTTACAAATTCACTGAGATCGTTTACTTTTGATGGCTCAAATAAAAATACTAAAAATGACTCTACTAACAGTATGTAAATAACAGGCGGTTAGTGCTGCGCCTGAAAGTATGCATTGTAACAACGTACCAGCTCGCTAAACCAGTAGCATGAATTCACCTCAGTAAAGATAATTCTCCGCCATTCGAGATTGTTCTACAAAGATAAGCAACAACAACAACGTCTAGAAGGTTCTTGAATTCGCTAGATATACCTTCATTTGAGTATGGACAGCTGGTATAAATAGCGGAGGTCTTTGGAATGAAGAGTTCAGTTGGTGATTAAAACCCGTAAAGTAAGCAACGCGAATTGACAGTAAAATACAGGACTTGTTAAAGTGTTATAAATAAAGTAAACTGTTGTACTGTATAAGTAAAATAAAAGGAAGTTAAACCGTTGTAATTATCGTAATTTGAAACGAACCTTGTTTTATTATTGGGAATAAAACAACGCAAAAAGGACGAATAAGGAAATTCGTAACAATATGTTTCATAAGGTTGCCATTTTTCACAATATTTTTTTTTCAAACTACTGGCACCATCTATACGTCAAGTCCTCTAGTTTTGTTACCGCTCTCTAGATGTCATTGTATTTTCTTCAAAAATGGTCCATCGCAGTGTCCAGAAACGGTTTTAAATCTTAACATACGAGGTTACTAAACTACTGCTAAAAATTTTGTAACGTACATATTAGGTCTCCATGATACACCTTCAATACCCAAACCATTTAACTTGCATTTTTGGCCAATTTGTATTGCATGTGTGTTTCGCAAAAAATTTGTTTTTTATTTTTTTGGTCTATTCCGTCTCTCTTCACTACTCGTGCTATCAGTGCGAAACTCGATTAGTACCTTGTTGTTACGTTCAATTTAACACACCAATGGAGTATTGACGAAAACGTAAGCGAAATCTTACATGTACTCATGTACAACATCTCGAGCGACCGAGTTAGTGTCACATTCGCAGATCAGTGCAATGAGCGCAGGCGCATACACTTTATATGCCAGTTAAGCCGCTGTGTTCATCGACACATGTGTCGTAGCCATAAAGTGTCTATGGTGTAGTATGGCAACCACAATTGCGAGCAACTTTCGAACCAGATTTTGCCAAAATTATCTTAAACAGCGATAGTAGCAATAACAAAACCAAACGACCGCAACAACATCATTTTGAGTACAGTAGTGGCTCGATGGTTGTGGCAGAGTTAACACTTAGCTGAACTTTGTTGTTTGCACGCAAACAAAACTTGTTTGTAGCTTTTTGCAAATATAGAATAATTGGGTCCAAATACTGTAATATGTTTGCTACTCAATATTACATGAATAATATGCCATGATAATTGTTTTTGTGTCCCAAATATAGGTTTGTTTTTTGAAAACAGCTGAAATCAAAAACGTGACACACAACAAAGAAACAAAAAAAGCATGAAAACAATGCTTGCACGTAAGTGTATGGATGTTCCAAACATATACATGGTTCCTGCATAATGTTACAGCGGCAATTTTGTGTTTATTGTCACTGGTCAAAGTGCAGTTAAGTTATTGGGTATGTGGTCAGTGAATTTCTGACAGTGGAGACATTTAACAGAACTTTTGAATGTAATAGGTATGTGAGGTCAGTTTGACAAATCTGTAACTTTTTGAATGGAGGATATTCTTGGTTGCGGATTTGTAGTTGGCAAACGACTGCGACATCTAGTCTCTAGGTTCGATCCTGTGAGTGAACGCATAAAAGCGAAATATTTGTATTTTCCCTAATTTGTGTGCATATTCCGACAGAAGAGAAAGATGATGATTCCAAAGACATATTCTATGAGCGCCTAGAGGCAACGTATGACCTCTGCCCTGGCCATGACATTAAGATTGTATAAGGAGATTTTAATGCCAAAATAGGAAGGGAGAATGTGTTTAATCCAACTATTGGCAATTTCAGTCTACATGCTGACAGTTCCGACAACAGTATGAGACTGACTGACTTTGCTGCGGCAAAAAACATGGTCATTACAGGTACAAGATTCCAACATAAACACATCCACAAGGCTACTTGGCTATCCTCTGATCAAATAACGAAGAACCAAATTCATCACGTGGTAATTGATGGAAGGCACTCGTCTAGTGTAATGGACGTACGAGTGATCAGAGGAGAATCCACCCCCTCCCGATGACGATCCTGAAGCGCAGTGGAAACCCATTTCCGACTCTATAAAAACTACCGCAACAACCGTACTTGAAGAGTGTCGCATTATAAATAATGAAAATAACGCTCCACGTATGGCAATGCGCCAGTAAATTGCAACGCGAGCTGCGACTGAGCGGTATATGGGGAAAAGTAAGGTGGTAAACCGTCTCTGAAAAACCACTTCGCAACAAACCATGGTACGATGAAGAGCGTCGCACTGCAAATGATGAAAAGAACGCTGCACTTATGGTAATGCAAAAGAAAGGAGGCAAACCGTCTCTTTAGGCGTAAGAAACGGCAGTGGAGAAATGCGCGAGAGCGAGAAAATTGAGACATACAGAAGGAAGAACGAAAATTCTACCAATAAGTCAAAACGGGACAAGTGGACATGTTTCAGGGCCTCCCTTCTGTAAAGACAAGGACGAAAATCCCATCGCAGATGTGCAGAGCATGTTGGGAATATGGAGAGATCATTCTCCGCGCTATTGGTGTCTGAGATATCCAATGACGATGGGATAATCGATCACAATTTGGACAACGACGTCGATTGCCCACCTCCTAACCAAGACGAGGTCGGAACAGCTATTACTCGACTTAAGAACAACGAAGCCGTATGAGCCAATGGATTACCGGCGGAGATGTTTAAGGCTGCCGGCGATGAGCTTATATGGTGCATGCATCAGCTCATTAGCAAAATTTGGTTAGATCAATGCGTGCCCGGCGATTGGAGTCTCAGTGTACTATGTCCGATATTTAAAAAAGGTGACCCGAGTCTCATCTACCGTGGAATAAGCCTTTTATCAATAGCATACAATGTTCAATCAAGTATAATGTGCGATAGACTAAAACCAGAGCTCGCAATAATTGGTCTCTTTCGTGCCTGTTGTCAGAAAATAACCAATCGTCCCCTAATACGATGCGAAACTGTCGCCAAAAAACCCTCAAACTTCGTTCTTCTTTGGCTTGATCTTCGCTCAACCGACGACCGTTTTTGTTTGCTCGCTCGGCTTATGTGTTCACTTGAGACACTTTACGTCGTAAAAACTCGCCAAACGGTGTGTGAGCGTGTAGGTGTGTGGCGCCACTGGCTATTACTGCATACGCATATACGCACAAATGAGAGCCCTATCCTCCTCTCCCTTCCTCTTTAATGTTTTGGCTGTGACGAAATATCTAAGGCAACAACATAAGGCAAATGCAACAATAAAAATAAAGACCTTTTTTGCGGACCTTTTGTTGGCTTTGCTCACTTACTGACTCTCTGTAGCTGAGCGACGAACGGTTTTGTTCATATCGACCGGTTAGTAAGAGACCGATTCGTGTATTGCGCTCAACCCGAGACCCGAGAGCGAGAACACGAGCGAAACGAAAAAGAGGGTTTCTGTTCAGACACTGAGCGATTCCGCCTCATTTTTTCGGTCCATTGAGTGACCAAACCTCGCAAATACATTTGGTTGAGCAAATTTGCGAGCTCTGACTAAAACCAATTATCGCTGACCTGATTGGACCTACCATTGTGGCTTTAGGCCTGGAAAATTGACAACTGACACAGATTTCCACGCTACGCCAAATCCTGGAGAAGACCCACGAAAAACGAATCGACACCTATCACCTATTTGTCGATTATAAAGCGGCCTTCGATAGCCCAATACGGGAGAAACTCTACGAAGCAATGTCTGAGCTGGGTATTCCTGCAAAACTCATACGTCTTTGCAGGATGACCTTGACGAACAGGAAATTGGCAGTGAAAGTTGGTAAGGATCTTACCGAACCTTTCCAAACTAAGCGAGGCCTCAGTCAAGGCGACACCCTATCGTGCGATCTCTTTAACATCTTAATAGAGATTATTATGAGAAAAGTTGAAGTGAATATGATATAAACTTCAGTAGAAAAATGCACATGCTGCTCGCGTATGCTGATGATATCGATATCATTGGGCGCACAATTAGAGAAGTTACTGCGGTGTTTTCGGGAATTGAGAAGGAGTCAGTAAAACTGGGTCTGAAAGTAAATGAGGAAAAGACAAAGTTGATGGTTTCAATGAGAAGAGCCTCCACGCGATTAGACCAAAGCGTGAACTTTGATAACCGATAAAATTTCGTGGTAGAGGACGAATTTATATGCCTCGGATCTGCCGAAAGCAAAAACAACAACGTTCGTCTTGAGATCAAGTGGAGAATTGTGCTTGCGATGATGTTATTTTGGGCCAAGAGATAAAGCCCTCTATCGAATGACGAAAATCCAGCTATACCAGACTCTCATATAACCTGTCTTGCTTTATGGCGCAGAATCCTGGGTCTTATCGCAAGCAGACGAAACATCTTCGAGAAAAAAATACTCCGAAAAAAATACAACGGCGAGTATCGGCGACGCATGAGTCATGAGCTGTATAAGCTATATCCCGACATTGACATAGTTAAGCGGATCAAAATAACGCGATTGGGCTGGAGGGGCCATGTTCGTTGAATGGATGAAGACGAACCAGCACGAAGAGTTTTCGAAACCGAACTTGAAGGAATACGAAAAATAGGGAGACCAAGACTCCGCTGGAGGGATCAAGTTGACGAATCCCTGGGTACACTTGGTTTTACCAACTGGAGGGATAATGAAAAAGATCGAACTGGTTGGCAAAATATAGTATCTTAGTTTTGTAAGGTTCCTGACCTCCCGGGGTTGTTCGAGACCGGATAAGTATAAGTAAGGCATGGCCACTACACACAAGCAGGCCTGTACGTTGCCATAGTGGAGGACACTTTTTCTTCTCCCAATGTGTTTTTGTTTTAAATCAATAGCGAATCTGTTCAATTGCTGTGAATAAGATTCAACGGTGAATGTCTTACCCTTTCAGCGTACTCGATATAAATGACCTTGTTGACCTACAGACAAACCTTGGTCTTCTTTGCTACATTTTCACCCCGAAACTTCCATTGCTCTGACGGTTACTTGGTCTCTGGTATGTTGTTAAAGATCCATGTTTCGTTTGCGCCTAGAAAACGGTGCAAATACTCATTCGGATTGAGGTTCAACATCCCCAAGCACTCCTTTGAAGTGGGTACACGATTGCGTTTATGTGCCCACTGTGAGACGTCGGGGCACCCGATACGCGGATTGCTTTTTCATGTCCTAAAATGCATATAAAATAGTATGTACTCGATCAGTTGAGACGTCTACATCATCAGCCAGCTCACGCACTTTCATTCTCCGATCGCCCAATATCATTCCATTGATTTTATCGACGACTTCTGGCGTGACGACCTCTTTTTGTGGCCACAATGAAATACAGTAAACGAAATTATACCTATTGAGTCCCCATAATATACCTACATATACAAAATATGTCTTGTTTGACAAAATGTTAAAAATATTCATTATTATTAAATATATTTATTATTGCATAAACTGGGTACCTACTGTAGTTATACTATACCTCGCACACGTACAGTTGTATACGTTTCTATGCCTGTAAATAAGCAAGTGTGTATGTGCGGCATTTAAGGTATGAAAGTAATTTCACCTCATGTCCGAATTCGACTACTTACTTACTCGGTTACCTCTTAAAGTCTTCACGCATGTGCGTAGTGGCTGGCAGATGTTTATTTTTTTTTCAATTTCTTGCAACAACAATAACAGTAACATCAATAAAGATATGGCTAAGATATTTTGCAGTTGTTGTTGCTGTTGGTTGATGTTGTCTGTGGTTTCATTTCATTTTAGTTTAAAAACTGCATTAGTGAGTTTGGTCGCTTTTTGGAGTTGTATGATGTAATAATCTTCGCGATAAATAATAGTGGTTACTTTTTTGAGATTCACGTAGAAGACGTAAAAAAAAATTAAACGTATAAAAAAGTATTAAACCAGAAACTTGAATTAGTTCCATAATTACAGCTGGCGGTTGACAGCAGTGTAACCCAGTCAAAGTTGTATGTTATAGTGTAATGTAATTGCAATATTTTAAACTAAAGTGGAAAGTCCTGGCACGGCAGGGAATCAATATCAGCTTTATAAAATTTTTTGAAGAAAGTTAAAATTGAAAGGATTATAAACTTCATACAAAAGTGTGTTTGCTGTACTTGGGCTTTCAAACCGAACTTTGCCTAATTAATAAAGTTTCAAACTGAACTACCCTACACTTTAAGGATAGATTTACAAAGTATTGAACGAGCCGATGAAAACGAATCCTTTGCATGTTAGGAGGAAATCGAACCGATGGATCACTTTCGATTTCAATGCCCGTCTTTCGCATGATTACAACTCCAAAATTTATCGGGTAATACAGTACATAGTTTAGAACATTTCAAGGGAACTTTGTTTTACATAATTTCTATTTCGTATTTACATAATTTCACCTATTTAAATAATTATGCGTACAGAGGGAGATACGCATCGAAAACTGGTGTAGATGTTTGTCTTGTAATTGTACTAAGTGGTGCATACAAGTTCCGTAATGTAACATACTGTAGTTTTTGCCACAATCACTCTACACTTAGAGCCAGGGTATTATAAGTTAATGGTTGCATTTTCTTTTAGATGTGAAGTTTGTCTCTGGTGTGAATTTTGTCTCAGGTGTGAAGAGGTTGACCCATGTCTCGTCCATGGTTAGAAATCGACGCAAAAATTCCGCTTTATTGCTGTGAAACGTCGCCAAACGCAAGCACGGCACCCATCTTGCGCCTTCTAATCTCCAAATCTTCGGTCAAGATACGATGTATAGCACTTTTTGAAATACCTGTCATTTCAGCTATTTCAGGCACCTTTAGCCGACGATTATCCAATCATTTGTCAATTTTCTTAACCGTGTCTAGCGTGCACACCTCAATTCGTCAACCAATACGGTGCTCATCCTGCCAGCTCGTACAGCGTCGTTTAACCTCTGCTACCCAATATTTTACAGTAGCAAACAAAGTAGCAGACTCCCCTAGAATAGAATCTAGCTCGGCTTTAATATTGCTTGGACTGAGACCATTCAAATAGAAATATTGAACTACATAACTGTGACCAATTTTTTCCATGTTTACAAATTCGCTGAGATCGTTTACTTTTGATGGCTCAAATAAAAATACTAAAAAACAACGTGGTGCCTTGAAACCTAAAACATATGTTGCATAAGGTTGCCATTTTTCACGACATTTTTTTTTTCAAACTACTGGCACCATCTATACGTCAAGTCCTCTAGTTTTTGACGGAATCTCTCGGCAGATAATGTAGTTTGGCAGTTTTTGAAATGGAATCCCCAAAAAAAAATTAAGGACTCATTGTCGTAAACGGATTTTATTTCGTAGTTAAGCTGGTTTAAATACAGCGATGGCTTCGATTAGAACATGTGATGAGTTTTCCAAATGCGTACAATTTTCCAGAATGTACTTGATTAAAGCATTTCAAAGAATAAGCATTTGCAATCGGTGTGAATTGTAGGTTTTAAATTTAGTGCAATTACGATTTATGCAAGTGGTAACTCTCAAATTTGGCAGCTGTCACATATGTTTATTCTGATTATTAAAAATGGATCGCTTTACGAAAGAACAACGCGTTATAATTGTGAAAACTTTGGAAAGTTCTGAAGAGACCGCTCGCAAACTTCGAAGAATTTTCAGTCGGTAAAGAGCACCTAATGTGTTAACCATTCGAAGAGTGGTTGAAAAATTTGGAGAAACTAGATCTGGGCTCTGTGCGTCAATGTACCGGTCGGTGTCTTGAAAGCATTGCTGCTGTAAACGAAAGTGTCGCCGAAAATCCGAAATCATTAATTCAGCATCGTTTTCAACAACTTCAAATTTCACGAAGCGCTATGAGGCAAATCTTGACAAAAGACCTTCACATTCATGCGTTCAAAATTCAGCTTACTCAGGAGCTCAAACTAACAGACCACGGAAAACGCCGGCAATTCGTTCAATGAGTACCGCCGGAATCAAAATGCAAGCAACATTTTCAATAGGCGTTCCCAACGTAAGCAACAGTTTACTTCGAATCGATATGTTTGTGCTAACAGGTGATACCAGTATTATGACACATAAATCAAGGCAAAAATAAAATACATTTTGCTTTCATGTCAAAGTTAACATAAATGTATGTGTAAAAGTAAGCCAGAAATTACAAAAACCAAATACATGTGAATTTGATTGTTCTTGTAATGAACAGAAGAAAAAGCAAATAATTTAAGTTGTTCTTATAACACAACCTCTATTAGTTGCATCATGATTCAAATGTCACAAATGTCACATCCAGGTTTGTATTTTGAATATTAAAAAATGTTAATGTATTTAAACATATTTGGTATTAAAAGATTCTACAGATAAAATAACGTTTTATAATGCATCTTTTAACACAAATGGGTTCAATTTTTATTGATGTTTTTAAGTTTGAAAATGAAATTCGAAGTACAGCGCCATCTATCGCTTAATAGTATATTATATATTCGACCAAATATGTTGATGGAGTGGAAATAGACCAACTTCGGCGACAAATTTGAGTTACATTTTTGTAAAACAAAAAACGAAAAGACATTATGTGAAATTCTGTGTGTGAGAACGAGTTGGCATGAGAAACGAAACTGTCGCTTGCATTGTGAATGCGGTTTAATGGCACAAAGTGAAGTCAATGGCATTTTTTCAAAAAAAAAATCATTTCTCCGATGAAGCGCATTTCCATCTGAATGGCTTCGTGAATACACAAACTTAAGACTCAGAAAATCCCCATGCAATACATAACAAACCAAATTCACCCCCAATAGGCAACTGCCTGTTGCGGATTTCGGTCAGGCGGCATGATTGAGCCTTACTTTTTTGAAAATGAGGCCGAAATTGTAGTGACTGTGAACGGCATTCGTTACAGGAACATGATAACAGAGTTCTGGTGGCCTCAAGTGGACGGCACGGATCTGGACGACATGTGTTTTCAGCAAGACGGCGCCACCTGCCACACATGCCGCGCATGAAACAATCGATTTATTGCAGCAACGATTCCAAGAACAAATTATCTCAAGAAATTCTGATGTCAACTGACCATCATGGCCATGAAGTTTTGTAAAATCTCGGGTTTATGCGAATATACCAAAAACAATTCTTGAGCTCAAATCAGAATTCGAACGCGTCTTTATTAAGATACAGCCACTTCTCTGTGAAAAAGTCATGGAAAATTATATGAAAAGAGTAATGGTCTGTCTTCAGAGTAGAGGGGGCCATTTGACGGATAGTTTATTCTATAATTAATCGGACCATGTCTTCTTTACAATCCAATGAAAAAATCACAACTATCTCGAAAAATACGTCTTTTTATTTTAAAATGAAAAGTGCATTCTTACTGAGACACCCTTTACTTAGACACTGTTTATATGTTTTTTTTTGTACTTATAATGTTTGTGGAATTCCTGATGATGTTCTCCGAAGAAGGACGAAATATTGATTGAAGAAAAATAAATGTAAATTGAAGGAAATTTTCTAAATTATTTGGATTTGACCCAAACAGCTGTGAATTGTTAATAATGCAGAACTTATCCTCTCTCATGCACATATCGAAATCTTATATAAACATGGTAAAAACAAGGACAGTTTGAAAGCTCCGTGATTTTTACTTCCCTCGCAATTATTTAAAAATCAACACTGCTCCTGTTAACCACCATCTCTTAATAGACTGCTGGAAAATGTTAAGCAAGCTGCATCATCTATTTTGTGTTTGACAGCCATTGAAAGGAAACGTCCTCGTAAATTCTGACCGGCCAAAGTGAATTTGCTGTCAATCAAGTATTATTATTTGCGTTAAAACCCGTCACCAAAACCAAGGAAAGGGTTGATAAATAATGAGTGTTTTATTTGTTTGGATAGGTCTCACGAAAGGTTTAATTAGCTGTCAAACGAAATGTCATATTGCTCTCACTTTTTGACATTTATGAATCATTATGAAGAGACTCACGCTTGACTACCGCTACCAAATTATACAAATTTATTTTGAAAATCAGTCATCGATTCGCGTAGCTTATAGACGACTTCGTGATTTTATGGCGGACGTAATCGTCCATCTGAGCTGTCCATCCGTCAAACTGTGGATAGATTTCTGAAAACGATACAATAACACCAACACGTCGAAGGAATGTGCGTACTGAAGATAATATCGCCGCTGTAATCGAAAGTGTGGAAGAAGATCCAAATTTATCGATTCGGCGTCGGTCGCAGGAACTGGGTCTCTGTTCACTTCGTGGTAAATTTGTAGCAAAGATCTTGGCCTGCGCACGTGTAAGATCTAACTGGTGTAGGAATTAAAGCCACAAGACCACCATAAGCATCATTCTTTCCCCAATTGGGCTCTAGAATAGTTGGAAACTGACCCGATGTTTTGTCGCAAAATTGTGTTCAGCGATGAGGCTCAATTTTGGATTAACGGGCTTGTAAATAAACGTAATTGCCACGTATGGATTGAGACCTATCCGTAACAAACCCAACAGACTCCATTGTATCCAGAAGAATGCACAGTATGGTGCGGTTTTCACGCGGCTTTCAAATTAAGACGGAGCTCGCGTTACGTGAATTGAGATCGTTATCGCAATATGTTCAATGATTTTGGGTTTGAAAATATGGATAACATTGATCCGGGCGTGATGTGATTTCGACGTATAGAAATACAAATTTGGTGTTAAGTTGATTCCGAGAAATGAACCTGTCAATTGATTATTTCCTGTGGGGTTAAGCCACTGGTTTATGCTGATAAACCAGCAACAATTGGCGCCTTGGAAGCCACAATTATTCGTGTTATTCGTGACATATGGCTAGCAATGCTCGAAAAAGTGATCCAAAATTGGACGTCCAGTATGTGCTTCATCGTATTGATGTGTTGATATTCCCAGAAATAAAAATTTAAGTTTTTATATAATTTTTTAAAATTTAGATTTCTATTGTTCTTGTTTGTGGCCATCGGTGGTGCAATGGGTAGCATGCGCGCCTCTTGTACATGAGATCCTGGGTTCGTGGGTGGCTGAGCCTGTATGCATCTCAACTGAGTTGGTACATCACATTTTATATGAACATGGAAAATCTATTGACGCGATGGGTGCCGCGATTGCTCACACTCGGCCATAAGCGCTAAAATATGACAGCTTCAAAGGATAGCTTGGCGATGTTCACCCGCAATCCGAACGAGATTTTACGCCGTTTGTAACTGTGCACGCCAAGTGAATCCATCACAAGACACCAGAGACCAAGAATCAAACATTGAATTTCTTGGAGTGAACGTGCATCAAAGAAGGCCAGGTTTGGTCTGTCTGCTAATAAGGTCATGGCGTCAGTTTTATTTTTGATGCATGCGGAGTCATTCACATCGATACTTTGAGAAGGGTAAAACGACTTCCGGGGAATACTATTCACAGCTTTTGGATAGATTCCATATTGATTGATATTGATTTGACCGGTGCACAAGTGTGTAGTCGCCAATGCAAAAATTCATAAATTGGGTTACGAATTGCTTACTCATACCCCATACTTTTCGAATACTTGAAACATGAAACAAATGAAACATGAAGAAATGCCTCTTCGCTAAGAGATTTGCGTCGAAGGAAGACAGCACCACTGAAGAAAACGTCTATATTGCGGACCTTGAAAAACCCATTATTTGGAAGGAATTAACAATTTGGAAAAAACGATGGACTAAATATATTTAGCTAAATAGAAAATATGTTGAGAAATATAACGTCTTTTTGCCGACAAAAAAATATTTTATTCAAAAAGTCATGAAGTTTTCAAACTGCCTCGCAGGTTAAAGGTTTGTATGTGCAGAAATATAAATTTTTCATACAATGATAAGGATCACATTAGAGCAGCCTCAAGCAATTGAAAATCCATGACTACGCAACGACTTAATCATATTTTTAATGTGTCGATAGAAGCTTTCAAGTGTTCAGGCTTTTTAAAGCGGTACAAAAGACTAGTCACACCATCCGATCTCCTTAATATCTACACAACTTCTATACGGCCGAAAATGGAATATAATTCTCATATTTGGGATGGGGCAGCTAAGACCACCTTGGGGCTTCTGGACCGTGTGCAGCGGAGAGCGTTGATGCTGATTTTGACGACTCCAAGTCATACTCAGACTCCCGGCACTTAACCCAGACTCCGACTCCAAGACTCTGATTCCAAGACTCCGACTCCAAGACACCGGTTCCAAAACTCTGATTCCAAGACTCCGACTCCAAAACTCTAATTCCAAGACTCTGACTCCAAGACTCTGACTTCAAGACTCCGACTCCAAGACTCCGACACCAAGACTCTGACTCCAGGACTTCGACTCCAAGACTTCGACTCCAAAACTCCGAGTCCAAGACTCTGACTCCAAGACTCCGACTCCAGAGCACTGCATTAATTTATACTTTTTAAAAAAAAAATTTGAAACTTTGTGTTTTGGCAAATGAAATTTAATGCTTATTTCTATCCTAATGGAGTATAAATATTTTTGAAACCTGAATAACTTTCGAAAAATGTTGAATTCTTTTTAAGAAGAATGTGGTCACGAAATGTTAATCACAGTATGTGGTCTCAGATCCACGGGCATATCGATCTTTCCTCATGTGAAAAATACTGTCTCACCATGGAATCCAATCATTCCAGCTGTGTGTTTTAAGAAATATTTGCCTGAAGAATCAGATTTTGTCATGCTCCTTATGAATTTATGCCACTATAGACTTTTCCCTTTAACTTCATTGCCATTTACATTTCTTTCAGTCACATTGAATGCTGGGTATTCCTGGCCATACCCAAAATTATTGTACATTTTTTTTCATTCGAGTGTAATGGATTGGGTATTTTATTGCTTTATTGAAATATATTTATAACCCAATTGCTAGACGCTGTTTTCCATCTTTACTTGGAATTTATATAAAATTCGATGTGATAATATCATGTAGGCATTGCTAACGTGTTTGAATTTAAAAAATAGTGTTTGAATTTAAAAAATGTTGGTCAATGATATACTATTATTAACATCTAGTCTATTTATTTTGCTCCAAAAACATTTCGATTGGTACATCGTCTCACAGAGACTTTAGCCACAAATTAAAAACTGCTGTAGTAAAAGGAGCTCAGTTTGTTGTAAACGAACTTTCGTTTGTTGGAAAAGAAATTACATTTGTTGGAAACGAACTTTCATTTATGGTAAACAAACTCTCATTTTTTGTACGCGGATTTGGAAATTATATTCCTCAAACATATATAATTCGTTTATCTGAGATTTCGTTTGGACGGATCAAAATTTTTCTTTCAATTGTCAATTGTTCCTCAATTAACTTATAGCAGCAACCTTAAGAAGATTTTCATACCTCTTTCCTACAGAATGTTAACCTTCAGTTAGACAATACATACCCTAATAGCTGCAGCAGCGCTAGGCCTCTTTGTTACCTATTGCCACTTCTGTGGATTACAAACATTAACCCATTCACGTTCGTTATCTCAACAACCGCCTGTTAATAATCACCCTACAATGGAAAGTTTGAAATCCGTTTTGAAGATCACTTTAAATATAACACGAATGTAAGACAATTCCAAAATCTATTCGTAACAACATTTTTCAACGAAATATAATTTCAATGAATCAACTGCTAACAATGTTAATTAAAATGCATTACAAATTCTCTTTGATTTAAATGGAAAAACAACAGAAACTGTTGGTCATGTGCTTAGCACTACAAACTTAACCAAAGGTTTGGCCATGGCAACCCATTGTTGGGTACCCAATGACAGCCGCCCCTATATGCCTCATTGGCTGGTCGATGTGATGAATAACGTTGCAGACGTATGGAAATGAATGTTATTCATGAATAACTATTTCATGCAATTCACCCACCTAACATTGTGATGGAAACTGGTAATTGAATTGTTTTAATTTCGATTTTTGACGAGATAAGAAAATCTTATATCTGACGGTTTGAGTGTTAGGGTGAAATGAAAAGTGAAATGGATTTCAAAACTCAATTGTCTATTGGAATTTTGAACACATTATAGTGACTGGGCGGCAGATCAATCTACAGTGGGGCTTTGGTTGTAAAGTGTCTTCCAAAGTGGAAATAAGATGGCAGTTTTGATATTTTGAGTCGAGTACCATATGTGCAGTGGTTTTACTGACTACAGTGGTGACGCTTAATAGATTATTTTAAACTTAAACTTGGAAAAAATCAATGAGCGTTCGAACTAACCGGCCATGTGTTAACACCTTTTTGTTACACAGTACCTGTTCGATTTCTATGAACACATTAGTAAATGATACATTGGAAATAATAAAAAATTCAAGCTCTTTTAAACATTAATAAATTCATTTCATAAGTATTGATTAACGTTTATATGATGTCCAGAATGCAATGAATTCCAAAAGATATTATACGAAATTATACGAACTTGTAATTGAGTACATTTTTGTACTTGAGATCCAGGGTTCGATCCCTGCTTTGAGCACCTTAAAATTTCTTGCGACGTCGGTCACCTCGCATAGTGACGGCGACACTATCGACTATTTAGCCATGAAAATGTTTCTCTAAAATACCCTTCGGCACCGGTGTACAACTGTAGCTCCCAATCAGTGAGTATAAAGCTAGAAAGCGCACAGCTTACTGGTTGAGAGAAGCTCTCCGCGATTCCTTCATGTGATGTAATGGGAAACTATTTATTTATTTATTTACTTACTTCCATTATATATAAAATTTAGGTTAAAATTGTTTTGTTTTGGTTTGAAATCGTTTTTGTTTTGTGCTGAAGGCTCTTTTGCTATTGCACTTTCTTTTTCTTACATCTGCTTTAACATTAGATGTAATATTGTTAAAATAAATAGGCAATATTTAGGTCACTGAAATAATTGCTTTTGTTTTGTCATAAACAGTGCGACGACAAAAAGTAACGAATAGTATAGAGAACTTATTGCACTCATTCCCGCTCTAATGTAGAGAGTCTGAGTAAAGGAGCATAAATGATTCTTATTATTTTTATAGAATATTTCAATATAAATGCACCATTTCGACAATGTTATTACATAAAACAATATAAAAAGCATAAATATTTCAAAAGGCATCAATATTTTCTCCTTCTCGTAAGCAATTGACAGATCAAATTTATGATCCCCTGGCCAATACAAAGTGCCGATAAACCCGATTATATCAATCCGGGCAAGAGATTGAAGACGAAACTATATGTATGGGCAAATGCGGCAGGAGAGTATCCTTTTATGTAGATAGATTTCTCTATAAAGTTCACTAGAGCTTGCAGAGTGGTTTCCGTTGCTTTGCCCTTGTTGTAAGCGTTCTGGCATGGGGTTTATAGGTGAGCCATGATTGTTCGCAGATTTGAGTCAATCATCCTTTCCAATGCCTTGAGAAGGCAATATGAGAGATGTATGGGTCCAAACTATTTTGGAATAATATGCGGTGATTTCTCCGCCTTCGGATTGAATACAACCTAGGATTCTCTCCATTTAACGCAAATATAGAATAGCTTTATGCAGCCTGTATAAAGTTTCAGTATTCAGGAAGAAAACTCGCTAAGATATCGCAAGATTAAATATGAAAAAAATGTCTAAAGCCGTTTAGTTCTATAGGAAATCGCAATACAATTCGTGAAGCAAATGTCCTTACTTCCTAGTTTCTAGGAGGAACCGTTTCTTTTCGATCCGGTAGGCCCCATGGATCCGATCCCATTGGTTATTCTCCAATTTATTTTGTTGTTGGCCCCGCCCTATCAAGTGCAGTTTAGTCCAATTGACTTTTCTATAAACACTTTGGAACCAGTCTTCACCTATCTCTGTACAAGTAAATAAATAAATAAATGGTTTCCCCTTACATCCCATGAAGGCTTCTCAAAATTCCGTTCGGAATCGGTGTAAAACTGTAGGCCCCAATCAGTAAGTATAGAAACTAGAAATCACACTGCCCCCTGGTTGTGGGAAGCTCTGCTCAATCTCTTCATGGGATGTAAGGGGTAACCATGTTTTTATGTCCATATGTAGTTATCGAAAAACAAAATTTCCGCTTAGCCAGTTCATGTCGCCCACAAACAAGACCCTTTTCATTGCGTTCACCCATAACAAGTGCGTGTAATTTAAACACTTTTTCCCTTTCAAACGTTTATTCGAATGAACCTAAAAGTGAATGTGATTTTGTTTTCTTGTTCAAGTGTAATTTTCGCATAAACGCTCGATCGATCAATAGTCGGTTGGCGATTGACGTCGATCAAAACGATTAAAATTCATGAACATATTGCTATACGAAAAAGAAGAAGAAACATTTCAATACGTACGTGTTTGTAGCAGCCATGATTTTCTTTTTGTCTTTAAGTCTTAATTAGAAATCGAAAATAATGAAAACGAAAATTTCTTACATTATTATTTCATTAACAAATTGCGAAATATTTCGAGTGAAATTTTGAAGAGACCCACTCTCGTTCCAGCAGTCGAGCACAGGAATAAATCATAGTCAGTATTACATTTCTATAATGAAACTAAAATTCATTAGTATAGATTTTTGGTAAATTACCAAATAATACATATAAAAATGTATCAACACGAACGGAAATTTAACTTCTGTGCAGTCATTCACTTAACTTGTATTGACCACATGAGGAAGGAAATGTGTTTCGACGCATTTGCTTGACTTCATCGCTTAATGAAATATGTGTGTCTTCATATGAAATTCCATTTAATGTTTTGGGTGGAGGGGTAAATTACGTTTGTGGCCGGGAGTTAAAACTCAAAACTGGTTGATACACTTTGATATGATTTTTTAATTTTTGCAAACTTTTTGTTTGTTTCACTTTGGTTTAAATTTATTTTTACTTTTTTTCTTGTTGTGGTTTTTAGAAAAACGTAAGAAACTGTGGTGGTTAAGATCAAGTTAATGCAGCAAGTTGCTTGCTTGCTTTTTTAGTTTGTTTGTCTGTTTGTTGGCCTGTTTGGGTTACGCTTCGAACAACAGGAAGTTAAAAGTGGCGACCATTTAAACTGGGAGAGTGAAAAAAGTGGTTTTGTTACATTTATCAATTTCATTTTGGCAAGAGGAGGCAGGCACATCGGCTGGATTAAAGATTTGAAAATAAACGTTTTCAGTTGATTGCTACCTTTCGCCGTCAGGGGTGTGCCAACTTGTAGGGGTTATAAAGGATATTTTTTTAAGTCAACTAGAAACTGAAATTTGAAAAAATAACTACAATTGTAATTCAACTGTAATCCAACAATTTTTTTATGCGAAAGACAAATACTTGTATGTGGTATTAACATTATGGACATATGGACACCAAGGCTTTCATGACGAATCGCATTCTGGACGTCCAATTTTGGGTCAACTTATCGAGCATCGATGGTCATATGTCACCAAAATAAAACGAATAATTGTATCCTCCAAGATGCCAATTGTTACTGGTTTATCAGCATTAACCAGTGAGTTTAAGTCCATTTCTCGAAATAAATTTATCTCAAATTTTTGATTTCAATAAATCGTATGGTTGCGGTCGCAGTATGGCACGTAGCTCCATCATGTTACAACGATGTCACGCCTGGATCACTGCCATCCAATTTTCAAACGAAAACTCATTGATCGTGCTGTGATAACGATCTCTATTGACCGTAACGTCAAATCCGGCTTCAATTTTGAAGAAACAGAGTCCGTTGATGCCACCATCGTATAAATCGCACAAAACAGTGCAATTTTCTGGATGCAATAGAGTCTATCGGATCTGTTGTGGGTTGGTCTCACTCAATATGCGGCTTATGTTCATTAACAAACCCGTTTAGACAGAAATGAGCCTCATCACTGAACACAATTTTGCGATAAAAAAAGCATCGGGTCAGATTCCAAATGCACTTGAGCCCAAGCGGCGTAAGAACGACGCAGTGAGACAACGGGTTTGTCGAAGTGACGAAAATATCGCTGCCGTTCAGGCGTCTGTAGCAAACGATCCAAATCAGTCGATTCTGCAGTGTTCTCAAGAACTGGGCATCGCCAAGAAAATATTATGGCGAATTTTGCATGAAGATCTTGGTTTACACACATACAAGATCAAGCTGGCTCAAGAATTGAAGCAGATGGCCCATTTAACGCGACGTACCTTTTCCAATTGGGCTCTGGAGAAGATGCGCCAAGATAATGAATTTCATCGAAAAATCATCTTCAGTGACGAAGCTCATTTTTGACTCAATGGGTTCATCTATAAGCAATATATGCGTTATTGGTTTAGTGAAAATTCACATATGCTTCATGAATCGCCACTTCATCCACAAAAAATAACTGTTTGGTGCGGTTTGCATGCAGGCGGCGTCATTGGACCATATTTTTTCGTCGACAATAACGATCGTCTCGTTACTGTGAATGGCGATCGTTATCGCGCCATGATTACCGATTATTTTTGGCCCGAATTGGAAAACCTGGACTTGCACGACATGTGGTTTCAACAAGACGGTGCCACAAGCCACACAGCACACGTTATAATCGATTTATTGAAGAGTAAGTTTGGTGAGCGTGATATCTCAAGAAATGGACCAGTCAATTGGCCGCCTCGTTGGTGCGATTCAACGCCCCTAGACTTTTTTCTTTGGCGCTACGTCAAATCATTGGTCTATGCCAACAAGCCGACGACGTTGAAAGAACTTAGAGCCAACATTAAACGCGACACAGCGGCCGTTACAGCCGAAATGTGTGACCGAGTCATCGAAAATTGGGCCCAATGAATCGACCACTGCCGTCATGCCCGCAGAGGCCATATGAACGAAGTCGAGTTCCATTCATAAATGTTTTGATTGTATTTCAAGTCGATCATAAAGTTTTGGAAATATCTCAAATGGTTTGCGTTTTAATTAAAAAAAAAATTGTCAAGTCCTATTGGATTGGAAAACCCTTTATTTCAAACAAAATGTTTCATTATTGTTTTAGTTTCAATAATGTTTCGGGTTTTTTTTTTTGGTATAAAAGAAATTTTTAAATTTGAATTTTTAATTGGAAATTGTGCTTGGGTTGCCCACCTCCGATCAATTCCATACAATATGATGGACATGAAATGTTAAATTTTCAAAGAGACATTGTTATATAGAGCGACAGGAGACACTTACTCCACTAACATACATACATCCCCAGTATGCGATAACGCAGACACTGTCCATTGCATAATGGTCTACTAAAAACCAATAAGGAAAATCTCCCAATAACCCAAAGATATATGTGTTACCAATGAATATATAACAACGACGACGACAACAACAACAACAACAACAAACACTCAAAAATCAACAACAACAACACAACCAAAATCGAAATTGAATCGATTGTAAACAAAATTTCAATAATTTCTTTAAATACTCTCAGGTATTATTTCATAATTATTTAAAACAAAAAAATGCAAATTATAATAAACAAAAAGGGAAATGAAATTACAAATAACAACAAAAAAAAACGAACAAAAGAAATTAATTTTTATGTTGTCGTAGGTCAAAAGCCTTTTCACTTTTGACGTTAAGGTGTTTCACTCTTCACAAGTACCCAAGTACGTCTGAACATGAACATGACTTCGGCTACAGTTACGACGCTAATGACTGTGATGAGGAGGAGCGTGTAAGCGTGTGAATCAAAAACGGCTAACAAAGTTTCTGCTTCGGAACAAAAAAAAAATAAAATTAACGAAACATGGCCACCACACATTAGTCAAAGTGCATAAAACAGCAACACCTTAAAATGCTAGAGGAGCTTTTAATCAATTTTAAATTTCAAGTGCGTGTGCCATCATCAACGTCATATCAAGAGAATACAAAAAAAAAAACAAAACCTAAAAAGAAATGTTGCTGTTTCATTAGTGTTAACCGCTTTTGTAGTTGCTTTATACCTCCATGTCAGACAGTAAAATAATAATAAAAAATAGTTAACATATTTAAGCCGCAAACACAAACACCTAGCCATGTTACACACCACTAATGTTGTTTGCAATGCAAATCATATAAAGGTGAAAATTTCTTTTATTTTTTTAAATAACTTGTGCTTTTAAATATGGAATTTTAGTTAAAAAGCAAATTAGTTTACTCGTAATAATAACAGAAAAATTACTTATTTGAATCGAATGCGGCGACGTGTTTCAGTAAAGTTTTACATACCTCTAACGTCATCGGTTGTGCGAGAAGTTATGGAATGTTATGCGACGCTTCAGTCGCAAAGTTCGTTGCTCAAATCTTTCCCTTGCTAGTCGCCATAGTGAGGTAACTTGTTGTATACAAAGTAAATTGATTTCAACTGAACTTCAAAGGCATTTTCAAAATGTAATAACGATATAATGGGTTTTTCACCAGAGACACTACAAAAGTAAATCGATAGGGACAGCAAACGACGACATATTTTTTCCCGCACTTTTAACATTTCTCTTCAGTAAGGTTTGCCATTTCATCATGGAAAGATATACGAGCCAACAACGAGTCGAAATTAGTAAAATTTACTACCGAAATTTGGAGTCAATGGCCTCAACTTTAAGAGGCCTCAACAATCAGCGATGAGGCTCATTTCTGGCTGAATGGCTTTGTCAATAAGCAAAATATGCGTTATTGGTCAGACAGAATCCACACGTAATCCATGAGTCATCATTGCATCCCGAAAAAATTATTTTTTATTATTATTATTTGGTGCGGTTTATGGGCCGGCTGCGTCATTGGGCCGTATTTCTTCAATGCTAATCAAGGCCGGCACATTACTGTGAATGCGAATCGCTACTGTTCAGTGATAACCGAATATTTTTGGCCCCAATTAGATAATATGGACTTGGAGGACATGTGGTTCCAACAAGACGACGCCACAAGCCACACAGCGAATGCCACAATCAATTTATTGGAAACCAAGTTTGGGGACTTGGAGGACATGTGGTTCCAACAAGACGACGCCACAAGCCACACAGCGAATGCCACAATCAATTTATTGGAAACCAGGTTTGGTGAACGTGTTATCTCACGAAATGGCCCAGTCGATTAGCCGCCTCGGTCGTGCGATTTGACGCCGTTAGATTATTTCCTGTGGGGCTACGTCAAGTCTATGGTCTATGCCAACAAGTCAGCGACGATTGATGAACTTCGTACGAATATCGAAAGTGAAATTGCAGCAGTATCGGCCGATTTATGCTTGAAAACCGTCGAAAATTGGGTTCAGCGCCTGGACTTCTGCAAGCGTGCCCGTGGTGGCCATGCAAAAGAAATCGAGTTCCATACATAATGGCATCGAACGTACTTTCACAGGAATAAAGAATTTCATTGGTATCTAAAACCGATTTTGTTTTAGTTAAAAAAACTTTTGTAGCGCTCTTATTGAAAACCCCATTAGTATTGCATTGCAGTCCTTCGATCGGTAAGAATCCTTAGGAGAGTGTGAATTGTGGCGACCCACAAGAGTGGTGTTATAATCCCCCCTTGTGGTGTTCCATGTTGTATCCTGTCTCATATATTTACGCCATGAGAACTGCAGTTTAAACATCTATTCGATAGCAAATGTCTCTAAATGCCAGGTCCACTGCAAACTGCTCTAAGGGTTGGATGAGTGTTTCGGTGTGAACATTCTTAAACGCAGCCTCAATATATATGCATTCTGAAAGTCTATACAATTTCCTATTGAGCGATTACTCTATGTAGTGGGTTACCTCATGAAGTGCGGTTTCCACTGATCGATCTTTAACATATAAGAGTTGCCTGAACTTCAGGATATCGTCTGGTATTCTAGTTTTCACCATGTCGTCCACTATTCTCTCTAATTGGTCTAAACGTCTTTGCGGTCGCATAACTTGCGTTTCCAGGTTTGGATATGAACACCACCCTAGTCTACTGCTAAAAGGTTAAAAACCTAGTATTATATTGATTTGAAATATGTATATCAACACTATATCGAACTTAAATTCAAAAAATATTATTTTTTAATACAAGAATTATTATTCTTAAATTTAAAAATTATTAAAATTTTACTGTTACGTACAAAATACAAAAATTATTATCTGTTTTTCAATCATAATTCGGATCAAGATCTTTTCTACCTTTTCAAAAAATAATATTGTTAATAGAAAACAGATTTTACAGGAAGCAGTGAAATTGATTCTTTTGTTGGATGGTTGGAAATATTACCATTTCGCTGCCCACCAAGGCATCTCATCAGCTCCCTTCTCCGCAATAACGAGAATTGTTTCAACAACACTATTTAAAATTTGTGACGGTTGGTGGTGCAATGGTAGAGAACGTGGATTCGATCCTTGCTCAGACCACCTTAAATTTCTTTCGACGGCGGTCATCTCGGTTGGTGACGGCGACACTATCGAGTTCGACGCTTCTCAAAGTACCATTCGAAACCGGTGTAAAATTGTAGGTCCCAATCAGTGAGAGTAAAACTATAACGCCCACAGCTCACTGGTTTGTGAGAAGCTTTCCCTAATCCCTTCATGGGATGTAACGGGACACCATTCACATATTTATATATTTAAAACTTCAGAAACTTTACTGCCTCCCTTAGAGACCGTCAATCATGGAATTTCTTTATATTTTTTTAAAACAGTTCCTCAGCATTGATTTTAAAAACATCTGGTGCATACGACTTAACGTGTTAGCTCCAGAGATAACGAAATCTTACAAACTTTATTCCAGTATAAATCAATTTCAAATTGTTAACAACAACAAAATCTCCCACTATAATTAAACTAGATTCAAACACAAAATTTGTAAAATTGTGTGCTCTAATTAAAATTTACATCTTAATTTTTGGCAAACTAAACTAATGACCTCTCAGGCAACGCATACACCCACCCCCCCGGGGGTGCAGTCCGAAAGTCATAGACCAGCGAAAGGTCAAAAAACAGTTGGATGCCAAACCCGAAGAAACCATTAAAAGAAAGACAACAATAGGACAAAAGATATAGAAAAATAGCATAAAATCGTAATAAGAAACCATTTGATCTTTTTTTTTTCATTTCATGTAGCACAGAAAACTGAAACCAATCGCAAATTGTTGGTTTACAAGTGATGGTGGCTGCCACTTGGTGGCTAACTGGCTGCCTAGTTAGTTTGTTTACTACCAAACGACCTTCACTTGTTACTCACTTAACTCAGTTCAGTTCAGTTCAGTTGGTAGGTGGTAGGTTTTTATTGTTTTTGCTGTTGACGTTGTTGGATTTCTTGATTTTCCATAGATTTTCCCACCTTAATCAGGCGTTAAGTGGTTAAAGAGCTATCGAATGAGTGTTCGGTGGTGGCAGGGGGTGCTGGCTTTAAAACAGAGCTTGCAGTTTATTCAGATACAATGCGGAAAACAACACGGTATAATTAATTGCGGTGGGAAAATGTTTTATTTATATTGCTGTTTTATATGTGGTATTTAATATTCTTAACAAAATCTTGTGATTTAGTTTGAATTTTTGTTTTTTTTTAAATTTTATTTTCAGATATTTGCATAAATGCTTGTGACTTGAACGTAGATCGATTAAGATGGCAAACAGTTTTGCTGTTAATAATTGGACAGAATTTTTTACATTTTTCAGAAAGTAATTTATGATATCATGGTAACAACAAAATTTGAATGGATGTGTAGAGATTGGAATTGCATTTGGATATCATATATTTATTAATTGTTTGCGTAGTATTGCTTATAAAAACAAGATCACAATAAATGGTAAAAAAGGCCTATAGGTATAGGACCAAGTAAATAAGACGTCAACCTGCCAGAATTGTGAAATATTTTGTTCAGACCCCTTTTGATTTTAATGACAATTGAAATAAAAATTTACTTTTGAATATAAATTTAAAGAAACACCATCTTCCTTATTTTTTTATTTTAATTTCGAAAAGATATATGAAGTTATATTAACCTATCAAACTTCAAACTATGCCACCCTATCCAAAATTTGTATGAAACTTTAAATGTATCAAATAAATGTATTCACTATTAAGTTCAAAATAAAGAGTTTTTCAATAAGAGCGCTACAAAAGTTTTTCTGAAATAAAACAAAACCGGTTTTAGATACCACTGAAATTCTCTATTTCTGTGAAAGTACGTTCGATGCCATTATGAATGGAACTCGATTTATTTTGCATGGCCACCACGGGCACGCTTGCGGAAGTCCAGACGCTGAACACAATTTTCGACGGTTTTCAAGCAAATAAATACGGCTGCAATTTCACGTTCGATATTCGTACGAAGTTCATTAATCATCGCTGGCTTGTTGGCATAGACCATAGACTTGACGTAGCCCCACAGGAAATAATCTAACGGCGTCAAATCGCACGACCGAGGCGGCCAATCGACTGGGCCATTTCGTGAGATAACACATTCACCAAACTTGGTGTCCAATATATTGATTGTGGCATTCGCTGTGTGGCTTGTGGCGACGTCCTGTTGGAACCACATGTCCTCCAAGTCCCCAAACTTGGTTTCCAATAAATTGATTGTGGCATTCGCTGTGTGGCTTGTGGCGACGTCCTGTTGGAACCACATGTCCTCCAAGTCCATATTATCCAATTGGGGCCAAAAATATTCGGTTATCATTGAACGGTAGCGATTCGCATTCACAGTAATGTGCCGGTCTTGATCATCACGGAAGAAGTACGGCCCAATGACGCCGCCGGCCCATCAACCGCACCAAACCGTAATTTTTTCCAGATGCAATGATGACTCATGGATTACGTGTGGATTACTGTCTGACCAATAACGCATATTCTGCTTATTGACGAAGCCATGCAGCCAGAAATGAGCCTCATCGCTGAAGATGATTTTCCGATGAAAATCCGAATCATGTTCAAGTTGTTGCTCAGCCCAATTCACGAACATACGACGCTTATGGTGGTCAAGCGGCTTCAGTTCTTGCGTCAATTTGATCATCTTGTAAGGATGTAGGCCAAGATCTTTGCGCAAAATTCGCCACAACGACGTCACAGATATGCCCAACGCTTGAGAACGACGTGTGAGAGACACATTTGGGCAATTCTTGAACTGAAGCCTCAGCGGCAGCAATATTCTCGACACTACGGGCACTTCTTTGTCTCACTGGCACGGGAACAGTTTGTACTGTGCCTGTGGATTCAAATTTTTCCACTAGACGCTCAATTGTTGTCTGGTAGGACGATTATGACGATCATAAATTGGACTTAGCGCTCTTAAAGATGAGGCTACTGACTCCAAATTTCGGTAGTAAATTTTAATAATTTCGACTCGTTGTTGGCTCGTATCTCTTACCATGATTAAATGGCAAACCTTACTGAAGAGAAATGTCAAAAGAGCGGGAAAAAATATGGCGTCGTTTGCTGTCCCTATCGATTTACTTTTGTAGCGTCTCTGTTGAAAAACCCTTTATTTAAATATAAATAAATTAAAAATAAAATATTTATAGAATAATGTCTAAACGAAAACGAACGAAACGAAACCCCAGATAAATGAGCGTCGTTTGTTGAAAGTTATGGTGGTACACGAACATTAGTCAAATCAAATATGTCCTGTTCTTCGTGATACATAAACATAATTGTTACCTAGAATCGAAAACCTTTTCCATTACGAAAACCAAAAATATGTGATCTTGTGTTGGAATAATTGATTTTCAGTGAAAGTTGGTACTTAGGCATCTGCAAGCGATACTGTGATTCGGATTTGTAAATTCCATAGAGAGTGTTAAATTTTGTGCAATTTTTCTGCGTAAGTGGTAGATCTGAAATTTGACAGCTGTTGTTTACGATTCTTCTGCTTAATAAAAATGATGTGATACACACAGGGAAAAGATTAGTTGGATATCAATTCAGGCATTGGAAATTCCATGATAAAGTCTATATTTTGATCAGAATTAGTAATTGTCAAACATCAGAATTATTTGTTGATGTTATTGATAGAGTAAAAATCGGTCTTACTAAATACTAAATACAAATACAATTTCACTATTTCAAAAACATCATTCATCGGAAATGGAGGATGCAACTAATAAAAAGTTCAATATTAGAATTGGTGTTCAAATATTAGTTACTATATTCATAATTTAATTTCTATTACAAAGCACTTGTTACAAAGATATGTATTCGATTTTTCACAAGAGTCTTTGTTGTTAAAGAGAAACTACGTATATTGGAATGTTACACGAGGACTTTACACAAAATCTAATATTTTAAACAGAAAGTGATAAACAAAGTTGTGAACAAACAATGATGTGTATAGATATCAGCCAGCGAAGAATAAATATTATCATAAACTGATACTACGTTTATACGGCAGCCAACTCGCGAGTAAAATTAATCGCGAGTACTGAGCTCACTGTTTATACGGTAGTTTGCATTCAGGAGTTACAGCGCTTTCAGTGCTGCCTAACTAAAAAAATATATAACTGTGGCAGCATCAACAGATGTTTTGTTTGTTTTGATATTTAATTATAATTCATTGAGTGAAATTCTTTTCAGTGCGTAAAGTGTTAAATGTCGGCAACAAAAAAGCTTGTTATTGCAAAGCAGTTAATGCAAGAAAGGAAGAAAGTTCAAGAAGATGTTTCGTTTCCTCCTTGAACCATGTGCATCGATTTTTATTGTCAGACATTTCAGACATACATGCACGTCAATATCACAATCACAATTGAATTGTTTGTAAAAGAAACATCTGATGCGCTACCAGATTTTCATTGTTGAGACATATGGCAGCACTTTAAAATTTACTCGCAAGTAGCGTCGTTACTCATGACTTATTTTCGTGAGTTAGCTAGTTGCGAGTAAGGAAATAACTCACCGTTAATACACTCAAATTTTTTACTCGCGATATTGTTACTCGCAAGTAAGGCGTGCGTATAAACGTAGTATGAGGTGAAGTGAGACGTTTATATATAATTGTTGAATATGACACCACTATTGACGCCCTCACAAACACATGCAAACACTTGTGAACACTTGGCTGGAGGAACTATTATTCTGGATGACACAAATTAACTTAAACATACATACGATACCCAGGGTAACCCATCCCCATTTATGAAAAATGTAGAAAACTGTCTGTATCTGGAAAACGAAGCGTCCAATCGAAAAAATAACAATTTTTTACGGGTTTCTAAGGATTTCTCACAAAGTGTTCCAATTCGCATGAAATAATTTGTTTTTCATAAAACCGCCAAATTAAGAAAATCGGAAAAACGGAAAAAATGGATATATCTGGGAAACGGTGCGTCCAATCGCAAAAATAACAAATTTTATTAATTTCGTTTATATTTAAATATAAAATACACAATTTTAATAAAAAATTTTTTTTTTTTACTTTTTTTCTAAGCATCACCAAATCGTTGTGACAGCCATCAAATTCCAGTAATAATTACTTTAGTTTAGCATACCAATATATTACACTGTGTGTAATTTTTTAAGTCATGGCAAAATAACCATATACGGACACCACTACGTGATAAAAGACTAAAAAAAAAAAGACCCGTGTTTCCCAATTTTTCCCAAAGTCATGCACTTTTTTTTTATGGGTCGCCAAAGATTTGGGGCCTCGGTATCATTTTCGTAAAAATGTGATCATTTTCTCAGGCTCATATCTTGCAAACCGTTCAGAATTTGGAGTTACTCTCTGAGGCAAAGTTGTAGCTCTTGTCATAAAGAACAAAAATTGCGAACATATAAAATCAAAAAAACTTCACCTTCCAGATTAAAATCGCAAAAAACTTAAAAAAATTCGATTTTTTTTACCTTTTTTCCCGTGTTCAGGTCCATAGGTAGTAAACCGTTCAAAATTCAAGGAAACAATCAACTACAAAAATTTACCTAAGATCTCAATAAACAAATTTCTAGAACATATAAACTTCCTACAGATGATTCTTAACACTGTTTAGGTAGCACGCAAAAGTGAAAAATTTGCCGAAAATTTTTTAATTTCATTTTTTTTACCTTTTTCTCCTGTTCAGGTCCATAGGTAGCAAAAAATTAAATATGCCTGGCCAGAACCATGTGTTTGTCCAAGGGTTAACACCGTTTAGGTAGCGCTTAGGTAGCACGCGATCATGCACCGACAGCAGCAGCACAGGCAATGCAGTAAGCTCAGCACACGCAACAAGGGACGCAGCACTGTACAATTTTTGTTCTTTATGACAAGAGCTACAACTTTGATGAGCCTGAGAAAATGATCACATTTTTACGAAAATGATACCGAGGCCCCAAATTTTGGCGGCCCATAAAAAAAAATGCATGACTTTGGGAAAAATTGGGAGACACGGGTCTTTTTTTTTTAGTCTTTTATCACGTAGTGGTGTCCGTATATGGTTATTTTTTTTCGTGTTGCACTGTGTTATTTGGTACAACCGAATTAGTTTTTACATTTTTCGTTCATCCAACTAATTGAATATTCACCACTACAGGATAATTTGATTGCTAGAACTAAAACTCGATTGACAGATCACATTTTTTTCTTGTGGATGTGGCTTCAACTAAATATTTCAGTTATTGCAACCAAAACTGAATTACAAATCAATTGATATGCACAACATTTGGTGAAAAAGAACACAATTATTGGTAAAATCACAACTGAATAATGTGATAGTCCAAGGAACCGCCAAATTTTAGTTGACTGTAAATATAGTCGTGACAACGAATCTCTTCTCTGTGTGTACACAAAGTTAGAACATATTATCATTGTGAAAATCCATTACAATAATTGCGATAGTTATGCTGAGGACGCTCGCAAAATTCGCGGAATTTTTGATTGTGTAATTTTACTAAATGTGGCAACAATTCGAAGAGTGATCAACAAATTTGTGAAAACCTGGGTCGAGTAAGTCTCCTGCGTACCGACGTACCGGCCGGACTCTCGAAAGCACCATTGCTGTAAACCTGAGTGACGCCGAAATTCCGAGAACATCAATTCGGAGTCGTTCACAACAACTTTTAATGTTGGCGAAACAAGAACATTTGTGTGATATATTTTATTCTGTATTTAATCGGAACATGTATGTATACTCAAAAAAACATTTTATGAGCGTCTGGAGGAAGTATCCGAACGGCATTAAGATTATTCTCGCCGATTTTAAGTGCCTTTCAACCTTTCAACATGAAAGTGCCTTTCAACCAAACATCGGTAATCACAGTCCACATGATACCACGTCCGATAATGGAATAAGACTGATAGACTTCGCCGCTGCAAACAACATGGTAGTTAGTAGCACACGATTCCAGTATAAGGACATTCATAAGGCGACATGGATATCTCTTGATCAGCGGACGAAGAACCAGATTGATCATTTGATAATAGATGGCAGGCACTCTTCTAGTGAAATAGATGTACGCGTGATTCGAGTTGCCAATATCGACTCGGATCATTGTCTGGTGGCTGCGAAAGTTCGCACAAGCCTGAGCAGGGCGAAAAACGTACGAAGCCGAACACAGGAAAAGCTGGATATTGACAAGCTACAAGTACCGGAGATATCAATGTCCTATCGACAGAAGGTCTCTCTCCTGCTAGAGCAGAAACCCCCCGCCCCCCTCACCAAAAGACCAAGATGCGTAGTGGAAGCACATCTCTCATTCTTTGGAAACCGCTGCAAGGACTGAACTTGGCAAACAAAAACCGCAGAAGGATACGCCATGGTACGACGAAGAATATCGCATTGCAACTGATGAAAAAGACGCTGCACGTATGGCAACGAAACAGTCAGTTACAACGCGTGCTGCGAGTGAGCGGTATAAGAGGCTAAGAAGAGAGGAAAGCCAAATATTTAGAAAAAAATGGCAGTGGGACCAGAGAGACAGTGAAAAAACCGAAATGTGCAGGATGAATGGTGAATCCCGAAAGTTTTTCCAGAGGGTATGAAGATCGACCAACGGGCCTAATAATGGGCTTCCCTCCTGTAAGGACGAGAATGGGAATCTGGTGACTGAGAAGCAGTGTGTGCTCAGAATGTGGAGATACCACTTTTCAGCACTACTCCACTCAGATTCTTCCACGGAAGATCAGGAGGTAATGATAGTGGAAGATAGTGTAGATTGTACCCATTACACCCCCCCCCCCCTCCAGCAATACCAAAACGAGATTAGAACGTCGATCTCCCGCCTGAAGAATAAAGCTGATGGTGCGGATGGCTAACCCGCTGAACTTTTTAACGCAGGTGGCGAAGGACTGCTAGCCCACATGCATCAACTTATATGGCCGGGGGAAATCTATGCCCGACGATTGGAGTCTCAGTGTACTATGTCCTATATTCAAAAAGGGTGATCTGTGTGTCTTTTCCAACTATCGCGGTATCAGTCTTATATCCATCGCGTATAAGGTCTTGTCGAGCGTATTATGTGAAAGACTAAAGCCAATTATTGAAAACCTGATTGGACCTTATCAGTGTGGTTTTAGACCAGGCATGTCCACGACTGACCAAATATTCACGCTACGCCAAAGCCTGGAAAAGACCCACGAAAAGAAAATCGACACATACCACCTTTTTGTCGATTGCAAAGCTGCTTTCGATAGCCCCATACGGGGAAAACTGTACGAAGCTATGTCTGATCTTGGGATCCCGGCAAAACTGATCCGCCTCTGTAGAATGACGCTGGACAACACAAATCAGCAGTGAAAGTGGGGAAAGACCTCACTGAACCATTCTGTACCAAGCGAGGACTTAGACAAGGCGACACACTTCCGTACAATCTCTTCAACATCTTAATGGAGATAATACTGAGAAAGGCTGCAGTAAATACGAACAAGACCATTAACACGAAAAGCCATATATTGCCGGCGTATGCTGACGACATAGACGTCATTGGGCGAAATTTGCGAGAGGTTACTGCAGTATTTTCAAGAATCGAAAAGGAATCAGCGAAGGTGGGTCTTGCTGTTAATGAGGGCAAGACAAAATTGATGATGTCATCGACTAGAGAAACCTCTCGACTTGGTCCGTACTTGAATGTTGACAACCGATTTAATTTTGAAGTGGTAGATGAATTTGTCTACCTTGGATCCGCCGTGAACAAGGACGACAACGTCAGCTTGGAGATAGATAGGAGAATTTTGCTTGCAAATAGGTGATATTTTGGGCTCAGCAAGCAGTTTGGGAACAAAGCCCTCTCTCGACGGACAAAGGTCCGGCTGTGTCAGACTCTCATTTTACCTGTCTTGACATATGGCTCCGAAACTTGGTCATATCACAAGCGGACGAAAAACACCTGGGAGTATACGAGAGAAAAATTGTCCGTAAAATATATGGTCGTGTTGTTATCAGAATATCATGTTATCAGAATAGATGAGGATGAGCCAGCGCGAAAGGTTTTCGATAGCCTACCCGATGGAAGCAGGAAATGAGAACGACCAAGACTCCGCTGGAAAGGCCAGGCAGAAGAATCCCTCCGTATCCTTGGTGTTACCTACTGGCGAGAAAAGGCGGAGGATAGAGCCAGAAGAATATGTAGAAATTTGTTTAATTTCTTTGTTTAATTAATATGTGTACGACGTCTGACCTCATGACGCTGTACAATAGTCAATAAAGGTAAAGTATGTATACGTTAAAAAGCAAACAAAATATCACCAGTTGGTCAAAACCTATGCGTTTCATTTGTAAATTAAATCGTGTACTTTCATTGGGACACCTTAAAGAAATTTTCAGAATCTTGACCGAGAAATATCTAAGGACGGATTTGAAAGTCCACACTTAGTGGGGAAATTTCTCCAAGTTTGAAAATTCATTTAATAATAGAACACTTAAGTCCTCTCTGGAGTTCATTTAATTTATTCTTAACTAGAAGCATTTTTTTACATTTAAAAAAATAATATTGAATGTACATCACTCCGGTTCACTTATTTAAAGGCGCTAAAAATTCCAAATTCAGCAGCCTGTATCTTTTGCAATTTGTAACCGATTGCAGAATCTTAAAAGAGAAATGGAAGCTAGACATCTTGAGATATTAAAAAAATCATGACAATAGTGGTTTCTTAACTAAAGATATTTTTTGAGCAATTTATAAAAAAAAGTCCAAAAGTTGTAAGATATTGAAACGATGGACAGTAAGGTGTAAGGCTGCCTTTAATTTTGGTAAATACTACTGTATTTGAAATACCTGAGAACGGAAATAAAATTATATCATTTCTAATGATTTCATTAACTTCAAAAAAAATTGTCGATATTTTTCATTCAAAAGAAAATTTTGAACAATCAAGTCATAGAAAATATATATTATAACAAGTTAAGGGAAATATATACTTGTAAATTCATATTTTGCGGATCGGGAAAGTGAGAAAATTCCCTTTACTAATACCGAGGACAGGCACATGTGGATTTCTGTTGGTAAGTTCGATCAGAATCACAATTGGAGATTTTAATATGAAGACTATTTCGTTATCCTGTCTAGATAAAGAAATTGCTCGAATTTACTCGGAAAATCGGCTGCGGGAAATACGTCCCGCAGCCAACTCATTTTATTTAAACTTGGATGCAAAGATTTATTCAGTGAACCCGGCTATATTATAAATTATAATCGATTATTAACTTTACACTCTAAAATTTTGCAAAAAGAAGACGCCAACCCAGAGGATATATAATTGAATGGCTCAATAAATAAATCAATGAATTATATCGCAGAAATTGGTCATCAATTATAAACATGTTCCTGTAAAGCAAAATTTCTATCGATACTAGGATCATTTCAACACCCGAAGTTTAATTTTTTTTTTGTGTTATTGCAAATTTTATTTTACAAAGCCAATTTTAAAATAATACATTCAACATATTATTGGTATTAGTACTCAGCAAATGCAGCCAACAAGCGCTTGTCGACGGCAATATTGCACAGTAAGTATAAGACGTTTTGTATTATATAAAATTATTCTTACAAATTAGATAAATTGGCTAAAACTCCATACTAAATATTCCTAATATTACAACTAACTAATTAATTTCGGGGTTAATATTATTTCTGTATATTATAATTTCAAAATACGAATATAAAATTGTTTCATATTACAATTTCGTTTATTAACGGTATGGGCAATTTAAACGACCGATTATAAAATTCTTTTTATTTTTTTTCTTTTAAAATGTTTTAAATCTAATCCTAAATAAATAAATATTGCACGAAATTGAAGGGATGTCATAAAGCAATGCGCATGTGGGCTGACGGGAATATAGCATAAAGTCGGCATGGTTGGGTGGGATACGGCTTTGGAGAGGAAACGAACACATTTTTAACCTCTTCCTACTAATTTAGATTTTCCTTCATATCATTTCATTGGGAATCGACTATTGTCAGGTATACTAAGCTACCTATAACTTATTATTTAGTATCGGACCTAGACTTATCTCCAATGGCAAGAACACCCCCCAAACCCTGAGCACAGCCGGAAAATAAAAGGTAGCGTTGGCCTAGTGGAGATAGAGTCTGAGGGAAGTGGTTCGTTACAAAGTGTGGTATTTTACTTGAATAAAGGCAAGTGAACCAAGTGTACCCATGTACGAGGCGGATCAATATGTCCGTGACACGGTCCGTGGAACACGGTTTTTTTGTTGCAAAAAAAATAATTTTTCACCGTTCACCATAATCTTCTTTTAGCTCAATACACTTAGTCCAACGTTTCTCCAATTTTTGTATGCCTTCCAAAAAATTGGATTTGTCGAGGTCCATAAAATAGGCATTTGCTTGATCAATAATTTCATCGTTGGAGCTCAATCTCTTTCCACCAAGCCATTTCTTCAGGTTTGGGAATAGGAAATACTCATGGCGAATGAGGTACCAATTCGTAGCATAATTCATGGAATTTTGTCATTGAGACTACACACGTGAGTACCGGTGCATTATCTTGATGAAAACTAATTTTTTTCTTGGCCATATGGAGTCGTTTTTGTTTCTAAATTCTCGTTAAATCGGTCCAATAAGTTGGCATAATATTCGCCGTTTATTGTTTTTCCCTTTTGAAAGTAATCGATGTGGATTATCCCGCGTGCATCCCAAAAAACTGTTGTCATCACTTTATTGGCTGACAAACTTACGTTGGCCTTCTTCGGAGCCCGTTCACAAGGAGAAACCCATTGTTTAGACTGCTGCTTGGTCTCCGGAGTGTTGTAATGGATCCATGTTTCATCGACAATTACAAAACGCCGCAAGAACTCCTTCGACAACTCCAATCAATCCTTTGAAGTTGTCACACGATTACGTTTATGGTCAATTGAGAGCAAACGCGGCACCCATCTTGCAGACAGCTTTCTTAAACCCAAAAGGCCATTTAAAATCGAAACGACACTGCCATATGAAATGCCTATGGCATCAACAATCTCACGCACTTTTACTATTCGATCGGCCAACACCATATCATCGGGTGGTCATTGGTTTCTCGTAAACGCCAATTGTTTGAAACGGAGATAGCAATATTCGCAACTATACCACTATTACCACCTAGCAATATTTAGGGATATATACTCAAATTAGGGTAAACATCACAGTAATGTCAAAAATCTGACAACTGAATTCGGAAAAATAACGAACAAAACCCTGTAGACACAATGTCACCTCGAAAAAAACATAAAGGGCGTATACGACAAAACAATAATCAACCGACGATATCTTGGATATTTTCGAAATTTTCCGGTGTATTGACCTCAATTGGCCATTCAGAACGTACAGCGCGTCATTTGTACTTATGCGACCACAACGAAAGTGAGTAAACCACTTTTTTACCATTGAAATCGATCGTGCAGAGTCCCCATAATATTTATCAAGCTTTTCCTTGGTTTGATTGACTGTCTTTATCAGCAAAAAATATAATGTTTAATGACCACTCGAAATTCACTTTTTCTCATTTTTAAAAAATGCGCGAGGTTGTATATTTTGAACAGCTGTTAAACGCAAAGTATATGACGGAACTTGCTGAAAATCTGACAGTAGTTAACTAATAGGTGGTACTTGATTTGAGTAGTGTTGCATTTCGTATAACTACGAGGGAAGTTCGAAAACTCACCGACTTATTGATCCGCCCTCGTATCTACATAATAATTCCAAATGCTAACAAACATGGAAGCAGTAGACACAGATTTTGCAAGACCCTGAGCGAGATTTTTGGGTATCAAAGCAAGCGCCTTGAAAGTAGCGCCTTCTTTTGTATTCTAACATAATCTTGCAATAAGTCCCATATGTTTTGGCACCAAAGACAAATATTTTTCAATATAGACCTTGAAAAACGCTACTTTATTTAATTTTTCAGTTCACATAATTACTACAGGCTGAAAAATTTTTATTTTTGTTGTTGTTTGGTTGCAAATATAATGTGTTTGTAGCTTGTCGCAAATATAGAATACTTGTGTCCAAACACATTGTGTTTGCTATTCAATATTACATGTTGGAGACGCAATGATTAAAAGATGTTAGAATATATGTGACCCAAATGTAGCTTTGTTTGTTGAGAACAGCTGAAAATAAAATCGTCACACACAACAAAGAATTGTTTCGATTCATGAAAACAATGCTTGCAAACATGTACATGGTTGCTGGGGCCGTTTGTTTCAGCGCGTAGCACTCGTATCACAATGCTACCATATTTTTCCTTTTTTCTGTCAACTTATGTTAAAAACTGTAATACGAACATTTATTTTTCTGTGACATAATAAACAAGTTTTCCTTACCTTAGGTTGTAATTAGGTCCCCACTTACTGTAGATGATAAAACTCGCACTAAATATTTTAATTTACTTACATGAATTGTTTACTTTTTCCACAAAGACAAATTTTGACATATATCTTCAAATAGCTATAGGTTTTAACTTACTTTAATTAATGATGTGACCTCAAACAACCCATAGGGATCAAGTGCCTCACAAACATGTTTCTCCAACCGGCTCGAACTTCAGCTTTCTCCTTCAGTTAGTCACACCAAGTTCTCGCTGTCAATCTTCCATCTGGTCTTTCCAACGAAGTTCTGGTCATCGTATTCATCGATGTCCTTCGTGTACTTCTTCGAGTACCTTTCGCACTGATTCATTCTGGTCCACTCTACAGACATGGCCGTGCCAACTTAAACGCATTATTCTGATATTCAGTCCGTGGTTCATCCGTCATCGTCCCATATTCTATTATAGGACTATATATTTTTCGGAGCATTTCTCTCCCGAAGACTGCCAGTAATGTTACATCAGGTTGTATAAGAGTCTGATGTAGTTGGATCTTCGTTTTTCGAGAGAGGGTCTTAGCTCTGAAGTGCTTTTTAGCCCGAAATAACACCTGTTTGCAAGCACAGGCTGACGTTATTGCTTCTGTTTATGGCAGATTCGAGGGAAATAAATTCGCTCACTACCTCGAAATTATTACGGTTATCACCGTTCACCCTATCATCTAACGGGTGGATGTTCTGCCTGTCGAATCCATTAATTTTGTCTTGTCCTCGATTACTCCCAAACCCACTTTTGTTGACCCTATCTCAATTCCCGAAAATACTGCAGTAACTTCTTGCAGATATCGCCCAATGATGTATAAATAATCAGCAAACGCTAGCAGCATATGACTTTTGCTGCTGACAATTGTATCGCATGATACGCTGTCGTCCTGCCTGAGCCCTCACATCATCCTAAATGGTTTGGTGAGATATTTACCAATCTTTACTGTGGATTTCCTGTCGGTCAGTGTCATTCTACAAAGGTGTGTCAGCTTATAACTAATTCGAAGCTCCGACATAACTTGCTAAAATTTTCCCCGCATCAGACTATAGGGGCGTTTGTTTTTCAAAACTTATACACGTTAACTCATACAAAATGAAAACCTACACGTTAACATGTATAATTTAAGAAGTTGAGAATAACCCCGATAAAAGTGTTACCAAGTTTGTCTTTGTTGTATCAAAAATATAAAATGTATGTCATTCCATTTCTTATATTTCCACGACGTTTCAAAAATGATGATTTAAATATAAGGGGTAGTTACTTTTTTTAACAAAATATTTAAAAAAGTTGTATAAAATATTATTGATTTGTTCGTCTTCTAGTTACAAGCAGAATTCCAAGACAATACTTGGAGACAAATGACAACTATAGAAAATCCAAAAGGAAGTGAAGAGAAGAAGAAAGCCGAGGAATAGCTCGATTCAGAAACATATACTTTCACTGATATAGGTCTTACCTATCCCTGATGTATTTTTAAATTCGGTGATACCCCTATGTGGCATTAAAGTCCTGCATCTGTTTTTCAGTACAATAATTCACTATTACTAACCAAGTGAGAGAATGCTGCTGCAATGTGAATGCTTATACATTGAATTTTGTTTTGTGTTTGACTTTGAAATTAACGAGTTAACAAATTCAAAGGAAGAATTATGGGATGCAGCCAAGTTCATTATACTCAACGTCCATGCGATGTTTCATAACAGTTAATGTTAACTTATATAGGTGACGAAAAAACACCCCTTATGGAAGGCAGCCTTATAATATACAACGAGGTGGTAGATATCGACTTGTTTTTCGTGGGTTTTCTCCAAGATATTTGGCACACTGATAAGGCCCGATCAGGTCTGCATCAGACGGCTTTTGTATTTCACACATTACGATCGAGAGAACTATGTATTCGATAGATAAAAAGCTTTTCCCACGACATTTCGTACATATACTCGGGTTGCCTTTTTATGAAAACGGGATGCGCTATGCTAAGACTCCAATCGTCGGGCATGCATTCGTCTAGCCAGATATAGCATGTGAACTGGTACATGCACAATTCCAACTCATAGCCGCTAGCCATAAACAGCTCAGGCGGCAGTCCATCGGCACCACCGGCATTGTTGTTCTTAATCGGGGAAATTGCAGTTCCAACTTCGCTTTGGCTAGGAGGGGGCCCTTCGAAGCCTTCGTCCTGTATTTGCTCAACACCCTCAATTTGTGTTGAAGTCTCCTGGGATAAGTAAAGCAGAAATGTGGCCTCCTCATATTTTCGACATACTCTGCACACCCGTGATGAGATTCCGGTCCTTATCTCTGCAAAACGGGGGCCCTGATCAATTTCCTTTGGCTTTGCTATGTCATACCAAGCCAAGAGGAGCGAATCAGTTGATGTTATTTCGTGAAATCTACTGACTTTGTAAATTAAAGATTAATAAGGAATCTGAACTCGAACCCCCGAAAAGGGTAAACTATTCTGTTCTTATTTTAAACGGTTTGGTGGATCCTAACCAAAGACTCTGGACATGACTGAGCTTACCTCAGCCGTCGACAAAACCACGTTGCAATAGGAGTGAAAACGGAGTCTAGTCTCAATCAATGATTCTAAATCTAGGAACTGCTCAGTCTTCTTATTTGACTAAAATTTTTTCTTCCCAAATTTTGTGTTTCCAAAATCGTGTTAAAGGCACTTTACCAAATTTAGTTCAGAGTGCTTTGATAATGTGTATTTTAAAACGGCAAAAAAATTTGAATTTGGTAAATTTTGGTAAAAATTGAATTGAATTTGAAAATATACCTACATTGATCTAATTACAATTTAAAAAATAGATTTTTCAAAATCAATGTCAAGATATTTATAGGATATATTGTTCACAATATAATGCCAAAAATAATATTGATAACCGAGAAAATATGATGGCTGGTACTAGATTTTGATCAAAACTAGAGTATTTTAAAAAATTTTGACCAAAATATTTCATCCAAAAACTATAAATATTGATGGTTGTGGCAAAGTATTGTTGTGGATGTTTTCGCATAAGTAGGAGTTGAGACAATTCATGCTAAATTGAGTTTTGTTTATCCCTATACTTTGCGATGATAGACCTATATACTTGTGGAGAAGGGAGCAGATGATATGCCGTGGTGGGCATTGAAATGGCTATATTCCCAAACATCCACCATAATAATACATGTCACACCTTGCTTTTTAAATATTTTCTATTAAAATTTACGTTTTCAAGTACTTTTTAATAGGTATTGATCTTGAACAGGAAAGTTATTAAATAACACAAAAATTATGTTTTTAAGGCGTCTCCCACGGATCTCATGACATTTCTTAAATATGTAATAATAATTCTTCAATATCTTTCAATTCAATTCTGTACTTCAAATTCGAGTGATCTTTTGAGACTACGCTTCAAAAATTAATTTCAAAATGGTCGCAAAATCTACGCAATTCTATCATGGAATGTAGTGATAAACAAACAACCAAATATGAAAACGTTGCAGACGACACTTCAGGCTAATGACAGGAAATAACACACACAGTTCGATGACTTGACCAGCTGACAAATATAAGATTCATCTCCAGTAACAAATTGTAGATGCCAAAAGAATCATTTAGCCTACTTCTTTGTATTTTAGCTGGTAATATCAAATCATACGTTACGAAAAAAAACTTATTCATTAACTCAGCTGTACGATACAAAAATGTTGCACAACATTTAACCTTTCGTCCCGCACGCCACCATTAATGGCCGACAACATTTCAAAAATCAAGTTATGATTGATGTTAGTATGGACTTCAGGACACCGTCTCTACTTGCTTTGGCCTTAAGCCAATGGCTCGATAACGTTATAATAAAGTTAAGCTAAATTACCAATAAACAGTTTAAGTGATTGTAATCGTTTGTAGATGTAACAAATGATCTCGTTTGCTTTTGATGATACACAAAAATGTCGATAATAGTTGTTTTTTTTATTGCTTTTTGAAATGTAGTTTATTTTCAATTTTTATTTTGAACAAACGTTTCGAATAAAATGAGACATCTTATATAAATTGAAATATGTTTGTATATAGTTTTCGTATAACTGCAGTTTAATGATCGTGTGTTTAATTACCATCTATGTAATGTAGTTTGTCATGTTCGAAACTATGAATGTATTACAACATTTGGGGATAAATGCAAGAAACAAGTAAACGAAGAAAAAAAAACATACATGTGTTAACAGATATTTGAAATTCATATAATATTTAAAATAGTTTTGTATAACACACAGAGACAGTGGCCGTTGAACGGCTTGAAATCTTATTCAAATGTGTGAACATGAAACGAAAGACTTAAGCGAGAAACTTGAATTAGAGCAATGCAGAGGCAAGTACTCCGGGTTTTATGAGGACATATTAACTGTATAATGCTTGATTTTGAAATTATTCTAAAGGTGTCAGTCATTGATTTCAATTTGATTCCTCGTCGTAAATTAAGCAACAGTATCCAGAGAATTGTGTTGAAAAATAATTTAAAAAACAGATTCTTTTTCCAAAGTACCTACTGCGAAATAAAGGGGTTTTCAATGAGAGCGCTACAAAAGGTTTTTAAAAAAAACAAGACTGGTTTTAGTTACCAATGAAATTCTTTATTCCTGCAAAAGTACGTTCGATGCCATTATGTATGGAACTCAATTTCTTTTGCATGGCCACCACGGGCACGCTTGCAGAAGTCCAGACGTTGAACCCAATTTTCGACGGTTTTCAAGCATAAATCGGCCGATACTGCTGCAATATCACGTTCGATATTCGTACGAAGTTCATCAATCGTCGGTAGCTTGTTGGCATAGACCATAGACTTGACGTAGCCCCACTGGAAATAATCTAACGGCGTCAAATCGCACGACCGAGGCGGCCAATCGACTGGGCCATTTCGTGAGATAACACGTTCACCAAACTTGGTTTCCAATAAATTGATTGTGGCATTCGCTGTGTGGCTTGTGGCGCCGTCCTGTTGGAACCACATGTCCTCCAAGTCCATATTATCCAATTGGGGCCAAAAATATTCGGTTATCATTGAACGGTAGCGATTCGCATTCACAGTAATGTGCCGGTCTTGATCATCACGGAAGAAGTACGGCCCAATGACGCCGCCGGCCCATAAACCGCACCAAACCGTAATTTTTTCGGGATGCAATGATGACTCATGGATTACGTGTGGATTGCTGTCTGACCAATAACGCATATTTTGCTTATTGACGAAGCCATTCAGCCAGAAATGAGCCTCATCGCAGAAGATGATTTTCCGATGAAAATCCGAATCATTTTCAAGTTGTTCCTTAGCCCAATTCACGCACATACGACGCTTATGGTGGTCAAGCGGCTTCAGTTCTTGCGTCAAATTGATCTTGTAAGGATGTAGGCCAAGATCTTTTCGCAAAATTCGCCACAACGATGTCACAGAGATGCCCAACGCATGAGAACGACGTGTGAGGGACACAGTTGGGCTTTCTTGAACTGAAGCCTCAGCGGCAGCAATATTCTCGACACTACGGGCTGGCACTTCTAAGTCTCACTGGCACGGGAACATTTTGTACTGTGCCTGTGGATTCCAATTGTTCCACTAGACGCTCAATTGTAGATCTGGTAGGACGATTATGACGACCATAAATTGGACGTAGCGCTCTTAAAGTTGAGGTCACTGACTCCAAATTTCGGTAGTAAATTTTAATAATTTCGACTCGTTGTTGGCTCATATACCTTCCATGAAGAAATGGCAAACCTTACTGAAGAGAAATGTCAAAAGAGCGGGAAAAAATATGGCGTCGTTTGCTGTCCCTATCGATTTACTTTTATAACGTCTCTGTTGAAAACACCGTTATTAAACCCACATGCGTTTTCACATATCCTAGCTAAGGCTGTCTCAGCAGGATTGCACTTTTTCAATTTAGTGTTTTTTTTTTTTGTTCAATTTTGAAATTTGGCAGCTGTCACATATATTTATTCCGATTATTAAAAAAGAAGCGCTTTACGAAAGAACAACGCCTTATAATTGTGAAAAGTTACTACAAAAATTTGGAAAGTTGTGCGGAAAAAGCTCGCAAACTTCGAATAATTTTCAGTCGAGAAAGTGCACCTAATGTGTCAAACATTCGAAAAGTGATCAAAAAATTTGAAGAAACTAGGTCGGTTATGTATAATATGACTCCTGTGCGTTAACGTTTAGGTCGGTCTCTTGGAAACGTTGCTGCTGTAAACGAGAGTGTCGCCGAAATCCTGTGAACACTATCTCGGTATCGTTCCCAACAAATTCAAATTTCACGAAGCACTGCCCAGCGAATTTTGGCAAAATAAAAGACCATGGAAAAAAATACCGTGGAAAGCGCCGGCAATTCGTTCTATGGTTAATGGAGCAAAGTGAGGTCAAGGCCAATTTTTCAAAGAAAAAAGTCATATTCTCTAATGAAGTACATTTCCATGAGAATGGCTTCGGGATTACACAAAATTTTCGAATTTGGGGCTCTGAAAATCCTCCCGCAATCCATGAGACACAAATGCACCCGCAACGAGCAACTGCCTGGTGCGGATTTTGGTCAGAAAGTGTGATTGGGCCTTACGTTTTTGACGACGAGGCCGAAATTGCAGTGACTGTGAACGGCATTCGTTACAGGAACATGTTAACGGAGATTTTGTGGTCTCAACTAGACGACATGTGGTTTCCGCAAGACGTCGCACCTGCCACACCGCACATGAAACAATCGATTTATTGCAGCAATGATTTTCAGAACAAATTATCTCAAGAAATTCTGATGTCAAGTGGCCACCAAGTTCATGCAATTTAACGCCGTGCGATTTCATTCTTTGGAGTAAACCAGAAACAAATCCTGAGCACAAATCAGCTATCCACCGTGTCATCAGTGAAATACAGCTACATGTCAATTAAAATTGCAAGTCATTTAAAATTCCGTGAAAAGAGTAATGGCCTGCCATCAGAGCCATGGGTCCATTTGGCGGATATTTTATTCCATACTTAATCGGAACATGTCTTCTTTACAATCCAATCAAAAAATCACATCTCAAAAAAAAAAATATTTTTATTTTAAAATGAAAATGTTCTTACTGAGACACGCTATTCTCCCAATCATCCACCAGAATAATGCATTTCACATTATTTCTTGGATAATTTTTTCTATGAAAAATACTTTTTTGTATAAAATTAGTTTTTCATAGAAATTGATCTTGAACCAGAAAAAATATTACAGAACATATTCCCGGAAATCTAGAATGTGACAAGCTGAAAAGGTTAATACCCACCGGATAAATCATGGAAACAAATTAAATCACGAACAAGATTTTTTTTATTGTTTAAGAAAGTTCAACCCATCTCCCTACATAGCGTGAAAATTCAACCGATTTACAAACCAAACTCTACAGTAGAGCATCAAGCTGTGTCACAGATGTTAACAATGACACGATTTGCCTCCTAAGAACAAGACTATATATGCGTGTAACTACGGACCACCTGTACCAAAACTGCGTACTTAAATTTTGGAACGAAGTTCCTTTTAGCAAGTTGCGGGATGGGGGCTGAATGAAAAAAAATTAAACAATTTTTTTTTTAACATTATTATGGGATAAACGAGTATCATCAACTATATTGGGTAGTTTTGCTTTGGTTTGTGTCTAGACTAAAATATGTTGGCAAATTTCTTGTTTAATGGGAAGTTTTCTAGGTGGAGAATGTAACCAATATTTAGTATATATTGTAGTTTTGAACCCAATAAAAGTAAATTTAGAAAAGCCAAAGTGAAAAAAGTTTAAAAAACGGAAATTTCTTAAAAAATTAAATTTTCTCAAAAAAAAAATACCGTATCTGAAAGAAATACCTTTGCTTAAAAAAAGTAAATTTTCGTACAAAAAGTAAATTTTCTGAAAAAAAACTTTTTTTTAATAAGTACCATTTCTTAAAAAAAGTAAATTTTCTTACAACAAATTAAAAATAAATAAATGATTTCCCATTACATCCCATGAAGGAATTAGGGAGAGCTTCTCACAACCAGTGAACTGTGGGCTTTCCAGTTTTATACTAACTGGTTGGGACGTACAGTTTTACACCGGTTCCGAACGATATTTTTGAGAAGCATTTTCATGGTTAAATACTCGATAGTGTAGCCGTCACTATGCGAGGTGACCGCCGTCGAAAGAAATTTTAAGGTGGTCAGTGCAGGTACCGAACCCAGTATCTCAAATACAAGAGCCGCGCACACTACCCATTGGACCACCGACGGCCACTTACAACAAATTACCTTTTCTTAAAAAACTACCTTTTCTTTAAAGAGTACGTTTTTTGTGAAGCAAAATAACTTCTCTTGAGATAAGTACTTACTCTTAAATATTTACCCATTCTTGGAAAAAGGACCAATTCGAAAAAAATTTCCATTTCTTACAAAAAAAAACGTTTCCTTCAAAAAAAACCTTCTCGTAAAAAAATACCTTGTCTTACAAAAATTCCCTTTCTTAAAAGTACCTTTTCTTAAAAATAAAATAATACCTTTTCTTTTCTTCAGATAAGTAACCTTTCTGAAAATAAGTACATTTTCTTATAAAATAACCTTTTCCTGAAAAGAGTACCACTTCTTAAAAAAGTACCTGTTCTTAAAAAAATTACTTGTTTGTAAAAAAATGCGTTCTCTTTTGATAAAAAAAATCATTAAATAAAAAAATTCCTTAAAAAAAGCTCATAATTTTACAAAAAGTATCTTCTCTTAAAGATCCATTTAAATTATCGTATTTTCAAACAGGCGCCTTAGGCGTTTTGAAACTAAGTAGTACATAATAATATGTAGAGAAAGGAACTTCCTTCCAACCGGGTGTTTCCTGACACCTCATGCAATTTTCTTACCTTGTAAGTGTTCCTCCTTTATACGGGACTTTTAAAATTCAAAGGATATGTACTTTAAAATATTTGTCTTCTCCAAAGTGACAATGCGAATAGAACCAGTATTCATATCAAATAAAATAGGTAGATCTTCGCTATTTGTTACAAATATTTGTTTGACTTCTCAAGGACCAGGAATGTTAAATAATGTCCTTTCAAAATGTTACCCTTGAATATCCTTAAAAGTTTTCCAACGAAACGTCAGAAAAAAGTTGTCTTAAAAAGCTGGAGCCGTCATATCTAGCGCCAAAATTTCAACGTTCGGTCAGTAATAGTTTAGCGTCAAGAATTATTTCAAACAAAGGGGGTTTGTTTTGCTAAGATGGAAATTTCGAAAGGGTTGACGGTCAAACGAACTGTCACACTGCGCTAAATTTTTGACAATCATGATCAATATACTCTGGTAAATTATTTCAGAGCCTCACGATTGAACAATGCTACCAAACTATCCAAATTTACTTTAGAATTTAGTCACTAATTTGCGCAACCAAATTTACTTCAGAAATTAGTCACCAATTCGCGCAACCTATAGATGACTTCGTGATTTTTATGTCGGCTACCGGCTGACGGCCGATCCAATTTGAATCCTGTTCAATTCTGGCAGCCACTTCTACCCAACCCTTGTACATTTACTAACCTTGTACATTGACTGCCACTAACCTAAGCTTGGCCATGTTCAGACTTCAAATATAGTCGTCAACAACAATTTGGAAACAATCGAACTGTTACTCATGGATTTCAGCCCACAGCCGCTGTTCTCTAAATTACTGGTAGCAAGTAAAGTTCCCAGATCTAAAGCTACAAGATTTAATCAGGCTCTTTAAAACTCGTCACATCACATTGTAGTCATACAAATAATTTCCCGGAAACTATCAATAAATAAAAGCACGTATATTACAAAACATTTCCCTTTTCAAAACTTCCTTTTCCAATGGGGGAAACATTCTTAGCTCGATTAGTAACACTAATGTTTCTTCCGGGTTAAATCTGCATAGAATCTTTTGTACCTACCGTATAAGGGAAACAATTACTGAAGATTGAATTTTGTTAAAATTTAAAGATGAAAAACAAATTTTCGGAAATCGGAAAATGTATGACGTCTTTAGAATTGCCTAAAAGCATAATTAATTTTTCAACATGTTTATACAAAACAGGCAATTTATTAAAAAAAGGCAAACTATATTTCAAAATATAAATTATATTTATCATAATCCCACACATGATGATCAGGCATATATTTTTTGTTTTAACAACATAACTTTAGCATAAAACAAATAATTTTGTAAGATATTCTAAATGTTATCTAGTGCTAACGGAATGAGGAAGTGATTTTCTTTAGATCTTACGGACAAACTAATTTTATTATTTAACACAAGTATCGTACATCCGGTCTGCGAATACAACTGTTTTAATTTTATTTCCAAACAAGTGAACAATTTACGCAAACCAGAACAAATTGTGCTGAATACTGAACCAACTCATCTAACCATATCACTGGTGGCAAAAGTAACGGGTGGTCTTTTTAAGTCATATGTTATCTAGATACATTGGATATGGGACTGACCATGGTGGTGGAAAGTTACTGATAGCCACTCACTTGGGAGTGGCCAAATTGTTTCATAGGGAAGTCTAAGTAGCTCACTATTACTAGAAGTATGTCCCGGGTAATAGCTTTACCGGAACCCATCGTCAGCTAGCTAGAGTGTGAAGATGACACGAATGATCAGCCTGATTGGTTATGCGACCACTGATACATCTCAGGTTGAATAGGTGACCCTGTCGACCACGCTCTTCAAACTAGCGGACATATTTTGTTGTCCTTTGAAGGATGTTGAGCCAACACTACAAGCCAATGGGAGATCGAAAGTAAAGAAAAGAAAATACTGTTTCAATACACTGCATTCTTTTCAGTTAATGTATAACAAATTTATGATTCAAGCTTACAAGAACAGGAACATTTTTCTAATTGATTTGATGAGATTGTATTCAGACAATGGACAACAGGGACAGGAAATATCGAGGACTAAATTAGTTTTACTTATGGGGAGGCACTTGAGAAAAAGTGACATAAGCCGGGTAGGCAGGTCAGTACTTGACACAGTGGGGGAGACAGGAAAGTATTTGGATCAAAATGCAAATACACCCTGTAGCAAATTTATATTTTTTAATACGATTATTTTAAATATTAATAAACGGTGCGGAGGGAGGGTGGCGCCGTTGGAATTATCGATTGTGCGGATTTGTCAGTCACGATGTCCCAGTGGTCGAGTCAACATCGTGCATTTTTTGGGAGAAATGATTCTTACGTAAATGCTCGTCGACAATTTTGTTCAAAGCTCGGTATTCGGCGAATAAGTGATGGTCCGAGTGTAAATTTAATACGTTTGTGGGTGCAGAAATTCCGCGCAACTGCTTCGGCTATGAATGTCCCACGGCCAGGGCCCAGTCGATCTTCAAGAACTCCCGAAAACATTGAACTGGTTGAAAGCAGTTTACCTGAAAATCCGCGACTTTCAATACGGAAAAGAGCAGCCTCATTTGGACTTCCAAGAGCGATTATTCATGAAATTTTAAAAATGGATCTGAAGTTCCATTCTTTTAAAATTCAAATCATTCAAGTCCTGAAAGAAAGTGACTTTGATTTACGCAAACATTTTGTTGAAACGATGTTGGAGCATTTTCGCACAGTAAATCCAATTTTTTGGAGCGACAAGACCTGAAAGAAAGTGACTTTGATTTACGCAAACATTTTGTTGAAACGATGTTGGAGCATTTTCGCACAGTAAATCCAATTTTTTGGAGCGACGAGGCTCATTTTCACTTAAACGGCCACGTCAATAAGCAAAACTGCCGTTGCTGGTCCCCAAGAACCCGGGTAACTGGTCCCCAAGAACTCAGGGTAACTGTTTGGCGTGCAGTCGATCTTCAAGGACTCCCGAAAACATTGAACTGGTTGAAAGCAGTTTACCTGAAAATCCGCGACTTTCAATACGGAAAAGAGCACCCTCATTGGGACTTCCAAGAGCGATTATTCATGAAATTTTAAAAAAGGATCTGAAGTTCCATTCTTTTAAAATTCAAATCATTCAAGACCTGAAAGAAAGTGACTTTGATTTACGCAAACATTTTGTTGTAACGATGTTGGAGCATTTTCGCACAGTAAATCCAATTTTTTGGAGCGACGAGGCTCATTTTCACTTAAAAGCCACGCCAACAAGCAAAACTGCCATTACTGGTCTCCACGAACCCGCAACCCTCGATTGAAACATCAAAAACCATTGCATTGCCCCAGGGTAACTGTTTGGTGTGCCTTATCCACGCATGAGATAATTGGACCATATTTTTCGAAAGTTCTTGAGGTCATCTGGATGACATACTCTTTAAAAAATAAATTCCGCATTTCCATTCTATCGTTCAATGCTCTTAATAAAACTTTGTGTCATTTATTATGTTTTTTATTTAAGTTTGTTTTTTATTAAGTGCTGATAAATGTGGAAAAATAGTGGCAATATAATAGAGACCCGACGAGCAGCTTGCAGAGTGGGAACAACAGTCTAATATAAATTGTACAAAAGGGGAATATTTAATTTGACGGAGAAGAACAAACTGACTAACAGGGTCGTCACACCCCCAGGATATACGGTCTCCCCAAAATCCACAAACATGGGAACCCTCTGAGACCAATTTGATCAAGAATTAACTCACCGGGTTATGAACTTATGAACATGGTCAGTATACTGAATAATTTGACGAAGGACTCCAGATATAACATTAAGGATGCGATTGATTTCAAGTCGAAAATTGACAATATCGAAATATATGATGTCAAAATATTAGTCTCATTCGACGTATTGCCCCTGTTCTGAAGTATACCCAACCATTTGGCCATCAAGACGATAGGGGACAATTAAAGTATATTGTAAAAATTTATGAAAATACCACAAGACCTGTTCTTTGAATTGCTGAAATTTTGCTTGAAAAAGACGAAGTATTTCAAAAATGGGGAAATATTCTATGAGCAAGACAAGGTTCACCAGCTTCACCAGTAATAGCTGACATAATAATGGAGGAGTTACTTGATGAATCTTTAACGATGTTGGAAGTGCAGCCCAAAATCTTGATAAAGTATGTGGGCGACTGATTTGTTGTGACAAAGAGGACTGAAGCTTCGAAAACACTTAAGACTCTAAACACATACACTGGACGGATAGAATTTTTACGATGGAACTGGAGGCGGCCAACAGTCTACAATACCTGGACTCGGTAGTAATTCGACAAGGTAACTTGCTCGATCTTGCTTGGTATCAGAAGACCACAGCTTCGGGAAGATTAGTAAACTTTAACTCAGAGCACCCCAAACGTATTATTATAAACACAGCGACAAATTTCATCAATAGCGACAAGGAGTTTCACACGCAGCTTAAATGTAGAATAACGGAAATTCTTGGGAAAATAATCTTCCATTCAGTACTGTAAAAGATTTACTAAATTGAATAGACAACAATTTATGATAACAGGACAAGATCGTAGGACGAGACCCTACCAAAACTGTGCCACTCGCTGACATATTACTTTACTTTTATTGACTATTTTGCAATATCATGAGGACAGATGTCTTACACATATTAATTAAACAAACAATTAAATAAATTCAACTAATTTTAAAATATTTCTCCAACTGGTGCCATCCTTCGCATTTTTTCGCCAGTTGGTAACAACAAGGCTACGGAGGGTTTCTCCGGCCTGGTCTTTCCATCGGAGTCTTGGTCGTCCTCTTTTCCTGCTTCCAATGGGTACGTTATCGAAAACCTCTCTCACTGGCTCATCTTCATCCATTGCGATAACATGACCTAGCCAACTCAGCTGGCCTAATTTGATTCGCCTAGTTATGTGCACGTCAGAATAAAAATTATATAGCTCTTGCTTCCAATGACGTCGATACTCGCCCTTTTCTGTAACAGGACCATATAATTTACGGAGATTTTTTCTTTCGTATACTCCCAGATGAGTTTCATTCACCCAAATTTCGGAGCCATATACCAGGACAGGTAAAATGACAGTCTGGTATAGCCGGACGTTTACTCGAGAGAGGATTTTATATCCAAAGTGCTTGCTTAGTTCAAAATAGCATATATTTGCAAGCACAATTCTCCTATTTATCTCCAGTATGACGTTGTTATCATTTACACGACGGGTCCATGTTAGATAAATTCATCTATCACTTCAAAATTAAATCGCTTGGCGACCTTCAAGTGTGGACCAAGTCGAGAGGATTGTCTAGTCGTTGACACCATCAATTTTGTCTTGCCCTCATTAACAGCAAGACCCACCTTCGCTGATTCTTTTTCGATTCTTGATAATACTGCATTAACCTCTCGCGAATTTCGCCCATGATGTCTACGTCGTCAGCATACGTCAGCAATATATGGCTTTTCGTGTTAATGGTCTTGGTCTTTTTCTTAATTACTGCAGCTTGCCTCAATATAATCTCCATTAAGATGTTGAAGAGATTGCACGAGAGTCTGTCGCCTTGTCTCTGTCCTCGCTTAGTGCAGAATGGTTTGGTGAGGATTTTTCCCACCTCCATTGCTGATTTGATGTTGGTTAGCGTCATTCTACAGATGTGAATCAGTTTTGCCGGAATCCCAAGCTCAGACATGGCTTCGTACAATTTTCCCCCATTTGGGTCTATCGAAAGCAGCTTTACAATCGACAAAAATATGGCATGTATCGATTTGCTTTTCGTGGGTCTTTCCCAGGATTTGGCGTAGCGTCAATATTTGGTTAGTGGTGGACTTGCCTGGTCTAAAATCACCCGGATAAGGTCCAATCAGGTTTTCAACAATTGGTTTTAGTGTCAGGACAAGACTTTATACGCGATGGATAAAAGACTGATACCGCGGTAGTTGGAACAGACACATGCATCGCCCTTTTTGAATACAATACAATACACTGAGACTCTAATCGTCAGGCATAGATTTAACGTGTGCTGTGAATGAGCGGTACAAGAGGCTGAGAAGGGAGGAAATCCAATTATTTAGAAGGAAAAAATGGCAGTGGGAGCAGAAAGAGAGTGAACAGACCGAAATGTGCAAGATGCAGAATGAATACCGAAATTTTTTCCAGAGGGTAAGAAGATAGGATAACGGGTTGAGTATTGGACTGTCCTCCTGCAAGGAATCTGGTTAATCACAAGCAGTGTGTGCTGAAAATGTGGAGAGACCACTTTTCAGCACTACTTCACTTAGATTCTTCCACTGAGGATCAGGAGGAAATGCTTGTGGGAGACTGTGTATATTGTAAGCAAACCCAACACCACGCCCCCCCCCCCCCGCAAGCCAAGGCGGGATTAGAACGTCAATCTCCCGGCTTAAGAATAATGAAGTCGCTGGTGTGGATGGGCTACCAGCTGAACGTCATCCTATATGTATCAATTTATATGCTGTATATGTTTGGGGGAATCTATGCCTGCTCGCTGAGATATATACCTGGATATTCCGGAGGACTAGAGCATTCCGGTATCTATGTCAATGGGTCATATGAGTTGGCATTGGAATCGCGCAATACTCTGAGTGGATTATTCAGCCGAACGGAAGAGGACAAATCAAAATGTAGCATATGGGATAAAGTGCAATGGTGACGCGACTGACGTACGCCAAAATGTATTCGTCGGCAGTACAATGACGAAATTGAAGACTCGACTATTGCCCCACAAATCGGATGTAAGGCCTACCTATAAGCTTATAGAACGAAAAAACGTATTAGTAGTCCACTGTGCCACGACGGGCCATACCTCTAACTTTGATAAGGTTGAAATTTTGGCGGAGGAGAACAAATACATTCTCGAAGTGCTGCACATAATTGACGTTCCGTCATGGAAAATACTCAAGTACGAGAATGATATTGACCGATGCACTCAAATATATCGACACACGGGGAAGGAACACAGGATGGGGGGGGGAGAACTTTAGTTAAGGAAAGCTTGCAGACTAAATGGAACATCACTCTTCTTTTTGATGTTTTATAATACATGCAATTATTGTCACATGCTGAAAAATCTGTCGTTTTTTGTTGTTTGGATGAAAATATGATATGTGTTTGGAGCTTGTCGCAAATATAATATACTTGTGCCCAAACCCATTGTGTTTGCTATTCAATATTACATGTTTGAGACACAATGATTAATGTGTTATAACATATGTGTTTGCGACCCAAATATATCTATGTTTGTGATACAAATACAACCGTGTTTGCTGCACTGTTTATGCTCGCTCAAGAGAATAAAAGAGGCGGAACGAGTAAGTATATCTTGTAAGTGTGTATCTGTATTTTTGCATTATTCTCTCAGTGAGAATATATCCCTGCAGAATATGTTTGGGAAAATATGTTACAGAGTCCGTTTTTTTCAGCGTGCAATTGTTGTAGTGGTCAATATGGTATTAATGCCAACAATTTGCGTATCTAGAACCCTGAGGATGATTGCTAATCGAAATGCTCGATAAGCGAAATCTTGGGAATATCTAATAAATCTTGAAAACAGTCAAATCCGCTGGTGTTTTCATTTTTTGACCTCAAGCCGAACCAAATACACACGGCCAAAATAAAGGTCAACAATCAACATCATAAGAAAAAGAAAATAAGTTTAGTTAATTTTATTTAATCTTTTGAATTATACTTGTAATTGGACCACCCTATATTGCCGAAAAGCATTCCAACATGTTAAATGTTGAAATATTCAGATTATATTCCTTAGCATTACTCGTATTTCGTCACTGCACTATGACCGGTAAATTAAATCGAAATTACCCCAAAGCCAAGACCATTAATTTGATGGTTCTATTGCCGTAAAAATTAATGCAAATTTTATGTAAATTTGCTGAATTAAATAAACAATTTCAATGAAAACAATAATGTTCGAAGTACTAAGGCTTAATTTAATTAGCCATATTTTGTTGGCCCTGAAAGATATTGGCAATATCCACAACGCCCCGATACAAAAGACACAGAAAACTATGACAAAACAAATGGCTAGGCATAATGTTGTACTGACGTTATGTTACGTATGGTAAGGGCAGACAACTGGGTACACTACACTAATGGGCAGATGTATTAAAACCCATATAATTGATCACAGTACATTAATCGTGATGTACGTATAGGCAAAATTTGTCTGGCTTTTACAAACAGCAGCACAAACATATACTACACTAAAGTGTTAAAGAGAAAACAACAATTGCGTTGGATTTATTTTATTTATTTCATTTCGTTTTTTCATCTGTCTGCTATCAAATATTTTGCAATATAAAGTACACAATTTTGTTGTAGTTTTTATTTATTATTAGCCAAAAATTGTAAGCAACAAAAATTATACATAGTATAGCATTTCGCTGTTTGTTGAAAAAAAAAAGTCAAAAGGCTTCAAAAGACATAAAGATAGGCAGACATGTAACTCAAAAACAAAGTCATTGAACAAGTAATTGGGTCATTTAGGTTGCCAAAAAGTTCAAGCTTAATTATATTATTTTACTTGTTTTCTACTTGTTTAATACAAACATAGATTACAATATTATGACAATATTATTTGAATTCAAAATTGTTCACTTTATTTATGAACCAACCATTATGCGTTGGTTATGTTTATTATGAACCAACCATAATGCAAAAAAAAAAAATTATAAGAGCAACAGACGTCAAGTGTTAACTTCACACACAGCAGTGACAATAAAAGTATGTGTTTTAAGTCTTTTGTTTTTCACGCCATCATATGACAACGCAAAATTGAGTATGACAAATAAAACACTTAAACTACCAAGCAAGCAACTCTCTTTGTCTTATCGACATTTCCCACGATCTCATGAGATTCCCTTAGATAAAGTGTTGAGATTTTAAACAACAACAAAAAAGGGGAATTTCACATATTTTTTAGCACACAAAAATATCCTATTATCTAAATGCAGTTTTTACGAAATTATCATGTCTATCTACACATTTGTCTTTTCTTTCATTAATGTCGTTTTCCTCATTTTACGTTTCATAATACAAAATTGTTTAGTTCATTTTTTCTTTACTCGCATTGTCTTCATTTATCGATTGCCATCAATTTGGTTCGTTTCTTAAGTCTTTTGTTTGCTGTTTTCTTTTTTTCCACTCCACAACAGAAAAATTGTTACATTTCTTTTATTTTTATATCTGTTTTGTTGCTCTGTACAAGTTTCCTAATTCCTTGAGTCATACCAAATTTGAAGTGCATCGAATCTTTGAAGCAACACTCAATATGGATGCAAGAAAATTCCAAGTTTTATAAATTGAATTGGATAGAAAAGTTCGTGTAAAAAAATTGGCGATAGAGGTCGCATATTTGCCATACTACACTTACAAACAAGTTCGGTTGAGGCAAACGAATTAGCGGTAACATAATTTAGAGGAGGTAAGAAAAATCAAAAATATTCGGTTGCAACAACGGTCAATTTTGTTGCCTAAACTGAATCAACAAACAAAGTCATTGAACAAGTAATTGGGTCATTTAGGTTGCCAAAAAGTTCAAGCTTAATTATATTATTTTACTTGTTTTCTACAATAATTTCAACAGTAATTATTAACTAATCGGCATAGCAAGGAAAACATGTTATTAAATGCATTTTACTGCTTAATAGTGTTATAGTATTCTCATTTAAGAAACAAGCAGACAAATTCAGTTACGACAATCTCATCTACAGAATATTTTTGTTGCCACAACCGATTATTTAAGATTCAGTTGTGATAACTATATTTGTTGGTTGTCATGGCCGAATTGTTGGTTAACGAGTTTAGGGTAACCGACATATACGGTTGCCACAACCGAAATGTTTTGTAAACCCAAAAGTCCCATCTGACTTTTATTGTCTTTCAAGTGGTAAATCTATCACACCATTTAGCAATATAAACGCAATTAATAAAAACTGTTTTATCTCTTATTGAACAATTATTTTTGGAACGAAGTTCCTTATCGCACGTTGTGGGATGGGGGCTAAATTGAAAAAAATTAAACAACTTTTTTTTAACATTATTATGCTACAACTCAGTATTGTCAACTATATTTGGTACTTTTGCTTTGGTTTGTGTCTAGACTAACATATGTTGGGAAATTTCTTGTTTTATCGTAAGTTTTCTAGGTGTAGCCTGTAACCAACGTTTAGTATATATTATAGTGTTGAACGCAATAAAAAGTAAATTTAGAAAAGCCATAGTGAAAGAAGTTTAAAAAAGAAAACTTTCTTAAATAAGTGCCTTTTCTTAAAAGAAGTAAATTTTCTGAAAAAAAATACCTATTCATGTTCTTACAAAGTACCTTTTCTCAAAAAAAAACCTTATCTTAAAGAAGTACCTTTGCTTAACATTACATACATACATGGTTTCCCATTACATCCCATGAAGGGACCGGGGAGAACTTCTCACAATCACTGCGCTGTGCGCTTTTCAGTTTTCACTCGCTGATTGGGACCTACAGTTGTACACCGATTCCGAACGGTATTTTGAGAAGCTGTTTAATGGCTATATACTCGATAGTGTCGCCGTCACTATGCGAGGTGACCGCCGCCGAAAGAAATTTTTTTTTTTTGAAGGTGGTCAGAGCAGGGTTCAAACCCAGGATCTCGTGTACAAGAGCCGCGCACACTAACCATTGCACCACCGACGCAAAGAAAATGTACGCTCGTAATTTGCAACAATTCAACGAATAGCGAGCACTGGTTGACGATTATTACGACCATAAAATGGCAAAAGCGCACGAAAAATTGCAATTGGAGAACGATTATTTTGATCATTATTTTGATTATTTGAAAATTGTGAATATTGAACAAAATGAAAAGAAGACAAATCATGACATATTACAAATGACCGAAACTTTACTTAGAAATCATACCATTCAAATTGGAAACACCAGTGTGACAATGATGAAGTATATTAAATTTTTTCGTAAATTTTGTAAAAAAAAATTTTAAAAAATTAATGACGCCCTTTAAAAGACGGTTAAATTCGTAGCAATTTTTTGAAAGCAAAATTTTAATTTGCTCTTACTGTTCCAGAGTTATACAATTTTAAAGCTTTTTAGCCATTGTATGAAACTAAGAATATTATAAACTGTTTGCCACTTTTGCATCGTATTTGACATCTGTGACATCTATGCAATGGCTTTCGATGAAAGCACGCATAGGAAAGAAATGTTGTGACATTGATGGTTATGGTAAAGTATGTATTGTGGATGTTTTGGCACAAGTAGGAGTGTTGAGACAATTCTCGCTAAGATGAGTTTTGTTTATCCTTATAATGCGCGATGACATACCTACATACTTGTGGAGAAGGGAGCTGAAGATATGCCTTGATGGGCATTGAAATAGCTATATTCCCAACCATTCACCATAATAATCAATTTCACATACATATTTCTTTTTAATATTTTCTATTAAAATGTACTTTTTCGTAGAAAAAGTTCTTTTTAATAGTGATTGCTCTTGAACCGAACAATTATTCAATTACAATATAAATTCATACTTCTCAAACTCTAGGCAGCTTACCACTCATAGCCGAGAAAAAAATACAAATCCTTATATGGGAATTTCCACTATGTAGCATCACGTCACCGTAGTAAATTGTTTACATTTTAGGACCATGAAGTTCGATTGTTTTCTATTCTTGTACTAAATACAGAATGTAAGAAGCTCTATATTTAATAACAACTGAGAAAACAATCTAACTAACTGGTCTTAAAAAATAAGCACTTAACGAGGGTGACGTGATGTGAGAAAAAGGTGAACCTTTCTGGGGAAATGCCCATATTTTATTTCTCGGGGATCTTGTGATGCAGCTCTATGCCCTGCAATAAACTCTGAAAATCTGTTTCAGAAGTTGTGACGTTGATGCCACCGTAAAGCCAAGGCCACACCACGTTCTGCGACATCATTTACCACTTGCCATTGATGAACTGTATTCTTTGCGTCGTGACATGCAAATGGGTTGGTTCCCAATTTTTTTGGATCTATCATTAGAAATGCTGCAGTCTTCAAAAAAGGTAAGCCTGAGTTTTGAATTGAAATTTTGAGTTTTTTTTCCAGTTTGAGGCATGTCTTCTGTTAAATCTGGATGCCAATGTAACTTGTTTGTAGCATGTCGCAAATATGGTATTCTTGTGTCGAAACATATTGCGTTTGCAAATCTATATTACATGTTGGAGTCACAATGGCTAATAAGCTTTGTTTGTTGAAAACTGCTGAAAACAAAAATGTGACAGATAACAAAAAATTACATGAGGTGTCAGGGGACACCCGGTTGGAACGAAGTTCCTTCGCCATATATTATGTACTAGTTAGTTCCAATACACCTAAGGCGCCCGTTGAAAAATACGATAATTTAAATGGATCTTTAGGAAAATATACTTTTTGTAAAATGTTAAACTTTTGAAATTTTCTATTTATTGAATGTATTTTTTTAAAAAAAAGTATATATATGAATATGTTTGTAAGAATATGTATTATATATTACCGAAAAGGCCCTTTCTTTAATTAGAGGTACTTTTTTAATAAAAACCTAATTTTTTTTTTTAAGAAAAGCTAAAATTTTTCATAAGAACTGTTTTCTGTAAGAAAAAGCCTAAGAGTATGAATTTTTTACAAAGAAGTACTTTTTTAAGAACAGGTACTTTTTAAAGAAGTGATACTCTTTTTAGGAAAAGGTAATTTTTTTAAGAAAATTTATATATTTTCAGAAAAGCTACTTATCTCAAGAATAGAAAAGAAAAGGTATTATTTTATTTTTAAGAAAAGGTACTTTTAAGAAAATGCATTTTTGTTAGAAAATGTTTTCTTTTTAAGAGAAAGTATTTTTTTTTTGAAAAAAAAAACTTTTTTTTACGAACGAACATGTACAGTTTTAACAGTAGGTACTTATCTCAAGAAAATTTATAATGTTTTATAAAAAAGGTAGCTACTCTTTAAAGAAAATGTGGTTTTTTAAGAAAAGGCAATTTGTTGAAAGAAATGAACTTTTTTAAGACATGAGGAAAAGAAGAACATGGTGGAAAAATTCTCTCTGTTCTAGTTGTTGTAATTGTAGGCTGTTCAGTGATGTTGATACTTAGGGATCTTCGATCGATACTAATTCGCATATGTGAATTGCAGAGTTGAGTTTGTATATATACGATTGATGATCAACCGATGCTATCAATTCAGGCACAGTAGTTAGGCATCTGATGATGAACTTGTCACGGAGTTCGAAACTAGTCATGCCAGAGAGTGTGTGTTGAAACTGAATTGTCTATTATTTCCAACAAAAACCAACAATTTTTCAATTCGAAAAATATTCATGACTTGTAAGCTTGTAAATAGTATGAATTTCTCATACATTATTATTAAAAAATTACTTTTTTAAGAAAGGTACTTTTTGTAAGAAAACTTACTTTTTTAAGCAAAGGTACTTCTTTAAGATAAGGTATTTTTTTAAGAAAAGGTACATTGTTTAAGAATACCAATAGGTCTTTTTTTTTTGAGAAACTTTACTTATTTTAAGAAAACGCACTTACTTAAGAATGTGTTATTTTTTTTAAACTTCTTTCACTTTGGCTTTTCTAAATTTACTTTTTATTCGGTTCAAAATTACAACATGTAATAAACAGGCTCCATCTACAAAATTCCCCATTAAACAAGAAATATGTTAGTCTAGACACAAAACCAAAAGCACGAGTGTAAGAGTAAGTGTGCTACCAAATGTAATCCCATGTTTAGGGTTATATTTCATGGATTTGCCAGTCTTGCACTTTGGCTTTTCTAAATTTACTTTTTATTGGGTTCAAAACTACAATATGTAATACACAGGCGCCACCTAGAAAACTTACCTTTAAACAAAATCGAACCAAAAGTACACAATATGGTTGATAATAATGGGTCGTAATAAAGTAGTTAAAAAAAAGTTGTTTGACATTTTTTCATTTAGCCCCCATCCCGCAACGTGCGATAAGGAACTTCGTTCCAAAAAAAAAAAAAAAAAAACGCAGCAGATTTTCAATTCATGAAAGCAATGCTTGTAAATATATACATGGTTCCTGCAATATGTTTTTGGGGCCATTTGCCGCGTGTAATTCTTTGGCATTACTTGACGCATGTAGGTGATTTCATTAATGACATATTTAAAGCAAATACGATGCAAAAGTGGCAAAACCCTTTCTAATATTTATAGTTTCATATAATGGGTATAAAGCTTTAAAAGGGTATAACTCAGAAACAGTAACAGCAAATTCAAATTTTTTTTACAAAATTGTTTGTGAATTGTCACACTTTTAAACTGCATCATTACTTTTGTAAAATTTCATAAACATTTTAAGAGTTATAAAGCGTTATTTACAAAATTTGTGCAAAATTTTCGAATAAATATTGAGCTAAATTATAGCCAAAAAAAATTATAGCCAAAACTGATGGTTTATGCAAATGCAAAGTTAGGACGTTTTGCTTTAAAAATATTTTCTTACAAACTAAACTAAACTAAACACACTCACTGGCATGACTAGTTTCGAACTCGAAAGTTCATCATCAGATGCCTAACTACTGTGCCTGAATTGATACCATCGGTTGATCATCAATCGTATATATACAAACTCAATTCTGCAATTCACATGTGCGAATTAGTATCGATCGAAGATCCCTAAGTATCAACATCACTGAACAGCCTACAATTACAACAACTAGAACAGAGAGAATTTTTCCACCATGTTCTTCTTTTTCTTATGCGTTCTCGCACTGTTGCAGTGCTTTGAGGTGAGTTTTTAATCTATATCACAGAGTTGTATTTTTCCGTGGTGTAGCATTTTTGAAGACCGAGCTAGTGTAAGATACGTTTATTTGAATTTGAATTTTTATGACCGATTTTTGTTAGTTTTTTGTTAATGTATGAGAACATCATACCACAAGCTTACAAGTCATGCACATTTTTCTAATTGAAAATTGGTTGGTTTTTTGTTGGAAAAAAAGAACATGGTGGAAAAATTCTCTCGGTTCTTGTTGTTGGAGTTATATGCCTTTCAGTGATGTTGATACTTAGGGATCGTCGATCGACACTAATTCACTCATCTGAATTCCCGAATTGAGTTTGTAACAGGTGGCGCAAAAGTAATCCTCCTATCAGAAAATGCTATAAATTTTGCGATTGGCCCCTAATGTCAGTTCTGTTTTGACATTTGTGTAGTAAACACATGAGAATTACACGTTAATAAACAATGTTACGCTACACTGCTCCAGAACGCGGAATATTGCTGACTATTTATTTGACCAATAATCGGTCGGTGACTTTGGCACAACGTGAATTTCGTCGCAGATTTCCTGGCCGTCCAACGTCTACTGGTGAAACACTGCGACGTTTAGCCGCTCGCCTCGAAGAGACTGGCACAACACGAGATGCTGCCAGGCGTGGCAGACCACGGAGTAGCCGTTCTGCAGAGAATATTGCTGCTGTAGCCGAGGATGTCATGGATGCGCCGTCGACATCGACCAGACGACGTGCCACGCAAATGGGTATCAGTCGACGGTCTTTACAGCGAATTTTGGTACAAGATTTGAAGATGTTTCCGTACAAAGTCCAGACGGTGCATCAGCTGTTAGCTGCTGACCGCCAATTGCGTCTAACATACGCTCAAGCCATCCTTAATCACCACCAAGAGGAAGATGATTTGCACTGGCCAGCAAGATCGCCTGATTTGACCGCTCCAGACTTCTTTTTGTGGGGCTTTTTGAAGTCGCGGGTTTATGTCAACAAGCCTCAGACTCTTGCAGCTCTTAAAGACAATATCCGTCAAGAATGTGAGGACGTATCGCCGGAAGTTTTGGCCAAAGTGATGGAAAATGCAATAAAATGGGCTCAAATGACAATCAACTGTGGCGGCGGCCATTTACATGACATCATATTCTCGACTGGATGTAAAAAAAATTAAAAGACCAAATAAAAATAATCCACAAGAAGAATCAAAGTTTTTAATTTTTTTTTTTAAATTACAGCCAAAAAACATCGGAAGTTTACTTTTGCGTCACCTGTTATATTATCGACTGATGATCAACCTATGATATCAATTCAGGCTCAAGTCATTCCAGTGAGTGTGCTTAAATGAATTGTCTATTATTTCCAACAAAAAACAACAATTTTTCAATAAGAAAAATGTTCTTGACTTGCAACCTTGTAGTGTGAATTTCTCCTACATTAACTAAAAACTTACAAACTAAGAAAATGGTTGTTACTAATCAAGTTTTAAATAAAATTCAATAAAAAACTTCCGGAACCCCCGATTTTTTGGGGGTAATTCGACTGACCTCTTCCGAAAAATCTAAAAAAAAAATCTCAAAAAAACTTTACCCCATAAGCTTTCAAATAAAGCTTGGGCAAAAATAAGTTTTCATTGATGGGATATCGTAATGTATATATTTAACGATGAATATGTTTCCCTACATCGGTGTATATGTTACATTACTGCTATGTATATATTTAACTCCTGAGATGAATATATATCACTGCAAGTTTAAAGTGTTTTAAAATCAACAAGGTCCAATATTTTTGCATATCGTTTCTATTAGTAATGGAAAACAACTTAAATTATGCATCTGTCCCGTCTGACACGGCAGAAACACATACTCTAACTTCAATTTTGTTCAATTACATTTTCGCCGCTTTCCCTCTCTATTCTACGAAAACCTCTGCCATCATTGTGCTTAACCGTCTGTATCGATTGCCAAGTACCCACATAATATCGATATTTAACAACACCTAAAAAACAACTGCGTCAAACCGCCACACCATGGACAACAATTGATATCACCAAAACAACTAATTATAGAATTACCTAACATAATACACTCTTCTATGAACACAATTTTTGTTTAAATATAAATCTTAAGGTCAACGTTAGGATTAGACCGCACCTTGACTTTATAACACATTTGCTTATAACCTTAGTCCTGTAAGCGATATAGTGCCATCAATTATTATTCCAAAGGTCACAAGTAATCTAATGAGTCTTATAAATATCGAATGTGAAATAAATAAAGTTTAAACATAATCAATTCTTTAACTCCACATGATATTTTTAAATTTAGCTGACCCTCAAGAAACGTTGCCGAAATGAAATCGAAGCTGCGAATTGAAATTGAAGTTTTGAATTGGTGCGGGTTTATAGGTCTGCAGTTTCCCACCCACAAAGTCACACAATGAGATGTTATTATTCATTGAAATGTTATGATTCATTATTTTTATTATAATTTATATTCAGCATGAGACTACGGATATTCTGCACTGACCCATTAGAGTTTTGCAATTAAAAATTAACAATTTACATTAGATTTCAAATTTGAATTTGAAATCATGAGGAATTTTGCCAAACTGTTGATTGAATGTCAGTTATTTCAAATGTTATTGTGTTTCTATCCAAAAAAAAATGCGTAGTTTTTCTTCCGAATTCCTTTAATACAGGTACAAATATGGAATTTAAAGTAGAAAAATTATAATTCATAATGCACAGCATTTTTTTTTTTTTTGGATTCGCAAAACCTTGAAAATATGTTACGTACAGTAATGCGAACACTTTAAATTCAGAACAGATATTTAACATAATTATAATCAAATTTTGTTATTTCAATCAGATTTATTAAACTTTTTCCAATGAAGGTAACAGTAACCCAGACAACAAATTTCTGTATGCTCATAAATTCTGTCACTTACACACAGAGAAGAGATTCGTTGTCACAAATGTATTTACAGCCGACTAAAATTTGGCGGTTACTTAGACTATCACATTAATAATTGTGTTCCGTACCACCAAAATGTTGTGCATATCAATTGATTTGTAATTCAGTTTTGGTTGCAAGAGCTGAAATATTTAGTTGAGGCCACAGCAACAAGAAATAAATGTGATCTGTCAATCGAGTTTTAGTTCTAGCAATCAAATTATCCTGTAGTGGTGAATATTCTATTAGTTGGATCGATAAGAAATGTGAAACCTAATTCAGTTGTACCAAATAATATATTGGAATGCTCAACTAATTACTTGAATTTGATGGCTGGCTGATAATGGTTTATAGAAAAAAACTAAAATAAATAATTTTTTATTGAAATTGTGTATTATTTCTTTATATACTAACAAAATTGTATTTATTTTTAACCGGGGTTCATATTCCATTTTTTATCGAAAATATGAAAAAATTAGAAAAAATTTCTGTATCTGGGAAACGGAGCATCGAATCGAAAAAAGAAAAAATTTTTGCGGATTTCTAAGGGGTTTCCATAAAGTGATCCAATTCATATGGATTTTTGGAACGAACTTCCTTATCGTACGATGCGAGATGGGGGCTAAATGAAAAAAAAAGTTAAACAACTTTTGTTTTAACACTATTATGCTACAAACCACTATTATCAACCATATTGTTTAATTTTGCTTTGGTTTGTGTCTAGACTAACTATATGTCTCACATATGTTGGGCAATTTCATGTTTAATGGGAAGTTTTCTAGGTGGCGCCTGTAACCAATATTTGGTATATATTGTAGTTTTGACCCCAACAAAAAGTTAATTTAGAAAAGCCAAAGTGAAAGAAGTTTAAAAAAAAAAACTTTCTTAAATAAGTGTCTTCTAAATTTTCTCAAAAAACAAATACCAATTCATACTCTTCAACAAAATACATTTTCTTAACAAAATACCTTAACTTAAACAAGAACCTTTGCTTAAACAAAGAAAATTTTCATATAAAAAGTAACTTTTCTGAAAAAAATAATTTTTTTAATAACTACCTTTTCTTAAAAAAAAGTAAATTTTCTTACCACAAATTGCGTTTTCTTAAAAAAACTACCTTTTCTTTAAAGAGTACCTTTTTTGTGAAACAAAATAACTTTTCTTGAGATAAGTAAAAATGTACTTATTCTTGAAAAAAAGGACCAATTCTAAAAAAAATCCCATTTCTTAAAAAAACCTATTCTTAAAAAAAAATACCTTCTCTTAAAAAATACATTTTCTTACAAAAATTTCTTTGCTTAAAAGTACATTTTCTTAAAAATAAAATAATACCTTTTCTTTTCTTTTCTTGAGAAAAGTAGCTTTTCTGAAAATAAGTAAATTTTGATAAAAAAATAACCTTTTCCTAAAAAGAATACCACCTCATTAAAAAGTACCTGTTCTCAAAAAAAGTACTTATTTGTAAAAAATTTATACTCTTATGGCTTTTTCTTACAAAAAGTAATTCTTCTTAAAAATAGTACCGTTTCTTAAAAAAACATTAGCTTTCAATAAAAGAAGTACCTCTCTATAAAAAAGGACTTCTTCGGGAAAATATAATAGATATAACTACAAAAAGGACCTAAAAATATCCTTTTAAAAAAAATACATTCTAAACAAAAATAATTTCTTCAAAAAAAGTTTATCATTTTACAAAAAGTATCTTTTCTTAAAGATCCATTTAATAAAGTATCATATTTTTCAACGGGTGCCTTAGGCGTGTTGGAACTAACTAGTACATAATATATAGCGAAAGGAACTTCGTTCCAACCGGGTGTCCCCTGACACCACATGCTATTTTTTTTTAATTAACAAAAAAAGAAAATCGCCTAAACAAAATAATGGCTATAACTCGGAAACGGAGCGTCTAATCGCAAAAATAATAAATTTTTTACCCCCACAGGAGACTGTAACAAATAGATGTCTTTAGACAGCATCACTCTTTATAAAACGCAAAAACTAAAATGTTTCGAATAAAAATCTCTAAAATGCCATTATATCTATGTAACGGGTTGTTCAACAGAGACGCTACATAAGTAAATCGACGCCATATTTTTCCCCGCTCTTTTGACATTTCTCTTCGGTAAGGTTTGCCATTTCATCATGGAAAGATATACGAGCCAACAACTAGTCGAAATTATTAAAATTTACTACCGAAATTTGCAGTCAGTGGCCTCAACTTTAAGAGCGCTACGTCCAATTTATGGTCGTCATAATCGTCCTACCAGATCAACAATTGAGCGTCCAGTGGAAAAATTTGAATCCACAGGCACAGTACAAAATGTTCCCGTGCCAGTGAGACAAAGAAGTGTCCGTAGTGTCGACAATATTGCTGCCGCTGAGGCTTCAGTTCAAGAAAGCCCAAATGTGTCTCTCACATGTCGTTCTCAAGCGTTGGGCATCTCTGTGACGTCGTTGTGGCGAACGTCACGCAAAATATGCGTTATTGGTCACACAGTAATCCACACGAAATCCATGAGTCATCATTGCATCCCGAAAAAATTACGGTTTGGTGCGGTTTATGGGCCGGCGGCGTCATTGGGCCGTACTTCTTCCGTGATGATCAAGACCGGCACATTACTGTGAATGCGAATCGCTACCGTTCAATGATAACCGAATATTTTTGGCCCCAATTGGATAATATGGACTTGGACGACATATGGTTCCAACAGGACGGCGCCACAAGCCACACAGCGAATGCCACAATCAATTTATTGGAAACCAAGTTTGGTGAACGTGTTATCTCACGAAATGGCCCAGTCGATTGGCCGCCTCGGTCGTGCGATTTGACGCCGTTAGATTATTTCCTGTGGGGCTACGTCAAGTCTATGGTCGATGCCAACAAGCCACCGACGATTGATGAACTTCGTACGAATATCGAACGTGAAATTGCAGCAGTATCGGCCGATTTATGCTTGAGAACCGTCGAAAATTGGGTTCACCATCTGGACTTCTGCAAGCGTGCCCGTGGTGGCCATGCAAAAGAAATCGAGTTCCATACATACTGGCATCGAACGTACTTTCACAGGAATAAAGAATTTCATTTTTGTAGCGCTCTTATTGAAAAACCCGTTATATCAACTGGGCTTATTCCTCTTGTCGATAAATACCCAAATTTGCGATGATTTGTTTGTAGCAACTAAAATGTAAAAAAACACAGTTACTCCAACAGAATTCGGTATTTATTGGGTTGCAGCAACCGAATTTGGTATGAATTCGGGAACAGCTACCGCAAGTAATAATAATGGATGTCCAATTGGTGTCGTGGCCGTCGGTGGTGTAATGGCTAGTGTGTGCGACTCTTTTACATGAGAACCAGGTTTCGATTCCTGCTCTGGCCACCTTACATTTCTTTTAACGACGGTCTTAAGTGATGTCGACACTATCGAGTACCTAGCCATAAAAACACTTCTCAAAATACCGTTCGGAACCGGTGTAAAACTGTAGGTCCCACTCAGTGAGTGTAAAACCTAGAAAGCGCACAGCTTACTGGTTGTGAGAAGCTCTCCCCAATCCCTTCATGGTATGTAATGGGACAACACTTTTCTTTTTATCTAATTGGTGTCTTCTAAGACGTCAGTCTTAGGCTTAAATTCGAATGAGACGGCGGAGGTAATCAAGAGTCGAATGTGGAATCGGCCTTCAATTAAATCGTCACAAACGGATACTGGTACGGTAGTTGTATACGCTGAAAAATCTTGTTTTTTTTTGGTTGTTTGGAAGCAAATATTTATAAAGTGTGTAGGGCGCTTGTCGCAAATATAATATATTTGTATCAAAACACAGTCTGCTTACTATTCAATATTACATGTTTGAGACACAATGATTAATATGTTATAATATATGTGTTTGCGACTCAAATAAGCCTGTGTTTGTGATGCAAATACAGTTGCGATTGTTGCACTGTCTATGCTTTCTCGCGAGCAAGAGAATAAAAGAGGAACAACGAGAGAGTCTATCTTGTAAGTGTGTATCTGTATTTTTGCATTATTCTCTCAGTCAGTGATTCGCAAATATTACTGAAGGTGCTTGCAAATTTTCAGTGTTTCATATTTTGGCTGATGTAGTGCCTTTTAGTTACATGTATTCAATCATCAATGGTTCATCGGCAAAAGCTCTTGATCAGTGAAAAACGAATAAACGAAGGCTTGGATGGTTAAATGGTTTGTGATGTTGCGTTGGTTTTTGTGTATGTGTTTCGTATATATGTATGTGTGATACCTAAGTGAGAAACGATTTTGAGGAAACGAAACTGGAAACAAGGAAATCGGATCGGCGGACTATTTGTGAAATAATTACAATAAAAACAACACAAGTAATTAATCCACGCATGGCTTGCATGAACTAGATTTATATTTTATGTGTGTACCAACGAATAGTGATAAACAACTCATAACTGAAACCTTCTCAAAACAAGAACGTGAGAGATTCCCATTTCATGAAAAAAATAATGCATTCAGTGCAAGTAAACGTATAATGTGACCTTTTAAATCTTTTAATTGTTTGTATTAATTATTTATAAATGTGGATTTATATTGTTAAAATTAATTATAATAATTAAAATATATATTTAAATCAAAGAATAATTCGTTTCTAAATATAATTATGTTTGGGAGGAAATAACCATATGTTTCTACGTAAGTATATGTAGGTTTGAGGGAAACAGGTGGCAGCTTCCACGTAAGTGTATGAATGTTTGGGATGAAAAACGCATGATTTCACGTAAAAGTATACATGTTTGCCAGTAAACATGATACTTTTTACATTTAAATACAAGTGATTTTGGGACTTGCAAATATATGAATGTTTGAAGTGTGTTCCAAACATATACATGGTTCCTGCAGAATATGGTCCGGGAGAATATGTTAGAGAGACCTTTTTTTTAGCATGTATGTATTGAATCCGTTTCGTCAAAAGTTTGGGCATTTGGCTAGACTTAAAGTAAGCGAATTTAATCGGTAGTGAACAGATTCGGGCTATTGTAAATTGAAGGTAAAGGTGATTAATCGTAGGTGTTCGCTTTGATTTCGGCTGCGTCTGGCGAAAGCGATGATAGTCGCAGAGGCAGGGGAATAAGACCTCAGTAGAAACAAGGAATGAAACACACGTGCAATGCTTACGAAAATGAAATAATTCGTACAAACAAAGCTGCAGGTTGCAGATTTGTAAGGTCCCTGACCGACAAGCGTTGTTCGACACCAGATATTTAGGTAAGTAAAGGTGAGATACTGCCACATCTCTGTGAAAAAGTCATGGAAAATTTCATGAAAAGAGTAATGGTCTGTGATCAGAGCCGTGGAGGCCATTTGGCGGATATTTTATTCCATACTTAATCGAAATATGTCTTCTTTACCGTCGTGGCCGTCTGTGGTGCAATGGTTAGTGTGCGCGGCTCTTGTACATGAGATCCTGGGTTCGAACCCGGCTCTGACCACCTTCAAATTTTCTTTCGGCGCCGGCCACCTCGCATAGTGATGGCGACACTATCGAGTATATAGCCATGAAAAAATTTCTCAAAATACCGTTCGGAATCGGTGTAAAACTGTAGGTCCCAACCAGTGAGTGAAAACTGGAAAGCGCACAGGTCAGTGATTGTGAGAAGTTCTCCCCAGTCCCTTAATGGGATGTAATGGGAAACCATTTATTTATTTATTTATTTATATCTTCTTTACAATGCAATAAAAAAATCACAACTATCTCAAAAACTACGTGTTTTTGTTTTAAAATGAAAAAGTGCATTCATACTGAGACACCCTTTATTAGATATTTTGGGCAATGTCACTATGCCGAAATTGACACTCCTATTCGGTTATTAAAAGGTTGGTCGGCTGTACAAAACTATAACCGTTTGTCAATGTAACTCGGACCCAATTGATGACTAAGAGTGGGTGTAGGTTTAAGTCGGTTCACCCGACTGAAAGGTCTGTACTGGCTTCCATTTTCGTAGAAATTCACGAGGTTGTCAGCTTTCAATGGCTGTCAAACACAAACTAAGTTAGCGCAACTTTCATAAAATTTGTCGATTTATAATTAACTACGAGGGAAGTTCCAAAAGTAATGGTGTTTTCAAATCGATTCGTACTGGCCCAAATACAAGTCAATTTGGCATTTTGTTAATTGTCAATTTGGCAATTTAGATGCCAAACAAAATAGGTCTGTGCGGAATTTTCTTTCTTTTGAAAACATTCAAGACTTTTGTTCTATAATTTCAAATTTCAAAAAGAAAACGTTTTCCCCAACAGCAGGGAGGTTTTGATTTTGAGCCATATAAAACAAAACTCAAAGAGTCACAATGCTGAATTCTAATTACACTGTGCGACAAATGGCAGGGGTCAGAGAGCGGCGGGGGTTCTGACTACCGGGAAAAATTATATCGGTCAAAAACAAGTTATACGTGTTCCGACGTTTCGGTGGGCCACGTCTAGGAATCGAGATATATTGATTTGAAGTTATTAAGTATAATATAGTGGAGTTTGTCACATTTGGGGCTCTTTTGTTTGGCATAACTCCAGAACGACTTGTTCGATTTTGCTGTAACATATTTAGAAAAATTAAGAATTACCATTCCTTTAAATAATTGTGATGCTGTTTCTCTACATAATCAATAATTTTGGAGTTATAAATAAATTTATGAAAAAAAATGATTTTTTGCCCAAAAAATTTAAAAAAATTTATTTTTAAAACTCATGAAAATCCAAAAGGGGGAAAAGTGTCAAGTCTTATTACTTCCACGTAAAGTCACATAACGTATGAACAAAATGCAACATAGATCATAAAAATCGATAAACGAATGAATTTAGTTTCGTTTATATGCTCATTTTATTTTCTTGCGTGGTGGTTCGCCTTGTTGTTCGGAGTCTGTATCGAATCAGGATCTGTCTTCATCTGGAAAAAAATCAATTGTGTTTAATAAGTAAGTTAACTTCAATTTTGTGACCCACCCTCGGAGGAAACTCCCATTGTGTATTCTTCATTTTTATTGTCGGGTTCGTACGTCTTTTGCCACCACCAACAAATTTCAGCCACCAGCGAATGCAGCCTTTTCCGTTTATATCGCGTTTCCATGGGCATGGCCACTTGATGGAAGCACTCGCCATATTCAACCGGCGCTCAGGCTAGCTGCTTGCTGAATTATTCGAGATGGTGATGCAGGAAGTGAATTTTGAGAGACATATTGGTCACAAGAGCGGTGTAATTGTGTGCTCGCTTACATGCCAAAAAATATTGTTCGACTTTCTTCAGTGCCCTCCACGCAAGGTTATCATTACCGACTAAAGCGTCTTTAAATTCATTTGATTTCATGTGTGCTCCCGTATATCGAGCCCATTCCGTACACCTTCCTTCAATTTTGCTTCACTGATTCGCGCGAAAATATTTTTCAAACAATGGAGATTCATATATTTATTTATAACTACAAAAATATTGATTATGTAGAGAAACAGTATATCAGTAGATTAAAGCACTTGTAATTTCGAATTTTTCTAAGTCTGTTGCAGCAAAATCGGACTAGTCATTTTAGAGTTATGTGAAACAAAAGAGCCGCAAACGTGACTGATACTTACGAATTTTAAATCGATATATCTCGATTCCTAGACGTAACCCAGCGAAACGCCGGGACACGTATAACTTACCGATATAACTTTTCCCGGTAGTCAGAATCCCTGCCGATTTTGGCAGTCGCACAGTATTATCCAAGAAAGAAACCTCAAATTGTCACATCAAAGTATGTTTAGGGTTTGACTGGTAGAGCTGTATAAAAGTTAGAAACGTTTTAGGTCCAAAAATGTAAGTCCAAACCACTGTAAAATATAATAACACACAATATTTCTAAGTATCGATGCCAAACGAGACAAAACAACATGTGTGAGTAGTGTTACAGATCTCTGTTAGTATAACAGTCCAAACAACATAACCGCCATAATCAACAAAAGACCGGAGTTGAGACAGACAACAGTGGCAGTTGGATTTAACAGATCAACAAACTGTCTGAAATTTAATTTCTTTTCAAAAAGACACACAAACTAAAGTAAAACCCCCCTCCCATGAGTTGATGGGGTGTATGGGATGGATGGCTGATTATGGTTAAATGCTGAGTATAGCAGGAGGCATGTGTGTAGATGTGTGTGTAAAGATGTGTGTGTGTGTAGATGGGTTAGTGTGTATCATGTGTATGTATATGTGTGTGGTGATGTGTTTGCGTGCGTTATATTCAGTTCTCTGTTAAAAGACATTAACTTTAAAAGCGTCTATGCTGGCGCTAACATAATCCATATTGGCTGAAATTAAAGTGGCAAATGCAAACGCCGCTGTTTGCGCTATTCGCTTTGTGTGCAGACGCAAAGCTTTATGAACAAAGCTCTTGGCAATTATATCGAAGTAACCGCAATGGAATTACAGCTTCAACAGCTGCCACACCACAATGAATGAACCACTCTTACCTACCTACCACTTAGTTACTTAGGCGGCAGACGGATTTCATACCATTCAGTTTCTTGATGAAACGCAAACGATGCAGACGCATTGAGACGGGATAATTTAACTGAACTAAAAGTACAAACCAAAACGCTGGTGAATAATTGTTGAGCAGAGATATTCGCAAAAGGAAAATGTTTGAGGAATTTTGAAATATTTCAAATTATTGATTTCAAAGATATTGAAAAAAGAAACATCCAAGACACAAAAGAAACTTCCTGTTTCCGTTTATGTTTTAAATAAGAAAAAGTGTAAAAATTTAAACAACAAAAAGAAAAGTCAAAGATCGAAATTTGTGGTAATATTTTAATATCAAAAAAAATCAAAAACAAAAGTGAAAACTGAAATAGAAATTGAAATACAAAGTGGAGGAAAAATCCAGAGAAATAACTGCCAATAAAAAGTTGTATTTAATATTTGCCGTTAATATTTAACGATTTTTCAAATCGATCCTGAGAAAGTGTTTCACTACTACACTGTGATTTGAGGTAAGTTAGCCAAAAAATAGCAAAAAACAAAAACAAAAACAAAATAAAAACCTACCACTTTTCGCAGTGAATTCCATTAAATTGCAATTTTTATTAAATTAAATGAACGTTTAAAATAGTTTTTGTTTTCAAAACTGCGTTTTTTGCCAACCATTAATTGGTAACGAAATTTTAAATTTACAACAACAACAAAATTTGAAAACAAAAAGTACATGTTACAAAAACGCTTAATAAAATGTATAGACATCATGCGATTTACAATTTCACATATAACAACAACAACAACAAATGGCAAAGCAAATAAAAACGGACAACTTTATAAGAAAATCTAAAAACAAAAAAATATAAATATATATTTGAAATAAAAAAATTCAAGCCAAGTGCATAAAAACGGCTCCACTCATTCCTATATGGCAAGACTGCATAGAGTTTTAAAAAAAAATCCACAACAAAAAAAAATATTAAAAAACGCAAGAAAGTATTGTTTTTTTATGCTCCAATTATCGAGAAATTTGTTGAAAGGTGTACTCGTATTGAGTAGTTTCGTTTGATACTGGTACTCATCTTTTTGTTTTTGGTTTCAACGCTGCCGCCGCTTGCAATGTCTTCAGTTTAACCACTTAACCAACTACTGATCGCTCTAGCATTTGCAATTGAAAGAGGAGGTTTTACTTTCATACACAAGTGTATATCATCCAGCCGAGGTGTTCAATTCGTTTTCATTTGAACGGAAAAGGCAAAGAAGTGAAAAAAACTACACATAAATGGCAGGAAAATGCTTAACGTAAAACAGAAGAAATCTAATGGAAAACAAGAAAATCGATATGTAAATATACGACAAGTGTGAAAGAGAAATTCAACAGGATGTTGTGAAATAATTCATCTGATTGGCAACTCTACACCTGTTACAGAAAGGACATGTGTGGAACTTTCTGCTCTGTGCTTAAGTGAACTCTAAAATTTGGTCACACACAGTGAAGTAAGGATACATATATTTTCAGGAGAATGGGCTGGAAGTATGTTCCAAGATAAACCCAAGCTTCCACCCCAAACCGGCTATAAAGTCATTGTCTCTTCACTAGAGTTGGGTAGTTCATGAACAATATAGTTCCTTCAGGTTCACCTGACATCACTGTGGTCACAAATCATAACAGCATATGTCTACTTTTGCAACTTTTTATGACAGCGTTTTGAGATTTGCTAATAAATCTTGTCCAATATCTTGGGAACTACACATTGGATTATTCACAAAAATTGATATAATATGCAGTACGATATATACAGCTCGATTCTCGAATAATTAAATTTGAGCATAACTCGAGTTATGCTGTTATGCCTTGCGACCACAGATAATATACCTGTTCGATACGATGAGTATGTTCACGATTTTCATGTCCGAGCACCTTACATAAACGAGGGAACGAGTAAGACACAATTGTATTGTACATTCACAGAACTAATTGTTCGAAAACATGTTGTAGCAACAACAAATTCTGCTGCTGCCATCGAATTACAGTTGCCACAAACGAATGGAGGTTGTTACGCTTGAATTTGATCCTCACAAACGATCCTCAGTTGAAACAACTTCTAATAGGATGTGAAAGCATCTACTATGGTTGTGACAACCTCTAATGTGGTTGTTAAAACATCTTTGCAGTCCTAACAACCCTCAAATGTGGGTGTGACAACCTATAATAAGGCTGCGTCAACCTCTAATGCGGTTGTGACAACCAGTATTGAGGTCGTCACGACTGAATTTATGTTGTCAGGACTGAATTTACTTCTCACAGCTAAAATTCAGTTGAACCTCTAATAAGGCTGCGACAACCTCTAATGCGGTTGTGACAACCAGTATTGAGGTCGTCACGACTGAATTAATGTTGTCAGGACTGAATTTCCTGCTCACAGCTAAAATTCAGTTGAACCAACCTCCAGTAGGTTGTGACAAGATATAATAGGTTTTGACAACCTCTACCGCGGTTGTGAAAACCTCTAATGCGATCGTGACAACCTCTAATGCGATCGTGACAACCTCTAATTCGGTTCCGACAACCAGTATTGAGGTTGTCACGACTGAAGTGAGTTTTTTGTCGCGATTGAATTTGAACCTCACAATTGAAATTCAGTTGAAATAACATCTAATATATTGTGACAACCTGCAATAGTTAGTAACAACATCTATGCGGTCGTCACAACATCGTGACAACATCCTATGCGGTTCTGAGAACCAGTATTGAGGTTGTGACAATTGGATTGAGTTTGTCACGATTGAATTCGGAACCCACAATTGAAATTTAGTTTAAATAACCTCTAATAGGTTGTGACGAATTTGAATAGGTTGTAACAACACCTATGTGGTCGTGACAACCTCAAATTCGGCTGTGACAACCAGTATTGAGGTTGACATGACAGAGTTGAGGTTGTCACGACTAAATTGAGGTTTTCAGGACTGAATTTAGTCCCCACAACAAAAATTCAGTTGACACAACCTCTAATAGGTTGTGACAACTTATAATAGGTTGTGATAACCTCTCTACGGTTACGACAACCTCTAATGCGGTTGTGATAACCGGTACTGAGGTTGTCACGACTGAATTGAGTTTGTTACGACTGAATATCGAACTCACAACTGTAATTCAGTTGAAATAACCTCTAATATCTTGTAACAACTTTTCGTAGGTAGTAACAACATCTATGCGATCGTGACAACCTCTAATGCGGTTGTCGCAACCAGTATTGAGGTTGTCACAACTAAATTGAAGCTGTCACGACTGAATATACTCCTCACAACTAAATTTCAGTTGAAACAACCTCTAGTAGGTTGTGACAAGTTATAATAGGTTGTAACAACCTCTATTGCGTTTCTGACAACCTCTAATGCGGTTGTGACAGCCAGTACTGAAGTTGTCACAACTGAATTGAGTTTGTCACGACTGAATTTGAACCCCACAACTGAAATTCAGTTGGAATAACCTCTAATAACGGGTTTTTCAATAAGAGCGATACAAAAGTTTTTTTAAATAAAAAAACCCGTTTTAGATACAATGAAATTCTTTATTCCTGTGAAAGTACGTTCGATGCCATTATGTATGGAACTCGATTTCTTTTGCATGGCCACCACGGGCACGCTTGCAGAAGTCCAGACGCTGAACCCAATTTTCGACGGTTTTCAAGCACAAATCGGCCGAAGTTCATCAATCGTCGCTGGCTTGTTGGCATAGACCATAGACTTGACGTAGCCCCACAGGAAATAATCTAACGGCGTCAAATCGCACAACCGGGGCGGCCAATCGACTGGGCCATTTCGTGAGATAACACCTTCACAAAACTTGGTTACCAATAAATTGATTGTGGCATTCGCTGTGTGGCTTGTGGCGCCGTCCTGTTGGAACCACATGTCTGTCCTCCGAGTCCATATTATCCAACTGGGGCCAAAAATATTCGGTTATCATTAAACGGTAGCGATTCGCATTCACAGTAATGTGCCGGTCTTGATCATCACGGAAGAAGTACGGCCCAATGACGCCGCCGGCCCATAAACCGCACCAAACCGTAATTTTTTCGGCATGCAATGATGACTCATGGATTACGTGTGGATTGCTGTCTGACCAATAACGCATATTTTGCTTATTGACGAAGCCATTTAGCCAGAAATGAGCCTCATCGCTGAAGATGATTTTCCGATGAAAATCCGAATCATTTTCAAGTTGTTGCTCAGCCCAATTCACGAACATACGACGCTTATGGTGGTCCAGCGGCTTCAGTTCTTGCGTCAATTTGATCTTGTAATGAAGTAGGCCAAGATCTTTCGCAAAATTCGCCACAACGACGTCACAGAGATGCCCAACGCTTGAGAGAGAACGACATGTGAGAGACACATTTGGGATTTCTTGAACTGAAGCCTCAGCGGCAGCAATATTCTCGGCACTTCTTTGCCTCACTGGCACGGAAACATTTTGTACTGTGCCTGTGGATTCAAATTTTTCCACTAGACGCTCAATTGTTGATCTGGTAAGACGATTATGGCGACCATAAATTGGACGTAGCGCTCTTAAAGTTGAGGCCACTGACTCCAAATTTCGGTAGTAAATTTTAATAATTTCGACTCGTTGTTGGCTCGTATATCTTTCCATGATGAAATGGCAAACCTTACTAAAGAGAAATGTCCTAAGAGCGGGAAAAAATATGGCGTCGTTTGCTGTCCCTATCGATTTACTTTTGTAGCGTCTCTGTTGAAATACCCGTTATCTGGAACCTTGTATTTCAAGAAAACTATTTTTTGGAACGATGAATTAAACAGGCTAAAATACCCACCCTACTTCAGTCGAAATGATCATAATCTTTTCAATATTTAAGTTAGATTGAAAATACGTATCATTTATTTGTGGACAAAGCATTTAGGAACTTCTCTACCTCAGAACTCGCACCAAGTTCAATAATCCCCCAATGCTAATATAGGATGTCCCAACTAAAATGTGCACGATTTAGTTTAAGAATGAAATGCATACTTTTTGACCCAGTGTTGATATTTGTATTACATTACAAGGTGGACATGTTTCGATTAAGTAAGGAAGAAAAGTATGTGGCAAATGCACCCGCGGCTCTAATCACATGTTGTTGTAATCGATGCTGAATGGATGTAGTCAGATTTTCGACGACACTCTCGTTTACAACAGCTATGATTTCGAGAGACCGGCAGGTACGTTGGTGCACAGGAGTCTTACTTGTGCAGAATCGATCCAGTTTCATAAAATTTTTTGACCACTCTTCGAACTGTTGACACATAAGTTGCACTACCACGATCGAAAATTCATGGAAGTTTGCGTGCGGTGCCAGCTTAACTTCCGCCATTTTTGTAACAAGTTTTCACAGTGATAACGTGCTTTGCCTTTGTGTAGCGCTCCATTTTTATTAATCGGAACAATAGCAGATGACAGCTGTCAAATTTCAGAACTGGCACTTCCAGAGAAATAAATAATATTAAAAATCGTGCACTATTGTTGGGACACCCTTTAGTATATAGATAACACTGTGTGTAATTTTTTAAGTCATGGTAATACAACCATATACGGACACCACTACGTGATAAAAGACCCGTATCTCCTAGTTTTGCCCAAAGTCATGCACTTTTTTTATGGGCCTCTAAAAATTTGGGGCCACGTTGTCATTTTTGCAAAAGGTTATCATTTTGTCAGGCTCATATTTTGCAAACCGTTCGGAATTTTGATTTACTCTCTGAGAGAAAGTTGTAGCTCTTGTCATAAAGAACAACAATTGTGAAGATATAAAATCAAAAAAATTCATCTTCAAGGTCAAAAGTGCAAAAAAATCGATTTCTTTATGACAAGGGCTACAACTTTCCCTCAGAGAGTAAATCAAAATTCCGAACGGTTTGCAAGATATGAGCCTGACAAAATGATAACCTTTTGCAAAAATGACAACGTGGCCCCAAATCTTTAGAGGCCCATAAAAAAAGTGCATGACTTTGGGCAAAACTGGGAGAAACGGTTTTTTTTTTTGTTCTTTTATCTCGTAGTGGTGTCCGTATATGGTTATATTATTTCGTATTTCACTGTGTAATACAAACCATCCACAGTTCAGATAACCATGGAACACTTGTTTCTGCATTCCACAACTTGTTTATAGTGTAAAAATCATTTCCTATATAATATAATTGAAACTACTGTACCTTAGCCCAGAATTTACACTAAAAGTCATGTACTAAGTTTAATGTTTCAAGCGAAATTTTATAAAACCCCACAAAAAAAATTACAACGAAATATCGACGAAAAATTTCCATCAGTGTGATACTAAGTTATTCCCACTTAATATCATCAAAATATATTGATCAGCATGGTAATGATTCTAAGATGACTGTAACTACCAACCTAATTGTAGGAAGAATGATTTATGTTGACAACTCTCATTCAATTTCTCAAAAAAAGAGATTTATAATAAAAAAAAACACGCTAATAACAGAGAAGAACATAGTTGTCAACACTGAAATGTTGTTGTATAATTTTACAATGAAACAAATCGGCGTTTCTAAGTTTTTTTTAATTTTCGGGCGAACGAAGTTAGTACCAGCTTTTATCTATCAACTTAATATAGTACGATATTTCATTTTGTTATTGGCAACTCAATAGTCAAATTTAACAAGTAACAAAACTTGTACAAAATATAAAATTGAGTATGATCTGGAGATGGTAAAACAACAGTTGTCACGAATTTCATCAAACCAAAAAGAGATTCTAGTTAATGTATGAGAAGTTCATACGACACGCTTACTAGGTCAGGAACACTTTTCGAACTAAAAAATTATTGGTTTTTATGATTCAGTTTTTGTGATTCAAGAGATTCGAAAACAGAAAAAATTCTAATCGAAATTTTTTAAATTCAACCTAGCACGTAGCAAGACTATAGCAAATTCCACTTTTTGTTTAGAATTTTAATCAATTTAAAAGTTGTCTTTCTAATAAAATACTGTAATTAGTGAAATTGTTTGTTATACTAGTAACAAACAATATATTCAATGATATATATAACAGCAACCAGTAAGAAACAAAAGACTGTAGAAACAAACTCGAAATGAAAACTTGTCAAGGCACCACAACTATATATAGAAACAATGTGATCAATAGCAATGTGACCAAAGAACAATGTCAATTACAAGAAAAAATACTTTTTGAAAAACAACAAGAAAGATGGACAATCTTGGAAAATTTTGAAACGTATCCAAAAGGGTTCCTTAATTTATTGTTTTATTTACAATATTATTAAACTTATACTAAATACGAGATTAATATAGCACTCGCGACCAAGGCCTTCAGCTAAGAGTTTAGTTATATATTATTATATTAAATATCACCCTAGAAAATTAATCAAGTATTTGCTAAACAAAGTCTTGGCATTATTTATATAAGATTGACTGACTCTTGTTGCGCAGTATAGACGTAAATGAAAACAGAATGAGTGTTCGAACTCACGAGCGATGTGTTTACCCCTTTTTGTTACACGGTATCTGTTCGATTTCTATGAACACATTAGTAAATGTTACATTGGAAAATAAGAAACAACGTTCAGTCATATGAAGACGTTTCTTTTAAATAATATTAATACCGAAAATTATTTAAAGACAAGTGCAAGCACATGTGTCATTATTTTTCTGCTTAATACTATTTCTTTTATTCCCACAAAACACAATGACAATGCCAAGCAACAGACACATATAAAGCGTTTTCCAATAAGGACTTGACAACTTTTTTTTTTTAAATAAAACGCAAACGATATTTCCAAAACTTGATGATCGACTTGAAATACAATCAAAGCACTTATAAATGGAACTCGACTTCGTTCATATGGCCACAGCGGGCGCGTCGGCAGCGGTCGATTCGTTGGACCCAATTGACTCAGTGACACTTTTCGGCCGAAACGGCCGCTATTTCGCGTTCAATATTGACTCAGAGTTCTTCCAACGTCGTCAGATTGTTGGCATAGACCAATGATTTGACGTAGCCCCAGAGAAAAAAGTCTAGAGGCGTTAAATCGCACGAACGAGGTGGCCAATTGACTGGTCCATTTCTGGGGATAACACGCTCACCAAACTTACACTTCAATAAATCGATTGTAACGTGTGCTGTGTGGCTTGTTGCTTGTGGCACCGTCCTGTTGAAGCCACATGTCGTCCAAGTCCATGTTATCCAATTCGGGCCAAAAATAATCGGGAATCATGGCGCGATAACGATCGTCATTCACAGTAACGTGACGATCGTTACTGTCGACGAAAAAATGTGGCCCAATCACGCCGCCTGCATACAAACCGCACCAAACAAATCTTTTTTATGGATGAAGTGGTGATTCTTGAAGCACATGTGGATTTTCACCAAACCAAAAACGCATATTTTGTTTATTGGCGAACCCATTGAGCCAAAAATGAGCTTCGTCACTGTAGATAATTTTGCGATGAAATTCATCATATTGGCGCATCTTCTCCAGAGCCCAATCGGAGAATGTACGTCGCGTCAAATGATGCATCGACTTCAATTCTTGAGTCAGCTTGAACCTAGATCTTTACCCAAAATTCGCCATAAAGTGGCCTTGGCGATGCCCAGTTCTTGAGAGCCCCGCGGAATCGACTGATTTGGATCGTTTGCTACGGACGCCTGAACGGCAACGATATTTTCGTCACTTCGACCAACCGGTTGTCTCACTGGCACGGCAGCATCACACAATGAATATGTAGACTCAAATTTGTCCACTAAACTTGTTATTGCTTGTCTACTAGGGCGAGAATAACGACCGAAAAATGGAGTTAATGCTCGTAAAGTTGCGGTCACCGCCTCCGAATTTCGGTAGTACATTTTTGTAATTTGCATACGTGGTTCGTTCGTGTACTTTACCATGATGAAAATGTTGAGTTTACTGAAAAAAAGAAAAGTAACAGTTAGATGATCAGTGAAATAGTGCGTTCACAAATTAAATTCAAAGTTGTCAAGTATCTATTGGAAAACCCATGACATTAGCGTGGCCGTTAGTTGTATGGAGAATTTTCAACAACAACTCTTCTAGTCAACAACATTACCTTCAAAGAAAGTTTTTTGCTAAAATTATTATTTTAAAATATAATGTAGAAAATAACCAACAACATACCAAAAATTATATATACTACATTATTTTCTAAAATATTAATTTTAATGTTTTATTAATGTTTTATTAAAAAGATACTCAAATACAAACAAATTACATTTGAATAAATGGGCTTGTATGCCAACTTTGAGGGGCAGACGCACCCCCTAAAACACAAGTTATCGCTATGAAATTTTTTTATATTTTTTTACATAAAACTTAACCGATTTGGGGGGGGGGGAGTATAAGAAATCAAAAAATCAAAAATCAAAATCTCCCTACAACTAACGGGCACGCTATGTACATACATAGTATTATGTTCGCAAGCTGACGAGTAGCAAGATTTTATCTTTTAGGACAACTATTCGCAGCCGTTACATCAATACCATCATACTTATTTTCAGGCAGAGGCTATTGTTGTACAACAAACACATATTATTTTCAATGCTAACGCTGCATAGCTTCGATGTAGAATGGGCTGTGTGTTGGTTGCATGTGTTGACTTTGTTAGTTATACCCTACTTGTGCCTATAGATGCTAACACATCAATACAGCTATATTTAGCTCACTGAAATAATTGTTTTTGTTGTATCACAAACAGAGCGACGACAAAAAGTATTGAATAGTGTAGAGAACTTATTGCACTCTTTTTCCGCTCTCATATAGACAGTCTGAGTAAAAGAGCATAACGAGTCATTTTCTCATTACAGAATATTTTAATATAAATTCACCATTTCGTCAATGTTATTACATAAAATAATACAAAAAGCATAAATGTTTCAAAAGGCATCACTCTTTTCACATCAAAATTATGAATGCACCAAGTTATAACAAAAATAGAATAATACGTTTTGAATCATTCGCCAAATGTTTCCAGTGCTTTTGAGTCATACAATTCGTTGTATGAGTTCTCTATACTATTCAATACTCTTTGGCGACGACGACCTGCTTGTTTGTTCGCTGCCGTTACATCAATACCATCATTCTTATTTTCAGGCAGACACAATTGTTGTACAACAACCACGTATGTGATGTCATAGCTGTGTGTTGTTTGCATGTGTTGACTTTGTTAGATTTTACCCTACCTGGTCCTATGGATATTACCACGTCAATAGAGCAATATTTAGCTCACTGAAATATTGGTTTTTGTTTTATCATTAACAGAGCGACGACAAAAAGTATTGAATAGTATAGAGAAGTTATTGCACTCTTTTTCCGCTCTCATGTAGAGAGTCTGAGTAAAAGAGTATAAACGAGTTTTATTCTCTTTATAGAATATATACATTTCTATATAAATGCACCATTTCGACAATATTATTGCATAAACCAATACAAAAAGCATAAATATTTCAAAAGGCATCTATGTTTCACATCAAAATTATGAATGGATCAAGTTATGACAAAAGGAAAGTTTTGAACCATTCGCCAGATGTCGCGAGTGCTTTTGAGTCATACAATTCGTTCCATGAGTTCTCTATACTATTCAATACTCTTTGGCCAGGACTAACTTCTTGTTTGTTCGCTGCCGCTACTACAATACCGTCATATTTATTTTCAGGCAGAGGCTATTGTTGTACGTCTGTGATGCTAACGTTGTGTGTTGTTTGCAAATGTTTACTTTGATAGATTGCCCTCCCAGTGCCTATAGATGTTAACACATCAATAAAAATACTAAATATACTAAAACCAAAACTTGTATTCCTATCAAACCCCTTCTGGATGATAAATTTCTAAATCTAGCCAGTTCACTTAATTCAGTTAATTACAAAAAATATTTCATCATCAAATTTATGTTTGGATTTCCATATTTTTACGAGTGATTAAATACCAACAGAAATTCAAATATTTAAATTTTGAGAAAGCTATAAAACAAATAATCTATAATTATATAAAATCTCCCCCCAAAAAAAATACAGGAAAAAGCGGTAAAACGAGGAAACCCTTATCAAGCATTATTATTATTATTGTTATTATTAAAATTTCTTTCTATTCACAAGACTTTGAAATGTCCAAAAAAAAGCGAAAGTTTCTTCTTCTTCTCTTATCCATAGCTTTAGGTACATAAAAACCGAAACTATGTACAAACAACAAAAAACAATGTCACTAAACCAATGAACTCATTATTGCTAACACGACAACTTGCAACAGCAACTTTACCATCTGCGACAGTTGAATCCAGAGTCATGGCCGCCATCCAAAATCACACCAAATTGTTGATTGTTGCAATAGAGATTAATAATCATTGAGCTTGTACGTAGGCTGGTCTGTTGTTTTTTTTTCTGCTTTTTCTGAAAGAGAGTTATTACGAAGTTTTATAGCCGGTTTATGTTTTTTAAATGAAAGAAAACAGTCACCAGATATTTGATATACAACTCAAATGAAATGGAGAGGCAAAAAGTGTCAAAATAAAATTTGTAATATTTCACAATCTTGAAAGTTACTCGTAAATCTAAGAAGAAGAGAAGAGTCAAAAGCCGGTTGTAAGAAATAGTTGCATATATATTGGTAGTGTAATCACCAGTAAGAAAGAAGATGAGTTATCCTAAAGGTGTTGGATGAAATAATGGCACTGCACAACGCAATTTTTTCAACTAATATTGTCACTACACGCTGAAAAATGTATAATTTTGTCGTGTTTGGATGCAAATATAACGTTTCCTTGGAGTTTGCTGCAAATATAGTATACTTGTGTCCAAACACATTATCTTTGCTCAAAGTTTTATCAAATTCATAATAAACCTACCTATTACATGAAAATATAAATATATCCAAGAAAATATAAATATATAATAAAATATACATAGCAAATATTTGAATGACAGGATTTTGTTTTTTAACTTTTTGTTATTTTTCAAAAATTTCCATTTAGGTTTTGATTAAGAGTTGGGTAGTTCGTGAACTATATAGTTCATTTAGGGTTAACAGACGTCACCCTCATGAACATAATGCACCTGTTCGATATGGCGATTACGTTCGTGATTATTATGTACCGGCACCTTAAATGAACGAGCTCGATAACTAGTGAACGAGTTCGACACAAACAACGAGTTCACCCGAAGCCGTAGTATCGGCCCATTGTGGTTTCCTTATATAGAATTGAAAGGAGAAAAGAACAGTTGTAGAGAATACGAAGAATGCAGGAGAGAGGACAGGCTATAGGAGAGAGTATAGCAGAAAACTTTTTGATGTGTTAACATCTATAGGCACGGGTAGGGCAATCTATCAACGTGAACACATGCAAACAACACACAGCGTAAGCATCACATACGTGGTTGTTGTACAACAATAGTCTATGACAGAAAATAAGTATGATGGTATTGATGTAGCGAGAGCGAACAAACAAGCAGGTTGTCGTCGCCAAAGAGTATTGAATAGTATAGAGAACTCATGGAACGAATTGTATGACTCAAAAGCACAGGCGATATCTGGCGAATGATCCAAAACGTGTTAATCTATTATTGTTTATTGTCATAACTTGGTCCATTCATAATTTTGATATGAAACATTGATGCCTTTTGAAACATTTATGCTTTTTGTATTGTTTTATGTAATAAATGGTGCATTTATATTGTAATATTCCATAAAGAGAATAAGACTCGTTTATGTTCTTTTACTCAGACTATCTACATGAGAGCGGAAAAATAGTGCAATAAGTTCTCTATACTATTCAATACTTTTTGTCGTCGCTCTGTTTAACACAAAACAAAAACAATTATTCCAGTGAGCTAAATATTGCTTTATTTATTTTAACAATATTACATCTAATGATAAAGCAGATGTAAGAAAATAGAAAGTCCAATACAAAAGAGACTTCAGCACACAAACTATTTTTTTTTTTCAATGTAACATTTACTAATGTGTTCATAGAAATCGAACAGGTACCAAGTAAGAGAAAGGTGTTAATACATCTTCCGTTATTTCGAACACTCACTGATTTGGTTTCAGTTGTCCCCTTGTACTCTGCGGAACCAGCGAGATTTCTCTATTAATTTGCGAAGGGTTTAATTGGAGCGTCTTTTTTTATCAAACCAACACCCAGGGGATGCGCCCTATAAATGCAGTGCATTGTTTTGGCGAAGGAAAATTGAGATAGCGGAGGGTGGAAAGAGGGAGTACTTACTGCCTGTTGATATTTGTCTTGAATCTTTTTCTAGGTCATTGAGGTTTTCGAAGAGCCTGCCCCCCAGGAAGGCTGAACGATACTCTTGCAGTCCTCTACATGGACAAAGCAAGTGCTGCACTGACTCCTCATCTTTTTCATCTAAACAGCTTCTGCAGCAGTTGTCATATGGAAGTTTCATGCGTGCAGCCATGTGGCCTATCACACAGTGTCCAGTTATGACTGCTGTGAGAGTGCGGAGTGTGTTCTTTCCAAGGGGGAGAAGCCGTTTGTTACGTGTTCCATCAAAGGCCGGCCAAAGACATCTCGAGCTATCCTACAGTTCTATACCGATTCTCATCTCGACTTGATTAATGCTACTCCCAGTTCGTCGACTTGGTTCCTCAGTTCCACGAACGGAGTATGCACCTCCAGGGTCGTAGCGTCTTCCCGCGCACAGGAGCCCGTTCTGGTGCATTCGTCTACTATTTCGTTGTCGTGAATGGTGCTATGCCCCGGTACCCAGCAGAGCGTGATTTCGTGCCCTTGAATTTGGGTTAGGGATAAGAAGCAATCCATCGAACAACGTGATTTGATAATTCTTAAGTCTTAAGCCTTGACGACTGCCCTGCTGTCGACGTAGATTTCTAGTTTAGTTGGAGATAAATCCCGTACCAAAATCTGTTTTGCGGCAACGTTAATGGCATACATCTCTCCCTGAACGACCGTACATGTGTTCGGAAGTTTGGTGGAAATCCTGAGATTCAGGGGTTCGGAATATGTTCCCCATCCCGTGCCCGCTTCCACTTTAGATATATCCGTGAAGATTGCGATTTCACCGGCCTCAGTAACGCTATTTGCCGCCCAATCATCATGGCTAGATATAATTACCTTAAGCTTGCAGTCCTGAATTATATTCGGAGCTATGTAGTCCGTTGGCTGGTTCATATTTTCGAAAGTACCCATGCTGACCAGGACCTGACCTGTGCCCGTGTGTAGTGTTGACAGGCATTCCCGATTCCCTTAGCAGTAGGGCCACTTTCGCCGCGGTGCATTTGGTATGCATATCGATCGGTTGGAGATTTAGCATTGCCTCCAGTGCCACTTGAGGGGCAGATCTTAGGGCGCCGGTAATGCCGACGAATGTCAGTCTCTGCACCTTGGCCAAGTGTGAATTCTTATTCACAGCTTCCCACCATACCACTGATCCGTGCACGCTGAAAAATAATGTCCCAGCAACATATTGGAGGAACCATGTACACGTTTGCAAGCATTGTTTTCGTGAATTGAAGAACTGCTCCTTTTTGTTTCTTTATTGTGACAGACACCAGTGTTTCAGCAGTTTTCAACAATCAAATCCACATTTGGGTCAGAAATACATATTTTATAACCTATTAATCATTGTGTCCCAAACATGTTATATTGAATAGCAAACACAATGTGTTTGGACACAAGTATACTATATTTGCGGTAAGCTACAGACACGTTATATTTTCATCCAAACAATAATAAGAAGAGACAAATTTGTCAGCGTGTGGATTAGAGTATCGGTCTAATAATCCAGTACACATCCAGTGCATCATATTAGGTTGTAAACCCCATTTGCGAACACTGTCTTACAGGCATAGAATGCCCATAAAACATTCTTACCCCTTTCCTGCATATTCCTTTTCCAGGATAGCTTGGAGTCAAGGGTAATGCCTAAGTACTTTGCCTCTTTTCGACAGTTTAAATACCTTTCCTGAATTTTGTATCTTCTCGTAAAAGGATTCCTAATCCCTTGTCTGTTGCCCAACGTGACCAATTGTATTCCATGATTTCGCTGACTGCATGCATACATTTACCCCTGATGAGGAGCACCACTTCATCCGCATATGCTTGGGTCTTGATGACCGTTTTTCAAAATCCTTAAGAATTATGTTCATCACTAGATTCCATAATATCGATGAGATCACTCCCCCTTGCGGAGTTCCTCTTGTAACTCGTTCTCTTGCTGAACCGTTGCCCATATAAGAGTTTATGATTCTGCTTTTTAGCATATATTGCCTGTCCACTTCGTTATGCCAGGGTGTGAGACTATGTCACCAAGTGCGTTTGGTATGGGTGCTATATACACATTGATGAAGGCTCCTTCCACGTCTAGAAAAAGTGCCTTTCAGGTTGTCGTGTTGTGCCGCACTAAAGTTGTTTAGTGTCAATTTCCCCCTTACATGTAGGTCAACTAGTCTTACCATGGATTTCAGTAAAATCGATGAGAGACTGATTGGTCTATAATCATTTGCCGTACTGTGGTTTATTTTTCCCACTTTGGGGATAAAGACCACTTTGGCTTCTCTCATAGCCATGATAGAATGAATACCAAGGATTCTTGTAAAAGAGCTGGGATGATGCCGATTTGAATGGCTTAAATGATTTCACCGCCCAACTAATTTTCTCGTCAACAACAATAGACTTGATGAGTTCCTCTATGTTGGCTGTAGGAGTGTCCGCATATATATCCTCTACGTTTGTAACTTGTGGGAAGTTGGTATTCACCAGGAGTTCTAGAGTCTCTTGGTTGCTCTCCGTGAGTAATCCATCCGGTCTGGTGTGTTGGGGTCTTTGGATAGGACTTTGCGCAGCCTACAGGCTTCGCCGACGTCTTCCAGTTCTTCACAGTAATTCGTCCAGGGCTTCCTTTTCGCCTTTCTTGCTCTCTTTTTAAAGTCTTGGCAGCCGCTTTATATGTTTCCCGGCTTTGCGGGGTTTCTTTCTTTTTGGCTTTGTTGAATAGATTTCTACTTTCCTTTCTGAGATGTTTCAACTCCGGCGTCCACCATGTTTGGTTGGCTTTCCGCGGTGGTGAGCGCTCTGGACAGGATTTATGGAAATGCTCTACAAGGCTATTTGTCATGTGATCCACTGCTTCTGGATCTGTTCACGTTTGATTTGTAGCCATTAGTGCTGCCTGATTATTTACAAAAACTGTTACCTTGCCAACTAAGGATCCGAAAGGAGAAACAAGGTGGCACAAAAATAAAGGTTCCGGAGATCGTGCACGTAGTTTAGATGCGATTGTTGATCTATAGGCAGTAGCCGATAGAATGCGTGGAATTGTAAGGGAATATCTTTAAGACTTTCACCAAAATGGAAAAATGGATTGGTGCGTCGTCAGGTCGACGATGATGCTCATCCGCGACATCGTCGGTCTTAGCAGCGATATTATTGACCAAGCATGCGGTGCAGAGCCGGCTACTTCTTGCGACGTATCTGTTCGACCCATTTTCCACGAGACGCTCAGCTACACGCATAATTGTTTCAACACATGGTGCAGGACGACCACCAACACGAAGACGAAATTCAAGCTGCACACATAACAGACCGGAAGTTGGAAAAAATTAGTATTTCAGGTATGAAGCAGGTTCCACTGCTTGTTGCCAATTAATTCTTTATCTGTCTGCAACAGAAGAGTTCAAGCACAATGACATCAGACACCATTTGCAAAAATTGTGGCACCATCACATTATGACATTACATTCTACTTACCCTGAACAATTGTTATGAAGTGAAAACGACTTCCTTGGCTTCGACTCTACATAGGTAGTCCCAGCGGACTTAAGACATGAAATTTATCGAAAAACAATTATACAATTATAAGATTTTTATTTGAAACAACTTTTCTGATTGATATAATATTCGGATTTTGAAGGATTTGTCAATTTTCGTTTGACACAGATTTCATCGACGAGCTTACAATTTCGTTTCATGGATTCTTTTAGTAAACTCCTTAGCTTAAAATGGGCATTTTAAAGTAAGTCTCTAATACCAAAATTACACGTTTTATAAGAGTTCAAAAAGGTCTCTACATTATGAAAACGAAAGACTTAAGCTACAAACTCTTTTATAAAATAAATATATTTCCTTTAAAAATAAAATTTTCTACACCTACAGCTTGACGGTGCATGAATGTAATATATAGCCTTCTTTCGTAAACCAACTGACAAAAACTCATAGTTTAATGATCTGGAGCAAGCCACAAAAACAAAAGACTTAAGACACATACATGATTTTAAACTTAATTAAATATCAAGAAAATTTTAGCGTTTTATGGAACTATTTGGATTTCATTGAATTGTTTTCTTCCATTTGAGATTTCATTTGCCCTCTTATGACAAAATAAAATCCCAATTTCAATTGGAGGCATTTTTTAATAAAACATTTAATTTTTGCTTTTTGTCCTTCCATTGCAAAACTTTTGTGAATTTAAAAAAATAGAAAAAATTTTCCACAGTAACACAATCGAAAACTACAAACTACTAAGACAAGTAAACGAAACACTGTGTCACCACTGCAAATATTTAAACTTTCATTTTAAGTTTATTGACATTTCCAAGTAATTGTTAAAAAACAACAACAACAATTTATTGAAATCTAAAATGCTATTGTATCTCGAACTCTTTGCGTGTATGTGATTTTGATATTATTGTGTGATAACAACAGCAATATATAAAACAATTCATTAAAATTCAATTCAATACGAAATGAAAAAAGCGAAAACAATTTCAGCTGTCATTAACAATATGTTTATATTATAAAGTTTAATTAAGCAAACATTAAAATTAAAATAGAAATAAAAAAATATATTAAGTTTATGGTACTAAACAAAAAACTACCATACTTTCTAAATACATACTAAGTATAATAATAATAAAAAAAATCTTAATTGTCTGGCATCTAGAAACAACACCACCACGCACGTTTGATGTTGAAATTTAACAGCAAAGTGGAAACAAAAATTCTTGTCGGCTTTATAAAGGAGTGAGATATAGAGATAAAGATACAATTTTTATTTCTTTACAGATTTAATTATAAAAATTTGAGTTTAACTAGAGTAATTGTTGTTTTGTATGAGTAATCGTTTCTTTCAAGACTTGAATTTAATCAAAAATATACAAATATATCAAAGGAAACTACACACAATTGTTTATAAATCTCACAGTGTAATGAAAACAAAAGACTTAAGACACAAGCCATTTTTAAAAAACTTAAAAATATTCTCAAAAATTAAAATTTTCTCAAATATCTGTCTTATAACTAAACGATTTCTGAATTACTTATACTGACTGTATGAACCCACTGACACACAACCATCATCTATTACTGAGTGTAAGAGAATTACCACAACAAAAGACTACAGGCACACACTTAATTTCAAGCTTCAATACATATAAAGAAAATTAGAACTTTTAAATGTTTTCTTTATCAGTCGCTTCATACTCGTACATTCAATAGAATTCATTTATGAATCATTTACGCATAAGAATTGTATTAAAGCAAATAGCGATTATTAAGAAAATTGTTTTTTTTTCTAATTAAGTTCGTGTTTTAAGTGTTTAGTTTACATTTATAAACCATCCATCGTGCTTAGTTTTTTCTCACGTCTTTGTATCTCTTTAATTAAATCTTATTCTAATAAAAGCATAATTACTGAAATAAATAACAACTAGAGCAGATAATTCCATATTTAGATGGTTTTTTTCCATTTGGGACTTCTACCGGCATTAAGGACCTTTGAGTTGTTCCACTCTTTAAAAAGAGGAGAACGGTTAAAAACAAAATTGTCTGACAAATCGTTCATTAAAGATAAGATTCTATAAAAATAAAATAATTTCTGGAAAAATAACCACCCAAAAAATTCGTTAAATATGAAGACAAAAATTATCAAAGGTCCTTAAGTTATTTTAAATGTTGCCACTTACTTTTAATAGGAAAATTTTAAAAATAGGTATAAAGGGCATTAAGTAGGTGACCCCTACTATTTTGAATTCACCAGTTAGTAAACCAGTCTACGTCTGCTCTACTAGTAAGAAAAATCACACCGATTTAAATACTCGTCCATGTAAGACAGTCGATCTGTACATGGGTTAGGGACATTTTTAAAGATGGCCTTATACATGAACAACCCATGCAACTCGCTTACTTCTCCTACAACATCACCTAGGAAAGTACACAGAGACCATACTTTATGTTAGGTTAGGTAAAAGTCGCTGCCACTATTGGCACACTTAGTCCAATAAGGACCTTGTGTACCAAACAAATGCAACATGTTGTCCCATAACATTCCATGAAGGGATTGGGGAGAAAGAAAATAATCAAAGAGATGTGCGCTTTCTCATTTTACAATTTTACACCGGTTCCCAACAGAATTTTGAGAAGCTTTTTCATGGCTAAGTACTCGATAGTGTCGCCACCACTAAGCGAGGTGTTACGTCATTGAAAGAAATGTAAGGTGGTCTGAGCAGGGATCGAAACCAAGTTCTCATGTACAAGGGCCGCGCATTCTACCATTTCACCACCGACGGCTATGACCATGTACCACGAAATGTTAAATTTCGCAACCATTATTGAACCTGTAAATTTACCTGGTATAGTTAATGAGCGTTCAAGCCATATGATACACTATCCCAAAATTCGAGGACGTAGCTGAAAAGAGACAAACATAAGTCCCTGGTGAACCAATTAGTATTCTACTAAAAGTTCCTAAGGTCATTCAGCGTAAATTATATATTTTCCAATAAAAAGCTAATTCCTAGATTTTGTACCTACTCATTCAAAATTAATGGCAGTACACGCTGAGATTTTTTTATTTTTTGTTGTTTGAATGCAAATATAACGTGTTTGTAGCATTGTGTTTGCTACTCTATATAACATGTATCGGACACAATGATAAATACGCTAAATATGTATTTGTGGCCCAAATGTGGTTTTGTTTGTTGAAAACTGTTGATAACAAAAACGAGACAGACAATAGAGAAACAAAACGCAGCACATCTTCAAGTCACGAAATAATGCTTGCAAATATGGACGTGGGTCGTGCAATATATTACTGGGGCCTATATTTTTGAGTTCGTAAAGTTTGATTACCTTAACCTCCTCTTCATTATTTCTATCCACACAGTTTCTGCAGTACTCATACTTACATATCTCTAGGGGCATGCCAAGATGTTCCATTTCCTTATATACTTACTGCCTTAGGTGGCGTCAAATAACATAGAGGGGGCAAGGTCCTTACAAATTAAGAATAATACGTTTCTCCAACAGGTTCGATCTTCAACCTTTCTCCTCTAAATGGTAACACCAAGCTCTCGCAGGCAATTTTCCACCTGGTTTGTGTTGGACGATGTCTTCTACGTCCTACTCTTCGATACGCCTTCGAATAACTTGCGCATTGGTTCATTCTCATCCATTCAACAGTCAGGGCCTTGCCAACGTAAACGCGCAATTTTGATATGTATAATAACGTCGATTTCGGGATCCAGAGTATACAGCTCGTAGTTCATCCGTCGTCGATACTCGCCTTTTTCTATTATAGGACCTTATATTTTTCGGAGCATTTTCCTTATACCTTATCATAAGGGTCATAACTCTCAAGTCCTTGTCTAGCCCGAAATAACACCTGTTTGCAAGCACAATTCTCCATTTGATTTTTAGGCTGACGTTATTGCCTCTGTTTACACCAGATTCGAGGTAAATAAAGTCGTCCACTACCTCGAAATTATAAAGGTTATCAACGGTCACTTTTTAAATCAATTGGGAGGCTGTTCTGCTTGTCGAAACCATAAATTTTGTGTTGTACTCGTTTGCTGCCAAATCCACTTTTGCTGATTCCATCTCAATTCTCAAAAACACTGCTTTAACATCTCTCAGATTTTGACTTTAGCTGCTGGTAGTTATATTAGTGTTGTCTGCAGCTTTTCTCAGGATGATCTCAATTAATATGTTAAAGAGATCGCATGATAGGGTGACACCCTGCTTGATACCTAATGGTTCGGTGAGATCATTACAAATATTTACTGAGGATTTCGTGTCGGTCAGTGTCATTCTACAAAGGCGTGTTAGCTTAGCTGGATTACCAAGCTCCGACATAACTTGGTACAGTTTTTCCCGCATCGGACTATCATAAACAGCGTTATAATCTACAAAGAGGTGGTAGGTATGGATTTGTTTTTCGTGGGGTTTCTCTAGTATTCGTCGTAATGTGAATATTTGGTCGATAGTTGACTTTCCAGGCCTAAAGCCACACTGATAAGGTCCGATCAGGTCTGCAACAAACGGTCTTCGTCTTTCGCACTTACCGCTCGAAAGGCCATTGTATGTGACGTCTAAAAGGCTTATTCCACGACAGTTGGCACACATACCCCGCCTTTATTGAAAACAGGACGGAGTATACAAAGGCTTCAATCGTCGGTCAGCATTCGTCTAGCCAGATTTTGCATATGAGCTGATGCCTGGACCTTCGCAACTCATAGCGACCAACCTTGAACAGCTAGCCCGGTAAACCATCAACACTTTGTTGTTGTAAGGACGGAAAGTTTCCGTTCTAACTTTGTATTGGCTAGGCGGGGAGTAGTCGATGCCATCGTCCTGTATTTGCTCAACAACCTCCTCTATAGTGAAATCTCCTAGGACAAGTAAAGCAGATTAGCGATCTCTCCATATTCCCAACAAACTCTGCACATCAGCGACAAGATTCCCGTCCTTATCTCTATAAAAGGGAGGCGGTGATCCATTTCCATTGGTTTGATTTTGTACGTTTCGGCAGACTTTTTAAGCCTCATTCTTCCTTCTGTTGGATTCAATTTTCTCTCTTTTGAGTAACCAATTGGATTTCCTCTCTCGTCTTCACCTTATGACACTCCGTAGCTGCTTGTATTGTAACGGACTGGAGCAGTGACATTAGTGCAGCATTCTTTTCCAAACAACAGCTGATGAAGATCTGTGGCTAGATCTAAAATAGCTATACGGTTGGCCAGAACTAATGAGGATGCATTTGCAAAACTTCTTTCATAAAAATCTGTATCTCTATTAAAAGAGATATACAATGGTCTTGATCGTGAATAATATAACAAAACAGGAAATTTAAATTTATGATAATCTCGCAAATGAGCAATATCCTATTGGTCAACAACAATTGTTCCATCTGAAGAGGCACACGTTGGTTGCTCCGTATGTAATAAAGCTTATAATATGACAACGAAACTAAAAAAAAATAAATGGTTTCCCATTACATCCCATGAAGGGACTGGGGAGAACTTCTCACAATCACTGAGCTGTGCGCTTTCCAGTTTTCACTCACTGATTGGGACCTACAGTTTTACACCGATTCCGAACGGTAATTTGAGAAGCTTTTTCATGGCTAGATACTCGATAGTGTCGCCGTCACTTTGCGAGGTGACCGCCGCCGAAAGAAAATTTTAAGGTGGTCAGTGCCGGGTTCGAACCCAGGATCTCATGTACAAGAGCCGCGCACACTACCCATTGCACCACCGACGGCCACAACGAAACTACTTTATACGTAATCATGCGTGGTAGTAATAGCTTGATGATCAATCAAAATTCATTTCTTCGATTTTATCCAAAAATATCGTGTTTTCTGCTTTCAATTCCTGTCAAAAACAAATAAAATACATCTACACTATTTCCCATTTAAATGTCAAAAATAAAAATTCAAATTAATAAAAAGAATATAAAAATTAAATTTTGAAAAATATCTATTAAAATTTGAAAATTATATTTGGAATTTAAAATACATTCAGTGGAATTTAAAATTTATATTTGAAATTTGAAAAACATCAATGGAAATTTAAAAGACATTTATTGATATTTAAAAGATATCAATTGAAATTTGTAAAACATCAATTAAAAATTAAAAGACATCAATTGAAATTTAAAATTCGTCCGTTGAAATATAAAAATTATTAACCGATTTAAAGTTTCAGATTTCAAAATTGAAATTGATGTCTTTTAAATTTCAATTGATGTGTTTAAATTTCAATTAATATTTTTTAACTATAAATTGAAGTCTTTTAAATTTCAATTGATATTTTTTCAGTTTCAATTGATGTGTTTAAATTGCAATTAATATTTTTTAAATATCAATGGATGTCTTTTAAATTGCAATTGATGTTTTTTAAATTTCAATTGATGTGTTTAAATTGCAATTAATATATTTTAAACATCAACGGATGTCTTTTAAACTGCAATTGATATTTTTTAACATTCAATTGATTTATTTCAAATTCGAAATAGTATTTTCGAATTGAAATTGATATTTTTTAAATTTCAAATAGGATTTTTAAATTTCAATTGATTTTTATTTAAATCTCAATTGGAAATGGTGTAGGTGCTTTTACTGTTGTCTATTGAAAAGTGATTGTTAAAGAGAGCATTGTTGCATTTAAAATCAAGTTAATGATGTCATATTTAAATATGAATGATGGCCAATTGACCAGAGTACATCAAGCCCAACGGGCTATTATGACCCCAATTATGGTGAGATCCGCATGCAATTCAACTAACTTTTATCCCGTTTCATAAGGCATAACCATTTAATAACAGCCCACTTTATCCGAATTCCTAGACAGCTATTCGGAGAGAATACAACAAATCGAAATCTACTTGTTATTCAACAATGGCATTGCATGTCATGTTACCATGTGAATTACCAAAAACTCTCCCTTTCAAGATTTTAAATATAACGCCGAATACGCGAATTATTTCTATAAATAGTCATAACCATAACCTTTTAGCCGTGAATGGTTTTCGTGTGGGACTCGACCCTTTCTCCCTGGCTTCATCAATTCATTGACTTTAATTATTTGTAATACTAAGTTCACATTACACCAATCCAACGACGAATATCGTCTGTGTCTGTCTGTCCATCATTTGTGAAATGAAAGTGAAATTACCTTTCAACACGCACCCACTACTCTCTTTTTCTTTTCCTTTTATTTCATGCTGTTATTTCAGTTTCCTTTTTGGTTTCTCCATTCGTTGTTGTTATTAATACATATATATTTTTTTTCATTTAAGACTTGAAAAAATATTGGTACGTGCTATGGCCGTGGCATGGTCGTTGGTCATGATTTAAGTTTGTGGCCAAAAAACCCCCCACCCAACACCAATTTCTTTCTTTCGCCAACTATCGTGAAGAGTGTAGGATTTCCTCCTCTCCTTTTTCTCTCTATCTCTCTCTCTCTCTTTATGCAAAAGAAATTCAAAATATTCATGGCCAAAATAAAGCGCTCGTCTTGGTCTTTCTATTTGATTGACAGTTTTATGTGAATTTTAGTTGCGGTTTATTGTTGCCGGTGGTCAGTTATCACTAGAGCTTGAAAATTGTTAATTTCTTAAATAAAGTGAGCTAATTTTGGTGTTATAAAGTGGAGGGGAAAAATTAATTAAATTTGAAATGAAAAAAAAAAATAAAGAAACCACATTGAAATATTTATTTTGTTATGAAGTAAAAGTTATTAAGTCAACTTTTTCTTATGTTAACTAAATTTATTGGAAATTAAACAAACAAGTGGTTAACATTAATTTGATTGATTTTGAAGTGTAACAAACAGGTTTGTTTGTTTTTAATTCAAGAGAAAACAAAAGACTTAAGACACAAACCTCTTATTATGCGCAACAAAAAGAGTTTGCATGTTAAATCAATTCATGGTGAAAAGATGTCTATTATTTAAATATAAATTATAATATAATCAATGATTCGTATGGGGTCTTAATGATAATTCAATTTCAGTATTTCCTAAAAAATTTTCAAAATAATGAAGAAAACTTATACGTTTTAATATGGTGAATTGATAATCTGTTAATTGAATGTCTGTAACACTTCTTAGAAACAAAATAAATAGAAACTGGGTTTTCCATTACACCTCATAAAGGGATTGGGAAGAGCTTCTCACAACCAGTGAGCGGTTCGCGTTGTAGTTTAAATTCACTGCTTGGGACCCACAGTTTTACACCGATTGCGGACGGTATTTTTGAGAAGCTAAATACTCGATAATGACGCCGTCACTAAGCGAGGTGACCGCCGTCGAAAGAAATGTAAAGTGGTACTAGCAGGGATCTACGTACACATATATAAGAGCCGCTCTCACTACCATCGCATCACCGGGGGCGACCCGTTTGTAAAAATTGTTTTCCATGCTTAGTTCCACGGAAGCCAGAAAGTTGCTTAAATGTGGCGCAGGTACAGGAATGAACTCCGCACTATTGCCCTTCTAGTTCTGTGCCCTTGGCTTGCCGAAATTTCAAAAGACTGTGCGGCATAGTGCGCCGTGCTGTTAAAACCTAAGATTATCCAAGTTCATATCTTCAATTTCAGTCCATAAAATCCCGTAGTCATTGCTCTGTTGCGCTCTCCCTTTCATTTCACTTTCGAAAAATTAAGTCACTGATGCCACCACTCCAAAATCCACATCAGACTGTCACTCTCTGTGGACGCATTGGCTTCTCGACGACAATGTTCGGGTTTTCCGATCAATAGATTCGGCAATTTTGTTTGATAACATAGTTGCATAGATGAAAATGCGCCTCGTCAGAAAATATGATTTTTCGCCCAAATTCGATGTCGGTTCGGAGTCTGCCATTTTTTCCAACGTTGTTCAAGCGTAAAGTCGTAAGTGTAATGTGTGATTCCGACTGATAGTCAATAATTCGAACAGAAAAAAATTAATCAAAGTCAAACCAACGTATGATTTTCAAGGTGACCTGTATTTGGACCCACCCGTTACAACCTTTTTTTGTAAAAGTTTTACCGAAATCCGATGAGCCTATCCCCAAACACAGATTATTGGTTAAATAGTCAAAAATTTCCATCTGATATTTTTCTACGGTGGGTGGTACTAGGATATTCCACTAACTTGATGCTGCACAGTGGGGCCGATTGCAAAAAATTTGCTAATAATACCAGAACTTATAAACAATTGTTCGGATCGCTTTTGAATGTACTATAGATTTATAGGGGAGGAGTCAGACTTTTATAATGTTTTATTGGAAGGCACGGTGTTGCATAGCGGTATATATTATAGGGTGTGAAACCTGACCCCGTTTCAAGCCCTGAAACTTCGAAACTACTAAGCCAATTTTAAAGATGTCTTGCTTGTGAGAATGTACTGGAAAAAGTGGCGTACTTTGACATCCTGTAGCACACTGTGAGTTGGAACAAGATGACTCGAAATAAAAGATTCGGAAGTTCTGATATTATTACCACTTATTTTGCAAACGGCCCCCTCTCTGTTGTTGATCAATATCCATAGATGGGCAAAAGTGTGTTTCCCAGGTGCCCAACTCACAACCCGCACCAATAGCAATGGACCGAGGGTATCATCCATCTGTTACTACTGAATTTATTAGCCGACTACAATCAAATCTCACCAGTTTTAAGGGATCGGTTCCTGTCCGCATAAAATAGGCAGGTCTGAAAAGGATTAAGAATAAAATGTAGGTAGGATTTGAAGTCTAGTCTAGAAAGCTAGACCCAGCACAAAGAGTATCAGATAGCTTAAGTTCCTGTATGGAGGTTTTGGAATAAGGATATATATAGCTTGAAACGGAAAAAATTGTAACGCATGGAAGGAGTCATATTTGACCCTAAGTATCTTTTGGACGAAATACCTTTTGGGACTTTTGAAGACAATGAAGCCATTTCCGCATGTCTGTCTGATTGGTCAAGAAGATAACTACCGTAGAATTTTACCAATCACAATGAAATATTAATTACATTCATATTTTCCCATTACATCCCTTGAATGAACAAGGGAGAACTTTTCATAATCAGTTCGCCGAGGGATTTCCAGTTTTAAACTTACTGAGTGGAAGCAGATTTACGCCAGTCCCGAACGTCTTTTTGGGAAACTTTTTCATGTCTAATTACTCGACAGTGTCCACGTCACTATGCTAGACGATCGTTGTCGAAAACTGTATAAGGTGGTTAGTGCAGGAAATGAATCCATGTTCTCATATACAAGAGGGGCGTGAACCAACCATTGCACCATCAACGGCCACACAATGTAATGGCGGTATGGATTATTATTTGCAGAAACTTCGTTTTGGGATCGAAAATGAGCGTTACCGTCACTCCCTTTCTGGTACCACCCTCAGAAAAAATAACTGAATTTGCCATAACCAAATTTGATGATTGTCACATCCAAGTCAGTTATTATCACATCCGAATTAGACGTTGGCAAAACCTCATTTAAGCTTGTGACAATCTATTAGTGGTTGCATCAACCAATTAGAAATTGATTCAACCTTGTTTCAATCGAGTTTCGGTTGTGGAGACAAAATCCAGTCCTATTAATCTATATTCGCTCGTGGCAACTACAATTCGTAGGCGACATTCGAATTTACAGTTGTTGCAATCCCTTTTCAAACAACCCACGACGATGGGGAAATTCCCATCACGATTTTTTTTTAAATTTTTCCTTACGAACTGAACCATGTTAGAAACCGTAAAAAATTGGTTATTTTTTCGATTGGACGCTCCGTTTCCGATATATCTAATTTTTTACTAATTTTCATACCTTCGATCAAAAATGGGGTTGGGCTACCCTGTGTAACGCATTACCCATCGACGTGGGTAGCTACCCATTATATTCCTCATTACCCTGAGGGTAAAAGGTAATCGTGATGGGTAATTCCCCATTGTCGTGAGTAGCTCTCCATAAGTAATGGGTAAAAGTGATGGATAATTCCCCATTATTTCCCCCATTACCCTGAGGGTAAAAGGTAATCGTGATGGGTAATTCCCCATTGTCGTGGGTAGCTCTCCATAAGTAATGGGTAAACGTGATGGGTAATTCCCTACTATCGTGGGTAATTCCCCATTTTCGTGGGTAGCTATCCATTATTTTCCCCATTCCCTGTGGGTAATGGGAAAGCGATCGCTACCCGTTCCCCATGGCAATAATAATGGGTTACCCAGGTTAACCCATTATGTTGTGAAAGGTTGGCTATCCTTCCCACTAAAACTAACTTTTTACGCCGTGTATCTGTACACGCTGAAAATTAATGGCACCAGCAACATATTGCAGGAAACATGTACATGTTTATTTATTTATTTATTATAGTATTGTTTTCATAAATTGAAGATCGGCTGCCGTTTTGCTTCGTTGTTCTCTGTCTCGTTTTGTTTTTAATGGGTTTCAACAAACAACGCCACATTTGGGTCTCAAGAAGATATATTACAGCCCATTAATCAATGTGGTGAAAGGTTGGCTATCCTTCCCATTAAATCGAACTTTTTACGCCGTATCTCTGTACACGCTGAAAAATAATGACACTAGCAACATATTGCAGGAAACATGTACATGTTCGCAAGTATTGGTTTCATGAATTGAAGATCTGCTGCCTTTTTGCTTCGTTGTTCTCTGTCTCGTTTTGTTTTTAACGGGTTTCAACCAACTAAGCCATATTTGGGTCTCAAAAATATATATCATCGCCTATTAATCAACATGTCTCAAACACAATGTGTTTGGGCACAAGTATAGTATATTTGTGACAAGCTACAAATACGTTATGTTTGCATCCAAACAACAGAAAAAGACAAAATTTTTCAGCGTGTACAGTTCACGGGTCTTGAACACTTTATTTGCCGATAGCCCCTTTTTGGTCAAGGTGGACAACATTGAATCGTGGTGTACACAATCAAACGCTTGTTCGAGGGGACAAAAAGTAGATACAATGGCGAGTGTAGTTCAACTGACTGTTCTATGATTATACGGAGTAGATCTGAAGTCCGCCTGAAACCCATCTGAGACCCGTCTGCTCCTTCCTCATTATAATTAGCCACATCACCAGCTATATCCGGTTAAGTACAAAGGCCCCTATTGCTAAGCCTATTGCATTGAGGAATGTAATACCTGTCCAGTTCCTGCACTTCGTTAGATCAGCTTTTCTTGGGATAGTAATAACCATTCCCTCTTTCCACTCCGTAGGTGTTTTGTTATCTATCCATGTATTTCTGATAACCAACCATATTTCAACAGTTCCGCTGGAATAGAATGTAATACCTGCTCAGTTCCTGCACTGTGTTAGATCTCATTTTCTCGCGATAGTAATAACCACTCCCTTCTCCACTTCCTAGGGATTCTGTTGTCTATCCATGCATTTCTAATAACCAGCGCAATGACATCTGCGAACGCCGATGCATCGTATTTCAACAGTTCCGGTGGAATATTATCAGGAGCAGAAGATTTTTGATCCTTTATTTTACCCAGTACCGCCTCGATCTTTGCTTGCGACGGGTGTTCCGTTGGAATATCCTTTCTCATGTTGTGACGTCAGTATGCTACCGCTTCCACTAGCTGATCAGGTATTGATATCTCCGTGTTATGATTAGCGTTTAACGAGCCAGAAATCCTGGTGTTATAGGCGCTCAGTTTTGTTTAATGGAGAGTACACAATGCGGAGTTTACCTGTAGTTGCAGTTTTTCCAGCTTCCTCCTTTATATTATTCAGATAATTTTCGTAATCCAAACGGACCATGTAACCCACTCTACGTGCTGATTGCCGATAGTTTGATTTTAACTGCCTCTTCAAAAGTTGGTGTCTTCGATCTTATACCCATATTGTGCAGGCGTTCACGATTGCATCCATGGTATATTCACTTATATTTGCCCGCCAAGGACCTTCTTGTCTGCTTCCTTCAGCGTTCGAACTATGCCTGATCACGTTGTTTGGTTGTCCGGTGTCAAATTGGAGCATACAGTTTGATGATATGGATGGATCCTGCAGACGGTATGTACAGAGTTATACGAGTTTGCCTCTAATACCGGTGACAGCCGCTGGACGGAGACGGAAGGTACCCACTTAGAGTTGGTGCTCGCTAACAAAATGAGCTCTACGTCTAGTTTTGACGTCCAGCAAGGAACCCAGAAACATCTTGCTGTATGTGAAGTGTATGGTCAATTTGATTGAAGGCTTGACCATCAGCCGAATCCCATGCATATAAAAAATAAAATGGTTTCCCGTTACATCCCATGGAGGGATTAGGGAGAGCTTCTCACAACCACTGAGCTGTGCGCGTTCTAGTTTTATACTCACTGATTGGGACCTACAGTTTCACTCCTGTTCCGAATGGCATTTTAAGAAGCTATTGCATGGCTTAATACTCGATAGTGTCGCCGTCACTAAGCGAGGTGACTGCCGTCGAAAGAAATTTAAGGTGATCAGAGCAGAGATCGATGCCACGTTCTCATGCACAAGAGCACACTACGATTGCACCAACGACGTTCAAGTTTTTGTGGGTTACCGATGTTGAAATGTTATGACATTTTTGTAATTTAGTTTCTGTTTTTGTAATAGTACTATATATTAGACCTTTACGCAGCCGAACCACGACGCCGCCGCTGCCGCCGTCTTTGCCGCGTTGTTGTAAGTATACTTGTGGATATTTCTATGTGGGAATTTCGTTCCGCCGATAATCAGTTGATTGCGAGTACAGAAATCTATGTGCCCATCATCATCGTTTCTCACAGTTCCAAGAACATGTCTTCCCACGTTGATATAAATCCCTTCCCGTATAATATTTTGAATCACTGAGTGTATAAATTGTTTGGTTATTTATCAAAATTCATTTATTTTTTTTAAATTCTCAAAATCGGGGTTAAAATGATTTCTAATTTTAAGGTAACTTTATAGATGTCTTTTTCGGAAATTAGATCTGTTATAAATCATCTAGTTCCTTCCAATGGTTCAGTAATTATTACAAATTTTATCGATTACCTTATAACGTATTGTAAGGCACACTTTTCACCTACAGTCTGACTACATGATTCATTTTTTTTTTTTATACTGTCCCTTTGTTAACCTAATTGTGGACAAACGATTATTGTCAACCCATAAATCTTGACAGTCACATGAACATCATAAATATCAATTGACTAATTTTGGCAATACTTTCCAAACGATCAGCCATATAAGCTTTACTGTCTGAAACCATAGACACACTGTATGTTGCAAGACCCAAGTAATTTTCCCCTTATTGACTGTAAAATGTTACCAATACAGGCAAAACAAAAAACATCACAACAAACGCTAGACGACCGACTTACAATGGAATAAGAAAAGAAATTATCCAAAGACATAAATTTGCACTTGCAAGGTAATAATTTACAACAGCAACTGCAACAGCAACAGCAGCGGCAGCAACAGTAGTTAATTTGCAAAAGAAAAAAAGCAATAGCCACTTTTTGTAAAGACTCAAACTGAACACTGAAGCAGCAGCAAAAACGTATCGTAATACCCTAATTGATATAGAGTTTCAGTGAGACAAATGTAGACCCCTACATCAAGTACATTAATGTGTGTAAATACACGCTACGTATGCCTAAGTTTACACACACATATTTACATATACATACTCTAGTATTTAAATTATGGTATGTTAGTTCATTGGTTTAGTAAGAGAGGGGAATGAGAGAGAAAAACAACTTAAACTAAATGAAGTGTACTAAAATGAAAATTGGGAAATCTTCCATCCATACTATTTAAAAGAAAACAACAGAAATACAGAAAAAGAAGAAAAACCCCAAATCAACGGAATGAAAAGAGTTCCATAAAACGTTCCAAATTTGATCGCATGCAATTGAGCTGAAATCAAGCATGTGTCTTAAGTCTTTTGTTTTTCTGCGGTTTATTCTTCATCAATATGTGATGGGGGTTTTTTGCCTGTTGGTTTATGAATGAAGTCAATAAATTTGATTTATAAACAGTAAAAGTGTTGGAATGGAATTGGAATAATTTTTGTTTTTAAAATAGACACAAATATGTCGGGGTTAAAGGTGCAACCTAAGATGCAAATATGTTTGTGGTCATGCTCCATCAATATTTTATGAAACAGCATGAAGTTTGTGGTTTGAGTTATTTGATCTTTTAAAAAGATTTTTCATTTTAGTACATAAATAAATATTTCCGCTTTCAAGTTGTACATACACTGATTGGGATTTACAGTTTTACACCGGTTTCGAACGGTATTTTGAAAGCTTTCCCATGGCTATATTCTCGATAGTGTCGCCGTCACTAAGCGAGTTGACCGGCGTCCAAAGAAATGTAAGATGGTCAGAGCAGAGATCGAAACCACGTTCTCGTGTACAAGAATCGCGCACACTAATCATTACACCACCGATGATAATGTAATTCAAAGTTAATAAGTTTTATAGTAGTATCCTTAATAGTCCAAATTGACTCAATTGTTCACTCAGTTCATCCCGATATGACAAACGAAGTTTATACTTTGACATGGTATTGATGTAATTGTCATTTCATTGAACGCTTTAATGAAGTTTAGAGCAAATCTTGTACTTGACCGCAGGGTGTTCTAAACCCTATAAATCCTCTGGAAACGACGGTGTAGCACCACTGAAGTTAACAAATTGATTAGACGTACTAGCCCTGTGACCCAGAAACCTACATGTAATGGGTTCACTTTTTCATCGTAAAATACAACCACGTGTTTTTTGAGATAGTTGTGATTTTTATTGGATGGGATGGAATAAAATATCCGTCAAATAGCCTCCACGGCTCTGGACTCCTATTAGTATAAAATTTACTATTATGAGTAAGAAAATGTCGTGATCACTTCAACTGTGTGCTTAGTTTTTGAAAATTGTCGAGAAACAAATAGTTTTTAGCGTTTAGGGACTACAAAATCTGACTTTTCTCATTAAATTACCACTATATTCTTTGAGTGCAATTTGATGCATGCAAAAGTTACCCAGAGAAATTGGAAAATACATCAAACTTTTCAACTGTGTATTACATTTGTTACAAGCTTTTCATGCAAAAAAATTATGTTGGTTCTAAAACAAACTTTTTTCAAAAGCTAAAATATTTCAAATATTTGATACAACCAAACTTAGTCGTCACATTAAAGCCAAGAAACCACGCCTTCTAGCACAGGGAAATTTAAAGTAATATCTCCAAAACTGTATGGGGTACAGTTCAGGAAAATAGAAAAAATAAACCTCATTTTTTCGATATTCAAAATTCGAAAAAAGTGAATATCTGTAATACGAAAAAAATTTAAATTTCTGTATGTATTATGAGCAATTACGTTAAAATGAGTTTAAAAAGAAAAACTTAAAAAGAAAATTTGTCTTATTTAAAATCGAAAAATAGGAAAAGTAGTCAAACTTGCAATATTTTATAAAATAAACCTAATCATCCGATTTTTAATCTTAATACCTCCAAATAATCCCTGACTCCTTAGCTGCAGTCGGTCTTTTATAGAACTTAAAAATATTTACTACACCATTTGCAATTGAATTTGAATAAATCTATGAAAATTTACTAATTCTATTTGAAATTAAAAATATATCAATTGAAATTTACAAATTCTACTTGAAATTTTAAATACTTAAATTGATATTCAAAACACAACAATTGAAATTTAAAACACATCAATTGAAATTTCAAAGACATCAATTGAAATTTCAATGACATCAATTGACATTTAAAGCATATCAATTGAAATTGATAACAAATCTATTGAAATTTGAAACACAACAATTGTAATTTAAAATACATCAGTTGAAATATAAAAGACATCAATTGAAATGTAAAAATCTAATGCATAAAATCGGTTAATACTTTTAAAATTTAAAAAAAAAATCTATTAAAATTTATTAATTATATTTGAAATTAAAAATATATCAATTGAAATTTAAAAATTCTATTTAAAATTTGAAATACTTCAATTGCTATTTAAAAAACAACAATTGAAATTTGAAATACATCAATTGAAATATAAAATACATGAAATTCAAAAGACATCAATTCGAAATTAAAAATCTAATATATAAAATAGGTAAATAATTTTTAAATTTCATCTGACGAATTTAAAATTTCAATTGATGACTTTTAAATTTCAATTGATGTCTTTTAAACTTCGATTAATGTATTTTGAATTCTAATTGATGTGATGATTTTATGTGTTTCAAATTTCAAATAGAATTTTCCAATTTCAATTGATGACTTTTAAATTTCAATTGATGTTTTTGATTTTTAATTGATGTATTTTAAATTTCAAATAATGTCTTTTAAATTTAAGTTCATGTTTTTTAAATTTCATTTGATGTATTTTTAATTCAAATTGGAATTGAAAATATGTATATCAATTGAAATTTAAAAGACATCAATTCAAAATTAAAAATATAATACATAAAATCGGTAAATAATTTTTCAATTTCATTCGACCAATTTCAAAATTTCAATTGATGAATTTCAATTCAATCTTCTAAATTTCAATTATATTTTTAAATACAATTGATGTGATGTATTTTTTGATGTGTTTCAAAATTCAAATTTCAATTGATGACTTTTAAATTTCAATTGATGTTTTTTTAAAGTTCAATTGATTTCTTCGAAATTCCAATTGATGTCTTTTAAATTTCAATTGATGTATTTTTAATTCCAATTGATGTAATTATTTTATGTGTTTCAGAATTCAAATTTAATTTGAAGTCTTCTAAATTTCAATTGATGTATTTTTAAATCCAATTGATGTGATGATTTGATGTGTTTCAAAATTCAAATTTCAATTGATAACTTTTAAATTTCAATTGATGTGTTTTAAATTTCAATTAATGTTTGTTTAAAGTTCAATTGATGTCTTTTAAATTTCAATAAATGTTTTTTTAAATTTCAATTGATGTGTTTTAAATTTCAATTGATGTGTTTGCAATTTCAAATAATGTCCTTTAAATTTAAATTTATGTTTTTTAACCTTTAATTGATGTATTTCAAATTTCAACTAGAAATTTTAAGTTCCAATTGCTGTATGTATTTTAAATTTCAAATATAATTTTCAAATTTCCAAAGATATTTTTCAAAATTAAATTGATACTTTTCAAATGGCAATTGCAAGTGATCCAACAATATTGAATTTTGGCCGTTGGAAATGGATTCTGAACCACAGTGCACTGTCGCTCAGATATGTGACCAGCGCCGTTGGAAATAATGTGTGGCGAAAGCGGGTATTGAATCCACTTTATCATGTACAAGAGTTACAGCATGCTAACCATTGGACCACGGGTGGTCATTACAAACTGGAGATACCAAAATTCTATTAAACTCGCTGAACATTTCTTCATATTCTTGAAATTTACAAAAGATTTGTTAACTCTATCATTCAAAATCTGTTATAATGATCATTTTGTTGGTCCACTCTTTCATTTATATGTATGTACTGTTTCTTCTTCATGAAACTTAGTTGATTAAATTATAATAATCAACCAACGATTCCAACCCTACCAATACCAAGTAACCACTTACTACCGAAGTGAAGTTGGCCCACCATGGCTGGCCCACTTTTCTGTACAACGTTAAAATAGACCACATCGATTGGAAAAGTTCTAACGTCAATTATAGATACGTTATTCAGGATGTTATGTATAATCTCAAATTCAGGACATTGATATGTGAAGAGATCCTTTAAAAGGATGAATTTTAACATTTTTAATGTACATTTCAGAAAAAGTTCACAAAGGTTAAAAAACGTAAAAAAATTTTAATTTCTTTATATGGTTTTACTATTACTAGAAAATTTAGAAATAAAAACTCAAGGACTATGAAACAAGACAAGCTCCTTAAAATCGGTGAAAAGGAATTGCCGCTATATATACATATGAAAATATCTCAGAAAATTAAAAAAAATTTTGAAAATTTTCACACTTAATATTCACGTATGTTGTTGGAAATACGAAGCAGAACTTTCAAGAAAAACGTCAAGGACATTGAAACAGGCCTAGCTCCTTAAAATCGAAGAAACCCAATATCCTCCATATATATGAAAATTTCTCAGAAAATTAAAAAAAGTTTGGAAAATTTTCAGACTTTAATATTCTGATATGTTGTTGCAAATACCAAGTAGAAATTTTATAAAAAATTTCAAGGACATTGAAACAGGTGTAGGTCCTTAAAATCTTACAAAACCAATATCCTCCATATATATGAAAATTTCTCAGAAAATTATAAAAAGTTTGGAAAGTTTTCACACTTTAATATTCTGATATGTTGTTGCAAATACCAAGTAGAAATTCTGTAAAAAACTTCAAGGACATTGAAACAGATCTAGGTCCTTAAAATCGAAGAAACCCAATATCCTCCATATATATGAAAATTTCTCAGAAAATTAAAAAAAGTTTGGAAAACTTTCACACTTTAATAATCTGATAAGTTGTTGCAAATATCAAGTAGAAATTTTATAAAAAATTTCAAGGACATTGAAACAGGTCTAGGTCCTTAAAATCGAAGAAAACCAATATCCGCCGTATATAAAATTTTCACAATTTAATGTCTCAATGTCCATGACATTTTTTCTAAAATTTCTACTTAGCATTTAAAATAATATCTGTGAATATTAAAGTGTGAAAATTTTCCAAACTTTTTTTAATTTTATATATGGCGGATATTGGTTTTCTTCGATTTTAAGGTCCGAGTCCTGTTTCAATATCCTTGTAATTTTTCTAAAATTTCTATTTAGTGCTAACAATAAAACCTGTCAATATTAAAGTGTGAAAATTTTGCAAACTTTTTTTATTTTCTGAGAAATTTTCATATCTATGGCGGATAGTGGTTTTCTTCGATTTTAAGGACCAAGTCCAGTTTCAATGTCCTTGACATTTTTTATAAAATTTTTCCTTAGTATTTGCAACAACATGTGTGAATTTTAAGTGTGAAAATTTTCCAAAATTTTTTAAATTTTCTGAGAGTTTTCATAGACGTATATGGCGGATATTGGGTTTCTTCGATTTTAATGACCTAGACCTGTTTCAATGTCCTTGAAATTTTTTATAAAATTTCTACTTGATATTTGCAACAACTTATCAGAATATGAAAGTGTGAAAGTTTTCCAAACTTTTTTTAATTTTCTGAGAAATTTTCATATATATGTAGGATATTGGATTTCTTCGATTTTAAGGACCTAGATCTGTTTCAATGTCCTTGAAGTTTTTTACAGAATTTCTACTTGGTATTTGCAACAACATATCAGAATACTAAAGTGTGAAAATTTTCCAAACTTTTCTGAATTTTCTGAGAAATTTTCATATATATGGAGGATATTGGTTTTGTAAGATTTTAAGGACCTACACCTGTTTCAATGTCCTTGAAATTTTTTATAAAATTTCTACTTGGTATTTGCAACAACATATCAGAATATTAAAGTGTGAAAATTTTCCAAACTATTTTTAATTTGTCCTTGAAATTTTTTCTAAAAATGTCTTATCGTTAATGCTAAAAACGTGTATGGATATAAAAGTGAGAACCAGTTCGATAAAAATATCATACAATTTAATGGGTAATAACACATATAGGGCAGGATAATTGCATTTAAAGGACCTTGTATCCTTTCGATATCTGCAATGTCTATTTTGAACATTATGACGCTTTATTGAATTATTGCAATGCAATGTATGTGCTTGGTTTGATTTAAATACAATAAAATTTTAAGGTGGGCCAACTTCACACTACCATATACTACTGTGAAGTTAGCCCACCATCGAAATATGTGGGCTACGATGGTGGGCTAACTTCACGCTAGTCCACTTACTTGACATCCTCGAATATTGAGAAAAAGTTCGTGTCTTAAGTCTTTTGTATTGCTTTGCAAAATCATCTGTAAAACGTTGTCATTTTTTGCACTGATATATAATATAAGGGATTTCCGTTAGATAACAACAATTCTGTCATTTCTTGGATTATTAAAAAATAACATTTCAAATCCAAACCGATTTGAATAATGACAAAAAATACCCCCTCATTTTGCAATCATAAACCAAATAAACTAAACACTTGTTTTTGTTTCTGTTTTTCTTTTTCTTGTGCCATGAAAATAAGGAACAAAAAATCCAAACTGTAGCAAAACCATTACAGACAGTCCGTGGGAAAATTTCCATAGACCACATAAGCTGTCGTGGTCGTATTAAAATGCTATTAACTTGGATTAACCACAGTTACAAAGCTGAAATCTAGAAAATTCATAAAAAGCATGTTACTCGTTCATATAAAGCCAATAGCAGAAATGAAATTAACTCAATCAATGTTTGCAAGAAAACAAAAACAGCACAGTGACTCATATCGAAATAGTTAAAGTCATAGTCATTGTCGTAGTCATATATAAATACTATATATTGTAGTTGTACCAACTCCAGCAACATTTCGTTACAAATGCAGCTGCTGCTGCTCTGTGCCAAGAGCTTCAGCAAATGTTTAAGTTAGCGTTTAAAATGTTATTAGTTTGTTGCTTTGAAATCCATATAAATGTGTTGGCAATATTTTGTATTTTACAATCTTCAACTACAAGGTGCCTTATTTTGTTTGTTCCATCTTGCTGCTCCGACTGTCGAGCTTTAACCAAGAATTCATTAGTTGTACTGTGTTACCACTAATTCAATTGTCGGGTAGTGTGGGTTGTTTAGTGTATGCTAACTTGAAGTTGGTTGAAGCCGGTCGGTTGCCTGCTGCCAATGGTCTAGATACTTGGATTTTCTATAATAGTAATAAAGTGAGATCATGATTGAATTAAATTAAATTCAAAAACAAACAATTGCATGTTCAGCGGTTGAAGTTTCATTTTTTTCCCCTCTTGTCTTCCATTGTGTGTTGTTAGACAAATATAAAACAATTTTTTCTATAAAATTCTTGTGGTGTTATTGAAAAAGAAATAAGTTTTAAGGTCAGGTTTTTTGTAGTCGAGACAAGAATTTTGTTATGCAATACTTTAAACCAGAATGAAATTAAAAGTTACCACTACCATTAATCATAGAAAAAGTATTTCAAAAGCGGAAACAAAATACAAATCTAAGACATTAAAATAAAATTACACTGATGCTAAATACTAATTGATGTGAATTACGCCGCGTACAACCAAAAGACCGTTGCCATAAATATTATGACCGACAGTCTTAGCAAAGCCAACTTCGGCTTTACTCCTCCCTAATAACCCATAGTTGCTTGGACTCACGTATGGTATGGTATGGCGGAATGTTTCGTCTTGAGTTATGAAACCGTGCAGCAACACTTCAGGACTCATTAATCGCACGATTTCACTTAAAATAAATTTAAAGCAAACTTGTTTACTTAGGTGGCTTCAAACAACCCAGAGGAGTCAAGGGCCTAACAAAATGAGGATAACATATTTCTCCAACCGGTTCTATCTTCAGCTTTTCTCCTCCTGTTGGTAACACCAAGCTGTGGCAGGCAATCTTCCACCTGGTCGTCCTATCTTCCACCTTGGTCGTCCTATTCTTAGGTGTACATGGAGTACGTCCTCGAATACCATTCATTCTGATCAATTCTACTGACATGGCTTCGCCAGCGTAAAGGTGTTATTTTGATACACATAAGTATGTCGATGTTGGGAATACTACTCTGCAGCTTTTCTCACGATAATCTCTATTAATATGTTGAAGAGATCTCATGATATGGTGTCACCCTGCCTGAGGCCTCGCCTTGTACTAAATAGTTCGGTGACATCATTACCTATATTTACTGAGGATTTCGTGTCGATCAGTGTCATTCTACAAACGGCCTGTCAGCTTCGCAGAAATACCAAGCTCCCACATAGCTTGGTACAGTTTTAACCGTATCGGGCTATCAAATGCAGCCTTATAATCTATAAAGAGGTGTTAGGCGACTTTTTTGTTTTCGTGCGTTTTCTCCAGAATTTATCGCAATGTAAATATCTGGCCGATAGTTGCTAAAGTCCGTTCAGATCTCCAGCAAACGGCTTTTGTCTCTCACACATTATGCTCGAGAGAACCTTGTATGCGATGGATTAAAGGCAAATTCCACAATAGTTTGAACATATAATCGGGTCGCCATTTTTGAAAACAGGACACAATATGCTGCGCATGCATTCGTCTAACCAGATTTTGCATATGAGTTGATGTATTGCCATACTGGCTACAGTATTGCCATACTGGCTACAGTATTTCCATACTGGCTACAGTATTGCCATACTGGCTACAGTATTGCCATGCGTGCAGTGTTCATTTCGTCACTTGACATGTGACACTCTACGGTCTCGGCGGTGGTGATCACAGAGTGGGGAATGTAATTTCACAGCGCTTCAGGATCATAAGGGGGCGTGCGTTCTGCGCCAGCATCTGAGTGAATTTCTCTGCAAATGCCTTGGGTATCTCTGGTAATTGCAACTTGCCGTTGTCGAGCTTTCTATATGTCTGGCCTCGTCCGATTTTCGCTCTGCTTAACCCTTTGCGAACCGTTGCTGCAATCAGTTAGTGATCGGAATCGAAATTAGCTCCTCGAAGCACACGTACATCCGTTTCACTAGTAGAGTGCCTTCCATTAATTACCAGATTATAAATCTAGTTCTTCGTCTGTTTATCAGGGGACACCCAAGTAGCCTTATGGATGGCTTTATCTTGGAATCTCGTACTACTGACAATCATGTTTTTCGCCGCCTGAAAATCTAACAGTCTCATTCCGTTATTGGAGGTGGTGGTGTGTAGACTGAATTTACCGATGGTTGGTTCAAAAAGCATTTGAGCATTAAATCCACATAGAAAAATTATAATGTCAATGCCGGGCCAGCTTTCGTATGTTTCCTTTAGGCGCTCATAGAACATGTCCTTTCCTTCCCTCTGAGCATGTACACAAATTTGCGGTATTTTAAATTATTTTACTTTTACGGGGTTGAACCTTGAGACCAGAAGTCGCAGTATTTTGCGAACTACAAATCAGTAACCAAATTCATGCTTTTTCTCAAAGCCATTGTCCAGTATATGAATGTGCCAGTTGCCAAATCGTTTAACTCCACTTTCCCAATATTTTGGTATGTTAGTGTCTGTGGGTTAAACTAATGTACCCAGTTCATTTTGAATTTAACTATATAATAGATATACTTATTGACGGTATTTATCGTTATAAGGACCATGATTTTTGGATATGCACTTGGAATGTAAAAACTCTATAAAGATCCGGTGCAAGTTATAAACCTGACATTACTGCTATCCAGGAATTGCGATGGACAGGTCATGGCTGCAAAAGGAGAAAACACTGTGACATGTAATACGTCGAGTATCGGTGACGCATGAACCATGAACTGTATGAGCTATATCTCGATATTGACATGGTTAAGCGGACCATTATAAAGCGATTGCGCCGGTTAGGCCATGTTAGTAGAATGAATAATTACGAACCTGCACAAAGGGTTTTCGAAACCGAACTCGAAGTAAAACCAAAAATAGGGGTTGTTCGAGACCGGACATGTTAGGAAGTAAATTTATAATGCGCACAACAAATTTAAATTTTTTCGTATTACAAATATTCGCTTTTTTCGAATTTTGAAAATCAGCTAATATGGTAGCTATGTTTTGTTTATACCGAATATTCCAAAAAAAATATTGTTTTCGAAATAAAAATGACTTTGGACTAACATAAGTTCTTTGCATGAATAAGATACTCAGTTTAAACGACTAATCTGTTACCCAATTTCTCAGGGTAGCTGCTGCCCGATTGTACTCATACGGAATTTGTTTACGAAAGTGAAGAGAAAATGATTTTCCAGCGGATACAAGTAGTCCTTGGTTTTATATTTATTTTATATTTTGATATATTCCAAAATAATGGTCAGGCTTGTAATTTTTTTTTTAATTTTTAACGATACAAATTGGTATCGTTAAAAATTTTCCAAATTTTTTCAATTTATCTACCGGTTTTCATCGATAAAAGTTACAGAGTTTAAGACAGACGGTCTATATCGCAAATCATTAAAACTTATACTTTTTTGATCAGGGCAGTTCTCATATATTTTTCTCCATATTCCTTTACATATTATGTGCTATGCTATATGAAATATTCTGTCACACCTAATCAACTGTTGATTGTGAAAGATTAATTAATGCGTATACGACATCAAGCTGAGTTTTACAGTGGTTTACATGCTGGGCCAAATTATATTTCCAGTACTAGATTTTATATTGAGACACGAATAAATTATTAGAAGCATAATTATTATGTTCTCTATTTCGTAACAAAAGTTCTAAAATTCTTATTCATAATTCAAAAATCTCTCACCATTACTCCACTTCCTTCGTCACAAAATTCCTCATACATATTTGCAATTGTCTTCATACAAAATATTCGCATAATTTTACATATATGCCCCCAGACAATTGTAGGTTGTTTTCCTAACTCCAACGAAATAAAAACGAAAAATATTTTATTAACAATTAATTTTTTTTGTTCTTGTGCCTAAAGACCCCGTTGTTATTTTGCGGCTGCAACAAATTGCACAGACAATTAGTAACAAATACAACTATTTGTCTCAAGGCATTGAGATGAGGACAAGAAATAAAACAGCAGCGTCAAGAGAACTCACTTCTGCTAGCAGTATTTAATAATTGACTATTTGTAGCTGCTGCAGTAGCAGCGAAAAAAGCAGAAACCCCAAAGCTAAAAGCAAAATGCAATGTAAGTTAGAATGAAGTTTGTGTCTTAAGTCTATTGTTTTGTAAGTTAAAGTTTGTGAGATATTGAAGCAAACACGGGGGAATTTAAAGCGGTTGCATTATAAAGAATTCTTGAAAACAAAATTAGGTTTATAATAAATATTATTTATACAAGGTGGCGCAAAAGTAATCCTCCTATCAGAAAATGCTATAAATTTTGCGATTGGCCCCTAATGTCAGTTCTGTTTTGACATTTATGTAGTAAACACATGCGAAATACACGTTAATAAACAATGTTACGCTACACTGCTCCAGAACGCGGAATATTGCTGACTATTTATTTGACCAATAATCGGTCGGTGACTTTGGCACAACGTGAATTTCGTCGCAGATTTCCTGGCCGTCCAACGCCTACTGGTGAAACACTGCGACGTTTAGCCACTCGCCTCGAAGAGACTGGCACAACACGAGATGCTGCCAGGCGTGGCAGACCCCGGAGTAGCCGTTCTGCAGAGAATATTGCTGCTGTAGCCGAGGATGTCATGGAAGCGCCGTCGATGTCATGGAAGCGCCGCAACTTGATGAATTGGGATTGGAAAACATGTGGTTCCAACAGGACGGTGCAACGGCAAACACTGCACGTGCCACAACCGATATGCTGAAGGATGCATTTCCCGGGTGCCTAATCTCCCGTTTTGGCGATTTGCACTGGCCAGCAAAATGATTTGACCGCTCCAGACTTCTTTTTGTGGGGCTTTTTGAAGTCGCGGGTTTATGTCAACAAGCCTCAGACTCTTGCAGCTCTTAAAGACAATATCCGTCAAGAATGTGAGGACCTATCGCCGGAAGTAAAAAAAATTAAAAGACCAAATAAAAATAATCCACAAGAAGAATCAAAGTTTTTCATTTTTTTTTTAAATTACAGCCAAAAAACATCGGAAGTTTACTTTTGCGCCACCTTGTATTTCTATTTTGTTAACAAACATTAAAGTTATTTCGATTTTTTTATACACGATTCGGTCTAAAATTAGAAGAATTAGAAGAATGTTTTTCCATTTCCTATGAGCAATACAGATCAGGGGTTTCTTTATGCAATTAACAAAATCCAATGAGTGTTCAAAATCACGGGAGATGTGTTAAAACCTTTTTGTTACACCGTACCTATTCGATTTTTATGAAGACTTTAGTACATGCTACATTGGAAAATAACAAAAGAATAGTTTTTATGCTGATGGCACTTTTGGTATTGCACTTCCTTTTTTCTTACATCTACTTTAACATTAGATGTAATATTGTTAAAATAAGTAAAGCTGAAGTCTTAAACACAGCGACGACAAAAAGTATTGAATAGCATAGAGAACTTATTGCACCCTTTTTCTGCGAATCTGAGTAAAACAGCATAAACGAGTCTTACTCTCTTTATAAAATATTTCAATATAAATATACCATTTCGACAATGTTATTAAATAAAACAATACAAGAAGCATAAATGTTTCAAAAGGCATCAATGTTTCACATCAAAATTATGAATGGAGCAGTTTATGACAAAAAGAGATTAATATTTGTTGAACCATTCACCAGATGTCGCCAGTGCTTTTGAGTCATACAATTCGTTCCATGAGTTCTCTATACTATTCAATACTCTTTGGCGACGACGACCTGCTTGTTTGTTCACTGCCGCTACATCAATAGCATCGTACTTATTTTCAGGCAGAGACTATTGTTGTACAACAACCACGTATGTGATGCTAACGCTGTGTGTTGTTTGCATGTGTTCACTTTGATAGATTGCCCTACCCATGCCTATAGATGTTAACACAACAAAATGTGTAAACAGTCGGCACCTAGATTTGAACTCAGGTTGGCGGACGATCGTTTCGAAATTTGTAGCTCTTCTCATCAGCGCCTTAGCGTTCTCGGCCAGTGATCGTCTTGTTCACATTGTAACTAATTGCAGTTGTCGTCGTCGGGGTTTCTCTTCTCTTTCTGTGTCTTTGCTTTCATATTCTTATAGATTTATAAATTTAGTTTTGTTTTTGTTTAATTACTAATGCGTATTTTTACATAATTTGGAAATTTCCTTTCATCGTTAGCATTAATGTATTATGCAACTTGTGAAATTTATTATCCACTTTTACGAACCCAAAAGTAATACCGAATATCTGGTTGGCTAAGGCAGTACAACTTCCACGGCATGTGTTAATAGAAATTTGAATATTTGTTAACCAAAACCCGTACACAGAACTAACAAACAAAATCAAAAACCACCCAGAGCTAACAAACAACCAACTATTAACCTCAGTAAATCCACAAGTCTAACATAGACATTAAATCGGTATAAACATTCAATCGTTCACTCACTCACAGTCTAAATGCTACGCATGCGCAGTTCGGTGGTTAAGGTTTCTGGGCACATACACACGAGCCATGTCTTATGGTTAACATTGGATTTCCGTTTAACTCATAGCACCTTTTACAGCGATGTTGTAACAGTAGATTTATGTTCTTTTTCCCCTCATCCGCTATGAGGCAACGATTATTAGCTAATTTCTTGTCACTTTTTGGTTTGTTTGCTTGGTGTTAACTATTTAGTGTTAAAAACGCATTTGTCGATGTTAAAACATTCCCATCCACACTTTCGCTTTCATGTTTGTGTACAAATTCTTGCCAAAAGCCAACAAACTGTTACTAAACTCCCTCTTACTTCCATCAAATGTGAATGAATATTCATTTAAATATTTTTAATATTTTCAAAATTTTGTTTTATTATGCACAAATTTACAACTTCACACTTTGGTGAGTTTTCTCGCCATATGGAAATTTAGTTTTTTTTTACATTCAGCAGTTAAAACGAACAGCGACGCTTATTAAAACTTGTTCAGCTCGAGAGATAGTCTTGGAAATTTGTTGAACTTTCTTTGGGGCATAAAGATAAATCTTAAATTTTCATAATCATTTGGTTTTGACGCCTCGGTTGGTACTTAACAAATAACGACATACTTAACTTAATTTGTTGCACAGTGTAACGAAGTGCCACCAAAAATTGAAATGGAAGAAAAAGTCAAGACTCAACGACACTACAACAAAAAAATGTAACCGGTGTAAATTTTAAGCAGATTACATTTTCCAAATATTTTTAAGTTCCCAGCAAAATGAATGCATTCAAAGACGCAAAAAATCACCAAGGTGACACCGGTGGAATCAGTGAAAGAGTTTGTAATCACTGCTGAAATTAATATGGGTTGTCGCAACAAAGAATCTGAATTGTTATGGTGCTTACTCACTAGATTTTCATATGGGACAACAAGGCAGTTGAAAATAACCCTGATCTCTAGAGCCCAAAGTAATCGAAAAATGTTCTTCTTAAAAAATTCTTATATTTTGATACACGTTTTCATTGATACTGAAAGATATTCATATATATATTTGTACAAGTCTCTGTAAACAAATGATTATGAAAAATGCATGTTGTATACTGGCCTAGAACCACATCTAATATCCCTCAATGGTCAAAAACCCAGCCGCAACAGGGACATAAAGAAATCCGGAGACGTAAGTGGAGGTGAATAGGTCATACATTGAGTAAGTCGACAGATTATACTGCCAGTCAAGCCATAGATTGTAACCAGCACACATGGGAGCGGCATATTGAACTTTAAATATCTAAATTACGAGGCCGGTCCCAAAACTAGCCGAACTGACGTATAAATGGTTCCAGTAGTTTGGAAAAAATCAGTGAGTGTTCGAACTCACGGGCACTGTATTAACACCTTTTTGCTACTCGCTACCTGTTCGAATTCTATGAACACATTAGTAAATGTTACATTGGAAAATAAAAAAAAGAATAGTTTTTGTGCTGAAGGCTCTTTTGCTATTGCACTTTCTGTTTTCTTACATCTGCTTTAACATTAGATGTATTATTGTTAAAACCTATAAAGCAATATTTAGGTCACTGAAATAATTGTTTTGTTTTGGCACAAACAGAGCGACGAAAAAAAGTATTGAATAGTATAGAGAACTTATTGCACTCTTTTTCCGCTCTCATGTAGAGAGTTTGAGTAAAAGAGCATAAACGAATCTTATTCTCTTTATAGAATATTTCAATATAAAGGCACCATTTCGAAAATGTTATTACACAAAACAATACAAAAAGCATAAATGTTTAAAAACGCATCAATGTTTCACATCAAAATTATGAATGGACCAAATTATGACAAAAAGAGTGTAATATGTTTTGAATCATACGTCAGATGTCGCCAGTGCTTTGAGTCATACAATTTGTTCCATGAGTTCTCTATACTATTCAATACTCTTTGGCGACGACGACCTGCTTGTTTGATCGCTGCCGCGACATCAATACCATAATTTTTATTTTCCGGCAGAGATTATTTTTGTACAACAACCATGTATGAGATGCTAATGCTGTGTGTTCTATGTATGTGTTCACTGTGATAGATTGCCCTACCCGAGCCTATAGATGTTAACTCATTAAAAAAATATTTTAGTGAAAAGTGGCAACATTATAAAACATATGTTTTAAGTTGCAATCCGCCACGGTGTTTAGTATTTTTTTTTTGAGCCGTCAAAAGTAAACGGTCTCAGTGAACTTGTAAAAATAGCAAAAAATTAGTCATCTTTATGTAATTCAATATTTCCATTTGAAATGTCCCAGTCCAAGCAATATTAAAGCCGAGCTAGATTCTACTCTGGGGGAGTCTGCTCCTTCGTTTACGACAGTAAAATATTAGGTAGCAGAGCTTAAACTAGGCTGTACACGCTGCCGAGACGAACACCGTAGTGGTCGTTCAATTGAGGTATCCACACCAGATACGGTTAAGAAAATCCACAAAATTATGTTGAGTGATCGTCGGTTGAAGGTGCCTGAGATAGACGAAATGATAGGCATTTCAAAAAGTGGTATACATCATATATTGACCGAAGACTGGAAGATGAGAAAGCTGTGCAGAAAGTAGCGTCGTGAAGATGTTTCAGTAGAGTGCTTGGCGATCGTGTATATTGTAATACCATTGTTGAGGTGGCATGCTCCTTACAGGTGTAAAAGGAATATATATTTGCTGACGATTGTGCTTTTAGAATTTCTTGTGTCATATTCAAAAGGTTCTCCATTAACATAACAATGGAATGAATCATAAACAAAACAAAATCCTTGTAGAGCACTCCAAAAAGCGAAAAGGTCCTTTAATCTAAAACACAATAAAATGATATTAAAATATATATTTTTAGTAGGTTGTACTGAAGACTTTAGTTTTGATTCAGATTTAATACATGATTAATATTCCGATTAAATAAATTACACATCTATTTATATTCTACAAAACATTTTATTTATATTTTTTTAATTTTGTCCTTTCCACTTTTTTTCTTCTAGGTACGTCATTTTCTTAACGGAATTGGAAATGCAATAATATATTGGCATAAAAAGCTGTTACAGGCTTATAAATGTTGATTAAATGCTGTGAGCACAGGTAGCTAAAATTTCCCTGATTATAAAACGCAAACCATTTGAGATATATCCAAAACTTTATGATCGACTTGAAATACAATAAAAACATTTGTGAATGGAACTCGACTTCGTTCATATGACCACCGCGGGCACTTCGGCAGCGGTCGATTCATTTGACCCAATTTTCGATGGCTCGGTCACAAATTTCGGCCGTAAAGGCCGATATTTCGGTTTCAATGTTGGCTCTGAATTCTTCCAACATCGTCGGCTTGTTGGCATAGACCAATGATTTGACGTCGCCCCAAAGAAAAAAGTTTAGAGGCGTTTAATCGCACGAACGAGGCGGCCAATTGACTGGTCCATTTCTTGAGAAAACATGCTCACCAAACTTACTCTTCAATAAATCGATTGTAACGTCTCCTGTGTAGCTTGTGGCACCGTCCTGTTGAAACCACATTTCGTGCAAGTCCAGGTTTTCCAATTCGGCCCAAAAATAATCGGTAATCATGGCGCAATAACGGTCGCCATTCACAGTAACAATGACGCCGCCGGCATGCAAACCGTACCAAACAGTTATTTTTTGTGGACGTAGTGGTGATTCATGAAGCACATGTGGATTTTCACCAAACCAATAACGCATATTTTGCTTATTGACGCACCCATTGAGCCAAAAATGAGCTTCGTCACTGAAGATGATTTTCCGATGAAATTCATCATCTTGGCGCATCTTCTCCAGGGCCCAATCGGAGAACGTACGTCGCGTCAAATGATCCATCGACTTCAATTCTTGAGTCAGCTTGATCTTGTATGGGTGTAAATCAAGATCTTTATGCAAAATTCGCCATAAAGGGGTCGTCGCGATGCCCAGTTCTTGAGAACGCCGCGGAATCGACTGATTTGGTTCGTTTGCTACGGACGCCTGAACGGCAGCGATATTTTCGTCACTTCGACCAACCCGTTGCCTCACTGGCACGGCAGCATCACACAATGAATATGTATGTAGATTCAAATTTTTCCACTAAACTTGTTATTGCTTGTCTACTAGGGCGAGAATAACGACCGAAAATTGGAGTTAACGCTCTTAAAGTTGCGGTCACCGCCTCCGAATTACATTTTTATAATTTACATACGTGGTTCGTTCGTGTACTTTACCATGATGAAAATGTTGAGTTTACTGAAAAAAAGAAAAGTAACAGTTAGATGATCAGTGAAATAGTGCTTTCACAAATTAAATTCAAAGTTGTCGAGTATCTATTGGAAAACCTGTTAAGTTTTCGAAATTTTAGAAAATTTATCAAATATGTGTGGAACTTTGAACTTTGGTATTTGCCTTTTACCTTTAAAACATTAATTCATGTAAACGTGGGTCATGAATTAGGTGCACAGTAGTTGCAAATTGGTGTTTCTTTTTTGAACGAAGTTCCTTATCGCACTTTGCAGGATGGTGGATAAATGAAATAAAAATTTAACAACTTTTTTTAACACTATTATCAAAAATATTGGGTACTTTTGCTTTGGTTTGTGTCTAGACTAACATATGTTGGGAAATTTCTTGTTTAATTAGAAATTTTCTAGGTGGAGCCTGTAGCCAATATTTAGTATATATTGTAGTATTGAACCCAATAAAAAGTAAATTTAGAAAGGCCAAAGTGAAATAAGTTAAAAAAAGAAAATTTCCTTAAATAAGTGCCTTTTCTTAAAAAAAGTAAATTGTCTCAAAAAATACCCATTCATATTCTTAAACAAAGTACCTTTTCTTAAAATAATTACCTTATCTTAAAGAAGTACCTTTGCTTAAAAAAATTAAATTTTCTCGCAAAAAGTACATTTTCTTTAAAAAATTATTTTTTTTAATATAAGTACCTTTTCTTAAAAAAGTAAATTTTCCTACAACAAATTGCACTTTCTTAAAAGTACCTTTTCATAAAAATAAAATAATACCTTTTCTATTCTTTTTTCTTGAGGTAAGTAGCCTTTCTGAAAATAAGTAAATTTTCTTAAAAAAATAATTTTTTCCTAAAAAGAGTACCACTTCTTTAAAAAGTACATGTTCTTAAAAAAAAAGTACTTCTTTGTAAACAAAATTCATACTCTTATGGCTTTTTCTTACGGAATGTACTTCTTCTTAAAAATAGTAAATTTTCTTAAAATTAACATTAGCTTCTAATAAAAGAAGTAGCTCTCTTTAAAAAATTACCTTTGCGGGAAATATAATAGAAAAAGGACCCATAAATATACTTTTTTTTAAAAAATACATTCTATAAAAAAATTCCTCAAAAGACGTTTATAATTTTACAAAAAGCATTTTTTCTTAAAGATCCATTTAAATTATCGTGTTTTTTAACGAGCGCCTTAGGCGTGTTGGAACTAACTAGTACATAATATATAGCGAAAGGAACTTCGTTCCAACCGGGTGTCTCCTGACGTCTCATGTGATTTTTTAATTATTTCTGTAACTTTTGAAAGGAAAAAGATATCGTAATGAGTTTTTCCATGCCTAGAGTAGATGCGTTTTCCAGATGATTTCCCCAATTTTGGGCTAATTTTAATTTTCGTGTAAAAAACTGACGTAAGTCCACTCTTTGGCAGCTATGGGCCGAAAATGGTTATGAAAGATAGACAAAATTATTAAAGATAGACAAATTTGAGGCAGGTTAGTTTGTTTTACAGTTTTTGGGGATAGTTTGTTTTACACTTGTTTTCTGAAGACAGGAAAACAAAATTCCAATTGGTTTTCGAGTTATAGCCGTTGGAACAATTTAATGTTATTCGGAAAAATTAAGTTTTAGCCAAAATATACATGACGCCATAAAATCCGACGAGCAGCTAAACTAGCAAACCCCAAATAGGGTTTAGTTAGCTTCGATAAGTACTTCGAGAATTTTTCACATGAGAAGGAGTTTGCAGTTTATGTGTTGCACTGTGCTATAAACCGCTTGCAAATATATTTTGCATGGTGATAGTAGTCGTGAATACCTTCAAAAAAATATGCTAACATGTGTGGGTTATCTCACATAGTTTAAGAGATATTTGACTTATAAGAAGAAATTTTATATTTTTTCCGGGTTGGTTTCGTAGTTTTAACGGTGGGACCTCGTTATTAGCCCGAGTTTCTATTCTAAATCCAAATAAAATTTATTTAGAATGATTTTTCAAAAATTCTAAATAAGTAAGTGGAAATATTGATATATTTGCTAAGGTGATCAATTTTGGATGGTTGCCCGTAGCCCACATACCCACTAGGGATCCAAAATTTTGTAACTCATCTGGAAAATACCTCTGTCCTAATTTCACAACGATATCTTTTTCCGGTCAAAAGTTACAGAATTAAAAAATCGATTTGGAGTTCAATTTAGAACCACGGTTTCGAGCATAGCGGCTGGATAATAATACGTTATATGGTTCCACGTAAAAGCAGGGATGTTGGTTAAAGGTAAAATCATGCATCTTGGCAAATAAATAAATAAATAAATGGGTTCCCATTACATCCCATGTAGGAATCAGGGAGAGCTTCTCACAACTAGTGAGCTATGAGCTTTCTAGTTTTATACTCACTGATTGGGACCTACTGTTTTACACCGGTTCCGAACGGTATTTTGAGAAGCTTTTTCATGGATAAATACTCGATAGTGTCGCCGTCGCTATGCAAGGTGACCGCCGTCGAAAGAAATTTAAGGTGGTCGGAGCAGGGGTCGAACCCAGGATCTCATGTACAAGAGGCGCGCACACTAACAATTGCACCACCGACGGCAAATAAACATGCTAATATATGCATTGAAATAAATGTGAATTTGGGCAACTGTCTGCTGCGGATTTTGGTTAAGCGGCGTGATTGGTCCATACTTCTTAGAAAATGAGAGCGGAGATGCACTGAATGTGAAATGACATTCGTTACAGCAATATGAGCGGTATAAATCTAGGTACTTACTTGCAGGATGGCGCCATCTATCACATCGCGTATGAAACAATATATTTATTGGTGCAACGATTTCCAAACCGAATTATTTCCCGAAATTCCGTTGTCAATTGACCACCAGGATTGTGTGATTAGATTTCTTTCTTTGGGGTTCTGTGAATCTCTGGCATATGTGAAGAAACCACAAAAATTTCCTGAGCTCAATGCAGTGATCCAACGCCTCATCGGCCAGAGAGAGAAACATTAGGGATATGATATTTTTTTTTTGTAAAAAAATATTTACATAAACAGACGTTATTAAAAATGATTCTGAAATAAAAAAAGTATTCTTAGGTAATTTGGTCACAAGAACCTTCCCCAACAAAGATGTCAAAGATTACGCATTTTGGAATTTGATCACCTTTTTCCAGTGTTCTAGAAAATTTTCAATATTTATTTAATTCCACAGTGCTGTTTGTGATACAGTGGGTAGTGTGTGCGGCTGTTGTACATGAGTACGTGGATTCTATCCCTGCTCCGACTACCTTACATTTCTTTCGACGACGATCACCCCGCTTAGTGACGGTGACACTATCGAGTACTAATCAGTGAGTGTAAAACTAGAACGCGCCCAGATGACTAATTTGTGAGAAGCTCTCCCTAATCCCTTGATAGGATGTAATAAGAAACCATTTTTTACTTTAGAAATGCAACACGAGCCTTTTTATATGACAACTTATATCCGGGGCGGCGCTATTATTTCATTCAACCCAAATATTTGATTATTTCCACGTCTTCAATTAATGAACTGTCAACTGCTGGTGGAGTCCTCCGTTCTGTGCTTTGGCGCATTAGCTTTATCTTCTTTATATTCATCCTCAATCCTACTTTTTTGCATTTTGGACGAGTTCGTTTAACTTGGCCCTGTGATGTCATCAAATTTGTGGGCCATAAGAAATATGTCAACTGTGAAGTCGATACATATTCCACTAAATACCGAACAGTGAATCTATATTGGTTGCTAACATTACCTCGCCAATAAGGAAAATCAATAACGTAGGGGACAAGACGCATCCTTGTCCATCTCCCGCAGATATGGCGAAAGGTTGTCTTTCCTTTCCATTAAAACGAACTTTATACGCTGCATATCTGTACAGTTCTCGAATCATGGATACCATCTTGTCCAGTACCCCCTTTTTGGTTAAGATGGATCACATTGAGTTGCAGTGTACACAATCAAACGCTTGTTCCAAAACTACAAAAACGAGACATCTGCACAAGACGTAATGAATACATTCAAGACATTTAATTTTTTACAAGCCATGTACTGTAGCGAAGTTGCGGCAACCAAATACTTCAGTGTTTTGATAAAAAGCATGCGTGTGTATGTGAAGTTGTAGGGCACAAAAACACAATACTATTACTGCAACTGTGTGGCCGTCGGTAGTGCAGCAATGGTAGTGTGCGCGCCTCTTGTACATGATATCCTGGGTTCGATCCCTGCTCTGACCACCTTAAAATTTCTTTCGGCGGCGGTCACCTCGCATAGTGACGTCGCCACTATCGAGTATGTAGCCATGAAAAAGCTTCTCAAAATACCGTTCGAAATCGGTGTAAAACTGTAGGTCCCAATCAGTGAGTGAAAACTGGAAAGCGCACAGCTCACTGATTGTGAGAAGCTCTCCCCTGTCCCTTCATGGGATGTAATGGGAAACCATTTATTTATTTTATTACTGCAACTTCGCGTCACATCGTATTATATTTTTGTGTGCACTCAGATACACACATAAACGAACGCTTTGTCGACAGTACTTAGTTGTACCGAAGTACTTGGTTGTCGCAACTTGGTACTTGGTTGTCGTAACTTCGCTACAATACATGGCAAAACAAACAAATATCTGAAATGAACAAGCAAATGTCTTGAATGACCGTTCAAGACATCTTGTGCAGATGTCTAGTATAGAGGCGAGTGTAGTTCAACGGATTGTCCTATGATTATCCGGAGCGTGTTTACGTGCTTATCATATGAATGGTCAGACCTGAAACATGCCTGCACCTTCCGCAAAATTTCCTCCACCACCAGTGAGATCCTTACTTACTTACTTATCCGGTCTCGGACAACCCCAGGGGGTCAGGGACCTTACAAAACGAAGATAACATATTTCGCCAACCAGTTCGATCTTTTGCTTTATCTCTCCAGTTGGCAATACCAAGTGTACGCAGGGATTCGTCAACCTGATCCCTCCAGCGGAGTCTTGGTCTTCCTATTTTTCGTCTTCCTTCGAGTTCGGTTTCGAAAAGTCTTCGCGCTGGTTCATCTTCATCCATTCTACTGACATGGCCTAGCCAGCGCAATCGCGTTATCTTGATCCGCTTAACTATGTCAATGTCAGGATAAAGCTCATACAGCTCATGATTCATGCGTCGCCGATACTCGCCGTTGTGCACTATAGGGCCATAAATTTTTCGGAGTATTTTTCTCTCGAAGACTCCTACAGATGTTTCGTCTGCTTACGATAGGACCCAGGATTCTGCGCCATAAAGCAAGACAGGTTGAATGAGAGTCTGGTACAGCTGGACTTTTGTTACTCGAGAGAGGGCTTTATCTCTAAAGTGCTTGCTTAGCCCAAAATAACATCTATTCGCAAGCACAATTCTCCGTTTGATCTCAAGGCTGACGTTGTTGTTTTTGTTCACGGCAGATCCGAGGTATATAAATTCGTCCACTACCTCGAAGTTATAACGGTTATCAACGTTCACGCTTTGGTCTAATCGCGTGGAGGCCCTGTTCGTTGAAACCATTAATTTTGTCTTGTCCTCATTCACCGTCAGACCCACTTTTGCTGACTCCTTCTCAATTCTCGAAAAAAACGCAGTAACTTCTCTAATTGTGCGCCCAATGATATCTATATCATCAGCATACGCGAGCAGCATGTGACTTTTGCTGCTGATGGTTTTATTCATATTGACTGCAGCTTTTCTCATAATGATCTCCATTAAGATGTTAAAGAGATCGCACGATAGGGTGTCGCCTTGCCTGAGGCCTCGCTTAGTTTCGAAAGGTTCGGTAAGATCCTTACCAACTTTCACTGCGGATTTGGTGTTCGTCAAGGTCATCCTGCAAAGGCGTATGAGTTTTGCAGGAATACCAAGCTCAGACATTGCTTCATAGAGTTTCTCCCGTATCGGACTATCGAAGGCTGCTTTATAATCGATAAATAGATGATAGGTGTCGATTTGTTTTTCGTGTGTCTTCTCCAGGATTTGGCGTAGCGTGAAAATCTGGTCAGTTGTCGATTTTCCAGGCCTAAAGCCACACTGGTATGGTCCAATCAGGTCAGCGATAATTGGTTTTAGTCTTTCGCACATTATACTTGATAGAACCTTATATGCTATGGATAAAAGGCTTATTCCACGGTAGTTGGCACAAATACTCGGGTCACCTTTTTTAAATATGGGACATAGTACACTGAGACTCCAATCGCCGGGCATGCATTCATCTAACCAAATTTTGCTAATGAGCTGATGCATGCACCTTATCAGCTCATCGCCGCCAGCCTTAAACAGCTCCGCCGGTAATCCATCGGCTCCTGCGGCTTTGTTGTTCTTAAGCCGGGCAATAGCTGTTCTGACCTCGTCTTGGTTAGGAGGGGGGCAATCGACGTCGTCGTCCATATTGTGATCGATTGTCCCATCGTCATCGGATATCTCAGGTACTAGTAGCGCGGAGAAATGCTCTCTCCATATTCCCAACATGCTCTGCACATCTGCGACGAGATTTCCGTCTTTGTCTTTACAGAAGGGGGGCCCTGAACCATGTCCATTAGTTCCGTTTTTAACTTTTTGGTAGAATTTTCGGGCTTCGTTCTTCCTTCTGTATGTCTCAATTTTCTCACTCTCGCGTTTTCTCCACTGCCGTTTCTTACGCCTAAAGAGACGGTTTACCTCCTTTCTCTTCTCCCTATACCGCTCAGTTGCAGCTCGCGTTGCAATTGACTGAAGCATTACCATACGTGCAGCGTTCTTTTCGTCATTTGCTATGCGACACTCTTCATCGTACCACGGTTTGTTGCGAAGCGGTTTTTCGAAACCAAGTACGGTTGTTGCGGCAGTTTTTATAGAGTCGGAAATGGGTTTCCACTGCGCATCAGGATCGTCATCGGGAGGGGGTGGGTTCTGTGCCAAAAGTTGCGAGAGCTTCCTTGAGTAGGCTGTGGCTACCTCTGGTAATTGCAGCTTTCCGATGTCCAGCTTCCTCTGCGTCTGGTTTCGTACGATTTTCGCTCTACTTAATCTTGTGCGAACCTTTGCTGCTACCACGTAGTGATCAGAATCGATGTTAGCTCCTCTGATCACTCGTACGTCCATTACACTGGATGAGTGCCTTCCATCAATTACCACGTGATCAATTTGGTTCCTAGTTCTTTGATCAGGGGATACCCAAGTAGCCTTGTGGATGTCTTTATGCTGGAATCTTGTGCCACTGATGACCATGTTTTTTGCCGCGGCAAAGTCAATCAGTCTCATACCGTTGTCGGAACTGTCAGCATGAAGACTGAAATTGCCAATAGTTGGATTAAACACATTCTCCCTTCCTACTTTGGCATTAAAATCTCCTAGTACAATCTTAATGTCATGGCCAGGGCAGCGGTCATACGTTTCCTCTAGGAGCTCATAGAATATGTCTTTGGCATCATCATCTTTCTCTTCTGTCGGGGCATGCACACAAATTAGGGAAATATAAAAATATTTCGCTTTTATGCGGATTGTGGCTATTCATTCACTCACAGGATTGAACCTAGAGACTAGATGTCGCAGTCTTTTGCCAAATACAAATCCACAACCAAATTCATGTTTTTTTTCATGGCAACTGTAGTATATATCGCAGTTTCTTTTTCTTGTGCAGCCATGTCCTGTCCATCGCATTTCCTGGATAGCGGTAATGTCAGCCTTATAACTTTCGAGGACATCTGCCAGTTGGATACTTGCACCGGATCTATATAGAGTTCTTACATTCCAAGTGCATATCCGTAAATCGTGGTCCTTATAACGTTTGCGGGGGTCGTCAACATATAGGGGTTGTTTATGTTTTCTGTTTCGTTTTTGTATTTTCACTGCCATTATGAACGGTGGCGGGAGGCAAACCCAGCCCACCGGGTTTTTGCATTTTACCTACTGCCAGGATATTTGATTGCAGCCGCCCATTATGGATCAGACGCTGACCAGGATGCGATATGTTGAACCTGGATTTTCTTCTTTTAGTTTCTATCCGCCGTTGGCCCGTATGTTTGGCTCATCCGCCTTCTAAGGACAAAAGAATATGCCCGATTGTTTGATGAGCTTCAGTGACATCAGTCACCTACTATACCTGATTTGATGCTCATTTGTTTCGCCTTCTCACTCTAGCTAGCTAACGGAGGTTTCCGAAAAGCCATTGCCCAGGACATACTGCGTGGAAGTAGTGAGCTGCTTGGACTGCCCAATGAAGGAATCATTTCTGGCCACTCCCAAGTGAATGGCAATCAGAAACTTTCCACCTCCACGGACAGTCCCATGTCCCAGTGAGATCCACTGAAGTATAATGGTCGCCATTACTTTTACCATTGCATTGAGCAATGTAACGCCTCTCCAGTTCCTGCGCAGCTTTGGATCACCTTTTTGGGATAGTGATAATAACTCCGTCTCCACTCCGTAGGGATTTTGTTGTCTATCCATGCTCTTCTGATATCCGGCGTAATAATATCTGCTATCGCTGATGCACCATATTTCAACAGCTCCGCTGAAGTGTTATCAGAATCTCTGCCTGCAACAGGGGTTCGGTTGGAATATCCCTTCTCGGGTTGTGACGTATGTATGTTGCCGAAGAAGTTCACTAATTTTTATCATGCGGAAGTCTAGAATTTGTTGTAAAGTATTCATGATTTCTCCCCACTTGTTGATCTGGTGCTATTATCATTTGCTTTTAACGATGTAGTACCCCTGATGTTGCTGCCGCTCAGATTCTTTATTGAAGATTACACAATAAGGAGGTTACCTGTATTTGCAACTTTTTTGGTTTCCTGCGCCATGTTGTCCAGATAGTTGCTGTAGTTTGAATGGACCATGTAACCCACTCTACGTGGCGATTGCCCATAGTCTGATTTTAATAGCCTTTTCAATTTTGGTGTCTTGCATGTTATACTTATATAGTGGAGGCATTCACGATTCCGAATTTTGATTCAGGATTCTGCGCATGATTCTTATTCACACTTATTTTCTCACCAAGGACCGCCTTGACAGTTTCCTTCAGTGTCCGAACAATTCCTGACCACGTATTTTAATTCTTCTTTGTCAAATTAACTCGTTCAGTTTGAACGTACATTATTGATTTGTAAGGGTCCTACAGACAGTCTGTATAATATTTTACGATTTTGTCTTTAATACCATTGACAGCCATTGGACTGAGACGGAAGGTGCCCACACGCTGAAAACTATCGGCCCCAGCAACATATTGCAGGAACCATGTACATATTTGCAAGCGTTGTTTTCGTTCATTGTAGATCTGCTGCTTTTTTTTCTTTATTATCTCTCATGTTTTTGTTTTTAGCAGTCTTCAACAAACAAAAACATATTTGGATCACAGATACATGTATTATAACCTATAAATCATTGTGTCCCAAACATGTTATATTGAATAGCAACCACAATATGTTTGGACACAAGTATACCATATTTACGACAAGCTACAAACACGTTATATTTATTTAATTTTTCGCGAATACCAACACTCAGGGGATGTCCCCTATAAATGCAGTGCATTGCATTGGACTTAGGAAAGGGGATAGGAGTAGGCGGAAAGAGAGAGAAGTACTTGTTAATGTTTGACTTAAACTTGCTGATGTTGTAAGAAGTGGGGAACACACTTGCCGGAAGATTATTCCTTATATGTATTGTTCGGCTGAAGAACGAATTGTTTCTCTACTGCGCAGTTCGATCCAACGGCCAGGAAACATAAAAGGGATGAGTTTCACTTGAAATCCGCATCGTACGGTTAAATACCCTAACTTCTGGAATGAGGCCATGTAACTTGGCGAAACACTTTAGCATCCAAACAGAAAAAATTTTCAGCGTGCACTAAGAGATGGTGGTCGCCATCAATATCGGCACCATGTCTGGTTTTGACGTCCTGCAGAGAACTCAAAAGCATTTTCCTAACAAGTATATGATCAGCTTGATTGAATGTTTGATCATTGGATGATGCCACACGCTGAAAAATAAAGGTCCCAGCTACATATTGCAGGAACCATGTACATATTTGAAGGCATTGTTTTCGTGAATTGAAGATCTGCTGCTTTTTGTTTCTTTATTGTGCCAAATAGCAGTGTTTTCAGAAGTTTTCAACAATCACAGCCACATTTGGGTCACAAATACATAAGTTATAATCTATTAATCATTGTGTCCCAAATATATTACATTGAATAGCAAACACAATGTGTTTGGACACAAGTATATAAAATTTGCGACAAGCTACAAACACGTTATATTTGCATCCAAACGTTTGGTTAGTCGTGTGTGCATGTGTGTGTGTAGCCAGGGTCGTAAGTCATCGTATAAAAGACGAAATACAATATTTACATAGTTTGTTCTTTCTCACCACGTCACTTACTGCCGTACAGTTGTTGTTATTGCAGACGATACACTTACGCTCATCATTATGAGAGTGAACATAAGCTCTCCTACTTGTGGATAGTTTGTCGTTGAATGCGCTGCTGCGTCCGCTGCTGTTAGTGCTTCTACTGTTACCGTTGTTTTGCTTTGTTGCAGTGGGATCGACTGCTATTGAATTGGCTGTTAATCCAAAATTTTTCAGCGTGTACTTGTGTATGTATATTTCTATGGGGGAATTACGTTCCGCGAAAAAAATTGTTGGTGGCGAGTACAGAATTCTATCAGGCTGCCACCTTTATCATTCGTCACAGCTCCAAGCCCATGTCTTTACATCACTACCTGTAGCTTGCTGTTGTCGTATGTATTATAACATATTAATCCGTGCGTCTCCAACATGTAATATTGAATAGCAAACACAATTTGTTAGGGCACAAGTATAGTATATATTTGCGACAAGCTACAAACACATAACATTTGTATCCAAAAAAACTGGTTTCACATGAAGGGATTGGGGAGACATTCTCACAGTTTTACACTCCCTAATTGGGACCTACAGTTTTACAACGGTTCCGAACGCTATTTCGAGAATTTTTTTCATAGCTAAGTACTCTATAGTGTCGCCATCACTAGCCGAGGTGACGGTCGTCGAAAGAAATGTAACGTGGTTTGAGCAGGGATCGAACCCACGCTCTCAAGCACAAGAGCTGCGCATACTAACCATTGGCACCACCGACGGCCAAAACAGACAGATTTTTCAGCGAAGAAGATACTAGCATTAAACATTTAGATTCCAAATTAGGAGGGCTCAGAATGAAAACCAACTGAATTGTATTCCAAATGGGCGACCGAATGAAACTAAAAATAGTATTGTGTTGTGATATTTTTCAATTTCAACTCCAAATCGTGCCTAAATTATCCACAGAAAGTTATTTGATCATATGTGATGATTATGATGTGTTATTTAATTTTAGGTTATCTAACTGTCTTTAATATTATAAATCTTATTCATATGTCTATCACTAACATCATTTTTATTGTTGTTCCTCTGCCTTTTACTATATTTTCCCACGTTATGATTATATCATTAGTGTCCAGTCACAGCTAATTCAATTAATCTTAAAATTCAAATCCAAATTTCCCATTATATAATCAAACCCCTTAAAATCAACGTCACTCAAATTTGATTCACACATTCAAATTTTGAGCAAAAACTTCATTTCACTGACAGCATAAACTCACAGTCACGTCTGCGTTTGTTTAACACTTTCAATTTCTATAAAAATGAAAAATGCTGATTGAAATAAAAGATTTGAATTTTTATGTTTAAATTTTCTTTAAGACTGAATCGAAAACTAAAATGCAAATCACGTTTTCTGTTTGGTATTAAACGACTTCAGCTCTGATTTTATCATTAAGTTTTCAAAAAATACGCACTTAATATTCGCTAAAAGACGAACTAGACAATTCAGTAGTTTAATGCGAAGTATTTAGTTTTGTATAAATTTGCTCGAATTTAAATTTAGATTTTTTGAAATTTTTATTTAGTTGAAAAACAATTTTCATTTGTTGCATTCCCGGCGTTTTAGTTGAACATCGAAAACGTGCGTTAAATTTGAAATGATCTAAATATTTCAGTGATTTGTCATTAAGTTTGTTTACTAACTGCCATTTAAATTCAGTTGCGGTATTATTGCGAGTTTTGGCATATGTCAGAAATGCGATCAGTATATTTTTTTTTGTTAATAGTAGATAATCAAGTTTTAATTGCCTTAGAGATTTGAATTATTTATGTTTTGCAGCTGCTATCCGGCGGCTACTAATTCTCTGGCATTTCAAAATTACGCACAATTTACGGAAATTTTATTGCAGTCAATATAAGATGTAAAATATTTCATCACAATTATAATAATAGTTTAATTTCTGCAATTTTTGTACGTCAAGATTTCATAACAAATGTTGGTTGCCTTCGACAATATGATGAACTTTTGAAATGTTCGTGTCTTAAATCTTTTGATGTGAAGAAGTATTTTATGAAAACCGGTCATAGTCTATTGTAATATAGACAATGTGTCAATTTGTGTACGATATTGATAACAATATTTTTAAATAACAAAATCGATTCCCCACATTTAATATATTCGCTGTAGGCCGAATTAGTTGAAACGAAATTTTATTAAATAACATATGAACTCTCTATAATCATAAAATTTAGGATAGGTTTATTAAATGATAATTGCATATTAATTTCGTGTTTTAAACATTTCATAAGTTTTTCAAACTAAAAGTCTATGAGATAAGAAAAAGTTGGGAAACATTTTCTTTATTTTCCAACATAATCTCCTTTTAGCTCGACACACTTTTTCCAGCGTTATTCAATAGCTTCGATACCCTGTTTATAGTAAGAACTGTCAAAATCCTGAAAATACCCATCAACCGCAGACTCCAGCTCTTCATTGTTGGTAAATCTTTTACCACCGAGACATTTTTGAAAGTTTGGAAATAGAAAATAGTCCGCGAGAGCTAAATGTGTCAAATCTAAATCTGGTGCGTGATGAAGCAAATCGAACCTTAATTCATTAATTTTGGCCATCGCAATAGTGGATGTGTGAACTGGAGCATTGTCTTGATGAAACAACATTTCTTTTTCGCCAAATGCGTCATTTTTTCACAATTTCATCACTTAAATGCTGCAGTAAATTAGCATAATATTTATATATAACCACTAAAGCTTATCCCATGCGCATACCAAAAAACAGATGCCATGACCTTGCGTGCAGATGGAACCGTCTTCGCCTTCTTTGGACACGATTATCTCACTCCAGGCCACTGCATTGACTGTTTCTTTGCCTCAGGTGTGAAGTGGTGGACCCACGTCTCATTCATGGTTATAAATCGACGCAAAAATTCCGCTTTATTGCAGTAAAATATCGCCAAACACTCTACTGAAACATCTTCACGATGTTTTTGCTCTATTGTAAGCAAGCGCGGCACCCATCTTGCGCACAGGTTTCTCATCTTCAAGTCGTCGGTCAATATACGATGTATAGCACTTTTTGAAATTCCTATCATTTTAGCTATCTAACGCACCTTCAGCCGACGATTATCTAATACCATTTTGTGGGTTTTCTTAGCTGTGTCTTGCGTGGACACCTCAATTGGTCGACGACCACTATAGTTCTCGTCTTGGCAGCTCGAACAGCCTAGTTTAAGCTCTGCTACCCAATATTTTACAGCCGTAAACAAAGAAACTGACTCTCCTAGATTAGAATCTAGCATGGCTTTAGAATTGCTTGGACTGAGACCTTTCAAATGGAAATATTGAATTACATAACGGTGGCCAATTTTTTCCATGTTTACAGATTCACTGAGATCGTTTAATTTCGATGGCTCAAATAAAAATATTAAACAACGTGGCGCCTTGACACTTAAAACACATGTTTGATAAGGTTGCCACTTTTCAACAAAATATTTTTTTTCAAACCACTGGCACCATCTAAACGTGAGTTTGGCCAGTTTTGGAACCGCCCTCGTATAGTCAACATGAAACTAGTTCCAATGAATCGCCAATTTGTGTACATGCCCAGAGGGAAGAAAAAGACGATGACACCAAGGACATGTTCTATGAGCCCCTTACACGCTAAAAAATCTATCTTTTTTTTTTGTTTGGATGCAAATATATATCTGTTTGTAGCTTGTCGCAAATATATTATACTTGTGTCCAAACACATTCTGTTTGTTATTTAATATAACATGTTTCAGACACAATGATTAATAGCCTATAATATATGTTTTTGAGACCCAAATGTGGCTTTGTTTGTTGAAAACCGCTAAAAACAAAAACGTGACAGACTACAAAAAAAAACTAAACAGCACCCGATCTTCAATTCATGAAGGCATTGCCTGTAAATATGTACTTGTCTCCTGCAATACGTTGCTGGGGCCGATATTTGTCAACGTGTAGAGGAAACATACGTCCGCTGCCCTGGCCATGACATTAAAATAGTGTTAGGTGATTTTAACGCTAAAGTCGGCAGGGAAAATATCTTTGTACCAACCATCGGTAAACTCAGACAACACACTATCACTTCCGATAACGGAATGGGATTGTTAAAATTTAAAAACCACGGTTGGCAGAGATTCTAACATAAAGATATCCATAATGCTACAATGTTCAGGTAGTCTATGAGAAAGAGACAACCGTTGTTCTCTAGTAACATATTCTCTGTAACATATTCTCCCAAACATATTCTGCAGGAACCTTGTATATGTTCGGAGCACACTTCAAACATTCATATGTTTGCGAGTACCAAATACACTTGTCTTTAAATGCAAACAGTAGCAGGTTTACTGGCAAACATGTATGCTTTTACGTGGACACATATTCGTTCTACATCCCAAATATAAATATACTTACGTGGAAGCATTCGCGTGTTCCCCCAAGCCCTCCATATACTTACGTGGAAACATGTGTGTATTTCCTCCTAAACATAATAATATTTAAAATATAATTATTCGGTTGTCTCCGTCTCGTATATCTCTAGGCATAGAATGGCCTCGAGCTTGAACAATAAAATAAAAAAGTACCAATAAAAAGGCAGAAAATCATCCCTGTTGAATAATTTTTCTTTGAATTCAATATATTTGTATTATTTATTATAATTAATTTTACCTTTATACACAATTAATACAAAAAATTAAAAGATTTTAAACGGCCCTTTTTACAGAGATTTGCATTGAATGCATTATTTGTTTTTTCATGAAATGAGAATCTGCTGCTCTTTCGCTTCTCCTTTCCTTGTTGTCTCTCACGGTTTAGTTTTCAGAAGGTTTCAGCTATGCGTTGGTTATGACTGTGCGTTGGTACACAAACAATATATTTATATACAAATCTAGTCCATGCATGCCAAGCGTGTATTAATTACTTGTGTTTTTTATTATATTTCACAAATGGTCCGCAGATCCTATTTTCTCTGTAAAGGGTCGGGCAAACAAAGTGCTTCACGTTGTTGCCCTTTCCAGTTTCTTTCCTCACTTTGGTAGCACACATAAATATATGGGAACACACATGAACAAAAATCAAAGCAACATCACAAACCATATAACCGTCCGAGCCTTTGTTTATTCTTTTTCCGCTGATCCAGCGCTTTTGATATCCTCTGTCCGATGAACCATTGACGACTGAATACATGAAACAAAAACACAATACATCAGCCAAAATAAGAAACACTGACTTCATCTGCAATTTACACGCACATTTAGGAATATTGATAAATCACTGACTAAGAGAATAAGGAAAAAATACCGATACCCACGAGCTAGATTCTCTCGTTGTCCATCTTTTATTCTCTTGCTCTCGAGAGAGCATAAACAATGCCACAAACAAAGCTGTGTTTGTATGAAGAACACATATATATTTGGGTGGCAAACACGTATATTATAACATATTAATCATTGTGTCTCAAACATGTAATATTTAATAGCAAACACAATGTGTTGGCACACAAGTATAGTGTATATGCGACGACTTCCAAACACACACGTTATATTTGCATCGAAACAAAAAAAAATTACAGATTTTTCAGCGCGTGAAAACATATCAATAAGATTGTATTTTCATTTGAAACTGTCCCTTCTATCTGAGCGTTTTTGTATGACGCAAAAAAGACTAAGACTTTATTATTATTAATTACTATTTACAACGCTTAGAAACCATTCTTGAAGAAAAGTGTAACTTTGAATTCGGTTTTTATTTCTTAGAAATGTAAATTTTTATGGTTGTTTTTCGAACATTTTTTAATTTATTTTTATTAATTTTAGAATTTCTGAACGCTCAGAAAATTGTTTATTGGGTAACTAAAAACCGACCATACATATTATTCGAGTGTGGCCAATGTGTACATTAGGGTGGGCCCATTTGTATGAGACAAAAAAATATGACAAAAAGTATAGCAGAAAAGTAATCTACGGCAAATTCTAAGAAAATGTTCCCAAGAAACCTTGGTTCTAAAATCAAAATCGAGCTCGCGTTTTTTCACTTTAAAATACATATGTAAATAGACCCAAAAGCCATACTTTTAAAACTTGGTTCTCTTCGATTTCGATGAAATTTCACACATATATTCCACTCGTTGCTGCCTTTATAATGAACGTCATTGTATGGCTCAAGTTTTTTCACTAATATTACGGGTCCGCCATCTAACGTTTTTTTTCGTGAATGGTTTCGTGAATGGTAACACTTAGCTCATGTCTGATTTGACAGATAATTAGTTCTATCCTTCCGCTGAACGAATATGGTTGTGTATACGCTTGAACAACGCTGGGGAATATGGGAAAAATGGGCCTGCGATCGACTTACAGAAGATGCTGATTTTGCCAAAAAAAATCATCTTTTCAGATGAAGCTCATTTTGATCTTGGCGGGTATGTAAACAAGCAAAATTGTCGCATTTGGGGCACAGAAAAGCCGCACGCATACATTGAAAAGCCGATGCACCCAAAACGAGTCACTGTTTGGTGCGAATTTTGGTCCAGAGGCATAATTGGGCCATTTTTCATCGAAAATGAGCAAGGAGTGGCCGTTACAGTCAATGGCGATCGTTATCGGGCCATGTTGAACGAATTTTTGTTCACAAAAATTGAAGAGGAGGATATTGGCAACATTTGGTTTCAACAGGACGACGCTACGTGCCACACATCCGAAACTACACCCGATGTTTTGCGCCCTGTTTTTGAAGATCGCATTATCAGCCGCAGAGCTGATATCGTTTGGCCACCTCGGAGCTGCGATTTGACATAAGTGATTGATAAGTGTTACGCCGACAAGCCAGAGACAATTGTCACTTTAAAGGACAATATTCGTGAAGCCATTGGTGAAATACAGCTGCACACAATCGATAATGTGCTTAAAAATTGGAAATTATTTTCCATTATTAACCGGAAGGATTGTACTTTCAAATAAAAAAAGAAATTTGAGAAAATATTCAGTATTTTTTTTTTATAAGATTTTCAAAAAAAAAAGGTATTTGGCGGACCCGTTACAAATTTTCAAGTGAAAAATGGCGGGCTCGATTTTTATTTCAGAACCATGGTTTCTTGGGAACAGTTTCCTAGAATTTGTCGTAGATTACGTTTCTGCTATACTTTTGGTCGGCAAAAAAATTGACCCACCCTAATGTAAATTTTTTTCATTAATGCTACAACTGTGTCATTTTTCTTACGAACTCTTATAATATGGTAATTGCAGTTTCATTTTCAAATATTGTGTTTAATAAAATGTAATTGAAAAAGTTCGTGTCTTAAGTCTTTTGATTTTTAAACAAACTCCACATGGCGCTAACATACATATACACTAGGGTGTCCCATCAATAAAATATTTTTTTTTTGTCCAAGCTTTATTTGAAAGCTTATAGGGTAAAGTATTTTTGAGAATTTTTTCAGATTTTTCGGAAGTGGTTTAGAGGTCGCGCAAGTCAAATTTCCCCCAAAAATCGGGTATTCCGGGCGTTTTTTTCAATTTTATTTAATACTCGGTCAACAACCACGATTTTCTTAGTTTGTAAGTCAACATTTTTGAAGCTAAACGTGCTACCTTTTATTGTATATGCACAAGCAACCAGTTTTGCCAATGATTTTCCTCAATAAAGTTCCACGTATTAAGTTTTTTCGTAAATTTTGGGTTAATTTTGTTAGTAACGCTTTATATCTTTTAAAATTCCTACGAAAGTTTAAAAAACTAATGCCGCACTTTAAAAGATGGATAATAATTTTTGAATAATAATTTTGAATTTTCGGTTACTGTTCCAGAGTTATACCATTTTCAAGACTTTTACCCATTGTAGGAAACTAATAATATTATAAACTGTTTGTCTTTTTTCATCGGATTTGCTTTGAACATTGTATTATTGAAACATCTACATGAGCCAAGTAAGGACAAAGAATTACACGTAGCAAAAAATGGCCCCGGCAACATATTGCAGGAACCATATATATGATTGCTTGCAAACATATGTATGTTTCCTGCAATATGTTGCTGGGCCCTTTTTTCCGCGCGTAACTCTTTGTCGTTACTTAGAGCATGTAGATTTTTTCATGAATACTGTGTTTAAAGCAAATCCGATGAAAAATTGGCAAATAGTTTATAAATAGTATTGTTAGTTTCATACAATGGGCAAAGAGTTAGAAAATGACATAACTCTGGAACAGTAACTGCAAATTAAAATTTTTTTTCTACAAAATTAATTGGAATTTATCCGTCTTTTAGAATGCATCATTATTTTTTTAAATTTGCAAAGAAATTTTAAAAGTTATAAAGCGGTACTAACAAAAATTTATCCAAAATTTACGAAAAACTGTAATACGTTGTACCTTATTGAGCAAAATCATTACCAAAAGTGGTGGTTTATGAATATACAGTAAAAGTGTGTACGATTTGCTTTAAAAATGTTGACTTACAAACTAAGAAAATCGTGGTTATTGACCGAGTTTTAAGTAAAATTTAAAAATCGGCCAGAATTCCCGATTTTTGGGGGAAATTCGACTTGTGCGACCTCTACACTTCTTCCGAAAAATCTGAAAGAAATCTCAAAAATACTTTATCCTATACGCTTTCCAATCAATCTTAAGCAACCATGAAAATCGAAAAAGAAAAAATTTTTGGGACACCCTAATATACACCCACTAATAAGTAAAAATCAATCACAAAATGTTCAAGTATGTGCCAAATTTTAAACAATTTTTACTGACAGCGATAATCACGACAATTTCGTAGGCTTTTTATCTTATTATTATTAGAAAGGAGATATGTAAATGTTCTAGGTAAAAAACTAAGTACATATGACATTTTTCATCGGCTTATAAAACGTTGATATCTTTGTGCTTGACTTAAGTAATAAATCACAACATTGATGACAATTATGCCAAGACTCGATTTAGAGACAATTTATTAACTGACAATTTGTCTGTCTGTCGTTATGCTTTTTCAATTATATTAACTTCATAAATCTCCTAAAACGTCAAGCAAAAAAAATAGTGCAATTCCCATGACTTGAAAACACTACACTATCATTCCTTCCCAAGTTAAAGCCAAAGCAACAAAACCAAAACAATAGTTATTGTGCAATTGTATGAATTATTGCGCTTATAATTTATATCTGCATACAAAAAAGTAAACAATTTAATATTTGCAAGAGACGACAGAGCAAAATTAAAAAATCCAAAAAAATTATAACATAGCAAGCCACAATTTATATCTAGATTCAAAAAAAACAACTGAGATAAATTTATTTAGTTTTTATATTGACCGCCAACAGTGCCATTGAACTTATCATCAGTTCAAATAAAAACAGCGAAACAAAGGCCACTGGAAAGATACTGAAAAAGACCTGAACTAAATTGCAAACACTGAACTTAACTCCCTCTTCCCAGCCGGGAGGAGATTGCTATGTATCCAGTGAGTAATGTGAGCTTGTAATTAAGTAAAAAAAACTAGATCGTTACTCTAGCTGGGGCCAAAAATGGAATAGCTTTCCCCCCCCCCCCCCCCCTATTAGACTTAGATAAAGGAAAATTAAAAAAATTATCACAAAACAATTGGTTAAGGCGAATTTTGGTTTTAGCCTTAAAAAATGGCGGCCACAAACCAGCTTATAGCTTTATAGTTCATTGTTTAAAGCAGGCGTATGGCAAACGCCTTTCACCAATTTTTATTTTAGCTCGCTACGGTCCACTATATTTTTGTGTATTAAGATATTAATCTAAATTCAAACATGTGTGTTGTAATGAAGCAAAAAAAATCCAATAAATCTTGAAATAAACGAGATATGTGGCACAGTGTCGCGCAGACGCAAAAGTAGGTATTCGACCGATCGGTATTTCAATAACCTCGTCCCAAAACCTGCCTTCGTTTGTGACGGATCGTTCAATGCGATGTGCCCACAAAGTGGCGTGTTCCCTTGTATGCCCATGAAACGAGTAAATTCGATATGTCGAAATCATTTCGGATTTTGTCACTATACGGATCCACGAGCACATTATCATCACAATTCTGCTGACTTAAAATCCAGTCCACATTCAGTAGTAGGTTATTCTTGTCTACTGTTGATATTAATTTTTTATTGAATGGAAAGCCTTTGCGTTGTACAGATTTTATCATCCCTCAGTTGTAGCTCATCCTGGCAAGCTCATCTGCTCTTTCGTATCCCAAAATGCCGTGTGTACCCATGTGTGCTTATGATACGATTTGTCCTGCTGCATTCGGATCCACAGTCACACGATCACTTAAAATCCAGTCCATATTCAGTAGTAGCTTATTCTTGTCCACTGTTGATGTTCAACCTTTAGTGCATTGAAAGAATTTGCTTTGTTCAGATTTTGTCATCCCTCGGTTGTAGCTTATTTTGGCCAGCTCATCTGCCCTTTCGTTCAACAAAATAACGCAGTACCCTGGGGTTCATATGATCCCCAGACCAAAGATGGATAACGTTTCGATATCCCCAAGGAAATAACGCCCAAACGAGAAATGAAATAAACTCCAATGTTTTTTCACACATTTTTGGGTGTTATTTCATATGAAAAAAGTAAGTATTTAATTTTTTTTGGAAATTATTTCGTTTTACAATCGGGGTTTCCAAATGGACCTTTTACAAGGAATTTTTTCGCCTTTGTCTCCATTTAGCCTTGAACTCAATTTCATTTTTGTTTGGCTTTTATTTCATTCTTTGTTATTGAATGTTAATTCTTTTTTTTTGTGTGTTTATTTCATTGGGTGCTATTTCCTGGACATTATTTCCTTGGGGGGTATTTCGTGGAGCCATCCTCCTTGCATTCATGTACGGTTGGCTATTGCAATCTTTGCGACTATATCGCCTTTATTGGTAATGATTTTCACTGTGCACAACTTCCAATTGAAGTGTAAAAAAAAATTTAATTAAAATTTAAAAATTCTATTTGAAATTTAAAATACATCAATTGGAATTTAAAATTTCTATTTGAAATTTGAAATACATCAGTTGAAATTTTAAACACATCATTTGAAATTTAAAAGATATCATTTGAAATTTAAAAGATATCAATTGAAATTAGAATCACTTCAATAGAAATTTAAAACACATAAATTTAAATTTAAAATGTATCAATTGAATTTTAAAAGACATCAATTGAAATTTAAAATACATTAATTGAAATTTAAAAATTCTATTTGGAAATTTGAAATACATCAGTTGAAATTTTAAACACATAATTGAAGTTAGTGGCCTTCAGTAGTGCAATGATTAGTTTGCGCAGCTTTTGTACATGACAACGTGGGTTCGATCCCTGCTCAGACTACCTTACATTTCGTTCGACAACGGTCACCTCGTGTAGTGACGGCGACACTATCGAGTAATTAGCCATGAATAAGCTTCTCACAATACCGCTCGGAACCGGCGTAAAACTGTAGGTCCAAATCAGTGAATGTATAACTAGAAGCGTACAGTTCTGATTGTGGGAACCTCTCCTCAATCCCTTCATGCGTTGTAACGGCAAACCATTTTTTTTAAATTTAAATTTAAAAGACACCAATTGATATTTAAAAGATATCAATTGAAATTTAAAAAACATTAAATTGAAATTACAAACACATCAATTGAAATTGAAAGATCTACTACATAAAATCGGTTAAAAATTTTTAAATTTCAACTGGCGAATATCAATTGATGTGTTTTATATTTCAATTGATGTGTTTTAAATTTCAATTGATGTGATTTAAATTGCAATTGATGTGTTTTATATTTCAATTGGTGTGTTTAAAATTTCAATTGGTGTATTTTAAAATTCAATTGATATAATTTAAATTTCAATTGGTGTCTTTTAAATTGCAATTGATGTCAATAAAATTTTTCAATTGATGTGTTTTAAATTTCAATTGATGATGATGATTCTCAATTGATAATTTTTAAATTTCAACTGATGTATTTCAAATTCCAAATAGAATTTTTAAATTTCAGTTGATGTATTTCAAATTGCAAACATAAATTTCAAATTTCAAATGATATTTTCAAAACCTAAATTGAAATTTTTTGAAATTTAAAAAATTAATTTAATTTTAAAACTTGTATTTGAAATTTAAAATACATCAATTGAAATTTAAAACACATAAATTCAAATTTAAAAATGCATCAATTGAATTTTAAACGCCATAAATTGAAATTTAAAAAAACTTCAAGTGAAATTTAAAACACGTGAATTAAAATTTGCGGACATCAAATGAAATGTTCAAGACATCAATTCAAATTTAAAAGACATCAATTGACATTTAATAATCTAATACATAAAATCGGATAGTAGTATTTTAATGGCATCTGACGAATTTCATATTGCAAATATAATTTACAAATTTCAAATGATGTTTTCAAAAATTAAATTGAAATTTTTTGAAATTTAAAAAAATTAATTGCAGTTTAAAAACTTTATTTGAAATTTTAACTACGGTTACATTAATTGAAATTGAAAACAAATCAATCGAAATGTAAAAGACATTAATTGATATGTAAATGGTATCAATAGGAATTTTAAACAAATCAATTGAAATTTAAAATATCAATTGAAATTTGAAGTATATCAATTGAAATGTTAAAGCGAATGAAATTTAAAGGACATCAATTGAAATTTAACAATCTAATACATAAAATCGGTAAAGAATTTTTAAATTTCCCGTTACGAATGTACATTTTCAGTTGATGTATTTTATATTTCAATTGATGTCTTTCAAATTTCAATTGATGTTCTTTATAATTCAATTGTTGTCTTTTAAAATTCAATTGATGTCAATTAAATTTCAATTGATGTGTTTTAAACCTCAATTGATGTTTTTTAACTTTCAATTGATGTATTTCAAAAAACAAATATAAATTTTTAATTTCAATTGATGTGGTTTAATTTGTAGATCCACAATTACAATTTGTAGATCCACAATTGATTAATTTGTAGATCCACAATTAAGAGTTTTATTGGTTTTCTAAATACATACCATCCGTCTTAGATCAGTCAATATAGAAGTGGATACCCCGTCCGCTGTTTTTTAGAGAACTATCTGGCATAATTGTGTGGCAATTTGGAACGAAGTTCCTTATCGCACGTTGCGTGATTTACGGCAGTTATCATGTTGACCAGCCAGCCATCCAGCCAGACAGACAGACGGACATGGCTCAAACATCTTAAAAAGTCCTAAAACGAACTTCGTCCAAAGATACTAAGGGTCTAATATGGCTCATTCTTTGTGTTAAATTTTTTTACGTATTAAATGATATATACCCCCATCCCTATGGGTGAGGGTATACAAAATTGGTTTCCTATTACATCCCATGAAGGGATTGAAAAGAGCAAACAACATCCGATTGGAACCGAACTCTGTATTTAGACGTTTCATGGAATATACTAAAAATTTACAACTATATGCCAAAAATATGCAAAATTAGGATTTTTATTGAAAACTTCGTTTCATTGAAAATGCATTTTATTAAATTTTGTGCATATATGCATAAAATGCATACGCGGAATGTAAGCAAAATATGCAAAAATATGCAAAATATGCATTTTCAATGAAACGACATTTTCAATGAAACGAACTTCCTATACAATATATATATATATATTAGACGGGTTCATACAGGTATGCGATTTGCAAAAGTATCTCAGATTCTCGCTCCCCTAACAAAAAATGAAAGTTTCGGCAAAAAAAATAATAACTGTTTAAAAATTTCATAAAAAAGTGAAAAATTCGGAGAGCTCAAGCCATAAACGTACATTTTGAGCCAATTTGAAATTTGCAGAAATTATACTTTTGATAAATTGTCTGTAAATTGTTGTCGTTAAAAATAACTTTTCCTGCAACAATTTTTTTAGGGGTTTTTTGGTATGCCCAATCGAATGGTAAACAAAAAATGGGGGGTTTCGACCAAAAAAAAATTAGTTTTTTATGTTTTAATGTCGATAAATAAAAATAAATTGACAAATTTTTTAAAATTTTTCAAGTTTAACTATTTTTTTCCACATTTTAACACCTGTTTATATTAATCATCAATGTTCTGCGTTGTAGATAATTTTGTTAAGTTTGAAACAAAAAAAAAATTAAGTGCCTAGCACTTACCGGTCAATTTTAACAGCTATTTTTGTAAACTTATAAATATTAAAAAAAAATTTAATTTAACAAAATTTCGTGAAAAACAAAGTTTATTAACGATAATTCATTTTTAATCAATACAGATTTAACTTATAATGAAAATGAAAAATATTACACTGATATTAAAAGATTACATGAAATACATTAGCTACTGAAATTTGTCCATTATTGTTGATTTAATAGTATTTGGAAACTCTTTACGATGTTCTTCAACAACGAGAAAAAGTAGTTGTTTTTTTGTTCCTCGTTCTTTGTAAATTTATCATTATATGTTCCTGCTAGCGCAACTGCTCTTTCAGCAACATCATTTACTACAAACAGAAGTTGAGCTATTTCTTCTGCTTTTTGGTAACTTTCAACAGTATACCATTCCGATGGATCAAGATCTAAGAAATCTGTTAAGACTGATACGATGCTATTATCAAATAATATATCGAAGAATTTTTTAGTATTTTCTGTGATAAAATCATAAATTTGTTGCTGTGGAATAAGTTTTAGATTTATTGTGATTCTGTTTTCTATTTGTGCTGAGCCTGTCCTTTCTAATGCCTGAATCATCAATCTTTTTGTCTCAACATCAATAGTTCTATCAAAAAACGCCAACCCAATTAGCACTTCATTTAAATACCAAGTATGACGAATCACAGCTTTTAGAACTCTATCTGAAACTTCAATATTAATTTTTTTATAAGAAATTAAGTCTTTAATTAATTGCAAATCATTTCTTGGTGCAATTACAGGAATGCTGCATTGAAACCAGTATTTAACGTATATTCTCAGCAGAAATATGACAAAGTCTTGAATATCAGTTAATTCATTTTCTGAAATAAATTAAAACACAGAAATAGTAATTTTAAGTTAAAACATTGAATACTAATATAAATATAAAAAAATTTACCAGTTAAAGAAAACTGCTTTCGAAACAAATAAATCTTTATGCAATATATTGCTTTTCCCATCCAGCGAGCTCTTGATACAGCACCAGGTTTCCGCACTTGAGCTGCAATCGGTACTCCAAGACTTTACTTTTTTTGAATAAAGAGTTTATTTAATTTTGTTTGTTTTACAATATGGTCTATTCTCCTCTATCGCTTTTCACATAATGCATCTCTGTATCGAGCCAAATTCTGAAGCTAGCCGGGAAAATATAGAAGCTCGATTCTAATTGGCCAATAGCAACTGAACGAATTTATAACGAAACTTCGTTAAGTTAATATTTATATCGGCTAAGCTCATTGGTTAATCAACACGTTGCCACCTGGGATAATATAATATGTTTCAATATTTATAAGTTTACAAAAATAGCTGTTAAAATTGACCGGTAAGTGCTAGGCACTTAATTTTTTTTTGTTTCAAACTTAACACAATTATCTACAACACAGAACATTGATGATTAATATAAACAGGTGATAAAATGTGGAAAAAAATAGTTAAACTTGAAAAATTTTAAAGAATTGGTCAATTTATTTTTATTTATCGACGTAAAAACATAAAAAAACTCTTTTTTTTTGTCGGAACCCCCCATGTTTTTGTTTACCATTCGATTGGGCATACCAAAAAACCCCTAAAAAAATTGTTGCAGGAAAAGTTTTTTTTAACGACAACAATTTACAGACAATTTATCAAAAGTATAATTTCTGGAAATTTCAAATTGGCTCAAAATGTACGTTTATGGCTTGAGCTCTCCGAGTTTTTTACTTTTTTATGAAATTTTTAAACAGTTATTATTTTTTTTGCCGAAACTTTCATTTTTTGTTAGGGGAGCGAGAATCTGAGATACTTTTGCCAAATGAACCAGTCTAATATATATATATATACTTCCTATACAGATATCCAAATATGCAAAATCCGAGGGCATTTGATCATAGTAGCCTTGATTAGGGCTGATTTTTTTTGACTAGAGAAGTAAGCGGTTGGCTAAGGGATAATACTCCAGCAGTGAAGAGGATCAATGTGACAAAATCATGAACTTTTTTTAGGGGCCCCAAAGGTTTGTGGCCCCGTGTCAGTTTTGCAAAAAAGTATTCATTTTCTCAGGCTTATATCTTGCAATTCATTCGAAATTTTGATTTGCTCTCTGAGGGAAAGTTGTAGCTCTTTTCATAAGGCTCTTTTCTTTTCGTCAAGGTCAGAATCGCAAAAAACTTAAAAAAATTTGTTTTTTTAACTTTTTTCCCTGTTCAGGTCCATAGGTAGCAAACTGTTCAAAATTCGAGGAAACAATCAACTATAAAAATTAACCTAAGATCTCAATAAACAACTTTCTAGATCATATGAACTTCCTAGGAATGATTCTTAACACCGTTTACTTCAACATTGAGATACTATGTTATCTCACCGACCGCAGCAGCACAGGCAAAGCAGTAAGCTCAACACACGCCACATTGAATATTTTTTCATTGAATTTTGAACGGTTTGCTACCTATGGACCTAAACAGGGGAAAAAAGGTAAAACAAATTTAATTTTTTTAATTTTATTGAGATTTTGACCTTGAAGATGAAATTTTTTTGATTTTATATGTTCACAATTTTTGTTCCTTATGACAAGAGCTACAACTTTCCCTCATGGAGTAAATCAAAATTCCGAACGAATTGCAAGATATGAGCCTGACAAAATGATCACTTTTTTTTTCCAAAAATGACACCGAGGCCCCAAATCTAAGGGGGCCCATAAAAAAATTACATGACTTTGGGCAAAATTGGGAGACACGGGTCTTTTTTTTGGTCTTTTATCACGTAGTGGTGTCCGTATATGGTTATATTTTTTCGTGTTGCACTGTGTTCTTCGAGGTACTGGAGAGCTGATGCGGTGCTGTATTTTTTGTGACTATCTTAAAGACTCCTCAAAAATTGGAAAGTGTGGCATACAGTTTGGATCACACCGAGAAATTTTGCCGAAGAGACCATTAATTTTTCATGAACTCTATCCCTCCCAATGCGATATAGATTACAGCTTCACATGCTTCACAAAAAATGTAGCCTGGTTGTACTTAAACTTCTTTTGGGCCGCTGATTTGGCGCAGAATATGGCGGCGAAAATTTCTAAAAGTGATGTGATGAATAAATAAAAATAAATTGTTTCCCATTACATCCCATGAAGGCATTGGGGAGAGCTGCTCACAACCAGTGAGTTGTGTGCTTTCTAGTTTTATACTCACTGATTGGAACTTATAGTTTTTACACCGATTCTGTATGGTATTTTTGAGAAGCTTTTTCATCGCTAAATACTGGAACAGAGAAACCGCAGCCGCCGATAAAAATTCAAGGTGATTAGAGCAGGGGTCGAAACCACGATCACATGTTCAAGAGGCAAGCACACTAACGGCCACAAAGTGATGCGTTCTGCCTCTGCGTTCTTCCTCAAACGCACATTATTTTGGAATCAGTGAAACCATTGCGTTGATATCAATTCTAAAACTCAAATTGAGGTATCCAATATAACGGCGACAAATTCTGAAACTAATGCGATCCGTCAATAAATTGTATGTAGATAATTTGTATGTCGCTCAATCCATTTCTAAAAAAAAATCAATGAGTGTTCGAACTCACGGGGCGATGTGTTAACACCTTTTTGTTACACGGTACCTGTTTGATTTCTATGAAGACTTTAGTAAATGTTACGTTGCAAAATAAAGAAAAGCATAGTTTTTGTGCTGAAGGCTCTTTTGTTATTGCACTTTAATTTTTCTTACATCTGCTTTAACATTACATGTAATATTGTTAAAATCAATAAAACAATACTTACCTCACTGAAATAATTCTTTTTGTTTAGTCATTAACAGAGCGACGACAAAAAGTATTGAATAGTATAGAGAACTTATTGCACTGTTTTTCCCGCTCTCATGTAGAGAGCCTGAGTAAAAGAGTATAAACGAGTCTTATTCTCTTTATAGAATATTTCAACATAAATGCACCATTTCGAAAATGTTATTGCATAAAACAATACAAAACACATAAATGTTTCAAAAGGCATCTATGTTTCACATTAAAATTATGAATGGACCAAGTTATGACAAACAGAGAGTAATACGTTTTGAATCATTCGCCAGATGTCGCCAGTGCTTTTGAGTCATACAATTCGTTCCATGAACTCTCTATACTATTCAATACTCTTTGGCGACTACGACGTGCTTGTTTGTTCGCTGCCGCTACATCAATACCATCATATTTATTTTCCGGCAGAGACTATTGCTCTACAACGCTGTGTGTTGTTTGCATGTATTGACTTTGATAGATTACCATACCGGTGCCTATAGATGCTAACACATCAAACACTAAAACTCTAAAACCCAAAACAGCGACTACAATATGGCGAAGAATATTTTCTAATATGGGCCTATTGGGGAGAAATAAGAATAAATGGCAGTATTTGAACTGGTTCATTCAAAATTGCATAAAGGAAATACAATACACTTTATGGTTCAGGGTTGCCAACCTTAAATTTTTTTTTTGAGTTGTAGATTTCATATCAGCGAAATGGATTCTAACTTCGAATTCAATATCAGCGACCCAAGAATATATTTTAATACAACCAGGTTAGAGTCTTTATGGGGGTGTGAAGCTGTAATCTACTTATATATGTAATTATTGTGAGGGATAGAATTCTAAAGTTATTGGACTCTTAGGCAAAAATTTTCGGCATTATCCAAGCTTTAGGTTATTTGCTGAGCTAGACTGCAACATAATGAATATTCTGTCCCCAACTAGCTACATGTTCTCAATGATTGTATCAGTTTTAAAATGGCACTGTCCTATTATAAGATATGTAATCACAGCTAATATCTTTTATAGAACATAATTATATAAGATATAGAACTCTGCACATCTTATTTGCATACAAATAGTACAAGCCAGGAAGATGTTGTGTCCTTTGGGAACCAACTTCTTAAGGAACTTGATAGGTTTTTTGCATTTAGTCAATGGTGGAATTTTGAGCTTCTAGAAGCAAACTAATTGGTTCTCCTTAACTCGTGGTATGACAATAAACACAAAAAGTCTAACTAATTCATACATTTTAAAAATTTGCTACAGTATTTTACAGAAATACTACTTATATACCTGCCTAATTAAACTAGCACATGTCAGACAACACCATTCAAGTATTCGCAAAAGTGTGACAATACTTTTGCAAGGCCCTAAGAAAACATTGAAAATGTATGCTCTACTAATTACGCCAACCATGTCCATAAATATAGTGGCAACATCGAAGACAATAGGTACGTTGGCATCTACATGGTAAAAAAACTCATTAGCGAAATAAAATTTTTAAAAAAATACTCGTACAAACTAAACCAAACCAAAGTTGTAACTAATAAATATTTAATTAAAACAAAACATTTTACAACAAATACAATGACAAAGACGGAGGGCGGACAGACAAATGTCTGCTATCTATCTAATGGATGTGGGCTAAAAATAATCTCAATGATACTTTGAAATAAAAATAAAACAAATTGAATTCACTTGCAACACCTTCAAATGGTGGATCCAGTAATGACAGTGTTGATACCCATAATTGTGATGATGATGATGATGATAACCGAGTCCTCGAAAAGTAACACCCACTAATTGTAGTACCTATGTAGTATGTATGTATGATTCGAGAAGATCAAATGTGGTAGAGACGCAAAAGAAAATTCATATTACACCTGTGGCAGTGCCAGCAATAGCAACATTTGGCTGCTCCGCACAAAAAAAAACATGAAACCTCAATTAAAGTGCAACAAAGCGTTGCAACAACTCTTTGGCGGCCGCGTATACAAAAGTAATGAAAATGAAAACTTACAAATGATTTGTAGCAAATGTTTTTATCTACTTTGGAGTTCATAATTAATGAATGATATATGTTTCTTTGATTTGGGCCAGCGGCAATAACCACCCAGCTAGTGGTCATCACTTTGATAATGAATTATGGTAACCATTGGTAATTAATTTAAATTTGTATACGAGGGTGATGTTTAGCATTGAAGAAGACGTTGATGGTTGGTTGTGTGAATGAGTAATGGATATGAAATAATTGGCCTCCAATTAAAATTATAAGCTTTGATCTTCAAGGGATTAAAGAATCAAATAAGATAAGTTTTAAGCAGCTCATGATAGCAACTAACGGAGTTTGTTATATCAAATATCGATTCTCCAAAATTGTACGCAATTCGTTTAACAAAACTCATTTAACAATTCGTTTAACAACTGTAAAACAATTCGTTGCAGAAATGAAACATGCTCATTAGTGTGTTCACGTTGATGCAATGAAAAATTTGGTACATCTGACGTATTTGTCATTACTGCAACAGAATATGTCATACACGATTTTAAATTTCTTATTTATTATAGGGGCTTGTCTAACATATAATAGGACACAACGATTGCGTTTCCGCAATGAAGTAGCCATTTATGCGATAATAATGATGCTCGCCCTCTTACTCTCTTCGTTGAATATTTCTTCTATCTATCTAACTATAGAAATTCCAACCAAAAGTATGAAATAATCAAGTTATGACGCGGGAAAGAAATGCGTTTGAGTGAATCGCGTCGACTTTTTAGGTTCTCTTCTACTAGGGTTGCCAAATTGCGGCGTTTTTTTTCTTCTCTACCAATATATCCTTTTTGGAAACACCGAAACATATGCACAAGTAGACAGTCAAAATTTCTCTTCACTCAAATGCCAACAAACACAACGAGTGAAACCCTAGCTATGCTCTGTTCTCTCTCTTACTCTCTTCATTATGTGTTATTTTATATAACTATACAAATGCCAACCATGTTGAAGTAAAATTACATAAACTATGCAAAAAGTATGAAATAATCAAGATATGACGCGTAAGATAAATGCCTTTGAGTGAATTTCTAGCACTTTTTGGTTCTATTCATAAAGCAACTATTGTATAGAGAACAAAATTTACTCATGGAGTGGAAAGCCAACAAAGAAAACGTGTGAAGTGTGTCGTTTCTCTGCCCGCTCTCTTACTCTCTTCGTTGAATATTTCAGTACACGACCAGTTTCTGATGATGTTATTCTAACTAACTATAGAAATTCCAACCATACTTAAATAAAATTACATAAAGTATGTAAAAAGTATGAAATAATCAAGTTATGACGCGGGAAAGAAATGCGTTTGAGTGAATCGCGTCGACTTTTTTGGTTCTCTACTACTAGGGTTGCCAAATTTCGGGGTTGTTTCTTCTCTATCTGTACATCCTTTTTGGTTCTATTTTACCAGGGTTGCGAAATTGGGCACATCTTCTGGTCGTCTAATTCTAGATCGTCTTTGAAAACACCACCACAATACGGCAACCCTCCCATAACTTTGTACATACTTTATGTAATTGTATGCAAACATGGTTGGAATATCAAACACTATCAAAAAGCTGTTCGTGTATTGAAATAATCAACGAAGAGAGTAAGGAGACATAGCAGAGTAATGAGGCGCTTCACTCGTTTTTTTTTTGTTCTCTTCTGCGAGGGTTGCCACATTGCGGTGGGTTTTTCTTCTCTACTTGTAGTTAAATCAATAAAATCAATTAAAACAATAAATCAAGTTGTAGGCGGCGTTAAATAAAACAAATTACATGAGGTGTCAGGGGACACCCGATTGGAACGAAGTTCCTTTCGCTATACATTATATACTAGCTCGTTCCTACACGCCTAAGGCGCCCGTTGAAAAATACGAAAATTTAAATGGATATTTAAGAAAATATACTTTTTGTAAAATGGTAAACTTTTTTAAGAATTTTTTTTTATAGAATGTATTTTTTTTAAGTATATTTTTAGGTCCTTCTTGTAAGAATATGTATTATATTTTCCCCAAAAGGACCCTATTTAAAGGGTGGTACTTCTTTTATTAAAAGATAATATTTTTTTAAGAAAAGGTACTATTTTTAAAAAGAAGTACTTTCTGTAGGAAACAGCCATAAGAGTATGAATTTTTTTTACAAAGAAGTAGTTTTTTTTAAGGACAAGTACATTTTAAAGAAGTAGTACTCTTTTTAGGAAAAGGGAATTTTTTTAAGAAACTGTACTTATTATCAGAAATCTACCTCAAGAAAAGAAAAGGTATTATTTTATTTTTAAGACAAGATAGTTTTAAAAAAGGGAATTTTTTTAAGAAAATTTATTTTTTTAAGAGAATGTATTTTTTTGAAAAAGAGGTTTTGTTTAACAAATGGGATTTTTGGAACGAAGTTCCTTATCGCACGTTGCGCGATGGGGGCGAAATGAAAAAAAAATTAATCAACTTTTGTTTAACACTATTATGCTACAACCCAGTATTATCATTATATAATTTTGCTTTGGTTGGTGTCTAGACTAAATTATGTTGAACAATTTCTAATGAAAAGTTTTCTAGGTGGAGCCTGTAACCAATATTTAGTATATATTGTAGTTTTGAACCCAATAAAAAGTAAATAACATTATCTTAAATAAGTACCTTTGCTTAAAAAAAGTGCAGTAAGTACTTTTTTTGCAACTGTGCACAGAAACATGCATGGGCATTCAATTAACAGAGAAAATGAATAAAACAAGTTGTAGGCGGAGTTAAATAAAAAAAATATAAAAATACGATAATTTTAATGGATTTTTAAGAAAAGATATTTTTTTTTTTGTAAAATGATAAACTTTTTTAAGAAATTTTTTTTATAGAATGTCCATTTTTTAAAAAAAAAAGTATATTTTAGGTCCTTCTTGTAATACATACATTGTGTTATGTTCGTAAGCTTACGAGAAGCAAGACTTCGTCTTTTAAGACAACTATTCGCTGCCGCTACATCAATACCATCATACTTATTTTCAGGCAGAGGCTATTGTTGTACAACAACCATATGCTATTTTCAATGCTAATGCTGCATAGCTTCGACGTAGATAACTAGATAACGCTGTGTGTTGTTCGCATGTGTTGACTTTGTTAGATTATACCCTACCCGTGCCTATAGATGTTAACACATCAATAAATAAAGCAATATTTAGCTTACTGAAATGATAGTTTTTGTTTTGTCATAAACAGAGCGACGACAAAAAGTATTGAATAGTATAGAGAACTTATTGCACTCTTTTTCCGCTCTCATGTAGATTCTGAGTATAAGAGCACAAATGAGTCTTTTCTCTTTATACAATATTTCAATATAAATGCTCCATTTCGACAATGTTATTATATATATTATATTATTATCTTTTGCTCTATTGAAAGCAAGCGCGGCACCCGTCTTGCCCACAGCTTTCTCATCTTCAAATATTCGGTCAATATACGATGTATAGCACTTTTTGAAATGCCTGTCATTTCAGCTAGCTCACGTACCTTCAGTCGACGGTCATTTAATTCCCTTTTGTGGATTTTATTAACCGTGTATGGACACCTAAATTGGCCGACGAGTTCTGTGTTCATCTTGGTACGGCCTCGATAAGGTCTGCTACCCAATGTTTTGCAGTCGTAAATGCAAGAGAAGACTCGCCCAGAGTGGAATCTAGCTCGTCTTTAATATTGCTTGGACTGATTATTTCCATGTTTACAAATTCCCTGATATCGTTAACTTTTGGTGGCTCAAATAAAAATACTATACTACGTGGCTCCTTGAAACTTAAAATGGATGTTTTATAAGGTTGAAATTTATCATCAAAATATTTTTGATGTGTTAACATCACGGGTAGAGCAATCTATCAAAGTGAACACATGCAAACAACAAACAGCGTTAGCATCACATACGTGGTTGTTGTACAACAATACTCTCTGCCTGAAAATAATTATGATGGTATTGATGTAGCGGCAGCGAACAAACAAGCAGGTCGTCGTCGCGCCAAAGATTATTGAATAGTATAGATAACTCATGGAACGAACTGAAAAGCACTGGCGACAACTGGAGAATGATTCAAAACGTATTACACTCTCTTTTGTCATAACTTGGTCCATACATAATTTTGATGTGAAACATTGATGCCAAACATTGATGATCGCAAAATATGCTCAACCAAATTTATTTGCGCGGTCTGGTCACTCAACAGACCGAAAAAATGAGACAGAATCGCTCAGTGTCCGAACAGAAACCCTCTTTTTCGTTTCATTCGTGTTCTCGCTGTCGGGTTTCGGTTTGAGCGCAACACACGAATCGGTCTCTTACTGACCGCTCGATATCAACAGAACCATTCGTCGCTCATCTACTGAGAATCAGTAAGTGAGCAAAGCCAACAAAAGGTCCGCAAAAAATGTTTTTATTTTTATTGTTGCCTTAGATATTTCGTCACAGACAAAGCATTAAAGAGGAAGGGAGAGGAGGTTAGGGCGCTAATTTGTGTGTATATGCGTATGGAATATTAGCCAGTGGCGTCGCACACATACACGCTCCGAAGACCGTTTGGCGAGTTTTTACGACGTAAAGTGTCTCGAGTGAACACATGAGCCGAGCGAGCAAACAAAAACGGTCGTCGGTTGAGCGAAGATCACGCCAAAGAAGAACGAAGTTTGAGGGTTTTTTTGGTTTTTTTGAATCTACATGAGAGCGGAAAATGAGTGCATTAAGTTCTCTATTCTATTCAATACTTTTTGTCGTCGCTCTGTTTGTGACAAACCCAAAACAATTATTTCAGTGAGCTATCTATTATATCTAATGTTAAAGCAGATGTAAAGGGCAAAGCAAAATAGCCTTCAGCAGAAAAACTATTCTTTTGTTAATTTTCCAATGTAATATTCACTAATGTGTTCATAGCAATCGAACAGGTACCGTGTAACATGTACCCTGAGTTCGAACATTTTTTTTTAAATTTGGCTTGATAGAGAAATTTCATGGGTACGTACCGATGAGCTCAGTAGACTTGCCTCTAATCCATATAATTCACTAAACTGTTGACACATTTTTGACTACAACAGTGTTATCAATTAAATACGATGGAAGTTCAAAAAGTCACGAAGGTTTCAAAATTCCCTCGTATTTTAAATATTTATTTTCTTTGTTTTACTAACCCAAGGTTATATTTTCAAAAGTTAACAATAATTCAAAGATACTATTCAAATCTAGCTACAGATCTGCATCGGCGGTTGTCTAGAATGATGCTATTTAAAATGTCACCAATATACATACATATGTAAATGCTAACGAAATCTCAAAAATTAATTCAATTGCATTGAGAATTCTACGTTATGCACACCCAGAGAACAAATTGTTTGAAAAGAGGTTGTAGGAACCGTAAATTCGGCTGTTACCACCGAATTGAGGTTGCCGCAACCGAATTGAGGTTGTTACGACCGAATTTAGTTCCCACAACCTAAATTCGTTTGAAGTATCCTCGTTTTATAATTGATGCGGTTATGACAACTGACTCTCCAATTATATTCGTTCAGTCAACTAAAATTTTGGTTGGAACAACCGAATTTGTAATTAAATTGGTACTAAATTTGGAGTAACCGAATCTGACATCAATTCGGTTGTACACTGTACACTGTGTCTGGTAGCAGATTTATATTTTCAAACTTAAATAAAAAACATAATAATTGACACAAAGTTTTATTAAGAGCATTGAACGCTAGAATGGAAATGCGGAATTTAGTTTTTAAAGAGTATGTCATCCAGATGTCTTCCGTCGACTTGAACACACTGTTCAAAACGGAGCCTTGTATTCTGCGCCACACGCTTGGTTCAATTGGGCTGATTTCTCGAACAATATATTCCTTTAAAGCTACAAGAGATTGAAGATTGTCATTATAAACCCTCCCTTTGAGGTAGCCTCATAAAAAAATCCATGGGAGTTAGATCGGGCGACCTCGGTGGCCATGGGATGTCCCCAAAGCGACTGATCAGTTTTTGGGGGAAATTTTTCCCACGAAAATTCATCGAAGCTCTGGCTGTGTGTGCAGTCGCCCCATCCTGTGTGTGAGGAGTACGATGGATGAGCTCGCAAGTTTGGCAAAAAAGAATTCCTTAATCATGCGTCGAAAATGTTCACCGTTGACATCCGTCGCCTGGCCTCGAGAATTTTCGACAAAAAAAAATGGTCCAATTATCTCATGCGTTGATAAGGCACACCAAACAGTTACCCTGGAGCAATGCAATGGTTTTTGATGTTTCAATCGAGGGTTGCGGGTTCTTGGAGACAAATAATTCAAAGATACTAAGTTTTGCTTGTTGACGAGGCCGTTTAAGTGAAAATAAGCCTCGTCGCTCTAAAAAAAAATTAGATTTACAGTGCGAAAACGTTCCAACATCGTTTCAAAAACTTGAACGATTTGAATTTTAAAAAGATGGAATTTCAGATCCTTTTTTAAAATTTGATGAATAATCGCTCTTGCAAGTCCCAGTGTGGCTGCTCTTTTCCGTATTGAAAGTCGCGGATTTTCACGTAAACTGCTTTCAACCAGTTCAATGTTTTCGGAAGTCCTTGAAGATCGACTGGGCCCTGGCCGTGGGACATTCATAGCCGAAGCAACTTCATTAGAGGTTGGCACAACCTCATTAGAGGTTGGCACAACCTCTTTAGAGGTTGTCACAACCGAATTATAGGTTGTTACAACCGAATTTAGATGCTGTTACAAATGAATTATTAAAGTTTTTTGTAACTCTCTAATGAGGTTGTGTCAACCTCTAATGAGGTTGTGTCAACCTCTAATTAGGTTGTGTCAACCTCTAATGAGGTTATGTCAACCTCGAATGAGGTTGTGACAACCTCTAGTTCGGTTGAGACAACCTCTTAATTCGGTTACGGCTAATTCGGCTGTCTCAACCGAATTTTGTTTGTGCGTGCAAATGTGGGAATACCAGAAACATTCACAAATCAGACTGTTTCTCGATGTCGAAAGAATGCATTCGCAACGTTTGTAAGCGAAAGAAATCTGATTTGGGTTTCACTAATTCAACTTTATGCGAACGACGACTCGAACGACAAGCCGAAAGAAAATTTCGAATACGTAAAGGTTTTCATACAAAATTAGGTTTCTCTATTTCGAATGAGTTGTCAACACTGCGAATGGAAGTGTCAAATTCAGTCACATGCTGTTTTGTTTTCGAGTGGCAAAGAAATATAAATAGTAAAGCAAATCAAATACAAATTTTCAAATTAAAATGTATAGAAAATTATGGTCTGAAAATGCCAGCGATGCAGCAGCTGCAGGCACTGGTCCAACCAGAGTCTGCCAGGGGAGTACTGGTTTTTCGGAACCAGCAAATTTTCGCTGGAGGAGGAATGGCGGAACATTTGGTTTTAATTTTTTTTTTCAATTTGTTAGATTACTTTTGTTTTTTTACTTTGTCTTGTTTGTTTTGCTTTGCTTTCCACTGACAATCGGTATCAACAGATCGGCAGGGTTGTATTCAAGCCTATAAAATAAAGTAGTATTTTTTAAGGAAACTGTAATCAAATGAAAAATGTCGATCTGGCAATTCATAAATGCGTAATTACGTAACACATACAAATTGACAGACACAATGCATACGAATGAAAACTTAAGAGATAGAGAAACCCAAATTGAATCGAATTCGAGTGACTGTCTTTTGTTCGCTTATATTTTCATTCGACATCGAGAAACAGGCTATTATTTTCGTGTCGAGAGATCCTTCGTCTCCGAATAGGGATGATTTTTTTTTGTCACTTGAAAGGCAACACAGTTCATACAGGCTATTCAATACGCTGCAGCTTGCCCTTGGTATTTATATAAAATTTTAGAAATATTTTTAATTTATAAATGACATTCGTTTAAAGAACAAATGGGCCTATATTTATTCATTTATTTCAATATTTTTCCAGTATCAAGTACTTCATTACGCAGATTTTTAGTCCCCTGTAGCGCAAACAAAAAACGGATATGTATTCAAAAACCCCCTGGCGTCGGTGGCTTCAAACACTGACTGGGTTAGACATTTTTCGACCATTTATTTTTTCTGTAATTATCATTTTTGGAGATACACTACTAAATGACCTACCGTATGAATTAAATTTATATGGGTGTGATATCAAAATCTGGACCAGTGTGTTTCGTTTTCTAAATGAACAAATATTTTGCGGATTTAAAATGATGAATTTTTCATAATCTTTGTATAAATGATAAATACACCTTTCAATTCAAATTGTAGTCCCGATAATAAAGCTTGTCCTTATAAGACATAAAATAAAATCCAATTTTTTTTGTAAATTTGTTCAATTTTATTCAATTTCTATTTTATTTTTCTTTACAGGCGTTACTAATAACAATTCCATTAGCATTTCAACCAAAGTCTTCGTTATTTTATGGTAAGCTTACTACCCGCATTTAATGTTAATCTTGCTTGATTCTTTTGTTTGTTTGAAATTATTTTTTAACCAAAACAAAATTCAAAATCTCACATACCAATATCAAATATCAATTACACTCCAATGTCATCGGTTTTGTAATTTGTACCACAAACAATAACAATCACATCTCACACACTTCTCGTACAACTTCATCGACAGTGTGACTGATTGACTGACTGATGGATTGAACCCACATCAATTCGATTCCTACACACGTTCAATTTCGGTCAACAAATCTCACACACACACACAAATACACAAATTGTCTTAAGAATTGCATAATCTTTTTAATTATTTATTCGAAAAATTCGATATCACGACAAGTTTTAATTGAAACTTGTCAATAGTTTTGCTGTAGATACATTCAATTATTTAAGCCATTGTGAAATCGGCTTAAAACATATCACGCATTTCGTGGCCAAAAGTAAATACCAGTACAATTTGTTAACGGCCCTCGAGGTAATGTAATCCTCTTAACCTTGAATTACATGTTACAAGTTGTTTGGTATGAAACCAACTGTTTTAAAGAATTTGTCAATGTTATTTGATACCTGAAGTTGTGGCCTAAAGTTGTATACAACTTTGTTGGTGGAACAAGGTGATTGTGGATGTGGCTTGAATAACAAACAGTCTTCTTTAGGCTAAAAGGAGTAACATGTAGAATATAAAAATATGATATGGATTACTGATGAAACGAATTAACTTATAATCTAACGAGGCCTTTGAACTTGTGTTTGTTTAAAAGTCATACGTAGCAAAAAATCCCAATTAGCTTGAACTTCTACTAATTCCCTTCACAAGTTGGTCGTCCTGAAGGAGATCCAGTGATTTGTAAACTCCTTCAAAGGACTTGTGAAACGTTGAAATCATGAACTTTATGTTTAACCCTTTTCAATTTACGAACTTACGCTAATCCGCTTCCGGTGGATTGAAAAAAGCGGTATGAATATATATCACTTTAACTGCAACTGGTATTTGATGTGTATACTGCATAATCATTAAGATGTTCTACTGATATAATCATTAAGATATTGAAGAAATCGCATGAAATACATTCGCACTATCCGGCATATCGTTACTAAAGGGTGTCCCATTAAGAATACACTTTTTCATTGTGAAATAGAAACACGTATTTTTTCAGACAGTTGTGATTTTTTTTATTGGATTATAAAGAAGACATGTTTCGATTAAGTATGGAGAAAAAATGCGGCAAATGACCACCACGGTTCTGGTGCCAGGTCAATACTCTTTTCGTGAAATTTTCTATTACTTTTTCACTGGGACAAGTAAAGCAGAGAAGTTATCTCTCTCTATCCTCAAAATATTTCGCACATCTGCGACCAGATTACCGTCCATATCTCTAGAGAAAAGGGTCCTAAACCCTGGCCGTTGGTTTGACTTTTTATTTTCGGGAGAATTTACGGATCTCTTACAATGTCTAGCCTAGACATCGCAAAATTAACAAATCTTACGCCTACACTCACAGAAAAATTCGGTTGACGCATCCGAATTAGCCGTAACCGAATTTAGAGATTTTCACAACCACACAGAGGTCGTCACAGCCCAATCAGATGTTATATTAACCGAATTAAAGGTTGTCGCTACAAAATTAGAGGTAGTCTCAGCCGAACTAGAGGTTGTCGCAACCGAATTAAAGGTTGTCACAACCGCATTAGAGTTTGTAGCAGCCGAATTAGAGATTGTCTTGACCTGGACATTTTTAATATAATAATTGCTTTAGCATTTTAAATATTAGATTCGAAATATACTGAATTATGTTGTGGCAACCGAATTGAAAATTAATTCGGTTGTCCTAACAGCATTAATGTTAAATTCAGTTACAGCAACCGAACTGACACCAATTTCGGTCGATGCGACCGAATTGATACAAAATTCGATAGTTGCAACCGAACTACTATCAATTGCGGTTGTTGCACCTGAATTGATGCCACATTCGGTTGTTGCACTTGAATTGATGCATTGATGCTGTAACGGAATTTCGTACCAATTTTGGTACCTGTATCCGAATTAATTCCAAATTCGGTTGTTGTAACCGAAATTATTGAAAATTCACTTGGCATAACGAATATAACATTTCAAACTGAACACATGCAATCAACACACAGCATTAGCATCACATTCGTGGTTGTTATACAACAATAGCCTCTGCCTGAAAATATGTATGTATGATGGTATTGACGTAGCGGCAGATAACAAACAAGCAGGTCGTCGTCGTCAAAGAATATTGAATAGTATAGAGAGCTCATGGAACGAATTGTACGACTCAACAGCACTGGCGACATCTGGCGAATGATTCAAAATGTGTTACTCTCCTTTTATCATAACTTGGTCCATTCATAATTTTGATGTGAAACATTGATGTCATTTATGCTTTTTGTATTGTTTTATGTAATAACATTGTCGAAATGGTGCATTTATATTGAAATATTATTCGGTGGTGAAATGGTAGTGTGCGGGGCTCTTGTGCATGAGAACGTGGATGCGATCTCTGCCCAGACCACCTTAAATTTCTTTCAACGGCGGTCACCTTACTTAGTGACGCCGACACTATCGGGTATTTAACCATGAAAAAGCTTTTCAAAATACCGTTCGGAACCGGTGTAAAACTGTAGGTCCCAATCAGTAAGTGTAAAATTGAAACGCGCACAGCTCACTGGTTGTGCGAAGCTCTCCCTAATTCCTACATAGGATGGAAAGGGAAACCATTTATTGATTTTTTTTTTCCATAAAGAGAATAAGACTCATTTATGCTCTTTTACTAAGACTCTCTACATGAGAGCGGAAAGAGTGCAATAAGTTGTCTATACTATTCAATACTTCCTGTCGTCGCTCTGTTTATTACAAAACAAAAACAATTATTTCAGTAAGCTAAATACTGCTATATTTATTTCAACAATATTACATCTCATGTTAAAGCAGATGTAAGAAAGAAGAAAGTGCAATAGCAAAAGATCCTTCATCACAAAAACTATTCTTTTTTTTATTTTCCAATGTCGCACTATCGAGTAAATAGCCATGAAAAAGCTTCTCAAAATACCGTTCGGAATCGGTGTAAAACTGTAGGTCCCAATCAGTGGGTGAAAACTGGAAAGCGCACAGCTCAGTGATTGTGAGAAGTTCTCCCCCGTCCCTTCATGGGATGTAATGGGAAACCATTTATTTATTTTTTTAATGTCGCATTTACTAATGTGTTCATAGAAATCGTGCAGGTACCGTGTAACAAAAATGTGTTAACACATCGCCAGTGAGTTCGAACACTCATTGATTTTTTTAATATAATATTTGCTTTAGAATTTTAAACATCAGGTTTGAAATATGTTGCATTCGGTTGTCCCAATAACATTCATGAGTAATTCGGTTACAGGTGCCGAATTGACGCCAAAATTCGGTCTTTGCAACTGACTTAAGGCTAAATTCGGTTATCCCGACAAATTATATAATGCAACCGAATTGATGCCAATTGCGGTTGTTGCACCTGAATTGATGCTTACTCGGTTTTTGCAACCGAATTTGGGGTATCAATGTCGGTTGTTGCATCCGAATTAATTCCAAATTCGGTTGTTGCAACTGAAATTATAGAAAATTCAGGTGGCATAACGAATATAAAATTTTTTAATATAATATTTGCTTTAGAATTTTAAACTTCAGGTTTGAAATATATACCATTCGGTTGTCCCAATAACATTCATGGGAAATTCGGTTACAGTACCCGAAGTGATACCAAATTCGGTAGTTGCAACCGACTTAAGGCTAAATTCGGTTATCGCGATTGCGGTTGTTGCACCTGAATTGTTGCTTACTCGGTTGATGCAACCGAATTTGGTACCAATGTCAATTGTTGCATCCGAATTAATTCCAGAGTCGGTTGCTGCAACCGAAAGTATTGAAAATTCTTTAAAAAAAATGTTTTCATATAATATTTGTTTTAGAATTTTAAGAGTCAGGTTTGAAATATATAGCATTAGATTGTCCCAACAATATTCATGAGAAATTCGTTTATAGTAGCCGAACTAATGCCAAAATTCGGTCGTTGCAACTGACTTAAGGCAAAATTCGGTTATTGTAACCGAACTGGTTCCAAATTCTATAGTACCAACCGAATTGATGCCAATTGCGGTTGTTGCCTCTGAATTGATGCTATATTTGGTTGCTGCAACTGAATTTGGTACCAATGACTGATGTTGCATCCGAACTAACTCCAAATTCGGTTGCTGTAACCAAAATTATAGAAAATTCAGTTGGCATAATGAATATAATTGAAGAATCTGTAGTCACAACCGAATCAATTATGATCCAAGTTCACATCAACCGAATTTGTGTGGACTAAATTCAGTTGTGTGGACTAAATTCAGTAGTAACAGCATCAATTCGGTGGCGACAACCTCAATTTATTCGTAACATCAACAAGTCGGTCGTAAAGTCCATAATTAGGTCGTAACAACATCAATTAGGCTGTGACAACCTCAAGTAGGTTATGACAACCTCAAGTCGGTTGAGACAACCTGAATCCGATTGTGACAACTTCAATTCGTTTGTGGCAACCGCAATTCGGTGGCAAGAGCCGAATTTGCGGTTGCTAAACGGACATGGGACTGTCCGTGCAGCTGGAAAGTTTCATATAGCCACTCACTTTGGAGTGGCCAGAAATGATTGTTTCATTGGGCAGTCCAAGTAGCTCACTATTTCCACGAAGTATGTCCTGGGAAATGGCTTTTCGGAAACCTCCGTTAGCTAGCTAGAGTGCGAAGGCGAAACAAATGACCAGCAAATCAGGTTTTGTAGGTGACTCATCAAACAATCGGGCATATTCTTTTGTCCTTAGAAGGCGGATGAGCCAAACATACGGGCCAACGGCGGATAGAAACCAAAAGAAAAAAAATCCAGGTTCGACATAATGCATCCTGGTCAGCGTTTGATCCATAATAGGCGGCTGCAATCAAATATCCTGGCAGTAGATATAATACAAAAACCCGGTGGACTGGGTTTGCCTCCCACCACCGTTCATAATGGCAGTGTAAATACGAAAACGAGAAAGAAAACGTAACCAACCCCTATTTGTTGACGACCCTCGCAAACGTTATAAGGACCACGATTGACGGATATGCACTTGGAATGTAAGAACTCTACATAAATCCGGTGCAATTATCCAATTGGCAGATGTCCTCGAAAGTTATAAGGCTGACATTACCGCTATCCAGGAAATTCGACGGACAGGATATGCCTGTACAAGAAAAAGAAACTGCGATATATACTATAGTTGCCATGAAAAAAAACATAAATTTGGTTGCGGATTTGTAGTTGGCAAAAGACTGCGACATCTAGTCTCTAGGTTCAATCCTGTGAGTGAACGTATAGCCACAATTCGCATAAAAGCGAAATATTTTTATATTTCCCTAATTTGTGTGCATGCTCCGACAGAAGAGATAAATGATGATGCCAAAGACATATTCTATGAGCTCCTAGAGGAAACGTATGACCGCTGCCCTGGCCATGACATTAAGATTGTACTAGGAGATTTTAATACCAAAATAGGAAGGGAGAATGTGTTTAATCCAACTGTTGGCAATTTCAGTCTGCATGCTGCCAGTTCCGACAACAGTATGAGACTGATTGACTTTGCCGCGGCAAAACACATGGTCATTAGTGGTACAAGATTCCAGAATAAAGACATTCACAAGGCTACTTGGGTATCCCCTGATCAAAGAACTAGGAACCAAATTGATCACGTGGTAATTGATGGAAGGCACTCATCCAGTGTAATGGACGTACGAGTGATCAGAGGAGCTAACATCGATTCTGACCACTACCTGGTACGAAACCAGACGCAGAGGAAGCTAGACATCGGAATGCTGCAATTACCAGAGTTAGCCAAAGCCTTCTCAAGGAAGCTCTCGCAACTTTTGGCACAGAACCCACCCCCTCCCGATGACGATCCTAATGCGCAGTGGAAACCCATTCCCGACTCTATAAAAACTGCCGCAACAACCGTAATTGGTTTCGAAAAACCGCTTCCCAATAAACCATGGTACGATGAAGAGTGTCGCATTGCAAATGATGAAAAGAACGCTGCACGTATGGCAATGCTTCAGTCAATTGCAACACGAGCTGCGACTGAGTGGTATAGGTAGAAATGAAGGGAGGTAAACCGTCTCTTTAGGCATAAGAAACGGCAGTGGAGAAAGCGCGAGAGTGAGAAAACTGAGACATACAGAAGGTAGAACGAAGTCAGAAAATTCTACCACAAAGTCAATAACAGAACTAATGGACATGGTTCAGGGCCCCCCTTCTGTAAAGAAAAGTGAGGAAATCTCATCGCAGATGTGCAGAGCATGTTGGAAATATGGAGAGATCATTTCTTCGCGCTACTGGTACCCCAGATATCCAATGACGATGGGACAATCGATCACATTATGGACGACGATAAAGCCGCAGGAGCCGATGGATTACCGGCGGAGCTGTTTAAGGCTGGCTGCGATGAGCTGATAAGGTGCATGCATCAGCTCATTAGCAAAATTTGGTTAGATGAATGCATGCCCGGCGATTGGAGTCTCAGTGTACTATGTCCCATATTTAAAAAAGGTGACCCGAGTCTTTGTGACAACTACCGTGGAATAAGCCTTTTATCCATAGCATATAAGGTTCTATCAAATATAATGTGCGGAAGACTAAAACCAATTATCGCTGACCTGATTGGACCATACCAGTGTTCCCTTAGGCCTGGAAAATCGACAACCGACCAGATTTACACGCTACGCCAAATCCTGGAGAAGACGCAAGAAAAACAAATCGACACCTGTCATTTATTTGTCGATTATAAGGCGGCCTTCGATAGCCCCATACGGGAGAAACCTACGAAGCAATGTCTGAACTTGGTATTGCTGCAAAACCCATACGCATATGCAGGGTGACCTTGACGAACACCAAATCCGCAGTGAAAATCGGTAACGATCTTACTGAACCTTTCGAAACCAAGGAAGGCCTCAGGCAAGGCGACACCTTATCGTGCGAGCTCTTTAACATCTTAATGGAGATCATTATGAGAACAGTTGCAGTCAATATAAATAAAACCATCAGCAGCAAAAGCCACATGCTGCTCGCGCATGCTGATGATATCGATATCATTGGGCGCACAATTAGAGAATTTACTGCGGTTTTTTCGAGAATTGAGAAGGAGTCAGCAAAAGTGGGTCTGACGGTAAATGAGGACAAGACAAAGTTAATGGTTTCAACAAGCAGGGCCTCCACGCGATTAGACCAACGCGGAACGCGTGGCCGTCGGTGGTGCAATGGTTAGTGTGCGCGGCTCTTGTACATGAGAAAGTGGGTTCGATGCCTGCTCAGACCACCTTACATTTCTTTCGACGACGGTCACCTCGCTTAGTGATGGCGACACTATCGAGTACTTACCCATGAAAAAGCTTCTCAAAATACCGTTCGGAACCTGTGTAAAACTGTAGGTCCCAATCAGTGAGTGTAAAACTGGAAAGCGGACATCTCACTGATTGTGAGAAGCTCTCCCCAATCCCTTCATGGGATGTTATGGGACACCATGTTTTGTTTGTGTCAACATTGATAACCGTTATAATTTCGAGGTACTGGACGAGTTTATATACCTCGGATTTGCCGTAAACAAAAACAACAACGTCAGCCTTGAGATCAAGTGGAGAATTGTGCTTGCGAATAGATGTTATTTTGGGCTAAGCAAGCACTTTAAAGATAAAGCCCTCTCTCGAATGACGAAAATCCAGCTATACCAGATTTTCATACAACCTCTCATGCTTTATGGCACAGAATCCTGGGTCTTATCGCAAGCAGATGAAACATCTGTGGGAGTCTTCGAGAGAAAAATACTCCGGAAGACTTATGGCCCTATAGTACAGAACGGCGAGTATCGGCGACGCATGAACCATAGAGCTGTATGAGCTTTATCCTGGCATCGACATAGTTAGCGGGATCAAAATAACGCGATTGCGCTGGCTAGGACATGTCCGTAGAATGGATGAAGACGAACCAGCACGAAGGGGTTTCGAAACCGAACTTGAAGGAAGACGAAAAATAGGAAGACCAAGACTCCGCTGGAGGGATCAAGTTGACGAATCCCTGGGTACACTTGGTATTACCAACTGGAGAGATAAAGCAAGAGATCGGAGCGGTTGGCGAAATATGTTATCTACTTTTTGTAAGGTCACTGACCCCCCGGGGTTGTTCGAGACCCGATAAGTAAGTTAGTAAGTAAACCTCTTTTCAAACAATTTGATCTTTGAGTGTAAGAGTGAAGAGAACCAGCTCTGTCTTCAAGAAATTAACTCCCACACCCAATTCGATAGCTTACCAAGGTTAGTTTCACAAATTTCAAATAAAACTATTTAGAGGACATCTTGTGGAAGCTGCCGGTCGTAGTTGACGCAGGGTATAAAGCTGCGCTTCTTCGTGATACTTCCTTTATAAACCAACATAACAGACAGATTGTGCCAAAAATTCTATGCGATCACTTCAATAGATATCATGGAATTAGCATCATGGAATCAGCATTAGACTCCAAATATCGCTCCCACTTTTTTTTTCGTTTCCAAACACTGTAGCTAATCATTGTTTCCTTTTGGTTAAATCTCTGTTAAAGCTGCACTTGATTACCACAGACAGCCGCAATGGTCATTGCACACTCAAACAGCCGTTAAGGCGTGTACGTCCGTCCTTCTGATGAGGCGGCCAAAAGAAGTAGCTGAATGTTTGCAACTTCACATGCAAAACAGCCAACAAAGGCAAAAACACCAAATGAAACTGCATATAATCTGATACCTTGCAATGCGTCTCTCTCTCTCTCTCACCCCTCTCTCTCTCTCTAGTTTAACGATCACTTTCATTTTCATTCAAGCTAAATAATTGGAAAAGTCCACGGTCAGTACCACAGAAACTGAGTAGAGGTGGTGAGCGAATTGAAAACACCAAGGAGAAAGATATTCAAGATGAAAAAGTAAAAGAAATTGAATGAATTGAAATTACATGACTTTAAAATATGAACGGACGTCGGGCATTATTGCTCGCTGTTTGGTAAATTTAAACTTGAAATGGACTATGAGTAACTGAACGCGGAGCGGTGTTGATGGTGATGTTAGGTCCACTTGTTTACTCGAATGTAGCCAGTCATACACCCTCCCATCTCCTGAAGCTATCGCTGCTGCTGCTGCTGCTGCTTATGAAAATGAAAGCAAAAGTGATCATAAATCACTTGATGAAAATTATGAAAAAAAATCTTGAGTTCACAACGCTACAGTGGGGATCTTACGCTCTATCTTCTGCATCTCAAATATTGTCTAGTAATCACCTGAAGGCGTGTTTCTACTTGTTTCGCTTTGCTTCGATTGTGGTGGCAATATGCAGAAACACCACATTGAGAGATTTTGGAATCAGAAGTGGGAATTAGAATTATACCTTTTGATGGTTAAAATTATACTGAAAATAATTGTATCGTAATATTTATGTATCAGTCTTTATTAATCCAATGAAGTTTTTTTTGCGAATTTCATGGATATCATGAAAAACGTTCATAAAAATTCGCGATTCTACGAAACGAATTCAATTTCAATCTTCAATCTTTCATTTCAATCTTCATTTGATCCAATTCTTTTGATTATTCCGGATGGATTCCTTCAATACAGATTAGAGTGCAGCAGTATATACGAGTAATAATTTTATTAAAAATTTCAAACTTATTGAATTGAATCTTATTGAATCTTTAACTTCTGTAGAATTTTATCAGCATTTTATATTCTTTGCGTTACGTTTCAATTAATTTAGCTTTTTTTGGCTAGAAATCATGGGTTAATGTAACCACAGTGCATCGTTTGAAATCAAACGCTTCTCCAAAATCTTTTTGTCATTGTGTAACCACCATGTAATATTGACCAGCAAATAATATGTGTTTCGACACAAGTATACTATATTTGCGACAAGCTACAAACACGTTATATTTGCATCCAAACAACAACAAAAAACTAAATTTTCAACGTGTGTAAGCTGCAGAACGTTTCTTACCCCCATGCTCCATATCCAGTGGAACAGGTAAGGTATGAAGGCGGATCAATAAGTCCGTGACTGTTTGAATGAAACAGTTTTTTTTTTGCAAAAAAAAATATTTTTCAACATAATCCCCTTTTAGCTCAATACACAGTCCAACGGTTCTCTAATTTTTGTATCCCTTCCAAAAAAATAGGATTTCCATAAAATAGGCATTTGTTTGATCAATAATTTCATCGTTGTAGCTAAATCTCTTTCCACCGAGCCATTTCTTTAGGCTTGGAAATAGGAAATAGTCACTGGGGGCTACATCCGGAGAATATAAGTACTATTTCGTATCCCAATTCATGGAATTTTTCCATTGAGACTACACACATGTGGACCCGTACGTTTATGGTCAATTGAGAGCAAACGCGGCACCCATCTTGCAGACAGCTTTCTTAAACCCAATTGATCATTTAAAATCGAAACCACACTGCATTATGAAATGCCTGTGGCATCAACAATCTCACACACTTTTACTCTTCCATCGACCAACACCATATAGTGGATTTTTTCGACTTTATAGGGTGTATTGACCTCAATTGGCCGTCCAGAACGTTCTGCGTCATTTGTACTTATGCGACCACAACGAAAGTCAGTAAACCACTTTTTTACCATTAAAATCGATGGTGTAGAGTCAACATAGTATTTATCAAAGTTTCCTTGGTTTGATTGACGGGTTTTTATCGCAAAAAATTATATTTAATGAGCACTCGAAATTCACGTTTTCCATTTCAAAAAAATGCACGAGGTTATATGTTTTGAACAGCTGTTAAACGCAAAGTAAATGACGGAACTTGCTCAAAATTTGACAGTAGTCCATTAATATGTGGTACTTGGTGGGAGTAGTGTTGCATTTCATATAACTACGAGGGAAGTTCGAAAAGTCATGGACTTATTAATCTGCCTTTGTAGTCTCTAACCTTGTTAGCTCATCTGTTCTAAGATTATCTGGAATGTTCCCGTGCACCGGCACCCATATAAGGTGAATATCGCACTGCTTGGTCTTCATGCAAGGTCTCGACCCAGCCTCTTAGAATATACCCCAAACCCTACTTTGCCATCTAGTTTACAGCCATCAGTGCAGAATCCTATATAACTTATAAAACCTGGTATGGGTCCCTTCCAATCCTGTCAGTCCGGCATTTGAGTGGATAAGTTTGACTTCCGAGCGAATCTAGTGACAACAGTTGAAGGATACCCTCCACACCGTCGGTGGGGGTTGTGCGAAGTGCACTCGTGATGCACACCATTGCACCATTTATATGTTTGGAACACACTTCAAACATTAATATGTTTGCAAGTCCCAAACTCACTTGTGTTTAAATGTAAACAGCATAATGTTTACTGGCAAACATGCCAGTTTCCAGTTTCTTTCCTCAAAATCGTTTCTCACTTTGGTAGCACACAACCATATACGAAACACATACACAAAAACCAAAGTAACATCACAAACCATGTAAGCGTCCAAGCCTTCGTTTATTCTTTTTTCACTGATCAAGCGCTTTTGATATCCTCTGTCAGATGTACCATTGACGACTGAATACCTGCAACTAAAAGGCAATACATCAGCCAAAATAAGAAACACTGACTTCATCTGCAAGTTTGCACGCACATTCAGTAATATTTATGACTCACTGATTGAGAGAATAATGCAAAAATATAGATACACACTTACAAGATAGACTGTCTCGTTGTCCCTCTTATAGTCTCTTGCTCTCGAGAGAGCATAGACAGTGCAACAAACACAGCTATATTTGTATCACAGACATAAATATATGTGGGTCGCAAACACATATATTCTAACATATTAGTTATTGTGTCTCAAATATGTAATATTGAATAGCAAATACAACATGTTTGGACACAAGTATATTATATTTGCGACAAGGTCCAAACACACTTCATACTTGCATCCAAGCAACAAAAAAATACAGATTTTTCAACGTGTACGAGTTAGGTTTTCTCTGAATTTACACCCAGTCCTTAGTCCGTGGCCCACTAAGAGTCTCCTGAGTAAGTTCTAGAACACGTTTATGCATGTGTAGGGCTATTTCCCTGCCATGCCCTCGAAGGGAAGGGATTGGGGAGAGCTTCTCACAATCAGTGAGATGTGCGCTTTCTAGTTGTACACTCACTGATTGCGACCTACAGTTTTACACCGGTTCCGAACGGTATTTTGAGAAGCATTTTCATGGCTAAGTACTCGATAGTGGCGCCATCACTAAGCGAGGTGACCGCCGTTTATTTTTTTTTTTAGTACATCTGATTTGGTTGAGAAGCGCCCAGGTCTCTTCCCGACAGACATGGTTGCCGAGAAAATCGTTGTTCAAAACATCCACGACATGATTCTCGCTGATCGCCGATCGAAAGTGCGCGCACTATCAGAGGCCGTAGGCGTGTCGTATGGAACGGCAATTAATAATGTACATGATTAGTTAAGCATGAGAAAGGTTTTGGCCCGATGTTTGCCACGATTGCTTACGGTGAACCACACATTCATCAGACTTGTCCCATCCAAATTGCATGAACTGCACTACGATTTACTGCCACACCCACCATTCTCACCCGACTTGGCTCCCTGCCACTTCATTCGGTTCCCCAACATGACAATCGTCGAGACCTTGAAGAGTTTGTCAAATCATATTTTTTGGAGGGGTTAAAGAAATGACAGAAACGTTGGGAAAAGTATATTGCACTAAAAGGAGATTAAAAATAAATCGTTTCCCATTGCATTCCATTAAGGAATTGGGGAGAGCTTCTCACAACCAATGAGGTGTGCGCTTTCTAGTTTTATACTCACTGATGGGGACCTACAGTTTTTACACTGATTCCGAACAGTATTTGGAGAAGATTTTTCATGGCTAAATACTCGATAGTGTCATCGTCACTATGCGAGATGACTGCCGCCGTGGTGGTCAGTTCAGGGATCGAACCCAGGATCTCACGTACAAGAGGCTCACACACTAAAAGAAGATTACGTTGAAAAATAAAAAAATTGTGAAAAACTTGCCTCTTCATTCCGAACACTGGTACTTATTGATTGCCCCTCGTAATCATGAAATTATTGCAAGGTAAATTAGAGACAAGTGGCAGCTCTCTGCAATACAAATTTTCGTATTGAGATAAATGGCACAATTTGTTAAGAAATTTCGCAAGATCTGAATACGAGGTATAATATGTTAAAGAGATCCCGTGGTAGATTTTCAACTTGTTTAAAATTTGTCGCTTATAACGCATTTACACCGCCGTTTATCGAGGCCAGGTTAGCGATAACCTAGTTCTCTAATCTTTGCCGTTTACACCACCAAATTAGAGATTAAGTTGAAATTTCAATTGGCAACTCCGTGCTTAGGCAAACTCCGCGCCGAGACAAAATTTTCGAAGACGGCGGCACATTGAAAAATCAAGTTGGCGGCTATTGGTTTTGCCAGTTTGGTATAAATTTGGGATGTTTTTGGAATAACTGAACCTTTAAAATTGGACCAATTAGACCGGCGTGAACTTCAAAAAAGTTTTCATGGCGGCGACGCGTCGGAAAATTTTCGATCGGCTTCCATCTGTCAAACAGTTGATTTTTTGTGTATATTTTTATTATAGTTGCATTTTTTTAGTACCAACAGTGTTGCATCCAAATGTACACCAGTTTAAAATGAGGTTAAAAATTAAAATTCAGTTTCTACAGACTAAAATTCCATAATTAATCTTCTGGGTTAGCGCAGGTTAACGGAGTTTACCTTAAAAATTCGTTAATCTTATTTGGTGAAAATGCCGTATTACTCGAACACAGGGATGCATCTATTCAATTGGCAACTCTGTTTTAAGACCGTTTCAGCTGCATAGCTCATGCTAGACTTATGCGCTTTTAAATAAAATTGGAAGCTCTACATAAGGTTTGTTTAGGGACATGTTAGGTTCATTATATTTAACACTGAAAAGGCAAAATAGTTTCAATTGTTCCCAAAGGTTTTTTAACCTCTTTTTGTCAAGATATTTGTCTACATTGTAACTGGCTTTTTGCTAACATATTTCAAGAGCTTTGTTACTTTCAACAATTCGCAATTAACGTTCATCATCATCATGATAATCAAAAACGTTTCGCTTAATAAAATCATACTGTTTTATAATTTCAATGATGATAAACAATTGTGCCCTTAGATGTGGTCAGCACTTAGGAGTATATAATCATCCTTCAATCAAATGTCTGCCAGATTGTCTCGTAATCTAATTTATGACTGGAGGGACAGAGGGGATTTTTTCCCCCCAAGTGAAGTGAAAGTACCTACTCGTATTACTAATGTACAGTGTTTTTGGAGAGGTCATTTCACACCATAATCTGTGTATCGTCTAATGCTCAGTATACCGATATCCAGTAAATTGTCCATTTTTCTGTAGAGATTAATGGCCGAAAGTCTTTGGTACGCTAATACCTTTCTTTTTCACCACTCCCAACATTTCATCTTACATAATTTTTTAAATATCTAAACGTCTGTTAAAAGGCCACTGATTTACAAGGCCTTGAACTCTTTCCTATCGCGATCTTACACGGTTTGAGAAAGCCAATGGCAATTGTTTCAAAATACTCACACACAAGTAGCTGGTATCTTAAAACTTAATCACACTCGATCATTATTTCATAAATATAGCGATTGAATTGACTACGACAATTACATTTGATTACGTTGTAATGAGAGTCCATTTCATGGTACAAAATCAATTAAATTTCATTAACAATTTTAATTTTCATTAACGGTTTATTAATGCCTCAACTGGACATGATTAACCGTGATTGTGAACAGGTTAAATTAAATATATTAATCATAATCGTTAGACTTGACTTGGTCTGTCTGCCGGCCACCAATCAAAGTCACGTTGTTCAAAAGCGTGTTGCAAATGCAAATACTATCATGATATGGTGAATTTCAAATAATCTAACTCATTTTTACTAACCCACGGTTCTTTTGATTTACTAAGATTTACATTCTTGTTCCGTTTTTGTTTCTTTCAGGCTTTATAATGACGAAATACCTGCAATTTATCTGTACCACCACGTGCATGTGGCTTTTAGCCTCTGCACAAACCTCAACATCTCTCGATAAATGGTCACGCCAACTGGAGGCAACGGAACCTGGCATTTCAGACAGCTTCGACTGGATACCTTTGGCCCAGCCAGCAGATAGTGCGCCCAAAGATCGTTCTTCCAATGGACGTGTTTTGACTTATTCCCAATCATTCCCACCCAATGCTAGATTTGGCGAATTGGGTAAAACTTCGTTGTCACAAAAGCCCACTCCCTTCGAATTCCCCTATCAATTCCAAAATTTCAATAGTCCACCTCAAACACAATCGCTCAGGCAGTCGAATCCATTATTAAAGACCCAGGAACCAACATCGCAATCATTTTTCAAATTTGAAATGCCTTTTAGTCACCAAAATTCCCGACCAGCTCAACTGGCTGCTCCTGGAGTTAATACCGGTTATCAGATCTCGCATGCCTTTGGAGGAGGTGCCCAGGCTACACTCTTTAACTCTCCCCTGTTCAATCAACAACCCGCCTTTCCACCAGAGTTCCATCCCATACCACCGAAACCCTTGTCACAGCAATTACACCAAAAGCCCTTGAACCAACAAAATGTGATTGACGAGCCGATTTCGTTGAAGAACTTCTTCAAAGAAAACAAACCTTTGCCCACACAAACTTCAAACCTGCAAGCTGTCACGCCCCAAGTCTTTCCCGATCCTAATGCCGAATCTCCCTTCTCTTTAAGATCGCCCTATAATACTTTACCCTCGGGACCAGCACCATCGGCACCCTCTTCGCCGCAGGACAATCAATTCTTGTATGTGCCCTATAATGATATCTACAACTTGGGCGCACCTCAGTCCCAACCCTCGGTACAACAGCAGCCTCAAAATCCCTTCGAACAGCAATCAAAGTACAATTCCAATTTTCCCACTGTGAATCCCTATCAGATCAATCAGTTCTATACACCCGACCCGATTGCCCAGCAACAACCTAGTCTCTATAGTACCAGTACCACTGTGCGACCTCAAACCACATCGCTGAAACCATCGAATGTCTTCCAGAACTTTGTCACCAACAACCAGTTTACTACTGCCGCACCGAAACCTAAACCTAAGGCCCATCAGCCGCCGCTGTCCATGTTCTTGTTACGTTCCACGGCTAGACCTTCACAATCAGATGTTGTTGAAACCCTCAGCTCGGCGAAGACTATTGCAGTTATTGATGCTCCCACCTCAAATACCCCCGAAATATTTGTTGGTCCCGGAGGCATGCCCATTCCTAATGGTTACACCAAATTCGATTTACCCTATTTGTCGCAGTTGCAAAATAACGGCCAAGACATCAATGATGTGTCATATTTCGTTGCTCCTCTAAGTTATCGTACTCCAGGGGGATTCAGGAAAATTCTTCTCCCAGAACCTCACGTAGGTTCAATTGTTATTAATCTTTCAAAATCCTCACCACCACCTCCACCAGCTCAACAGCCTAATTTGTATTACCAGCCTCAGGCACAGGAGGAACAAACGACAACGCATCGTCCCCGTACCTCCACTCAGCGTGTGAAATCAAATAGAGCTCCAAGCCGAGGCAATAAGTTCAGTTATTACTACGACCAAGAACCCATAGAGGAAGTACCATCACCTCAGGTACAGCAAAAGGAACGGCCGAAAAAGAAACGTCCTCAATCGTCAAAGGTTGAGCAGACCATATACCCACAACAACTTAACAATCCTTATGCTCAATTCAATCCAATACCCAATCAAATTACCAGCGATGACTACTACAAGGTGGCTACCAAGCCTAGCACCACATCTTCGACCAGTACAACATCTACAACTTCCACCACCTCGACTACGTCCACCACAGCTGCTCCTCAGACCTATTTCGGCTATAATACCCAAGCACAAGTAGAATTCCCAGGTTCTAGTGGTCATGTGTATCACAATGTCAATCAAGTTCCTCCCCAGCCGCAAGAAGAGAAACCTAGATTGACCACCAGACCTCCGGCAGGTACGACCGCAGCCGAAGAAGAATATCGCATGAAACAATACTATAGGCAACAGAATGCTATACGCAATCGTCCCAATATTGTTACCCAAACCAATTCACCCTATGATCAGGTTCAATACACACCTATCGATTTCGAATATGACGTCTCCCCTAAGACGACCACAGTTAAGCCACGTATTACTTTCTTTAGTCCCACTGCTGGTCCAGCGCAGGATGATGAGTACAATACTCTGCCGCCCAGGCAACAGCAGGACAACAATAACAATAATTACAACACGTTGCCTCCGAGACAACAACAACAGGACAACAATAACAATAATTACAACACTTTGCCTCCAAGACAACAACAACAGGACAACAATAATTACAACACTTTGCCTCCTAGACAACAACAGGACAACAACAATAACTACAACACTTTACCACCTAGACCCCAGCAGGATAACAACAATAATAATTTACCAGCCAATCATCGTCCTTCATATGTACAAAACGAAATCACCGACAGCCCCGTAGAATATGAACCGAACCCCTACCAACTGCCCTCGGAATTACCTGCGTTGACACCAAATCTCCCTGGATTGGTTAACAATCTGAAGGATATGAAGGAACAACAAGCGGCCGCAGAACAAACCACCCTTAATCCTACATACGAAGAGGAATCGTCGACCAGACCTACACGCAGGCCTATCCATCGCATACGTAAGCCCACTAAGGCCAGCTCAACGGATGGTTATTCCGAACCCGAAGCTGTTACAAGACGTCCAGCGCATCGTGTAAGACGACCATTTGGTACACGCAACAGTGTAGCTTCAGCTATAACCACAAATCTGGAAACCGAGCCGGCTTCTGTTGCCACGACCACAAGAAGACCATCAACTGCCCGTAATCCTTTGGTGCGCAATCCCAACCGCGTACGTTACCAACCTACGCCCGAAGAGAGGCAAACCCTGAGAATTAAGAACAAGAAGAAATACAATGGTTCATCCAAAGTGGTGGAACAGACTGAAGATCTAGACTATCAGCGTGATGTTTTGAAACAGAACTATCCTATTTTCAAACCCAGTGGATCCCGTAAACCCAGCAGTCCCACAGCTATTCCCACTACTTACGAACTCACAACTACTGAGGTGCCCACGTCGGAATCCCAACAAGTTTACACAGTGACCCCAAGTAACCACATTGAGAATGAACAGGTATTTCCCGCTGGTTTGTTGGAACCCATGCAAATAGCTCAACAATACAATCAGTATAAAGATAACTATGGGCCTGGCTATTTTCCCAACCAAGAAGATCTAAATCCCACTGAAGCATTGGTGAGAAATGAAGTAAATCCTATCTACACCACGTTCCCCAGTACCACCCAAACTCCAGCCACGACTACGACGACGGCAACAACCACCACAACTACAACTACAGAGGCTCCGGTTGTTATAACAACCAGACGTTCGCCCTTCATCAGAAGAAATTATCCTCGGGTAAGGACAACGACAACAGAGACTCCTACGACAACTACGCCTGTGACGGAAGAGAAACCATCGGTAAGTAGGGAGAGAAATCCTTTTTGAGAGGGCGGCAGAAGAAATGTCGAAGTTATATTGAATAACTTTCTTTTCCAGCTCCGGAATCGTCTGCCACCTCGTAAAATAATCAAAGTACGTACCCGTAACCGTCGTCCATTGCATCCCGCCTCCTCAACTCCCGCCCCAGAGGAAGAGAATGAACCTACAGAGGAACCCAAATATAACTATCGAAAATTGAATCGTTTCAACCAAGACGCAACTGATAATGAGGTAAGTACCAGTAGCATATTTTCCAGAACATGAATCTAACAAAGTCTCTAACTAAAAGACACCCAGACGTCGTTACAAGACCAAATTCCAATTGGAAGGACAAGAATCCCAATGGTCGCCTGCGATAAAAGTGGGACCAACGAACAATTTCAAGCCCGTCAATCCCAAGGGATCGGTCATTAATAAACATAAATTTGAAGAAGAACCAGAGATAGTAACCATAGGCCCCGAGGCTGAAAGTCCAGATAACTATGAAATCAAGGTATCAGCCAACTTTGGACCATCAGCTGGCAATGCCATGAAGACACAATTGAAGGAACCTAATTTGAAGTAAGCCTTAGCTGTAAACTCTTAAATAGTTCCTAACTTAAATACATTTTGTTTCTTAGACCCGAGAAATCCTTTGCTGAACTTCTGGAAGAAGTCATGGGAAAGGCACCCGAAGAGAAACCTACGGAAACCACCACGGAGCCCGCTTCAGATGGTACCGCATTTGAATCTCAAAAGACGACCATAGCCAACCGTTTGAATCGTCGTGGTAAATGGAAGAAAACTCGCATTGTCTCAACCCACAGCAATGGTGAAACATTCGAAACAGCAGAGTCTCAGAATTTGGGATCACAGATTTTCAACAACCTACAGAATAAGGAGAAAGCCCAAGGTTCGGTGGATATTATGAAAGACTGGAAAACCACCACACCCATGACTACGGCGGCGGAAATTAATGCTATGTCCACATCTGTAACCACCACACCCATGCCCATGAATTCTATGGAAGAGTATGGAATGACAACATCACAATCTATTGAAGTTACGACTATAGCCCCAACCATGCCCATGCATGCTGGCAGTGAAGAATTTGAGAAAATATCAAGTGAAATGGTATCAGATGGTTCCAATATCGAAGAGAACGCCACCAGACGAATGGATGATAACGTAATGGAGGAAGATTTGGAAATCCAACCAAGTCTCTTCTCCGAAGTGAAAAGACAACTGCATGATCTCTTCTCTATAGAAGAAGGCGATGATACAGCGGTGACAGCGGCCTTGGCAGCGGTAGGCAAACGCCGTCAGGAATATACAAATATCAAGAGATCCAAGGTCGAGACAACAACACTTTCTGGACCAGATTTCACCGAACCCATGACGGTGGAGGATAAAAAAGCTTTTCATCGAGAACTCATGAAACATGTGGTGTATGCGACTTCGTCGCCGGTGCAGGAAGACGACACACCTGAAGCGGAAATTTGCTATAGAGGGCGTTGTATAAAATCAGACGACATACCAGCCAATCATAAATTAAATTAATTTGTATTAGATTAAATTAACAGGCTATTAAGTACTCTATTTATTTCTGTTTTTCTTTTAGATTAACTAACCTCTCTATTGCTTTATAGTTTCTCTTTTCCTTACGAAATCCTGGGAGGGTTTAGCTTAAAGAGATTGTGATACGCTTCAATGGGGGCAGATAAGAAGTCTCTTCGCTACTCCCTTCTTAGAGACTAGAACATGTTTCCCCATTTTCTTTCTGAAATTGTTTTGATAATCCATGTGTCATTATGTTTTCAAAAAGGAACAAAGTCATATCCACCACACTCACCCTGTACTCCCCACACTTTCTATTCGATAATTTGTAAGTATTTAGCTTTAATTTATAAAACAAACAAAAATTTAAAAATCGAATATATTTAAAACAATTTTCTTGTAATTAATAATTTTAATTTAATTAAGTTTTAATTGTTTTTTGTTTTTTTTTTTGTTGCTCCTAATTTGTCTACCGATTTTATCTCTAATTTCCTTTCACTATGAAACACTAAAATGTGACTGGATGGGAGGAGAAGTGAGTGAAAATGGGTTGAAGAAACCCAAATAAATTAAAACAAAACACAAAAACAAAATAAATATTAATCTATATGTAAAACTATATGTATTGAAAGAAATGTTGAAATTTTTGAATACACACACATGTGTTTAATTATAAGTTTAGAGTATTATTATATAATCGTTAAGTTTTGTAATATATAATAATATGTAATGAGTAAAGTGTACGATATATATATAAAATAAATATATGTTATTAAATAATAAAAACATTTAAACAGAAATACTATTTTTTTTAAATCGTAAAATTGAATAGACTTGAATGGACTTCAAATATAAGGAGAGAACGGGAAGTAGACAGGAGCTATATTTTGGAATTTTGAGATTTTGGCCGGAACATATAAAGGGTTTTTCAACAGAGACGCTACAAAAGTAAATCGATAGGGACAGCAAACGACGCCACTTTTTTCCACGAGTCGAACTTATTAAAATTTACTACCGTGGCCTCAACTTTAAGAGCGCTACGTCCAATTTCTGAATTCTGAATTTCATTTCTGGCTGAATGGCTTCGTCAATAAGCAAAATATGCGTTATTGGTCAGACAGCAATCCACACGTAATCCATGAGTCATCATTGCATCCCGAAAAAATTACGGTTTGGTGCGGTTAATGGGCCGGCGGCGTCATTGGGCCGTACTTCTTCCGTGATGATCAAGACCGGCACATTACTGTGAATGCGAATCGCTACCGTTCAATGATAACCGAATATTTTTGGCCCCAATTGGATAATATGGACTTGGAGGACATGTGGTTCCAACAGGACGGCGCCAAAAGCCACACAGCGAATGCCACAATCAATTTATTGGAAACCAAGTTTGGTGAACGTGCTATCTCACGAAATGGCCCAGTCGATTGGCCTCCTCGGTCGTGCGATTTGACGCCGTTAGATTATTCCCTGTGGGGCTACGTCAAGTCTATGGTCTATGCCAACAAGCCAGCGACGACTGATGAACTTCGTACGAATATCGAACGTGAAATTGCAGTAGTATCGGCCGATTTATGCTTGAAAACCGTCGAAAATTGGGTTCAGCGTCTGGACTTCTGCAAGCGTGCCCGTGGAGGCCGTGCAAAAGAAATCGAGTTCCATACATAATGGTATCGAACGTACTTTCACAGGAATAAAGAATTTCATTGGTATCTAAAACCGGTTTTGTTTTATTTAAAAAAAAACTTTTGTAGCTCTTATTGAAAAACCCGATACATAGATTGTCAAGCTGAAAGGTGGATAAGAGCTGAGTTACAATGGACAAAACCTTTCTATACTTATCACTGGTTGGTTTAAGTGCCAGTCTACCTCTGGCGGCCAACAATTAGAGTGATAATAGACATTGGTTTATGTGAAACAAACAAAATAGAAGATCGTTCCACTCATAAATTAGTCGCAAGTCCGCTTAAAGTTGATGGAGAGGCAGAAAACATCATTGGAAAACATGTAAGTGAATCCACAATTCGGAGAAGATTAAACACGTATGATATAAAGACCTATGTCGTGAGAAAGGTAATAGACATATCTGGAAAAAACGTCTGGAGTTTCCCATGGAGTATATCCATAAGCCTGTGGAGTTCTGGCACAATGTATTATGGACGGATGAGTCCTTTTTTCAATTTGAGGGGTCATTTGGAAAAACTTATATCAAACTTTCCGAAGCATAAAGCAGTAAAACCTCTAAATCGTTTTGCAGGGGGTTCATTAATGTTTTGGGGGTGTGTCTCATAAAATGGATTTGGAGATCTAGTACCAATACAAAATACTCTAAACCAAGCAGGATATCTAGGTATATTGAATGACCATGCTATTCCTTCCTTAGTGTGCGCTGCACTTGTACATGAGAACGTGGGTTCGATTCCTGCTCAGTCCACCTAACATTTCTTTCCACGAAGGTCACCTCGCTTGGTGATGGCAACACTATCGAGTACTTAGATATGAAAAATCTTCTCAAAATACCGTTCGGGACCCGTGCAAAACTGTAGGTCGCAATCAGTGAGTGTAAAAACTAGAAAGCGCACATATCACAGATTGTGAGAAGCTCTCGGCAATCCCTTCATGGGATGTTATGGGACACCATTTATGCTATTCCTTCGACTCAGAGATTATTTCCTGATGAAAATTTGATGCCACAAAGCATGGTTACCAACAAAGATTTTAAATCGAGTTCGACAAGATGTTCTTCCATGGTCACCCCAGAGTCCAGATGTAAACATGATAGAGAATGTATGGGCATTCACAAAAAGGCAGAGATCTATCCAAATGGATCGAAAAAGAGAGGAAACTGTTGATGAAATAATAAATATCTGGAACAGCTTAGAAATCGAGTTTGTACGTAATTTGATTGCATCTATTCCAGCGAGACTACGATACAAGCTGTCATAGATGCTGAGGGAAAATTGGATATAGTGAAATATTTTTTTCACTACATACCAACCCCCTAAAATTCTGTTTTGTGGGGCATTTTAGCACCAATTCGGAATAAGTACTAAATTAACCCTTAAATGGATTTTTAGTTTTGACTTATTTTTGGCATTCAAGTTGAATTTAGAGCTTTGGTATGTTAAGAAACTTATAATAGAACTTGATGAGGAATATTTTTGTAGTACATTTCAACCCGTTACACCCCTGTTTTAGGGGTGTTTTTTTACCCTTTTCCACATAAAGAACAAAAAAGAAACACATATTGGGGCGGTAGAGGTTTTAAGTATTCCACAAAAATGTTTTCCGGTCCCAAACAATTATCAAACAATTGTTTTCGTACAAAATAACTTTGGCGTAACAACTCTGTAATTGATTTTGCTTACGACATTTCCGCAAGGAGCTGACTACCAGGCAAATGAAAAGTGAATGAAATTTTCGCTTCATGCAATTTTCGTTATTTTTTATACACGCACTTCTTATGGCAACGAAAATTTGATAAAAACTGAATACCGGGCTATAGATGGGACACACGTGCGAATCATTGGACCGAAGAAAGAAGTTTCCCATTCATGAGTCCAAACAGAACCAGACACGCTTCAGATGACGACGAAAAAAATATCTAGCGTCTAAACGAAGTGGAAGAGAGAGCGTCTGGCGACGTCGGTTGATTGTTTTCTCTCTGCGTCGTATATATTTGCAGCTCTTATTCTGGAATTTGTTTGGAAGTTTGGAAAAATAATAATATATTTGAATAGGTATTAAATTGTTTTTACTGCATTTAAAAATGTATGCACTTTTATTCTATTGTGTTTAATAAAAAATTATTTTGAACCCTTTTCTTTAATTTTCTTTTGTATTGTATATGTTGGTTTCTCTTATGATTTTCATGAACATGTGGCAACTCCATTCTTTCAATTGATAGATTTCGTGAGAGCGCGGCCAAGAAATTAGAAAAGATTATATTCTAGCGGCGAGTCGTCAGCCGCAGCGGATTTTTGTGACGATTTTTCTAGAGTTGGGAATTTTAGTTCATTCAAGTGAGCACTCATTTTAGTTCAGCTCAACAGAATGAACTAGTTCATTCGTTTAGTTCATTCAATCATTTCAGCTTAACAGTTCACATGAGCTGTGAAGTGAAGAGCTCATTTCAGTTCAACTTATAGTTTTAGTTCAATCGGAGCGAATAATCGCGAAAATGGTGTGATATTTTGCAGATTTCTAAAGTGTTTTGGATACTGTAATATTTGTTTATACTCACTCGCCCTGTTAAATATCGGATTAACGACTGGGTTATTCCGTTTCTGAAGTATTGATGTTTCCGTCATCTTTCTATATTTTACCACAAAAGTGGTGATTAGCTTTGTAGTTATTAGGTGTGTTCGAGAACATGATAATTTGTTCAAAATATTACTATTTCTTACTTGATAGTGTTCGTTTACTCCAAAAACCCAGTGACGAGAGAGCCAGAGAGAGAATATTTTGACAGTTTAATGATAGAGAACTTACAAGTTTTTACTGGAGAAATTTTTGCCCGTAAGAATTTGCAAGTAATAACATATGTTTAAAAACATATGTTTCATGTAAACAAACAAAATTCGGACGTAGAAAGAATATAAAATAAAAAATTTATCATTGCAATTTTAGTTTTTAAGAGAAAATATGATTTTTCAATGGTTTGTTATAAATCTTTAAGTATTTCTGTTGAAAAAGAACACAGTTTTGGTGATTTGTAATGTTTTGTTCGAATTGCGTTTGTTGGTTCTTCCAATGTTTACATTGCATATCAGCTGTTTACATACAAAGTTCTTATTTCTTGCAAGTTTTTACTGGATGTCGTTCGCGTACTTTTTGTTATATTTTTTACTCAGAGAACAAAATCATTCTTAGAGCCAGTTTATACGGGGGGACATGTCGCTGCTACTCTGTCGCTGCGGGCTTGTATTTTCTTTTGCTGTCGCTTCGTGTTTCCTGGTGTGTTTACATGAAGCGACACTCTTTTGCTACTCTTAAGCGACATTTTGACGTTTGATTGGCCCAGTGGTGTACTTTTGCACATTTGTACTTTTTAATGGACCAAAACGTACTTTTCGATTTCCAAAGGTATCATAAACAAAAAGTTTATGTTAAATCACATTGACTTGTACATATTGAATAATACAAACAAAATTATTATTCATTCTTCACATAAACTCGTACGTACATACATCCATATGCATATGCATACATGTACATATGCACATAAGTTTGAATTTCATATCCACACATTCGCAACATTACAAGAGCAGGATGGGAAGAGTACTATATGTAGTACTTTTGTAAGTAACACAATATATAGCCCTTTGTTCATTCGAATAATACAAAACGAATTACAAATACATTCTCTGTTTGCCTTTAGCAAAGTGTATCCGAAAATATAAGGTCGTATAAAATTAAGTTTTTTAACGCAACATGAATTCCATTATATTCAATTCATTTCAATTTAAAAAACCTCAATTTTTAGCAGAAGTTGTAAATATATCAAAAAGTACCAACTTAGGCCGAAAATACCCATTTAGTACTTTTCCTAACTAGTATTTCTCATCCCTGGCGAATAGTACGGAAGATGTAAGTACAAATGTCAAAGTGTCCCATGAATTCTCATTTCGTGCGACACTGGCGAGGTCTCTTTCTTCTCTATACCCCTTGTCAACAAACTCGTGTCCCCTATCTCGTGTCCTTGCGACATGCCCCCTCGTATAAACAGGCTCTTAGTCTCCGAAAACTAGTTACTTGATAATTTTTACTGGAAAAGTACTCGAATACAGCTGTTGTGTAGATGCCGGTTAAGCTAGGCATAAACGAACGATTTAATTGTGCGATTTGTAAATTTATGCTGCGATTTATTGCATATCGTTTCTCCACACACGCTCGAACAATTCATAATGCGGCCGACGTTGATGTGTAAACATACATATGCTACGAAGCGGATGACGCGCTCGCATGTTCATTTTGTGTTTGAACTTCGGTTCATCTCTCTTTGCTTGCCATTTTTTGTGTGAACTACACGACCTTTCGCTACAATGCCTGAAGAGCAACTGAAATGGCGAAATGGCTTAAGATTTGGCCAGTAGCCCACACACGTATGCTTTGTTTGCAAACAAATTGCAAGTTTTTGAAAATTTTCAAAAACTTGGAATTTGTTCGCAATTTACCCCACAGACGTAAAAAAGCGACCACAAACCCAACAATTGGTCGGATTTATTGCTCGTCTATGCCTAGCTTTACGTATCCATTCCACAAAGATTGCAACATTAGGCACCTTCGTGCAAATTGAGTGATACAAAGAGAGCATGAACTTGAAAATGGCGGAGAGAACTGCACAACTGAAATGCAAAACACTGCTGAAATAAGTGAGCTACTGAAACAAAAGAGCGGAACCATAGAGTAAATAGGGGTAGAGAAAATCTTTCACTCACCAAATTTCTGACATTTGTCCTCGTGTGATGTATACGTTTGATGTTGAAAAGAATTGCTTTACTAATACCAGATAGAGGCAATGGTTCAAAACAACGAACAAAATAACAACAACGGCATTTCGTTTTGTGTGTTAAAATTAATGTGTTAAATACAACACAAATGTATGCTAACAATAACAGTCAATAAAAAAGTTTAAAACACATTTAAATTTCACAGTTTTTCACTAAAATGGCATGAAAAATTAAAGCAAGAAGTTATTGTAATTCCACCTGGTGTATATCACTTTTCGTCAAACATCTCTCTATCACACCGACCGCATCACGAATAGTGTGAAAGAAAACGTCAGATGAGACAAATGGCGGCTCTACTTCATATTTACTCTAGCAGCGGAACAGTGTAAACTAGTACACAAGAGTGAATCGTTCAATTGTACCATCTTTACACGATGCCATTTTTAGCTGCCATTTTTATCAATTCTCTTTTGAAATTGCAGCGTAAATCTTCGTGCCTTTACACGTTGCCATCTCATGATATTAGTGCTTGCCATTTTTTCTGACATTTCTCTTTAGTGAGTGTTCCTGTGTGTGTGTTGTTCATTTTTGTAAGCGGTAAAATGTTGTTCTACATGAGTCTAAAAATTGTTTTTTCGAAGGAAGAAATGAAATTTTTCTTAATTATTTTTAATTAATTTTTAGGTTTAACTTTCTTTTTATTTTTTTAAACTTCTGTTAAATTATTAAACGTAACCTCTTACAATGTAACACAACACACGAAAAACTAGTATGAAAGAATGCCAAAATCATAACAAATGCGGAAAGAGCACAAAGAGAATTGCAATAAAATTTCATGAAACCCGGTGCGGTGGCGCTTCGTGCCATTTTTTCCTCCCTTCTTGCTTCTCTACACCTCTTATCAACAAACGCAAATTGCATGGTTAAAAAATGGCATCGTGTAAAGGCTGTGTTGAACTAGATCGTTCGTGAACTACACAACTCTAGATTTTTCCCTTCCATAAGAAACCTATGTATGTATGTAGAAAAAACCTCGTCTTATGCTGCCCACACACGCATAAATTTGTTTGCAAACAAATCCAAAATAAATTTTCAAAAGTTTTTGAAAATTTGAAATAAGTTTGCAAACAATGCCACACACGCTAAATTTTTACTTAAATTTAAATTTGTTTGCAAACAAATTTATGCGTGTGTGGGCAGCATTATGTAGCGTGTTTGATTATGTTTAGACTCTATACATGAATAGGAAAGGCTTCTTTAGTTTGAATGTTTTTCTGGTAAGTTATAATACTATAATAATTCTTTTCATAACAATGATGTAATTGTAGTTGTGCGACTACGAAATTCGAATCAGGTATGTTGACGCCAAACATCCTGGTTCTACACACGATGCCCTCATTTGGAACAACAATTCATTGAAGCAACAGGTTGCTGATTTTAAGGCAAACACATGACTACTACGGATAAATTGCGGGTGTTCGGGCGCAGCTCAAAACATAATAAAAAAAAAAAACGAAATTAGAGAAAAATATAAGAACACGAAACATATGTTATTTTTATGTCAGACGGGCCGGGCCATGTTCCAGACTTTTTGTTTGTCTGGAAATTTTTTCTTTAAAATTTTTAAAATAACTAGCAATGAAGCAGATTCATCATTCCCTTTAATTTGAATACCCACACTAAACGTTTGATATTATTCGATTCTCAAGACATACTATTATAACATGGTAAATTGAGGTTATATGGGTGCACAGATGCCGTTCCACAAAAATAAAGACACCATTAAATTTGCGATAAAAATACACACAGAGAAGAGATTCGTCGTCACAACTATATTTACAGCCAACTAATATTTAGCGGTTCCTTGGACTTTCAGTTGTGATTACCAATAATTGTGTTCTTTATCACCAAATGTTGTTCATTTCAATTGATTTGTAATTCTGTTTTGGTTGCAAGAACTGAAATATTTAGTTGAAGACACAGCAACAATAAATAAATGTGATCTGTCAATAGAGTTTTAGTTGTAGCAATCAAATTATCCTGTAGTGGTGAATATTCTATTAGTTGTATGAACGAAAAATGTAAAAACTAATTCGGTTGTACCACATAATATATTGGTATGCTAAACTAAAGTAATTACTTGAATTTGATGGCTGTAACAACCATTTGGTGATGCTTTAACCCCTTATGAATTTAAAAAAAAAAAAGTAAAACAAATAATTTTTTATTAAAATTGTGTATTTTATATTTAAATATAAACAAAATTAATAAAATTTGTTATATTTGCGATTAAACGCACCGTTTCCCAGATATAGCCATTTTTTGACGAAGAATACGTCTTACCTTACGGTATGAGGAGTCATGTCAGGTTTTTATTGTTGTAATCTTTATTTGATTGAATTTGAGGAAACGGCTAGATGCATTTTTTTAAAATTTTTTTTGTAGGTAAATGAAGATGTTATCTTTCGTTTGATATACATTTCATATTGGTTGATATGTTTCTAGTATTTTAATTTCTCAAATGAAAATTGTTTAAACACATACACTCAAACATATGTGTGGTGTTTGGTTGAGTGTTTTTGGTTGCTCAACATTGCTTAGGGACATGTATCTAGTAAAAAGTGAAACGAACAGCAAGCTAATGTTGCTTGGCAACATGTATCTAGTAAAAAGTGAAACAAACAGTAAGCTAACGTAATAAAGCTTTTTTGCGAAAGCTTCAATAAAGCTGTTGTAACATTAATTTTGAATTGTAAAGCGTAAAGCTTTCACACAACGCTCGAATGCTAATGCGAAGACTCGATAAGGTAAACCTTTTTTAATATTAGGGCGGCCCTCTCAACATTCGCGGAACTTATTTCAATAAAAATATTAATTAAAATACATAAATTAAATTAAGTTTAAAAAAATTGAACATAATATTTTTTTTTTAAACGGACTTGAATCAAATGCCGTTGGTAAATATAAAAATTACAGCAGACAGTTGTCCGAGGCCTTCGGCCACGGACTGTCCCTGCAGGTTGTGTCAGAGACACGGCCATTAAGTTTAACGTAGAATACGCCATCCGATAAGACAGAAAACATATATAACAATAAATGATAAATAATATAAGCAAATGAATTTATTGTTATATATGTTTTCTGTCTTATCGGATGGCGTATTCTACGTTAAACTTAATGGCCGTGTCTCTGACACAGCCTGCAGGGACAGTCCGTGGCCGAAGGCCTCGGACAACTGTCTGCTGTAATTTTTTTCTATTTTGCGATTTTCTTAATTTGGCGATTTTATGAAAAACAAATTATTTCATGCGAATTGGAACACATTGTGAGAAATCTTTAGAAACCCGTAAAAATTTATTATTTTTTCGATTGGACGCTTCGTTTTCCAGATACAGACAGTTTTCTACATTTTTCATAAATGGGGATGGGTTACCCTGGGTATCGTATGTATGTTTGAGTTAATTTGTGTCATCCAGAATAATAGTTCCTCCAGCCAAGTGTTCACAAGTGTTTGCATGTGTTTGTGAAGGCGTCATATTAAACGATTATATTTAAATGTCTCACTTCACCTCAGTTTATGATAATATGTATTCTTCGCTGGCTGATATCTATACACTTCATTGTTTGTTCACAACTTTGTTTATCACTTTCTGTTTAAAATATTAGATTTTGTGTAAAGTCCTCGTGTAACATTCCAATATACGTAGTTTCTCTTTAACAACAAATCCTCTTGTGAAAAATCGAATACATATCTTTGTAACAAGTGTTTTTGTAATAGAAATTAAATTATGATTACAGTAACTAATATTTGAACACGAATTCTAATATTGTACTTTTTATTAGTTGCATCCTCCATTTCCGATGAATGATGTTTTTGAAATAGTGAAATTGTATTTGTATTTAGTATTTAGCTAGACCGATTTTTAATCTATCAATAACATCAACAAATAATTTTGATGTTTGACAATTATGCATTCTGATCAAAATATAGACTTAATCATGGAATTTCCAATGCCTGAATTGATATCCAACTAATCTTTTCCCTGTGTGTACCTTTCATTTGAATACCCACCATTGCCTATCTCTAACTGGACTCGTCCGTCAGACAAAAAATATATATTTTTCGTGTTCTTATATATTTCTATAATAGGTCTGTCTGCGTACTTTTCCAGTAGCAAATACTCAGTAACTTTTTTTGGGAGAGTAAGAACAATTTTACTCTCTCGGTTGAAAATATATCAAAAAGTACCAGTCAAGGCTGATCTACTTCAGGTTATAGCAAGCGCACAGCTGATTCATATTCTGAACAGCTGATGCCAAGGCGAATTGAGCTCGAATTGTCAAACTTATTAGTTTTGTTTACATTCTTATTGGCAAAGTGAAGTTAATTTATAAACTTGTGTTTTTTGAAAGTTTCCCCTTAAAAGTGAAAAAAATGTATTTAAAGATGGGAAAATGTGCTATTTGCAATAAAAAGTTTGAAAGCGGTACGGGACCGATGTTTCATGTTCCACGCGACGACAACAAACGCTTGTTGTGGGGCAGTCATTGCCGGATGTGTTTGTGCTGTTTCTGTTGTGAAATGTATAAATGAAAAATATGTATGTATATACGTATACGCATGCAATACAAATGTCATATTTTGACATTACCACAAAAGGAGAACTCAAGGCGAATTGCTATTTTTGACAGAACCAGCGCAAAAAGTAAGGCGAATTCTAGTGCTTCCACCTTGTATAAATTCGCCTTGGTACCAGTGAAATCTTGCAAGAAAACAGCTGATCGGTGTGTAAACAATTGAAATGGCAAAGCAAAATAATTTTAGCATATGTGTCGCACGGTCGCACTGTATATTTGCACGTTTCTAGCAGGAAGTAAAATGTTTTGTTTATTATAATTTATTATAAACGTTAAAAATCAACACAATTCTAACTACTTACCTCTGCCATTGTTAAATTTAAATTTTTATTTTTATTTCACAAAAATTATTTCATTCAAACAGTAAACAAAAACTGCTGTTCAAACTAGTTACAAAATCTTGCAAGAAGAAATTTCTCTAACTTCCAACTGTCAAAAAATTCTCTTTTTCGCTCTCTCGCTGCAAGAGATTTGGAGTACGCAGACAACATTTTGCAACATTTTGCACAAAATGATGCAAAATATGTGTACGCAGACAGACCAAATATCGTTTTTTTTTATCAAGTTTTGAGTTGCCCGAGCTCCGAAAATTTTGCCGCTACTAGGTTCTATTTTATATAAATAATATTGCATTTATTATGCACAAGGTTTTGTAAATAAAGGGTTTTTCAACAGAGACGCTACAAAAGTAAATCGATAGGGACAGCAAACGACGCCATATTTTTTCCCGCTCTTTTGACATTTCTCTTCAGTAAGGTTTGCCATTTCATCATGGAGAGCATAGAATAACACATACTATAGAAGAACTTATTCTCTCATCTGACGTTTCATTTCACACTCTCTCGGTAGGTCTGTGGAAATGTTTACATACACCAGGTGGAGTTACAAAATATGTTCACTTAACTATTTCCTGTCGTTTTGGTGTAGAACTGAAAAATTTAAATGTATTTTGCACTTTTTTGTTGACTTTTAACGTTGGTATTCATTTGTATTGTATTTAACACAACTAGTTTGCCACAAAAACACGAAATTCGGGTGTAGTTCCTTTGCGGATCGCTGTATACTATTGCCACCATCTGGTATTATTGAACCCATATTTTCCACCCTCCACTGTGTAATTTCCATCGTACCTATGACGTTTAATTTATTGAGCGAATAAAACCTTCTACGTATGTGTTATTCTATGATGGAGAGATATACGAGCCAACAACGAGTGGAACTTATTAAAATTTACTACCGAAATTTGGAGTCAGTGGCCTCAACTTTAAGAGCGCTACGTTCAATTTATGGTCGTCATAATCGTCCTACCAGATCAACAATTGAGCGTCTAGTGGAAAAATTTTAATCCACAGGCACAATACAAAATGTTCCCGTGCCAGTGAGACAAAGAAGTGCCCGTAGTGTCGAGAATATTGCTGCCGCTGAGGCTTCAGTTCAAGAAAGCCCAAATGTGTCTCTCCCAAGTCGTTCTCATGCGTTGGGCATCTCTGTGACATCGTTGTGGCAAATTTTGCGAAAAGATCTTGGCCTACATCCTTACAAGATCAAATTGACGCAAGAACTGAAGCCGCTTGACCACGATAAGCGTCGTATGTTCGTGAATTGGGCTGAGCAACAACTTGAAAATGATTCGGATTTTCATCGGAAAATCATCTTCAGCGATGAGGCTCATTTCTGGCTGAATGGCTTCGTCAATAAGCAAAATATGCGTTATTGGTCAGACAGCAATCCACACGTAATCCATGAGTCATCATTGCATCCCGAAAAAATTACGGTTTGGTGCGGTTTATGGGCCGGCGGCGTCATTGGGCAGTACTTCTTCCGTGATGATCAAGACCGGCACATTACAGTGAATGCGAATCGCTACCGTTCAATGATAACGGAATATTTTTGGCCCCAATTGGATAATATGGACTTGGAGGACATGTGGTTCCAACAGGACGGCGCCACAAGCCACACAGCGAATGCCACAATCAATTTATTGGAAACCAAGTTTGGTGAACGTGTTATCTCACGAAATGGCCCAGTCGATTGGCCGCTTCGCACGTGCGATTTGACGCCGTTAGATTATTTCCTGTGGGACTACGTCAAGTCTATGGTCTATGCCAACAAGCCAGCGACGATTGATGAACTTCGTACGAATATCGAACGGGAAATTGCAGAAGTATCGGCCGATTTATGCTTGAAAACCGGCGAAAATTGGGTTCAGCGTCTGGACTTCTGCAAGCGTGCCCGTGGTGGCCATGCAAAAGAAATCGAGTTCCATACATAATGGCATCGAACGTACTCTCACAGGAATAAAAAATTTCATTGGTATCTAAAACCGCTTTTGTTTTAACAACAAAAAATTACGATTTCCTTTAGAACCACAGCTTTTGACTCCTTATCGTTCACCGGAACGTTTTGTTTTGTTTTAAAAAGTACACAGAAATAAAAAATTCGTGGTTGCAAATACATATAACCATTATCAAGCAACTGAAGTTGTCAGTTGCAATATGTAATAACTTTTCGGCAACTGGCAACGCAACTGAGGTTTGGTTGCTATCGGTCATCGACCCATCCGTCTTTTGGTTTCTATCCGCTGTTGGACCCTAATATATGCCCGACATCTTGATGAGCTCCAGTGACATTAGTCACCTACTAAATCTGAGACGCATCAGTGGTCGCATAGCCAATCAGGCTGCTCATCGGAAAGCCTTGAATTTAGCCGCTAGAAAAACATAAATATTTCACCGTCGCCCGGGGAACCACCACGTGGAGGAAAATGTCATAGGCACGTGATTGAGAACAGAAGGCTCCCAATCTTTGGCTCTCATTGCTATAAGATTGAATTTAAACGGAAGGCATTTAATTGAACAACGTTGATTTAGAATTCACCCTACCGAATCGAACTATAAAAAGTAGTAACATTGGGTTCTTTCGGTTTATAATATGTTAATATGTATACTTATTTCGTTTATTTATTTAATAAAATCTTTTCGTATTCGGATTTTGTTTTTGTTTCTTTGTACATAATATATTTACTTTAGATGCATTCCAGCGATAACAATTACTTTAATACGAATGTACGATTTAAAGCGATAATAAAATTTTTAATGAAATTACATACATGTATATACATATACACATAAATAAATATGTTGTATGTACATATTTACTTCTTTGTGTACACAGGGGTGAGAGATACATACTAAAGGGATATAATATAGGGATAATAATAATTTATAGCATCACATATTTGTTTATTAAGTCATTGAAAGCACCATTTGAGATCAATAATCAAGCATTCAAGTCGAATCTGGTTGTAAAGGATCAGTTTCTGAAGCTTCCTCATTTTCCTGCTGAACAGAAGAACGGCGCGATGATGGCTGACTGGATGCCATCGGAAAATTCCAAGCTCTGGGTGAAGTACGTCCAAAGATAAGGAATAAGAGATTACCAAAGAAGTAGAAAGCGGCTGTGATGTAGAAAACAATGCGCCATTGGAGTGGATTTGTCTGAATAGAAAAACAAAAGAATCAATATATTGTTTTTATAATCGGGATAAATTCGGTGGCTTCTAACGAGTTTGATAAAAAAAAAATCAATGAGTTTTCGAACTCACGGGCGATGTGTTGACATCTTTTGGTTACACGGTACCTGTTCGATTTCTATGAACACATTAGTAAATGTTACATTTGGAAAATAAAAAAAGAGTATATTTTTTGTGCTGGAGGCTCTTTTGCTATTGCACTTTCTTTTTTCTTAGATCTGTTTTAACATTAGATGTAATTATGTTAAAATAAATAAAGCAATATTTAGCTCACTGAAATAAATGTTTTTTTGTTTTGTCATAAACAGAGCGACGACAAAAAGTATTGAATAGTATAGAGAACGTATTGCACTCTTTTCCGCTCTCATGTAGAGAGTCTGAGTAAAAGAGCATAAACGAGTCTTATTCTCTTTATAGAATATTTCCATATAAATGCACCATTTCGACAATGTTATTACATAAAACAATACAAAAAGCATAAAGTCATCACTGTTTCACACCAAGTTATGATAAAAAGAGAGTAATACGTTTTGAATCATTCGCCAGTGCTTTTGAGTCATGTAATTCGTTCCACGAGTTCTCTATAGTATTCAATAAACTTTGGCGACAACGACCTGCTTGTTTGTTCGCTGCCGCTACATCAATACCATCATACTTATTTTCAGGCAGAGACTATTGTTGTACAACAACCACCACGTATGTGATGCTAACGCTGTGTGTTGTTTGCATGTGTTCACTTTGATAGATTGCCGTACCCGTGCCCATAGATGTTAACACATTAAACAATATGTTGATGTCTGTCAATTAATGTCCTGTTCCTCGATCCCTCGAATTCATGTAAAATTGGGTTTATCTTTGGTCGCAAATGATAGCTCATTTGAAATAGAGAAATTTTACCAGATCAAATTTCTTTCGACTAGATTGCTAACAAACAGCTTTCGTTAGACATCGAGGAGCAGGCACTAAATGTTTTAAAGCTTAAAAGGTTTACGATCGATTTCACCGTGTTCAGTTATCTTTCAGCTAGAGCTGACGAACAGTTTTAGCTGACAGTTTGTATGGAATTTATAATTGTTAACTGTCAGTTAGCTTTAACTTTGTTTGGCGAAATTGGGCGTTAATGGCGTGAGGTATGTTTTTTTACCATAATCACTTTTCAAAAATACCGAAAACGAGTATCAAAGCATCAACAAATTTTAAAATTTATCAAAATTAAAACAAAAAAGATCTCAAACAATTAACCTCAAACTTACCTCATCTGTCACTATTAAACCCACTGTTAGTGGAGCTATAATACTCATTATATTGGCGGCACAATTTGTAATACCCATTAAAGTTCCAGCAAAATTGGGTGATAAATCGATGTGATTCACCTGGGCACCCAAATATGTTGCAGCATTCGCTCCTACGGCTATGGTTAGCAAAGCTATGGCTAATTTTGTACTTTCTCGTGTAGTAATGTAGCCTAAACCCAACAAGGCAATCATGGGTATCCACATGCCTAAAGTGTTAAATAGTTTCCTTGAGATGCTTAAAGGCATTACACTGGTACTATTTATTATATCAGAAATGAATATGAAGCCATAAGACAGCAAAGTCATGGCCAGATAAGGTAAAGCTGACAGTGGGCCATTGCTTCGTATATCCATACCAAGGATATTTTTCATATATGTAGGTATCTCTGTAAGCAAAGTCCAAAAACCCCAATTATTGGCACAGTGCACAATGAGTAAAGTCCAAAATGGCAGCGATGAAAATATTCTTAGCCAAGGTGTCTTCATCTCGGATGTTTCCATTCTGCCGGCATCTGAGGGTCTCCTAGTATGACCAGTAGTTTCTATATATCTTCTTTCCTGAGTCGTTATTGTGGGATGATCTGCCGGTGTACTTGAACAAAATATATACCAAAAAAAGGACCACACAAGACCCGCAAAGCCGGAAACATAAAATATGCTAGGCCAGCCCATCCAGGATGAAGCTATAAAACCGCTAATCGATAACATAACTACAGTACCAAATTGTGCTCCAGAATAACAATAGCTTACGAGGCGTCCTCTTTCTTCAGCCGGTGCCCATTTGGAGAGAAATGTATGAGTTGAAGGAAATATCATGCCCTGGCAAAGACCTTGTACCGCACGTATTATTAGGAGAAGAGGCCAATCGCCAATTTCAGCACAAAACGGAGTAAATAGTGCCAATAGCGAGCAAATAACTACACCGAAGAAGAATGTAAATTTAGCACCATATTTATGCGATAAATAACCGCCAGGAACTTGTGTTATCACATAACCCCAAAAGAAACTACTTAAAAGGTAGGATTTAATGCCTTCGTCCCAATCGAATTCCTAGAAAAGAAAAGAAAAAGAAGAACATAAATATTAGTGAAGTAATACATTTTTAGAAAGGTTACTATTAAAGAAAAGTGGCATAAGGTCATGTATAAACAGATGCAGACAGGCCTTAAAGGATTTAATATTCATAAATAGTATTTAAGAAAAATTACTTCATTTATTTTATAATTTATTTCGTTTATTTTATAATTTATAGCTGACCCGGCAGACTTCGTCCTGCCTTCAAAAGTATTTATAACATCAGATGGTAAACAATGATTAATATCTCGACGTGGGCGCCATCTATTTTATCACGGTGCAAAAACACAAAAAAACTAAATATTGCGCCATCTGTCGGACGAACTTCAAACTACACAGAAACACTACTCACGGCCCATAGAGCATGCATATTAAATTTGGTCAAAATCGGTCCAGTAGTTTTTGAGTTTAGCGATCACGAACATACACGTAATTTTTATATATGTAGAGATTTCGATTATTTTATAATTTATTGTATTCAAATCCGTACACAGAGTTCTATAAACTCTGGTTCACTTATTTAAAGGCACTAAAAATTCCATATTCAGCAGCCTGTATCTTGTGACCGATTGCAGAATTGTAAAATGGAAATGGAAGCTAGACATCTTGGGATAAAAAAATCATAACAATAGTGGTTTCTTTACTAAAGAACTTTTTTTTTTACCAATTTATAAAAAAAATTCCAAAAACGTGTTATTTTTTTTGATTCACTTTTATAAAGGCACTTTAACTAATTTTAATGAAAAACAGTTTTTCTTGTTGTAATCTTGTTGTAATTTATGTAATTCAACGAAATTAGATTCCAAGCAATGGCCTGAATTAGTGACTAATAAATAAATGGTTTCCCACTACATCCCACGAAGCGACCGGGGAGAAACTTCTCACACTCACTGAGCTGTGCGCTTTCCAGTTTTCACTCACTGATTGGGACCTACAGTTTTACACCGATTCCGAACGGTATTTTGAGAAGCCTTTTCATGGCTAAATACTCGATAGTGTCGTCGTCACTATGCGAGGTGACCGCCGCCGGAAGAAATTTGAATGCGGTCAGAGCAGGGTTCGAACCCAGGATCTCATGTACAAGAGCCGCGCACACTAACCATTGCACCAGTGACTGCTTGTCATCAAATTGTCTACCTCCTTCATAGACCTTACGAGATAACCAACCCCAGACATTTTCGATAATGTGTAGATCTGGCGAATAGGGTGGCCAGTCAAGAATATTAACATTTTGGTTTGCAATGAAGTTCTTTACTACTCTGGCGTTGTGTATAGGAGCATTATCCTGTTGCAATGTCCAAGATATGGGACCAAATAGTTCACTGAACTTCGCCAAAGCCGATTCCAATAACGTTTTATAGCTTGCACCAGTAATTTTTGCACCTTTAAATTCAAGATCGATGGTGCCACCATAGTACGTAATAGCACCCCACACCATAACGACGCCCTCTCGGCTGTAATGTCGGTTCAAAAAAAGGTTTTTCTTTGCGCAGATCATGGAAATTATAGTTGTAGCCATCAGGCCCATCCAAATTAAACTTCTTCTCATCCCTAAATACAACGGTTCTCCAGTCATTTACATGACATCTTGGCTCCACATCTCATACCATGTAGTCTCTTGCGAATTGAAGCCGCTTTTCCTTAGCGGTGTTGCAATGGTTATTGTGCGCGCCTCTTGTACAGGAGATCCTGGGATCGATCCCTGCTCCGACCACCTTAAATTTCTTTCGACGACGGTCACCTCGCTTAGTGACGGCGACACTATCGAGTACTTAGTCATGAAGAAGCTTCTCAAAATACCGTTCGGAACCGGTGTAAAACTGTAGGTCCCAATCAGTGAGTATAAAACTATAAAGCGCACAGCTCACCGGTTGTGAGAAACTCTCCCCAATTCCTTCATGGGATGTAATGGGAAACCATTTTTTTTTTCCTTACGAGGAGCATTAAGTGGCGGCTTTTTTTTGTAATTTCAGGTATTTAAGATACTCACAGCTCTTAATTACTCTGCGTACTGATACTTGCTCGCTTCCACTCCAGCTTGAGCTTTTATTTTTGACAAGGATAAGGCAGAATTAGAAGCAATTCTGATGATTATTTTCTTTCACATACGTAGATAAAGGCAATTAAACCCTTCCTTTAAAATTTTTTCCATACCCCTCGGGGTCCTTGATGTGATTGTTGAGAACTGTTGGCGTCTGTCCAATTTTTTTTTAGCTATTGCGCGGTTAGAATATCATTCAGAACGGTAAACATCGATTTTAGTTTTATCCGATAGATTTATCCCAATTCGCAAAAAGGGTAATCTGAATTCAATGGAGAATATCCGTCCTATTTCTATTCCAATATTTCTATAATGCGAAATGGTTGAGAACATAATGAAAATTCAGATTGTAGATCATTTGGAGGCACATTCTCTACTACATGACTGCCAGTCGGGATTTAGAAGTAATCGAAGTACAACTTCGTTGATGATAGGCCTGACAGATAAGGTAAGAGAACATATTGGGCATGGGGGCTGTTGTGTGTTGTTATCGCTTGACCTTGAGAAGGCGTTTCACAAGATTGATCACACGATCCTTGTAGAGAAATTGCATTTTTTGTTTGGATGTACTTCCGCTGCATGTAGATTAATGTATTCGTATTTGTTGGGTAGGAAACAATATGTTTATTGTAATAATAATGTTTCAAGTATTTGTCCAGTGAGAAGTGGGGTACTCATTATGTACGTAAATGACGTGTTTGTAAATGTAACTGTCTCACTTTTGCTTTTGCAGATGATTTGCAAATTGTGTTTAAGGGCAATTTTGAATATATGAAATTAGACCTACATATGCCACAAAGAATAATAATTTGTACATTCCTCGTCGACCTTCCAAACTCAAATAATTCCACTAAGAATAAAGGAGTTTCCCTAACAATTATCTTATGAAAATGCAGTAAACTTCTAACTTGCACAAATTCCGAAAATGAACAACCTAGAAAGTCTTTGACATAAGAAGCAATGTGCTGGTGCATTCTTACTGAATATATACATATACCTTATAACTCTATTAAATAACAAACGCACCTTCTTCAATATATAACCCAAAGTTCCAGAATATACCTCCATACCATATTAAAAAAACCGAACTACTTATCTTTTGATATTTAGGAGTAGATATAAATTAAAATTGTAGAATTTTCTTAGAATGTAATTTACTTTAGAAGTTATAGCGTTCACATGCAATTCAAATGTGAGCCTACTATCAATAATTATACCAAGACAGTCTAAGCTGTCCACAACATCAATCTTACAGCCATAGATGGAAATATTAACTTGATCACTTTTCAAACCCCCAAATAGCAAAGCCTTTGTCTTATTGCTATTAATACTGAGAACATTTTCATTCATCCAGATAACCAATAAATTGATAGTGAAGTCAATAGTGTTCTGTAGAACATCTAAAAAGGCAAAATTGCCCTTAAACACAATTTGCAAATCATCTGCAAAAGCAAAAGTGAGACAGTGAAACACGTCATTTACGTACATAATGAGACAAATACTTGAAACATTATTATTACAATAAACATATTGTTTCCTACCAAACAAATACGAATACATTAATCTACATGCAGCGGAAGTAAACCCAAACAAAAAATGCAATTTCTCTACAAGGATCGTGTGATCAATCTTGTCAAACGGCTTCTCAAGGTCAAGCGATAACAACACACAACAGCCCCCATGGCCAATATGTTCTCTTACCTCAACGAAGTTGTACTTCGATTACTTCTAAATCCCGACTGACAGTCATGTAGTAGAGAATGTGTGCCTTCAAATGATCTACAATCTGAATTTTCATTATGTTCTCAACCATTTTCGACAGTATTGGCATTATAGAAATAGGGCGGATATTCTCTATTGAATTCAGATTACCCTTTTTGCGAATTGGGATAACTTTCGCTATCTTCCAAGCACTAGGGAATACAGATGTAGTTAATATTTTATTAACTATATTTCAAGCCATCGCATCCCACTGCAGTTGCCTTGATCATGTTGAAAGCATTAATGACTTCAATATAATCAACTGCATAAAAGGAAAAACCATCATACACATCCTCGGGAATATTCGGATAACTCTCGTTGACGGGCGATAGATTAGACAAAAACATACGACTTAACTGTCCAACATCAAAATCAACAACGACGGCAACCGCATACAGTTGCTGATCAGGAATCGTTCAGGATCATGCAATTTAATTGTAATGGCCTTAAGAACAAAATTGCTGAGATTACCAATTATATGCATGCTCACAAGATCCTTATAGCCGCCGCTCAGGAGACTAAGCTCACCAACGAGTGTAGACTTTCATCTCATGGGAACTATGTCATTATTCGGAGGGACAGGGAGAGAAATCACGGTGGAGGTCTCGCTTTCATCATCGAGCGAAGCGTGAACTTCAGACTCACGGACCCACCCCCTCCCTCCCAGCCCGATCAGTTCCTTGAGGCGATGAGCATATCGATAGAGACTGGAGAAATCGCTATTGAAATCGTCAATGTATATATACCGCCAGTTAATAGCATCGGTGCGGGCTATCATCCCACAATCGAACACCTACTCCGGGGTGATAGTACGATCATACTTGGCGACTTCAATGCTCATCATGAGATGTGGTTCTCCCAGCTGGTTGCAGACCAACGTGGCATTAATATTGCAGACCAGATAGACGACTCGGAATTCGCAGCTATAAATGAGGACTTCTCTACAAGATTAACGGCTAATTGCTCAAGCTCCCCTGACATCTCCATCGTCAGTGCGTCGCTACTGCCCAATACCACCTGGCAGACCCATATAGCCTTAAACTCAGACCATATTCCCATCCTGATCACTGTAGAGAAGCCTAGCGACTTTGTGGAGTCGGATAAACGAACGTTTGTCAACTACAACAAGGCCAACTGGCCTGGCTTTACGAACGCTATCGACGAAGCCCTTCGTCATTTTTGCAGCTACCCTCTTGCGCCAGACACGGTGAGATGATCCTCAGGGACACCATACTCAAAGCTGCAAAACGCTTTATCCCAGCTGGTAGAATTCCTAACTGTAGACCCAACTTACCATTTGAGGCTGCGCGTCTTGCGGATCAGCGTGATCTCATACACGCCAGCAACCCAGCCGATGAACGAATATTGCCCTTGACGGATGAGATTAACGTACTCATTAACCAGCACCGTCGCGACAGATGGCTTGAACATCTGGAAAATTGTAATATTGGCTCGAAAAGGCTTTGGTCTACTATCAGAGGTCTATCTGGCAATGGAAACAATAAGGGTCACATTGCTATCGCGTTTGATAACACGCATTACACGGATGCCAGGAAATGCGATACCAAATTCTGCCAGCAATTTATTGCACACCCAACCCAGCAGAATAGGACCAAGAGAGCTGTAGTTCGGAGAACTAAGAATCTCAAACGAATGCTGAAGAAACTCGTACCTATAGGGATTCGATTTCTCGCGCACACACTCACTCTTTCGGTGTGCCAACTGGTCATACCAGATGTGTGGAAAACTGCTCGAGTTATCCCGCTCCTAAAACCTGATAAACCCGCTAACCAGGGAGAATCTTACCGCCCGATTTCTCTCTTATCACTCGTAGCAAAGGTTTTGGAGTCCCTACTCTTGAGCATTTTCAGCTCGCCAATCACCAACATGGCTTCAGGCAAGCGCATAGCACTTCGACGGCGTTAAACGAGATAACTACCCATATCACCAATGCCCTCAATCAGAGCAGACCCGCTGAACGTACAGTAGTCGCAGCTTTAGACCTGTCTAAAGCTTTTGATACTGTCGATCACTCGATCCTGCTACAGGACATCCTGAACTCGTCTTTCCCAAATACTACCAAGCGCTGGCTCGGTAGCTACCTCAATGGGAGGCAGGCATTTGTAGAGTTCAGGGGCCAGAATTCCCGTTATCGCAAGATAAAAATGGGTGTGCCGCAAGGAGGAGTATTTTCACCTATACTCTTCAACATTTATCTTGCGAATCTTCCTGCACCTCCTCAAGGAGTTAGTATTGTGTCGTACGCCGATGATTGTACCATCATCTCCTCAGGCGTAAATGTAGACGATATATGTGCTAGGATTAACAGCTATCTAGCCACCCTTACTAGCTTTCTGCAGGAACGGAATTTGCAGTTATCTCCGTCGAAGTCTTCTGTGACCCTTTTCACTTCTTGGACCAAAGAAGTAAGGAGAGAGCTCGACGTCTCTGTCAATGGGGGGTATATACCCACTGTCCGTAACCCCAAAATACTCGGAGTTGTTTTCGATAATCTCCTTACTTTCTCTAAACACGGGGATTACATCAGGAAAAAAGTCCACACCCGCAACAAGGTCCTAAAGGCACTTGCAGGGACAACTTGGAGCAAGGAGACGGAGACAATTGTAGTGACCTATAAAGCTATAAGTCGCTCGGTCTTCAACTATGCCGCCCCGGTGTGGTCATCTTTCTTGAGCGATACCCAGTGGAAAGGTCTACAGAGGATCCAAAATAGTGCAGGATCCACCCCCCCGTCACATCCGGAAGGACATCAGAGCGCTACTGTGCGGACATCCAAGACGTCATTCCATCGGACGTCAACAGATTGTCAATAGCAGTAGCACAGAAATTGTTGCATAACACGGCGGTGTCAGAGGCCATAAACGGCTACTCTTGCAACAGGGTCCTTAATGAACACCCTCCCGCGATTTCGAATAATGAGAGGCTTCTGCCTAGGCACACCAGAACCATTCTGGCACAGCTTAGATCTGGTTGGAGTTCTATCCTGAACTCATACAGATCAAGGATAATCCCAGGCACCTTAGATCAGTGCCCACACTGCCTACAAAGCCCTCATGACACTATCCACATTTTCAACTGTCCTGATAGGCCTACTGACTTGCGCCCAGTGGACCTATGGGACAGACCCTTGGAGGTGGCACAATTTCTCCAGCTCCCCACCACTACCTCCAGTGACACATAGGGGAATTACACATAATTTTTGTTTTTTATATCTTCCAGGGACGAACGAGTGGAAACAGAAAAATCTGTTACAACAACAACAACAACAACCCCTTCATTTACATCACTTAATCCATTGCCCTTCAATATATTCCAAATTTCTTTGGTCGACTTACCCTCAAATATTTTACTATGACGTTGAAATTTTATTCTTCTAAAATTACCCTCTTAGGACGGTTCTGCATCTGCAATATGATCTCCATTTGGTACTACTCTTGTCAAACAAGTAGGCTTGAAGGGCAAGATTTCTTAGGGAAACATGATATTTTATTTCCGTACAATTAAACCAATCCTCCACACAAGTTGCACATAACCGTCTCTTAACAGGAACAAGCGTGTGTTGTTGCTCAAGAAAAGTTCTTTATTTTTTATATCTCAAGATGTCTAGCTTCCATTTGTATATAAACAGAACCCTCTGAAGATGACCAGCGATGTTAGTCAAAGTATTGGGTACAAATAGATAAGGAAGAAGTAACAACATAGATTTTTACTTGATCGACCTGGAGAAGGTCGACAATCAATAAACAACAGTTTGCGGAAATTTCGATTTCATGACGACCTCTAATATACTCGAATTGTTCAAGGTAACGTGTTTAGCTAGAAGAGAAATTTAGCCGAAAATATCATTGCAGTGGGTATTTGCCAGGGAGTTTAGTAATATGAGGAACAAATAACAAGAGTTTTTGTAAAAATCATGTATCTGCAATCAATCGTTTTACAACAGATGACAAGGACATTGATATAATCATTCTCAAAGTAATACGGATATTAGGTCTTACGCATAATACCCTGTACCACACTCGTGTGGTGAATACAAAAAGATTTCCATAAAAAATAAAGTACTTTACACTACGTATTATTAACATTTTGCGCACGGCAAATTGTATTCTGCCAATCGAATAATTAAATAAATATACTAAATTATACAAGCATTTTAGCTAAAGAAAGATGTGCGGTTTACTAACTCATCATTGTTAGCAATGGTTCGTTTTAATGGATCCTGACGTCACTGACCACAGATCTCGAAATAATCAGTTAAATTTTTATAAATTCAACTCAATACAAACAAAGGCAAATAATTCAATTCAAATCCAGTTCAAGTGCACTAGCATATTGTTACGCTCCAGTAATACAAAACATTCAATACAATCTACATACTGTTTGTTGTATTATTTCCATATGCCAGTTACATTCCCGACATTCATTACATTTGGGCTTGACTGGGATTACACGAAATACGATAACACATGGAATAAATGACTTACTTCAAAATTTGGGTTGGTGGCATTGCGGTCAGTCATGGCAACAATGGCCACCGATAGATTTACACGCATAGCATAGGCCACTGCCAGGCCAAAGAAGACAAGAAAACACTGGACATGACGAACACCAAAACGGGGGCCTTTTGGGATGCACAAAAAGAAAAGGACAATGATTAGCAACCTCTATTACATATGTTCATGATTCCATTACCTTGCCCTCCACCGGCTACAATTTGTTGATAGCCATCACGTTGCAGGCAATCACAGCAAAATACCATTCTATCCTCACTTAGGGTATGGTATCCAATTCCAACGTTGTTAAATTGAAAACGTAAATTAAACACACAAAAACAAATCAAATATTGGGGCGTTAATATATATTTTTTAAATCGATTTAGCACATATTTGTTAGAATGTTAAACAAGAGCTGATTGTGATTAAAAACAAAAACTCTATCTGTGCCAGTACAAATTTATTGATGACGAAGTCGGGAAGTGAAACACACAGCACACAACAAAAATGCTAACTCAACGACAACAAAAACTTAAACACAACACAAAGCCAAAGATATGGTTATCTTTATGTGATTGTGTGGGGGTTAAACAGAAAAATAACAACAACAAATCTATCGAGTATTCATATCCATGAGAGCAAAAGGTAACAAGTGTGTGTTTTACTAGTGACTTGTAAACAACAACACTAGTGCTGCGTGTTTGGCAACAAAAAACAGCTGTCTTGTTAGAATGACAGTTTGTTGTTGTTTACACATTGACCAGCATTTAGGGATATGTGTACATGTGGCAACTCCAGTTAGTTTCATAGTGTTGTATTTATAGGAGTTAACAGAGAAACTGTTGAATTAGAAATGTTAATTTGAAACTTAACATTTATAGTTTTAAGCGGCATTTACACCTACAAGAATATCGCATTTTCGGGATTATCGACTTTTTTCGTATGGAGTTTGAGATATACTTTGCTCTTATTGACTATTTTATAACCTCATGAGGTGAGATGTCTTACACATGTTAATCACCCAAACAAATAAATAAATTACACAAATTTCAACATATATGTACCTCCAACTGGCTCTATCCTTCGCCTATTCTTGCCAGTTGGTAACACCAAGCATACGGAGGGATTCGTCTGTCTGGTCTTTTCCTGCTTCCATCGGGTACGTTATCGAAAACCTTTCGCAAGACATGGGATATGGGACTATCCTTGGAGGTGGAAAGCATGAAGCAACTATGGTATAGAGAAGGAAATTTACTCATGGAGTGGAATGCCAATAAAGGAAACCAGTGAAGTTTGACGTTTCTCTGTTCGCTCTCTTACTCTCTTCGTTGAATATTTCAATACACGAGCAGTTTTCTGATGATGTGATTGTATCTAACTATAGAAATTCCAACCGTATTTAAAAAAAATTACATAAAGTATGGAAAAAGTATGACATAATCAAGTTATGACGCGGGAAAGAAATGCGTTTGAGTGAATCGCGTTGACTTTTTTTGGTTTTCTTCTACTAGGGTTGCCAAATTGCGGTGGTATTTTCTTCTCTACTTGTACATCCTTTTTGTGGAAAGTTTCTGATAGCCATTCATTTGGGAGTCGCCAGAAATTATTCCTTCATTGGGCAGTCCAAGCAGCTCACTACTTCCACGCAGTATGTCCTGGGCAATGGCTTAACCTCCGTTAGCTAGCTAAAATGAGAAGGCGAAACGAATGGCCAGCCTGTTTGGTAATGCAATCACAGATACGTCTCATGGTTAGTATATGACCCTGTCACTTTAAAGTAGTCGACAGATTCTTCTGTCCTTTGAAGGCGGAAGAGCCAACACCCCTGGACAACGGCGGATCAAAACTGAACAAACCAAAATCCAGTTTCGACACACTGCATTCTGGTCAGCGTCTGATCCATAATGAGCGGCTGAAACATAATCATCCTGGCAGTAGGTAAAATGCAAATCACGGTGGGCTGGGTTTGCCTGCCGCCAAAGTTATATAGGCAATGAAAATACACGGAAAATATGATAAACGAAGTTTGTTTGACATTTATAATGCCGAAAAAGCGATCATCTTGGTAGGTGTAACTGCAGTTTTAGGGCGATGTTCTATAAGTTGTGAATCAGTCACTTTTGTCGTTTTGGCAGTTTACAACATAGATAAAGGAAATAATAGATAAAGTGCCGCCCCCATTGTCAACTTTTTTTCAATGGGTCTTGTCCTGTACTACTGTCACTTTCACTGAAGTTTTACATAATTCTCAGAGACGTCTATTCAAAAATATTTTAATACTTTTGCATAATAATTTTTTTCTACTTTAATATAAAAAACTATTTCAAAGATATCAAGAAGAGTAAAACGGTAAGCTCGCCCATAAGCTGAATATGCCGAAACGCCTTTTAGAGTGTCTGTGGGCTTTCAAATAGGAATGGTTTGATGAACTGGAGGAAGAACTAATTTATGAGGTCATTGACGGTGGCTGCATGGCTTTGCAATTCGATGGTCATCAGATATTCCACTTTAAGTTACGTGTTGTACTCTAGTTTTGAAGTGATATTTTTGTTGAATTTTTTTTTTATGTGTTAATATCTATATGCACGGGTAGGACAATCTATCAAAGTGAACACATGCAAACAATACACAGCGTTAGCATCACATTCGTGGTTGTTGTACACCAATTGTCTCTGCCTGAAAATAAGTTTGATAGTATTGATATAGCGGCAGCGAACAAACAAACAGGTTGTAGTCGCCAAAGAGTATTGAATAGTATAATGCCCAATTTTTGACTGGTTATTTAAATTGGTAATCAGTTGATTTTGATTTATGTTTGATCTGATTTTAAATACGACAAGAGTTTTTCAGTGCTTTGTCAAATAATCTTACTACCATGTGGCAGCAGTGGCAAATGCTACGAAAAATAACCGGTATTCATACATTTCTCGGCTAGTCGTTACGATGCATCAAACAGCCGCTATTTGCAAAACAAAAGTGAAGTGATAAAATACAAAATATTTAATGAAATTGGATAGTATTTGAGCAGAAATAAAGTTATAACTGCACTACGGGTTAAATGATACGTTTTCATTGTTATTTCTACTAGGATGTTGATTATAATTGTTCACATTAACAATTAAAGAAGCTTAGTGTTTGTTCTTCTTGTTGTTTTCTGTCAAAATCATATGGTCACTTGATCATAGTTTAAATGCCCAACTTTGGCTGTTTAATCATCAATTAACTATTAGCCTAAAAAGAGTTTAAATTATGTTTGATCGTTGATCAAAAATGATTTTCCACTCAAAAACTAGGCCTAATTATAGAGAAAACTCATGGAACGAATTGTATTCTCAAAAGCACTGGCGAGTTATTCAAAACGTATTACTCTCTTTTTGTCATAACCTTGGTCCATTCACAATTTTGATGTGAAACATAAGGCGTGTTTTTGTTACAAGCTAGCGATCATCGCAATGCCTTCTAGTAACCAAAACACCAAACTAGCGGTAATTTATTATAATATATACAAGGTGGCGCAAAAGTAATCCTCCTATCAGAAAATGCTATAAATTTTGCGATTGGCCCATAATGTCAGTTCTGTTTTGACATTTGTGTAGTAAACACATGCGAAATACACGTTAATAAACAATGTTACGCTACACTGCTCCAGAACGCGGAATATTGCTGACTATTTATTTGACCAATAATCGGTTGGTGACTTTGGCACAACGTGAATTTCGTCGCAGATTTCCTGGCCTCCAACGCCTACTGGTGAAACACTGCGACGTTTAGCCGCTCGCCTCGAAGAGACTGGCACAACACGAGATGCTGCCAGGCGTGGCAGACCCCGGAGTAGCCGTTCTGCAGAGAATGTTGCTGCTGTAGCCGAGGATGTCATGGAAGCGCCGTCGATGTCATGGAAGCGCCGTGAGCGCTACAGAGCAATGATCAACGAGTTCTTTTTGCTGCAACTTGATGAATTGGGATTGGAAAACATGTGGTTCCAACAGGACGGTGCAACGGCACACACTGCACGTGCCACAACCGATATGCTGAAGGATGCATTTCGCGGGCGCCTAATCTCCTGTTTTGGCGTTTTGCACTGGCCTGATTTGACCGCTCCAGACTTCTTTTTGTGGGGCTTTTTGAAGTCGCGGGTTTATGTCAACAAGCCTCAGACTCTTGCAGCTCTTAAAGACAATATCCGTCAAGAATGTGAGGACGTATCGCCGGAAGTTTTGGCCAAAGTGATGGAAAATGCCATAAAAAGTGCTCAAATGACAATCAACTGTGGCGGCGGCCATTTATATGACATCATATTCTCGACTTGATGTAAAAAAAATTAAAAGACCAAATAAAAATAATCCACAAGAAGAATCAAAGTTTTTCATTTTATTTTTTAAATTACAGCCAAAAAACATCGGAAGTTTACTTTTGCGCCACCTTGTATAATTGTCTTGCTCTAATACTCGTACACGGTTTGCAGTTATTGTTGGATATGTGTATATACTTCTCCTTGACTTTGGCTCATAATAACGATATCCAACACTATTTTGCTGATTTTTTCATACTGGCAACTTTCTGGCTGTTTCAACCGGAAATACATATAATTGTCTTGTTCTAACGCATGGTGTGTAGTTATTCTTGTTAATGTTTATATTCTATTTTCCTTATCTGTGACCTCACAATAACGATATCCAACACAGCGTTTCTGATTTTTTCAGACTGGTAACTTTATGCCGTTCGGAATCGGTGTAAAACTGTAGGTCCCAATCAGTGTGTGAAAACTGGAAAGCGCACAGCTCAGTGATTGTGAGAAGTTCTCCCCTGTCCCTTCATGGGATGTAATGGGAAACCATTTATTTTATTTATTTAACTTTATGCCTGATTAGGACTGAAGTGGATGCGGTAACTGCATCTGCCGCTTAATATCGTTTAGGTCTCCATACAAATTAAGTGATAATCTAAGCAGGCGTTGTAACCAAAACACGCCTAATGACCGCCAAACAATTGTTTATTTTTTCTACTTTCCCGACGTAAGAGAATGGAAAACGTCGACAATTTTTCCAATAACCACCGAAAACGCCATGTTGTATTTGCCAACCATGTACGATAAAAAGTACTTACGAACATGTTTTGAAACAAACGAGAATTTGGAGACAAATTTATGGGTTAACAAGTATCAAAGCATGTGTTTTGCGAAAGTCAGCAGGAAAACTAGTTTATCATCTAATGGAAACAACCTATTAATTAGGTCGTCAAGTCGGCGGTTGATGCTTTACGTCTGATACTAAGATCGTTCGCTTGAAATAGTTTTTACCACTAATACTTTGTCATAACGTCATTGGCCAGAAACAAATCACGGTTGGCTACCTACCATATGTTCTATTTTCTAAAATTTTTTTAACACAAAAAACCCATTTTTCGACAGAATAGACATTTATAACTTTCGTTGATATATCGCAGCCATTTATATGGAATTTTTGCAAAATTTCAAGTCAAATGTTGATCTTACTACGAGTCTTTATAAGTATATAGAGGAAAGGTTTCATAATACCGTTTACATTTTGTTCCAACATTACCACTTACCAACACTGTTTATCAGTTTGTCAAACACCTACATTTCAAACTACAATTTTATTTGTCTTTTTCTCAATTATTATGAATTTTTATTTCAAAATATTGGCACTTTTCTTTCTTTCGCTTTTCTTAGTTTCATTTTCGAAATCTATGACTTTTTCTCTTTCAATTAAAAAAAATTGTAAGTATTATTAAAACAAAAATTAAAATAAAATATATAAATTTGTTGTTGTAATAACATAATGTTATTAATATTGTAGTAAGGCACATACAAATATTGTAAACTGATGATTTCTAGTGCTTCTTTTTTTTCTATCTGTAAATCAGTTTATTCTAAAATCGATTTTTAAATAATTTACTTAAAATTAAACGATTATTTTGTTATATCGAATTATAAAGTATATACATTATAAATTATACAATAATTAAAGTACAAACGCAAACAATAATAAAATTTGTTTGACAAGGAAAGAAAATATAGTTTTTGATTGTTTCGTTTATTTGATTTCAAGGGCGAGGGTGTGTACAGTTCTACTTCCGTTTCCGGTTGCGTTTCAATTCAATTAAGTTAAATACTGTTAAAGGGCATTTGAAAGAAACAAATTAGACATAAATGTAATTCTTTTCGAAACTACTACAACTAATGGAAGCTCTAATCGAAATAATTTTACTGATTTTTAATTCAAAAATATAAATAACAAAAATCATAAAATCTTGTAATGCCCTTTTTGTGATATTAAAAAAAATTTATATAAACCCAAAATGGTGTTGTGATGTTAAATGCTATTGGATTTTATAAAAATAAACAGAAATTAATTTGCATTTTCCTAAATTCACTTACAATTATTTAATGCTTATTTTCTAAGAAAATCGTTTAAGTTATCTTACTTTTTAAAATTACAATTATTTTTAATTTTTCTTTTTATTAACTTGAACTAAACTTAATAATTAAGGAGGTCTTCAGTACGCTTATGTCTATACAATAATGATAATTATAGTATGTGGATGTTGTGATGGTTGGGGTGTGGGTATTTGGATGCAGGGTGGTGAGTGGAAATGTGGTGTGACTCCACATCTACCAGCGTTATTGGGTGCTGCTGCCATTCTCTTTAATGACCGGTTTCACAGCACCATTCGTCAGGAGCGCAGGAGTTTCGGGATCAATTATACTGAGACGCTTGGCCAAAGCATCTTCGGGCGAATTCCAACTTTGGACATTGGTCTTGCCCAGGATCACAAACAGCAAATTGCCGACGAAGTAGAAACCGGCGGCGACAAAGAAGACAATTCGCCATTGCATGACATTGGTCTGGAAAGAAGAGTAGAAAGAAACAAATAAATTTAAATACTTCTAGTAATATACGACATTTACATTAATTTGAACAACAATTTTCCCAAATTTTTACTGGAAGTTAATAGACTTTAAGCTAAATTTAAGTTTTCGTTTACATTTTTCGCTCAGGAGAAGAGAATGTTGCCATTATTCACAACAGTCATTTAAAGTGATGCCAAGTCTTGTAAATGAAAATGTAACTGAAATTTAATTAAAATATTACTATTTGGCAATAAACCATATCAACATTTTTTACCAATTTAAAATTTTTTTTAAAAACAATTTTTTCATCAATTCGACCGTTTCCTACTGGGTATTATTTAACCGCAAAAGCCCGGTATTCTGTTTGTATGAAATTTTCGTTGCCATAAGGAGTAAGTTTAAAAAAATAACGAAAGTTTCATGAACAGAAAATTTCGCTCACGTTCATTTGCTTGGTATTCAGCTCTCTGCAAAATTTTCGTTGGGAAAATCAATTACATGGTTGTTACGCTAAAGTTATTTCGTACGAAAAAAATAGTTTGGGACCGGAATTTTGACATTTCGATAATTTTAGCAATCAGAAGTAACACCACGTGTGTGTATTAAATATTTGCCAGGTAAATGAAAGGTAGGATGAAAAATTTTCATACTAAAATTTCGCAAGAACTGAATACGGGGCTTCTGGAGAAGATAATGTTGCCATTATGTATAAGTCATTTAAAGTGATGCCAAGTCTTTTTGTTGGTATTGTGAATGAAAGAATTTATAACAAACCAAATCAAAAATTTTCTGGCAATTTAATTTTTTTTTTAAGTATTGTTTCACTGATTATACCGTTTCCTACTGGGCACTATTTAATCGCTACAGCCCGGTATTCAATTTTTATGAACTTTTCGTTGCCCTAAGAAGTACGTGTAAACAAATAACGAAAGTTTCATTAACCGAAAATTTCGCTCATTTTCCATTTGCTTGGTACTCAGTACTTTGTGAAAATTTCGTAGGCAGAATAAATTACAGGGTTGTTATGCCAAAGTTATTACGTGCGAAACAAGTGTTTGATAATTACAGACCTCTGTATGGAACTGATAATTTGTAACAATTTGTACAATTTGTTACTAAATGTTTTCTGTTTATACCAAAAAGCGAGTAACCCGCGTCATAACTTGATTATTTCATACTTTTTACATGCTTTATGTAATTTTATTTAAATATGGTTTCAATTTCTATAGTTAGATACAATAACATCATCAAAAATCTGCTCGTGTATTGTATTGAGTAAGAGAGAGAGAGAGAGCAGAGAAACGACCCGCTTCACTCGTTTTCTTTATTGGCATTCACTCCAAGAGTAAATTTTCTGCTCTATGCCATAGTTGCTTTATGTCCGTCTCCAAAACGATGTACAAGTAGACAGTCAAAATGTCTCTTCACTCAAATGGCAACAAACACAACGAGTGAAACCCTAGTCATTCTCTGTTCTCTCTCTTACTCTCTTCATTGAATATTTCAATACACGAACGGCTTTTTGATAATGTTATTGTATATAACTATACAAATTCCAACCATGTTGAAGTAAAATTACATAAACTATGCAAAAAGTATGAAATAATCAAGATATGACGCGAGAGAGAAATGCGTTTGAGTGAATTTCTAGCACGTTTTGGTTCTCTTTTACCAGGGTTGCCAAATTGCGCACTTCTTCTGGTTGTCTAATTCTAGATCATCTTTGTCCGTCTATCAAACAGTTGATGTTTTGTGTATGTTTTTATTGTGGTTATATTGTTTTGGTTTTTACTAGAGATGCATCAATTTGTACATTAGTTTAAAACGAGGTTAAAAATTAAACTTCAGTTTTTACTGATTAAAATTTCACGAATAATCTTCTGGGTTACCGTGAGTGGGCTAACGGAGTTAAGCTTCGAAATGCCTTCAGCTTGGTCAGTGTAAATGCCGTATAATGCTCTAATCTACGTCTATGCAAACTCCGCATAGCTCAACTATATGCTTGTTCAGTTAATAAGTTATTCATTCAATGTTTCTTTCTTCCAAGTATTCAAAAACTTACCACATCCGTCACCACCATGCCCACGGCCAGGGGCGCCAACGCACTCATTACATTCGCCGAGCCATTGGTAATGCCCATCAATGTACCTGCATAGTTGGGTGACAAATCAATATGATTCACCTGGAAACCCAAATAGGTGGCAGCACTAATACCCACAGTCAGGGTTAGCAAAACAACCGCCAATGTTGCATGTTCCTTGCCAACATAACCCAAAGCGATCAGCGAAATCATGGGTATCCAATGACCTATTGAATTAAAGAATTTACGACTAAAGGTCAGGGATATGCTTTTCTTCTTCGCCAGTAATTTCGAGAGGTAAATAAAGAAGAATGACAGCAGACACATAACAGCATAGGGCAGTGATGAAAGCAGGGCACTGTTCTTTATATCAATGTCCATGATGTCCTTCATGTAGCTGGGAATTTGAGTGAGTAACGTCCAGAAGCCCCACATGTGTGTACAATGCACCACAATTAATGAGATGAAGGGAGCTGAAGTAAAGATTTTCAGCCAAGGCGTGGGACCTGTAGTCTTGGGTGTATTGTCCATCTGACCCAAAGAATTCTCTATCATTTTCTTTTCCTCGGGAGAGATACTTTTGTGATCTGCAGGTGTACTGGCGGCAAAGAGATACCAACAAATAGCCCACACGAAACCCATGGCACCGGAGATATAGAAAATACCCGGCCAACCAGCTGAGGAATCTGCAATAAAACCACTCACAGCTAACATGATGACTGTACCGAATTGTGAACCCGAATAGCAGAAGGTGCCCATGGAACCACGTTCCTCCACGGGAGCCCATTTGGCCAACATAGCATGGGTGGCAGGATGAACGGCACCTTGTAACAGCCCCTGAATAACACGCACAGCAAACAACAGCTGCCAGCCGCCAATATCAGCAGCCAGTGGAGTCACCAGGGTTAGCAATGAACACAAGGTAACACCAATCAGCAGTAAAGTTTTAGCACCATATTTCTGAGCAATATGGCCACCCGGTATTTGTGTAACTATATATCCCCAAAAGAAACTACTTAACAGGAAGGATTTAGTGCCAGCATCCCAATCAAAGGTCTAAAATGGAAATGAAAAAGATATATGATTAGTTTAACGGACAGAACACCCAGACCAGTGATGGAACTTACCTCAAAATCACTGTTAGTGGCATTTCTATCTGTCATAGCCACAATGGCCACGCTTAGATTCACCCGCAGTGCATAACACAGAGAGAGGCAGCAGAAGCACAAAAAACACTGGATGTGCCGGGTACCGATAAGTGGACCTGAAACAAAAGCAACAACATTAAAACGTGTCACGCAGTTCAGAAGCAGCCCCTTATCTCTAGGAAAATAATAATAAATTGTAATAAATAATGATGTGAACTGTCATGAAATCAAGTGAAATGTTTACAGAAATCGTTAAAAGACACTCAGTCAGTCAGACAGCCAGCCTGCTGGTGAGAAGATAAGAATGAAGTATACGGAGACGTTTTAATATGTAACGTGTTTTCGTAATCGTGGTTCTACGGTTGCATTTAGTGTGTATTTTAAAATAATTTTTAACAGTGTGGGGAATGACGGGACACTATAGATAAACTAGATTTTTGAAATTGTCATTGATAACGTGTTTATCAATCGCTTGGCTATTTTACCAGGCCATCAAGCTATTTACGTCGTGTAATGCATGTACTTGGGCCCAAATGTACTTCCATATATATAAGATTACTCATCGATTGCATTTCGTCATTGGGGAATTTTCCAAACCCTGGATTCTACTTCTGGTATTGTTTCGCAATATTGATTTTATATAAACAAAATATAATAAATAAACAATTTATAAATTAGGTCATTAAATATCTGAATATCTAAAGAACTTCATGATCATGCATGAGAGTTCAGTGTACTTGCACGTTATATCGATAACTAAGTAAAACGTAAACGTCGATAATCCCGCAAATGAGATAATCTTGGTAGGTACAAATGCCGATTAACTCTTTGTAATAAAAATGCCAGTGTGGAGATAAATGACAAAATTGTGTATGTGAAAACTGAATACGGGGCTTAAAATCACAATATTTCCTTGTTCTCTAGCCTAGTAAAGGGTGGCCAGATAGTAATGGTGCGTATTTCCAATTACCAAAGATAAAGTTACCCCTGACATTCAGCTGTCAAAATATGCATTAAGGTTGCCACTTTATCGTCCATCGTTTCACGCCTGCAGAAAGTGGGAAAATTCCGGCGCAGTTGCAAATACTCAACGTGAACTACGTCGTATGGTTGATCGTCATCATGGCTTCAGTCCGCAGGCAATTTGTCGCACCGTGGAAAAGTTTGAGCGTGAGTACACTCTTTTCGACCTTAAGCCACCAAACAGACAGAGATTGGTGCGAAGTGAAGAAAACATAGCGGTCGGTATCAAAAAATATCCAGAAATATCGAGTCGGCACCGAACAGCTGAATTGTGCATCGCCAGATTTGATCCGATTGGATTTGAACCGAAATCCGTAAAAGATTGTGGTGACACATGAATTGAAGCCGCACGACCATAGGTTAGGTAGAAGTGGCTGTCACTATTGGTACACTTAGTCCAATGAGGAATGCCACGGGATAATACCAAGGCACGTCATATTCCGTCTCCATCGTTGAACCTGTAAGTTGACCTGTTGACCCGTCTCCATCGTTGAACCTGTAAGTTGACCTGGTACGGTATGGTACCTCATCCCGGTATCCAAGGATGTGGCTGACGTAGATAACATTGATCCCTTGTGAACCAATTAGTGCTCTGCAGAAAGGTTCTACGATCATTCAGATTAACTTCCTGAATATCTGGTAGATTCAATATGAAGTAAGATCCTAGATATTAGGATCGATAGTGCAATGGTTAGTATGCGCGGCTTTTGCACAGGAGTACGTGGGTTCGAACCCTGCTCTGACCACCTTACATTTCTTTCGACGATGGTCACCTCGCTTAGTGAAGGCGGCACTATCGAGTACTTAGCCCTAAAAAGCAACTCAAAATACCGTTCGGAACCGTTGTAAAACCTGTAGATCCCAATCAGTGAATGCAAAACAAGAAAGCACACAGCTCACTGACTGTGAAATACTCTACCCAATCCCTTCATGGGATGTAATAGGAAACCATTTACTTATTTAAACAAAAGTCCAGGCAATAGCATATGAGATGTTCGACGTTCTCTTCCTCCTCTTAATCCCCACAGCTTCTACAGTAAACATGAGCTGAGACTCCAAGTCTAGACGCGAGTCTGTCTATTAAACAGTGTCCAGTGATCACAGGTACTAGCATATAGATATCTTATCTAGGAATGGATTCCATGTGTAGTGTTCGATTTCGGTCACAACTTGGTCGTACTTGCCTGGTAATCCTGCGATGCGTGTCACGAGACCATCTGTCTGAGAGCTTCGGTTTTAAGCATGCAAAAGAGTCATACCCGCATGCTCCAGGAAGAGGTAAGGTAGTCCCTAATCTTGCCACCTCATCCGCTCTATGGTTCTATGGAATATTCCTGTATCCCGGCACGCATATAAGGTAAATACCCAACTGCCGCGCATCTCTAAATGAGATGTCCAAGCAGTTCGGTATTCACCTTATATGGATTTGCGCATCTCTAAATGAGATGTCCAAGCAGTTCGGTATTCACCATATATGGATTTGAAAGTAAAGGGAATGAAATTTTCTAGATGGCGCAGCAGTGGTGGAAATGGGAAAATTTCCCCAGAAACAAAAACTATTGAAAAAGCTATTTAACCATGCTTTTTTTGGCTTTTGTATTGTCAAAAAAATATCAAAAGTGACATGATTTTCTATTATCTATATTTTATTTTCAAATTCAAACAACAGAATCGAAATATAAATGATTTTTGAGTGTTTTCGTGGCATCCAATTGAAAATGGTCGTACGGAAACTGCATGCGCCCTCTGGTGAAGATGGTAAATAAGCGAATGAATCATCTATGATATTTCTATTATCTTTGGTGTTACCAGGCATTGCCCTCAAATAAAACCCCTGAAGAAGTAGATATTCCAGTATCTAGTAGTATTCTTATACGGTATTAACACCTACAAAGATTAGCGAATTTCGAAGGTTAGCTCCGTTACTCATACAATTTTACTCCGTAAAAACTGAAGTTTAATTATTAGCCTCATTTTAAACTGGTGTACAATTTGATGCAACACTGCTAATTATTAAAAAATGCAACCATAATAAAAACATACGCAAAAATTCAACTGTTTGGCAGACGGAAGCTGATGAAAACTTACTGACGCGTCGCCGCCACCAAAATCTTTTTTGAAGCTTACCCCGCCGCCGGTATGTTTGATTCTCATCGGTTTAAAATGTGAGCCGAATTGACCAACCGGCCCGATTTGGCCGACTGATCAAATTTTAAAGGGTCAGTTATTTCAAAAACATTCCAAATATTTACAAATTAAAAATCTGTTGTGAAGCCGTCTTTGATAATTTGGTCTCAGCACGGATTTGTTCTAAATTGGTATGAGAGCAAAGTTGCCACCTGAAATGTAACTTTTATTTTAAGCCGATGTAGAAGTATAAAGCAACAATTACACCTACCAAGATTATCGCTTTTCAAATGTCAAACATAATAAAAAACATCAATAATCCCGAAAATGCGTTAATCTTGTTTGGTGTAAATGCCGAATAATTTGATGCAACACTGCTAAGTACCAAAAAATGAAACCATAATAAGAACATAAACAAAGAATCAACTGTTTGACACCCGTAAGCCGATCGAAAATTTTTCGTCGTGTCGCTGCCACCAAAAATTTGTTGGAGCTGACGAGTCGCCTATATAATTGGTTCTCATCGGTTTAAAATGTGAGCCGATTTGACCAACTGGCGTGATTTGATCGACTGATCCAATTTTAAAGGTTCAATTATTTCAAAAACATCCCAAATTTGTACAAAATCAAGAGCAGCCAATTTAATTTTTCTGTTGTGTCACCATATTCGATAATTTGGTATCGGCACGGAGTTGCTCTAAATTGATATAAGCACGGAGTTGCCACCTGTAAAGTCAATTTAATCTCTAATTTGGTGGTGTAAACGGCAAAGATTAAAGAACCAGATTATCGATAAAATGCGGTCTATATACGACATTATACGGCGTTTTATTCAACTAAGTTATTGTATTATCGGGATTACGGGTGATTTTTCGTGTGCCATTTTATATTTGTAATCCCCCTAAAGCCCGGTATTCAGTTTTCATGAAATTTTCGTTGCCATAAGAAGTACGTGTAGAAAACATAATGAAAATCGTATGAATCGAAAATTTCGCTCACTTTTCAGTTACTTGGTATTTGAGACATGAATTTTGACCTTTCGATAATTATTTTAAAACCCAAAAGTAACATTACATGAGTTAAAATTAAAATGGAGTGCAAAGAGAAGATAGGTGGTAACTCTCTGCAAAAAAATTGTCAGTTTAGGGATAAATGTGGCCACCGGTGGTGCAGTGATAGTGTGCGCGGGTCTTGTACATAAGTACGTGGATTCGATTCCTACTCAGACCACCTAACATATCTTTCGACGGCGGTCACCTCGCTTAGTGACGGCTACACTATCGAGTATTAAGCCAACAAAAAGCTTCTCAAATATACCGTTCGGAACCGGTGTAAAACTGTATGTCCCAATCGGTGAGTGTTAAACTAGAACTAATCCCTTCATGGAACGTAATGGGAAACCATTTTTTTTAGAGATAAATGACAACATTTCTTACGAGAATTGCGCACGAACTGCATACGGGGCTGTAGATAATACGATTAATATATGCCACATAGTAATTGTAAAACATTCAAATGACACTCAGACCCAATGGAAGACTTAGGGTGAGGATATGCTTAAATCGCTTTATCTGTCAGAATTATTATTATTCAAATATCGGCAATGCGGTATATATGTATGTATGTATACTGTGTTCAAGTCTTGAACCGTATGATTTTATTTTACAACTTTCAATAGCACTAATATTAACAATGACCTCATATTTCAGTTCACGCCTTCTTCATACACAATTATGTATTTCAGTTATCAGCCCCGGCATTTTAAGATAATTAGCCATGATACCAAACAACGCAAAAGTTTCACCACCATCTGTCCCATCAGCATTTGGCACTTACTCATCATGTTACCTAAACGAATTACCTCCGTCTGATGCTATTGATCTTCGGGTACTAATTGATTTTGGCCTTAACTCTTGCCACTGACTGCAGCGCGGTAGAAAGCATCACCCGAAATCGAAGTCAAAAAAAAATTTGATATTCAAATCGTTAAAATAACTTATATCCCCCAAAAATCAGCATGTAAGTAAACGCAGCAGTATGGGTCGACAACTACAGGCAGATGCTACACACATACTACATACTTGAGTGTACAAACTTCGTGACGGCCGCCGATTCACGAGTTTATCGCGCGAGTTCCAACAAATGGAAACAATCCAAAAGATACACCACCAATCCAACCAACAGCACCAACACATAACGCAACTCTTACTTAATGTCACAATGCATGATTACGCATTCACTAGTTTATGATGTTTTTAATGCATTCTCTTTGAACTTGTCTGTATTCATCTTTCTCTCTTTTTATTCTCCAAATTCTCTTAAAAATTGCATAAATACTCGTATCGCTATGATCAGACATGATTCTTTTTTTTTTGTTGAACAGTGGAAACGTGTGGATGGTGAATTTTTTATCTGGACAACCATGTGATGGGAACGTGTATGAGATAAGTTTCTCTTGTTATTACTTGATTGCTCTTTTTCCATATCACCTACGTTATAAGAGATATACATATTATTTAAAGGTAGATGCGATGCGTCATGATTTAGATCAAAGTTTTGAGCATTGAAAACATTTTCTTCAAAGATATTATGAAATCCTTTATAGATTCTATGACGTCCCGCATACATTTTCGTCCAAAGAAATATTTCATTGAATCTATGAAACATTTTACTGGGTTTTATTAAATAAAAGCTATGAAATTTGTTCATAATATATATGAAACATTCTCATAGATTCTATGCAACAAAATTTGAGAAATTCTTTCATAACAGCTATGAAATATTTTAATAGATTCTATTATATGAAATCTATGAAATTTTATCACTAAATCTATGAAATATTTTAATATAAGTAGTTTATAAAAATAAAACCTTGCAATATATTCATAATATCTATGAAACCCTTTCATTGATTCTATGAAATTATATATATGAAATTTGTTCATAACATAACATAACATTTTCATAGATTCTATTAAATGAAATCTAAGAATTTGTTCACAACATCTGTGAAACATTTTCATAGATTCTATAAAATAAAATATATGAAATTTGTTCATAACATCGATGTAACGTTTCCCTAGATTCTATGAAACGAAACATAAGAAATTCGTTCGTACCTTCTATGAAATATTTTAATAGATTATATTCAACGAAATCTATGAAATATGTTCATAACATATATGAAACATTTTCACAGATTCTATTAAACGAAATCTATGAAAAATGTTCATAACATGTAACGTCCTAGATTCTATGAAAGAAATTCGTTCATAAAACCAGCGAAATATATTAATAGATTCTATTAATCGTGGCCGTCGGTGGTGCAATGGTAGTGTGCGCGGTATCTTTCAACGGCGCTTACCTCGATTAGTGACGGTGTTCGGCGTTTGCGTTCGATGCAAACAGCATAAAACATAATTTAGCTGTCATTCATATCATTGAAACACACTTAAACTTAGTTAGCTACATGGTCTATAATCTGTATGTATTCTTTAGTCTCTTATTCTACATCATTTCCCTAGTACCTTTTCGATCAGCTGTGCCATAGAAACCCCCTTGCTCTACACGCAAATTTCGTGAACAATATCAATTACAGGGTTGTTATGTCAAAGTTATTTCCTACGAAATCAATTGTTTGGACAGGAATTTTGACATTGGAAACATTTTGTTTCTAAGTGAATTAGAAGAAAGAAAAATCTATTCTTATTTTGTATGAAAAGCAAAACGATTGTAAGCGGTACTGGAAATTGCCGTTTACATTTCTGTCCTAATCGGCACAGAGTTGCCAGTAAGAAAAATTAAGCCAAGCGAGATTATGTAGATGTCGTTATTTTGAATTAAAAAAATAAGAAGAAGAGAATAAAAACATGCACAAATTAATACACACTCGTATCATGCGTTAGAGCAACACGATTGTGTATAGCTCCAAATTATAGTTAGTTTGTCGTTTTCCTTATTAATCCCGTATTCAATACTTGCGAAATTTTTGTGGGAAAAATTATATTTATCTCTAAACGGAAAATGTTCTTGTGGAGAGTTGTCACCTACATGCCTTTGATTTACTTTGCAAATATGTCATAAATTATTTCTCTTCGGACTCCATTTTATTTTTAAAGCCCTGTATTCAGTTTTTATGAACTTTTTGTTGCCATAAGATGTACGTGTATAAAAAATATCGAAAATTTCATGAACCAACAATTTTGTTCACTTTTATTTGCTTGATACTTAGCTCTCTTCGAAAATTTCGTAGGCAGAATCAATTAGAGGGTTGTTACGCCAAACTTCACAGTTTTATACGAAAACGAAATGAAAAAGTTAAATCCAGTTTTTGAAACTCCACCTGCTGTAAGTTAATTTTCGTCGAATTTCTCTCATTTCCACAAACCACTTCGTCGTAGGTGTGAAATGAAACATCAGATGAGAGAATAAATTATTATATACCAAATTCCTCTATGTATACATATAACTTTGACATACCAACCCTGTAATTGATTTTTGCTTACGAAATATTCGTAGAGCTGAGTACCAAAAAAAATGAGAAGTGAGGGAAATTTTCGTTAAGTACACGTCCTCATTTAAGTACACGTAGTTCCTATCACAACGAAAATTTTGGAAGACCTAAATAAGGGGCTTTAATTGCAACCCTTAGTGAAGGGTAATCCAAAGTCTGTGCAGACTGATCTCAAAAGTTTGTTTCTACTCTATGCCTCTTTGCTTAAGTACAAAAATAGCTACATGGCATCAGCCTTGTGGGACGTATGTACGTAGTCGGTATCGGTCTGTACGTACAAATTATTTATAAATATATGTACAAATACATGGACTATGTACGCAGTGTGTCACCGTGCGTCGTTTACATTTTACAGTCCCACGCAAAAGATCACTACTCCTTATAAGTATGAACATTGATCCCTGGCCGCCTTAACCCGTAAATATGTACATACATATGTATTTTGGTTGAGAAAAAGTATGAGTAAGAGACATTTTTAAGAAGGAGAAAATAAAGAGTTTCTTTCAATTGAAATAATCTGGGACAGAGGAATGTGCTTACTAAGTACCTTAAGTTAGTGTAAACGTCCGACTGACGGTGGATTAGTCGTTGTTACTAATCCAGGTGCGATTGTTTGACTCAGCATGTCATGCACTGTGTGCTGTTGGGTTGGGTTACTCGGAGTTTACCTGCCGGGAAAAACTGTATGTATGTATGCGTACAATTAACCGGCTGCCGAAGAACTTAAACTGGCTGTCAGCCACTCTATTGTACTGTGTATCTCTCTCACTTTGTGTCAGCTCAGCCGACTAACTGACGTTTCTTTTGTCTGTCAGTTGGCTGTGACAGTCAGTCGCATTTGGCTTAACTACCTGTTCTACCTGTTTTTGTGTGTGTCTGTCTTTCTCTCTACATTTCGCCCGATGTCATGTCTAGCCTTTTACCTTAAAACGGAGAGCTTAAGTCATGTGCGTCGCTTCGTCGGAATCGATTGTTTTCTTCTTTGCACGTGAGCACTTTAAATGATCACAAAGCAATCGGTTGTTACTTTGCTGTGCGTTTTTTTTTTTGCACTTGAATGACTACAATATTGCCTTTAGAGTTGTTATTGTAGCGAGGAGCGAGCAACTTCTATAAATGGCAACTGACCAAATACATCAGTCAGTCTGTTCATCATAGATACCACATGCATGTCTGTCCATCATTGGCTTGTCTATTTTTAAATGCTCGCTTTGGTTATTTTTGTTCAGCGCTTTAGGCGCCAATTATTTGTGCAAGTGTGATCCGTCCCGGTATGGAATGTCCAGCACCACCACCATCATCCGCTGCAGCAGTTAGATACTCCGGGGCCATTGAGAGCGGGGCTGGCTGCCTTATTTCATGTTATGACCAATAATTATGTTTGAAAGTGGTAATTTGTGTTAGCAAATTTATCTTGTAAATCTCAAAAGTGATTAAAATAAAGTAGTCCGAGAAAGAGTGAGGCTATTTGCGGCAGAAACTCACGAGTTCATGTGGTGACTTAAGAGTCACATGACCAAGATGTAACTCCCAACTTACTACTGCTACTAGAGATGCACAGAATCGAGGAACCGGTTCTTTACAAGAGTCGACCGGACCGGTGCTTGCAAGAACCGAAAACGGTTACAAACGAACCGTAAGACAGCTCCCCATGATCCGAAACCAGTTCTTAAACAACCGAAAACTGTTCTTAAAGGCCCGAAAAACATGTTCAAAACGTTTTTAAAAATACAGAAAAACGATTCTAAACGAACTGAAAAACGGTTTGAAAAGAACCGTAAAACCATAGAGTCATTAACTCTCTAGTGCATAGCCTCGCCTATAGACGGGGTCTTCGCAAAACCCGATTTGATACATATTTTTTTAAATGTTAAAACTCTGACTTTTCTGAAGCTTCTACTGCCTTTAAGCTACTCTTTTGACTTTTCAGGGTGGCAACACTCCTTCTAGCTTTCGAGTAATGTCAATTTGAAGTAACAGGTGACCACTTTTAAGCGGTTTCTAATTATTTTTGCAACCACAGCAATATAAAAAATATATATTTTTTTCAATTTCAATTTAAAAAAATACCAACTTCTAAGATATTTTACGTTCTTTCAGCAAGTCCTTTTATTGTATTGAAATCATTATTAACCGGTGAGTAAAATGAAACTAATTCCAGTCCGCCTTGAGGCGGACTCATCCATTAGGGGTCAAAACAAAATTCATGCATTATACATAGACTCTGAAACAGCTGTTAAAGCCTTTACAAGTCGAAAGTTAGAATTTCGTCGAGTTGGAGTTGAAGATGACAAAACTAGATTCAAACATAATTTAAACGTTATTATGATTCAAACATAATTTAAAAGCCAGTAGTATCAATCGAACACAATTTAAAAGACATTAGTATCAATCAAACATAATTTAAACCTAGTTTCATATAGAAATATACTAAGAATTTGCAACAGCTGTTACAGCTCAGACCGCATGTCACATCGCAAGTTAGAATTTCAACGAGTTGGAGTTGCAGATGACAAAACTAGCATCAAACATAATTTAAACGTCATTTTCATCATTCAAACATAATTTAAAAGCCATTAGTATGACCCCTTTCACACTCGGCAAGTTACTTGCGCAAGTCTCTTGCCCAAGTCTTGGTTTGTTGATGACAGAGGTAAGGTCGGGATAGGGGAATAAATTTTGAGTACAGACTTGCTTGTACTCGGAAAGTTGAAAAACTGACTTGCGCAAGTAACTTGCCGAGTGTGAAAGGGGTCTATCAATCGAACATAATTCAAAAGACATTAGTGTCAATCGAAAATAATTTAAACATAGGTTGCTTATCGCTCATTCCTTCTGTGGCCGGGGGTTTCGATCCCACAGATCATAAACTATGTAGTTGGATAATCATGCAAAAGAAAGTGGACGAAAGAATGATCGATAGGCCAATTGTTTATATTATGTTTGATACATACTAATGTCTTTGCTTAAACGTAATCCAAATTGTTTAAAGAAATATGTTATCATTTGATGAATCAGGAAACTTTTAAGTGAAATAACATTGACGAAAATTTTTTCCCCAGCCCTAAAGATGTCCTATAAAATCAAACAATTTGCGATGTATCTGCCAAAATAGTATAATCAGTATATGTGGAAAGCAATAGTCTTGAAAGACCCAAAGACTAACGCCCAATTTCACCAAACAAAGTTAAAGATAACTGAGGGTCACAAATTATAAATTCCATACAAACTGACAGGTAAAACTTTTCGTTAGCTCTAACTGTATGATATCCAGACATGTTGAAAGCGGCCATAAATGTGATAATAGGGCCATTTTTTTATTTCCCGCGTAACTAATTTTTCGACTGGGGGCCACTTAAAGTAGCTTAATATTGCTTAACTCCCTATACAAAGTGGTCGAATAAAAAAACAGACCTTATATTATCGAGATTAAATGAGTTTTTTGTATAGAATTTGACAGTTGTAATCCTCCTAAATCAAGCGGACCGCAGACTTATCAGGGATAGAAGTCTAGACTACTTTTAGCAAATTAGCTACGGCGAAAATAGTATCTTTTAGCTATGAGATTACAGTACCTGAATACGGATTTAGCGACATCGCTACGAAATTCGCCTTAACATTTTTTTTGCATTTTTGTGATCGAGATAGAGAATTAGCTACGAGAATTACAGAATTGAACTGCTGTTTTCCGCTACATATCTCCTTGGTGTTTGACAGCTTTTTAACAGATATGGCAACGCTATTATATGTCACAAAAAAAAAAAGATTTCACAACCAGTAGCAATTGTTCGATTTTCTACTTTATACTCTCTTTAAAACTCAAAGAAATTTTTTACAAATTATATATTTTTGTTTTCTGCTACGTAATTTCTAATCAATTCTCGAGTAGGTCTAACGATAGCGGGCACTTACTAAGGACATTTGAGGGGTTTGTGCAGCTATGTACAATCAATTCAATCTGTGGTTGGGCTAACTGCAATTGTATGTGCCCCATATTTTCTTAATACACTTGACGAAATTAATAAATATTTTGCTTAATAATAAAACAATCGAAAGCTTTTCAACAGCCTTGTCAGATAAGATTAGAAACGTGTATGTTAAAGTGGAAGTTGCGGGGAATATAATTGTGCATACGACTCTCGAATATGAAATCAATTATTGTTATCAAAATGATATCGATATATTTTGTATATTTGTTTTTGAAGAAAATCGTGGCTGAGTAGCAAATGTTACGGTGGCGGGAGAGTTTGATTTAATCTAACAATCTATTTTTGGAGCAGAGAAATAGTTTGATATGGTAAAACAAATCGATAAATTTTAGATGGACAACAAAGATATGCCTATAACAGAAGTTATTTAAAGTTGTCTGTTCAAACATTGATTTTCTACTGTATCCCCATCGAGCGGACCGCAGACTTATCATTCATGAGCATCTGGCTGATGAATTTTAAAAAATATTACCTAACAATCACGATAGTGATGTGAACCAATTCGATTACACTCGAATTTAGTATCAAGAAGAACATTAAAACGACAACAAATGTCAACGATAATCGATGTTCATGCTCATGATTGGCAAATGTGTTGTCCGCTTCAGTGAGGTGTGCCTTTTTTTTCGAATCGAAATCAATTCAATTGACGCGCTGTAAATTTCATTCATCTTATAAGTAGTATTAACTCTAAGATGTTGAAGAGATCACACTATAGATTTTAGCTTTAACTGCATTTTCTCTGTACGATGACGTTTAATTTCAACACATCGTCAAAATCATTTTTTAAATATAACTGATTTCAATATCACGAAGAAATTTCCGTGAGCTAATACAAGAATGAGTAACTCAGATATAAAACTAAAAAATAATATACACAGTTTTATGTGAACGCCATTAGAAATCAATCATATTTCTAAAATGTAATTTTACTTTTAAATTTTCGTTAAAAATTGACTTGATTGATTTCAAAACAATACCAAATAAGTGAAAACGTAGATGCCATTGAAATTCTGTGGTCAGTTTTGAATGATATATTTCTCTGTCTCTAATAAACCTGCAATTAAACCAAAATTAGCCAATTTAAAATAACTAGAAAAATAAACAAAATAATGTATATGTTGGCGAACCCAGCGAAAATTTTGGTGTTCGATTCTTACATTTACATGCTTAAGACCTGTTATGAGTTCTTGCGATATTTTCGTAAGAAATTTTGTCATTTATCTCTAAACGGAAAATTTTCTTGAGGATAGTTACCACATATCTTTGATTTACCTTACAAATAATTCAATAATAATTTCTCTACTCGTTCCAGTTTATTTTTAACGCATGTCGTGTTGCTTTTAGTTGTTAAAATGATCAAAATGTCAATATTCCGGTCCCAAACAATTGTTGTCGCACAAAATAACTTTGGCGTAACAAGCCTGTAATTGATTTTGTGTCCGAAATCTTCGCAAACAGCTGAGCACCAAGCAAATGAAAAGTAAGCGAAATTTCCGGTTCATGAAATTTTCGTTATTTTTTATACACGTTATTCTTATGGCAACGAAAATTGCATAAAGCCTGAATACCGGGCATTAAGCGGTGTGCAGATTTGGCATACTTGAACATGAACATGGCATTTTATTTCAGTTTATTTAAAACGGAAATTTCGGAAATATTATGACCGTTTCTCAAAATCATGATTGACAAGTTTGGGGTCGACCAGAAGATGTGCGCAACTCGCGTCATATCTTGCTTATTTCATACTTTTTGCATAGTTTATGTAATTTTACTTCAACATGGTCGGAATTTGTATAGTTGTATACAATAACACTATCAAAAAGCTGCTCGTGTATTGAAATATTCAATGAAGAGAGTAACAGAGAGAGTAGCGAAGTACTAGGGTTTCACTCGTTTTGTTTGTTGGCATTTGAGTGAAGAGAAATTGCGACTGTCTATTTGTACATCGTTTTTGGAATCCATAAAGTAATGACGTATAGAGCTGCCATTGTTCTCATCTGACATTTCCTTTCACACTACTCGTGGTGCGATAGAGATTTACTTGAAGTAAATTGGCTTACACCAGGTGTAATTACAAAGACGATTTAGAATTAGACGACCAGAAGATGTGCGCAATTTGGCAACCCTGATAAAAGAGAACCAAAAAGTGCTAGAAATTCACTCAAAGGCATTTCTCTCACGCGCCATATCTGTTTCTCAAAATCATGATTGACAAGTTTTACTTCAACATGGTTGGAATTTGTATAGTTGTATACAATAACACTATCAAAAAGCTGCTCGTGTATTGAAATATTCAATGAAGAGAGTAACAGAGAGAGTAGAGAAGTACTAGGGTTTCACTCGTTTTGTTTGTTGGCATTTGAGTGAAGAGAAATTGCGACTGTCTATTTGTACATCGTTTTTGGAATCCATAAAGTAATGACGTATAGAGCTGCCATTGTTCTCATCTGACATTTCCTTTCACACTACTCGTGGTGCGATAGAGATTTACTTGAAGTAAATTGGCTTACACCAGGTGTAATTACAAAGACGATTTAGAATTAGACGACCAGAAGATGTGCGCAATTTGGCAACCCTGATAAAAGAGAACCAAAAAGTGCTAGAAATTCACTCAAAGGCATTTCTCTCACGCGCCATATCTTGATTATTTCATACCTTTTGCATAGTTTATGTAATTTTACTTCAACATGGTTGGAATTTGTATAGTTATATACAATAACACTATCAAAAAGCTGTTCGTGTATTGGAATATTCAATGAAGAGAGTAAGAGAGAGAACAGAGAATGACTAGGGTTTCACTCGTTGTGTTTGTAGGCATTTGAGTGAAGAGAAATTTTGACTGTCTACTTGTACATCGTTTTTGGTAATTACAAAAATTGTTAACTTAAATTTTTCATGTCGTTTTAATGAAAAACTGTGAAATTTAAACAAAATTTGGACTTTTTTTAATGTAGTTTATTGTTACCATATATTTGTGGTATATTTACACAAAAATTTTAAAGCACAAATCGAAAGTACAAATGATTTATTGTCGGATGGTTTGAGCCATTGCCTCTATCTGGTATTATTAAAGCAATACTTCCAACAACCAACCGCACATTTGCAACACACCAAATGTCATCAATTTACTGAGAGACTTGGTGTCTCTAGACGTCATAACTCTATGGTAGAATCGTTTAAAACTCGTCCTCTTCCAACTTTGTTACCTGGGTTATTCTGATTGCAACCACATTTTAACTAACCACTATGATGTTGCAACTGCCAGCTAACATGAATTGCCTTGCAATGTTCGTTAACCTGTTAAAGAAGTTTAAGCAGAAAAGCAACAACAAAATAATCCCCTACTTATAAAAGAATTCTAAGAAAAATTTAAACAAAAACACTTAAGACAATTTTTACAAATTAGCCGAAACAAAGTCTTAATCAAGAAGTTTGGCGAATATTTTTCATTCGCAATTTTTTTTCTTAATAAACTTAAATTTATAGCCGCCATCAATTAAAAGGCGCAACACTTAAGAAATGCAAAAACACCACGATGCGACTGACGGTGAGAAGGTATCAAAGCGAAACTTCTTAATTGATTCCAATTGAAGTGTGGCCGATATCGGGGAATGTTGTTTTTTTTTCGTCAAATATATCAATTTAACATTAATTTTGACAGACATCAACATAAATTTCTTAGACTCGTTCTTGAGTGGCGCATTTATGGCGGTTAGTTTTGAATACAATACAAAGTTTGAAATTTAAAGGAAATGTTAATGAACTTACAAATTCTTCTTTGAACTTTTTCTTTATCATTGGCGAAGATAAATCAAAAACAAACCGGCAAAAGTATGAAATGTAATCATGTGAAGTGCTGGATGTTATTTTTGAATATCCTAAGAGTGCATTGCAATGAAAGAAAACACTTTTTCCCCAGGAGGTAAACATGTTCGTGAGTGTCCTTACATTGGTGTAATGACGTGTGTCTGCATGGACATGTTATCCGATATTTTGTAGCAGGAAATTAAAGATATGTATTCGAACTCCTTATGGATTCAGCTGGACATGGCATACAACTCAATAATCAAGGAATCAATCTTAGTTTAGTAATCGTGATGTGAAATCGTGCGAACGATCTACAAACAATCTGGGAGTTGAAGAAAAATCAATCTATTCGCGAGATAGAATTTGAAATCATCGAACAATATTCCATTAAGGATTGTGTTTCCCAAATAAACAATAACGCGGGAACAAATAATTTCCCATTACATTGCATGCAAGGTCTGAGGATCTCACAATCACTGAGCTGTGAGCTTTCTAGTTTGATTTGCGACCTACAGTTTTACACCGATTCCAACGGTTATTTGAGAATCTTTTCATAGCGAATTACCCGATAGTGTTGCATGTAGTATTACTTTTGTTTACTAAAATAAACGAAATATCAAAATTCCGGTCCCAAACAATTATCAGCCAATTATTTTCGTACGAAATAAGTTTAGCGTAACAACCCTGTACTTGATTTTGCCTACGAAATTTCCGCAAAGAGCTGAGTATCAAGCAAATGAAAAGTGAGCGAAATTTCCGGTTCATGAAATTTTCGTTGCATTTTATACACATACTTCTTTCTTATGGCAACGTAAATTTCATAAAAACTGAATACCGGGCTTAAGCGAGAAGAGTATTGTCGAAAGAAATGTAAGGTGGTCAGAGCAGGGATTCAACACACATTCTCAAGTTCAAGAGTCATGCACTCTAACAACTGCACCACCAATGACCTTATGACCGATATAAATAAAATTAATTTTCATTGCCAGATACATTTTGGGAAAAAGCTGGCAGCACTGTTTTTCTAGCTGTTACGTTTTGTAAAGAAGAAAGAATCAGCTGAGCCACAGTTGCCACATAACATACACATTTCAGGGGTAAGAAGATAATAAATAAAAAGTAAATTTTTTCAAAAATGTCTTCCATTTATCTAAACTTTATATTTGTCATTGGATACACAACAATTTTTTCTTGCATTTTATTTTTTGTTTGTTTTGATTTTGACTACAGTTCCTAAAGTATTCAATCATGCACGATGAGTAATCAGTCTTTTATTGTTGTTTGGATGCAAATATAATGCGTCTGTAGCTTGCCGCAAATATAATATACTTGTGTCTAAACATATTGTGTTTACTATTCAATATTAAATGTTGGAAACACAACGATTAATAGATTATAATATATGTTTTTGTAACCCAAATCTGGCTTTCTTTGTTTAAAACTGCAGATAACAAAAACGTGGCAGTCAACAAAGTAACAATCAAGCAGCAGATCTTCAATTCATGAAAACAATGCTTGCAAACATGTATATGTTGTCTGCAATATGTTGCTGGGGCCGTTTTTTCCAGGGTGCAACAAGTAGTGGGTTAGGTTACTTTAGGTTAAAACGACAGCCTGTATGTCATGTTCACTTAGACCGTGTAGTCCATTGTGCTACAATAGTGACAGTAAGAAAAATATATGCTTTTCCTAGTCCCTCCCGATGAACCTGTTGGATTAATTAAAAAATTTCAGGAGTTAGCGGCTGCTAACATCAGCCAGATTTGCTAACTCCCGAAAGAAATGTAAGCCTTGTGTAGCCTGCTGCCTTCTGGAATGACCGGGGCACTGACAAAGAAGGTATTCTATTGACTCCTCCACACTTTGAAAAAATTTTATTTTTGTAGTTGTTTGGTTCCAAATACTACCTGTTTGAAGCTTGTCCCAAATATTGCATAGTTGTGTCCAAACGAATTGTGTTTGCCATACAATATAACACGTTTGGGGTACAATGATTAATAGGTTAAAATTTATATGTATTTGTGACCATGTGAATCATAGAGTAAATCTTAGTAGAGAAAATATTTGGCTCATCTGACGTTTCCTTTCCCACTCTTCGTGATGCGGTCGGTGTGATAGAGAGATGTTTGACGAAAAGTGACATACACCAGGTGGAATTACAATAAATTCTTGCTTTAATTTTTCATGTCCTTTTGGTGAAAAACTGTGAAATTTAAATGTGTTTTACACTTTTTTATTGACTGTTATTGTTACAATACATTTGTGTTGTATTTAACACAATAATTTTAACACACAAACCGAAATGCCGTTGTTGTTATTTTGTTGGTTGTTTTGAACCATTGTCTCTATCTGGTATTAGTAAAGCAATTCTTTTCAACATCAAACGTAAATATCACACCAGGCCAAATGTCATAAATTTGGTGGGAGAACTATTAGATCTACTATAAGTATTAATCTACGATGTGAATGAGGCTTTGTTTGTTGAAAATTGCTGAAAACAAAAACAATAAAAAAATAAAATGCAGTAGATCTTCAATTCAGAAAAACAATGTTTGCAAACATGTACATGGTTCCTGCAATATGTTGCTGGGACCGTTATTTTTCAGCGTGTATACATGGCACCTGCGTAATGTTGCAGGGACTTTGTTTCATTTCTCAAGTGTTTCAGTCTCTCTGCATGAGAGACCGTTCAGTCTGCACCGTTCATGAAACAGTGACCCGTCATGACAGGCACTATAACTGAGACGTTCGTTCTTGATAACGATATTTGGGCGTTAGTGCGTTTCAGGTGCCTTTCTAGCACCTACCGTTAGTTGCCATAAGGGCGCAATTTCTCAAGAAGAGCTTGCAAGTTGCTAGGGCATTCCCACATGGTCTAGTTCCCCAGGTGCTTGTAAGGTAGTCCCCAGTCTAACAAGTTCATCTGCTTTGCAGTTCCCTGGCCCGGAATCGATGATTTGTGGCGTGGCGACCTGTTTTGGGCAACCTGTCCGTTCGGCGTCACTTGTGCTAGTACGACCACAAAGGAATTCAGAAAATCATATTTTAAACATTGAATTTGATGGTAGTAACCCATCCCCATTTTTGATCGAAAATATGAAAAAATTACAAAAAGGTCTATATCTCAGAAACAGACCGTCCAATCGAACAAATAACTAATTTCTGAATGTGTCTAAGGGGTTTTCATAAAGTGGTCCAATTCGTATGGAAGAAATGTTTTTCAAAAAATCGCCTAAAATAAGAAAATCGCTGAAATAAAAAATGGTTACAACTCAGAAACGGTGCGTCTAATCTCAAAAATAATAAGATTTTTTTAATTCCAGAGGAGGCTTTAAGCACTGGATGTCTTTAATACGGCATCACTTTTTTTTGTTCAAAAATTCGCTAAAACTAAAATTTTTCGAGTATAAAATCCCCAAAACGCCTTTATGTATATATATTGGCAATGGAGCGTCTAATCGAAAAAATAACCAATTTTACTGGTATCTACTTTGTTTTAAGAAAATTGCTAACACGTTTTAGCGATTTGTAATTAGAAAACTTTTAGTCACCGATATTTTTTTACATAGAAAGTGATGTCACATTAAAGACATCCATTGGTAAAAAAATGTAATATTTTGCCGATTTAACTCATCGTATCCGAGTTATAGCTATTTTTGCAATTCAGTGATTTTCTTAATTTGGACCACCTTATGAAAACCTCTTAGAAACCTTTAAAAATTAGAGACAATTCCCCATCGTCGTGGGTAAAAACAAAAAAAAATGGTGTCCCTTAACATCCCATGTAGGGATTGGGGAGAGCTTCTCACAATCAGTGAGATGTGCACTTTCTAATTTTATACTCACTGATTGGGACCTACAGTTTTACACCGGTTCCGAATGGTATTTTGAGAAGCATTTTCATGGCTAAGTACTCGATAGTGTCGCCATCACTAAGCGAGGTGACCGCCGTAGAAAGAAATGTAAGGTGGTCTGAGAAGGGATCGAACCAACGTTCTCATGTACAAGAGCCGCGCACACTAACCATTGCACCACCGACGGCCGTCGTGCGTAACTGCCCATTATTCCCCCCATTTCCTTGTGGATAAGGGGTAATCGTGATGGGTAATTCCCAATTTTCGTGGGTAATGGGTAAACGTTCATTACCCATTCCTCACCGCGATGTGTATGGGTTACAGATAGGGGCAAATACGAACCCTGATATAAAGTATCTTAACATGGTAGAGTATTGTGTGGAATTGGTGGAGATGGCCATACAGCATGCCTTAAACGAAACATGCATGAGCATTATTGTCGGTTTATCGCCCTTCTTTATACCAAATAAGAATGTAATCGAAGTTGGTCGCATCACTATCATGTTTAAAAAATATTTCAGTATTATTTTTTCAAATTCGTCACCCGGATAAAAAGTTATCGACCAAGCTCATGATGCCCATGAATGTCAAGTATGTGGTTCGTTTTATGCAAAACTTTCGACTCGTTCACTAGTAGTGTTGAAATTACTGATTCTCATTTATCTCGGAAAATAAATTCAGTATAAAAAACAAACTCGTAAGTTCTAATGTTAATAGCATCAGTGAAACAATGGCATTGCGTGATCGAAATAGTGCCTCTACTTTTTTGAAACAGTAGCATTCCATACATGTGAGATTACGTAGAAGAAACAAATTCAATCAACTAATCAAACATATTCAGCACAACAATGAAACATCGTCATTGCAACAATAAACCACAAACGAATCATATTCTTTGCAGAAATGAAACATATTCATTGCAGTGACTAAACTACCTTGTTTTTCTTTTGTTGATAATGAACCCATTTTTGTTGTGCTAATAAATGTGTACGTTGCGTTTGTTTCGATGAAAATATTCCTCGAGGTGACAAATATTATCATTCATGTGACGAACATTCTCCTCTCAATTAATTTTAACAATAAATTAATAATTTCTTCAATAATTTTTCCGGTTCAAGATCAATTTCTATGAAAAAGTACTTTTATAACAAAAATTACATTTTCATAGAATATATTATTAAAAAAACTTCACATTATTTTTTTAATAATATATTCTCTGAAAATGTACTTTTTGTTATAAAAGTATTTTTCATAAAAATTGATCTTGAACCGGAAAAATTATTGAAGAAATTAACATCTTAAAGATAGAATAATAAAACTAAAATGGAATAAATTAAAAGTTTAATTTCATTAACAAAATCAGTAATTAATTACAAGAATCAAATATGTAATTAATTTAAATACCCAAATAAAGGGAATCTACAGTGGAATGCTAAACATTTAAATTAGTAAAGAATTTAGGATTTTAACGTTTATAACACAAAAGATATTCATTCATTCATTCAGTTTGTTTTTGTGTTAACTGAAAATGTATACAATATTTTATAAAATTATTTTAACTTTTTTCTCTGATTTTTTTTCTCGACCGACTTAGTTATAACTGAAAACAACAACAATTTACGAAATGTTTAAATATTATATTATACACTTCACATACTCGTACATACATGTTTCGAATGAATATTCATTTTGAAATTTATTATATTTCACTTTTGGGGCGCGATCATGTGAGTGAGTGAGTGAGAGCATTAGCGACTGCGACTGCTGCATGTGTTACTTTCCGTGTGGGTAACAGAATGCGTGTGCGTCCAAGTGACTTTGTGACTGGCATGACGCACGCACGTGCTGCTGCTTTGGTTCCATTTGTTGCGATATTTATTTGTTGTTTTAAAAATTTTCTCGTATTTCGTTCTCTTTTTCATATTGTGCACTCACATTAACTTTTGGCGAAATGTGGAAAACGAACATTTTATTATGTATTTTCTTTGCATGTTTGCTGTTGTTGTTTTCGTTTTCCTTTCACAAAACCTATAAACAATTTATATTTTTAAATGTTTTTTTTTATAATTATGATATTTTTTTTATAATATTTGGTTGCTTATAAATTAAATAATTACACACAAAAGCTTTAAATAGTAGCAATAAATGATGATGATGAATTCACAAAGAAGGCCATTTTCAAATAAAATTTAAAAAAAAAGGTGAAACTGCAAAATATTTATACTATATTAAGGTTAGTTGCTTTGGTTGCAATATAAAATTCAGATAATACCCCAATAGAAAATTATTTAGTCGAATTATTTAAGCAAAAAAAAATAGGTGACACCCGGTTGGAACGAAGTTCCTTTCGCTATATATTATGTACTAGTTAGTTCCAACACGCCTAAGGCGCCCGTCGAAAAACACGATAATTTAAATGGATATTTAAGAAAAATAACTTTTTGTAAAATGATAAACTTTTTTTAAGAACAATTTTTTTTTTAGAATGTATTTTTTTTTTCAGAAAAGTATATCTTTAGGTCCTTTTTGTGAGAATATGTATTAGGTACATTTTCTCGAAAAGATAATTTTTTAAATAGGGGTACTTCTTTTATTAAAAGCTAATAATTGTTTTTAATAGAAGGTACTATTTTTAAGAAAAAGTACTTCCTTGAAGAAAAAGCCATGAGTATGTTTTTTTTTTTTACAAAGAAGTACTTTTTTTCAGAACAGATACTTTTTAAAGAAGGGGTACTCTTTTTTAGGAAAAGCCTATATTTTTAAGAAAATGTACTTATTTTCAGAAAGGCTTCCTTATTTTAAGAAAAGACAATAAAAGGTGTTATTTTATTTAAAAAAAAAATACTTTTAAGAAAATGAATTTTTTTTAAGAAAATGATTTTTTTAAGAAAAGGTATTTTTTTAAAAGAACATATTTTTTTTGAAGAAAATTTAGAAGAGAGAGAAGGTATTTTTTTGAAGAGAGGTATTTTTTTGAGAAGGTCTTTTTTTGAAGAACATGTTTTTTTTAAGAAATGGGAATTTTGTTTAGAATTGGTCCTTTTTTCACGAATAGGTAAATTTTTAAGAGTAGGTACTTATCTCAAGAAAAGTTAAAAAGGTACTCGTTAAAGAAAAGGTAGTTTTAAAAAAAAGGCAATTTGTTGTAAGAAAGTGCACTTTTTAAAAAGATGTACTTATTTTAACAAAAATTAATTTTTTAAGAAAAGGTACTTTTATAAGAAAAGGTACTTTTTGTAAGAAAATTTAATTTTTTTAAGCAAAGGTACTTTTTTAAGATAAGGTATTTTTTTAAGAAAAGGTACTTTGTTTAAGAATATGAATACGTATTTTTTTCTTTGAAAATTTAATTTTTTTAAGAATAAGTACTTATTTAAGAAAATTTTCTTTTTTTAAACTTTTTTTACTTCAGCTTTTATAAATTTACTTTTTATTGGATTCAAAACTACAATATATACTAAATATTGGTTACAGGCTCCACCTAGAAAACTTCCCTTTAGCCAAGAAATTTTCCAACATAAGTTATTCTAGACACAAACCAAAGTAAAAGTACCGAATATACACATTTGATAATGCTGGGTTGTAGCATAATATAGTTAAAAAAAATTTGTTTAATTTTTTTTCATTTATGAAATGTAAAGTTTGTGCATTCAAAAAAAGCTCAACGACTATACCCAAACAAAACATTTCCTAGAGTAATACATATCTAACGTTTCCTTTCACACTCTTCATGGTGAGGTCGGTGTCATAGATTAATTTATACATAGATTTATCAACTCGATCATCGGTCTAATGAATCGAATTTGTGGAAGTTGCAAGCTTGAACGTCAAGAGAAGAATTCTGACGCTGAGGTTTGACAAACACAGCTGAAATAGTTACTGTGAATGTTCAAAATATGTAATTATATGCATATTGTGAATGCACAAAATTAAAAATGGACGATTTTTTCGATGTTGGTGACAGAAGTTCGTTTTCTCATTGAAGAAGCGGAAAGATAAACGTCAGATGAGATGAAAAACAAATCTATATATAAATTAATCTATGGTCTATTAATCTAGGTGGCATAAATTTGTCATGTCGTTTTGTTTGAGAACGTTGAAATTGTATCGTATTTTGGATTTTTTTGTTGTTATCTTTTATTGTTCGTATACATAGATTAATACATGCATAGATACTATTATTCCCTCATGTGACGTTTCATTTCACACTCTTCGTCGTAGGTTTGTGGAAATGAGAGAAATTAAATTTAAAATTAACTTACACCAGGTGGAGTTACAAAATATGTTCACTTAGCTTTTTCTTGTCGTTTTGGTGTAGAACTGAAAATTGTAAATGTATTTTGCTCTTTTTTGTTGACTTTTATCGTTGGTATACATTTGTATTGTATTTAACACAACTAGTTTGTCACAAAAACACGAAATTCGGTTGTTATTCCTTTGTTGGACGTTGTTTACTATTACCTCTATCTGGTATTATTGAACCCATATTTTCCAACATCCAATGTTTACTTTCCACCGTACATATGACGTTTAATTTATTGAGAGAAGAATAGTATCTATGTATGTATTAGTATATGTTCGTATATATTTGTGTTGTATATAACACAATAATTGTAACACCCAAAACGAAATGCCGTAGTTGTTTTCTTGTTGGTTGGTTTGAACCATTGCCTCTATCTGGAATTATTAAAGCAATTCTTTCCAACATCCAACGTTTATAGCACAGCAGGCCAAATGTCATAAAATTCCTGAGCGAAATGTTAACTCTATATATATGTATTACTCTATCAAACATTTACACTCAAACCAATGCCATCAGAATGATAATTTCAGCAGAGCTGCACGCCGGAAAACGAAATTTTTGAATATATCCAAAAGCTACCATATATAAGTATATAGGGTGTCTCAGTAAGATTGCACTTTTTAAATTTAGTGTAATTTTTTTTGAGCAAGTGGCAACTCTGAATTTTGGCAGCTGTCACATATGTTTATTCCGATTATTAAAAAAATCGAAGAATCTGAGTCGTTTATAAACGGTAAGACACATGTGCGTCAACGTTCCGGTCGGTCTTTTGAAAACATTGTTGCTGTAAGCGAGAGTGACGCCGAAAACATCAATTCGATTCGAGATAAATTAAAAAAATTTTAACATATTTCTCCAACTCGTTCTATCCTTCGCCTTTTCTCGCCAGTTGATAACACCAAGGATGCGTAGGGATTCTTGGGCCTGGTCTTTCCAGAGGAGTCTTGGTCGTCCTCTTTTCCTGCTGCCATCGGGTATGTTATCCCTAACTTTTCATCCATTCAGATACCATTGCCGAACCAACGCAATTGACCTAATTTGATTCGCCTGTCTACGTTGGAATACAAATTATATAGCTCCTGGTTCCAACGACGTCAGTATTAGCCGTTTTTTTTTTAAACAGGACCATATATTTTACGGACAATTTTTCTCTCGAATACTCCCAGGTGTTTTTCATCTGCTTGCGATATGACCCAAGTTTCAGAGCCATATGCCAGGACAGGTAATATGAGAGTCTGGTACAGGTGTCGAGAAAGAGCTTTATTCCTAAACTGCTTGCTGAGCCCAAAATTACATCTATTTGCAAGAACAATACTCCTATTCTCCTATCTCCGTATCCAAGGCACATAAATTCATCTACAACATCAAAATTAAATCGGTTGTCGACGTTCAAGTGCGGCCCAAGTCGAGACGCTTGTCTAGTCGTTGACACCATAAATTTTGTCTTGTCCTCATTAACAGCAAGACCCATCTTCGCTGATTCATTTTCTATTCTTGAAAATACTGCAGGAACCTCTCGCAAATGTCGCCCAATGATGTCTGTAGCGCCAGCATACAACAGCAACATATGAGTTTTCATATTGCCAATATTACCTCCATTAAGATGTTGAAGAGGTTGCCCGAAAGAGTGTCACCTTGTCTCAGCTTGATAAAGAGTGGTTCTGTGAGGTCTACCCCCACCTTCACTGATGATTTGGTATTGGTCAGCGTCATTCTACAGAGACGGATCAGTTTTGCCGGAATCCCAAGTTCAGACATAGATTCGTACAATTTCCACCCTATGGGGCTATCGAAAGCATCTTTGTAATCGACAAAACGATGGTATATATCGATTTGCAATTCTTGGGTCTTTTCACAAGAGTTTTTTACGTTTGCCGTAAAAGTAAATTATAAAAATGTTGGGGAAAATGTTGAAATAACTGAAATTCAGTAATATAAACGATATTTGCGTTAAATATTTTGTAGTTGAGGCAATCATTTCAACGTTTGCATGTAACGTTAAGTATTCGTAGCAAAGATAAATATTTTTGCGGTAAACGAACCCCAAACGAATTTTTTCTTTACGCGTGGAAAATCAAACTTATATTGACCTACATTTCAAAAAATGTATACCCCTCGTTAAGGTTTCATTTGTATACTTGTTATTTAGTTTTATGGGTTGGCCAAAATATAAAATTCTTCAACATCTCCGTTTCATCAAGGACTGGAGGGTGTGAATATTTGTAACTATTACCCATCTCCATTCAAGTGAATTCATTCAAGTGGCTAAACATATAACATGTATCTGTTGCCTTTTCCATACTGTTATCAATGGTAAGAAAGAAAATAAACCAATTAGAGCAAGAATAATCACAAAAACTAAATGACAATTAATGTGGAAAAATACCTGCCAAATGGCCACGTAGTAAACAAACTATTCTTCCAACTGATTTCAAGCAGTTTTCTATTTGTTTATCGCTGTAATACTTGATATGTCATTATATTTACTAACACAAAGGTGGAAATCTAAACTGTCAATTAGTGTGGCAACTTAGTATTGGGTATTGGATAATAAAGGAAGCCCCTCTAGGACTGTTTAAGGGTTATCACAGAAAGCAAGTTTTGATTAGAAATGTTTAATAAAAATTGTTAATGGAAATTGTGAATAGAAATTTATAGAAGTAGCTGGTTTAGTGAACAAAAATCCTTTGGCTTGCAAAAAAGGGATACGGGTTGCGTATTCTCAGAAAAATTAATGGTTTCTCATTTATTTATATGACATCTGTCGCAGATATTTGACACAAATTTAGGTTTTATTTTTCACAAATATTTATATTAACCTCTTTCAAATAGTTAAAGTCACCTTCTAATAATTATAATGATTTCTAATAATTTATATTCCAATTGAAATACAGTTTATCAATTTGTGTTTTACGTCTCAGACAAAATAATCATAATATTGTTTTTCAGCTCTTTAATTGCGTCATTAAATTGAAATTAATTTCCCATGCAAAAACACTTTCAGCTTCTAATCTATATTAACAAATATTATAATTTTTAATGGTTCCATCACAGTGTAGAGTGTTGAGTTCTATTACTTATTACACTAGACAACACTATTTTTCATCCAGAAATGCCACTACACATTTTGGATGTGTTTCGGTATCCTGGACACGAAAATGCAGACTGGTAAATAATCTTTAAATCTCTAATTCTTTTAAATTGTATGTTCTCTTTCGATTTTGGAACGGAGTTCCTTATCGCTCGTTGCGGGAAGGGGGCTAAATGAAAAAAAGAATAAAACAACTTTTGTTTTAACACTATTATGCTACAAACCACTATTACCAACTACATTGTTTACTTTTGCTTTGGTTTGTGTCTACACTAACTAGCTGCCTCATACATGTTGCGTAATTTCTTGTTTAATGGGAAGTTTTCTAGGTGGAGCCTGTAACTAATATTTAGTACATATTGTAGTTTTGAACCCAATAAAAAGTAAATTTAGAAAAGCCAAAGTGAAAGAAGTTTAAAAAAAGAAAATTTTCTTAAATAAGAAAGTTAATTTTCTCAAAAAATACCTATCCATATTCTTAAACAAAGTACCTTTTCTTAAAAAATACCTTATCTTACAGAAGTAACTTTGCTTAAAAAAGTAAATTTTCTTACAAAAAGTACCTTTTCTGAAAAACAGCATTTTTTTTAAAAAAAGTAAATTTTCTTAAAAAACTAGATTTTCGTACAACAAATTGCATTTTCTTAAAAAAAACTACCTTTTCTTTAAGGAGTAAATTTTTTTTGTGAAACAAAAGAACTTTTCTTGACATAAGTACCTACCCTTAAAAATTTACCTATTGTTGAAAAAAGGACAAATTACCAAAGACCAAATACCTTCTCATGAAAAAAAACCTTTTCCTACAAAAGTCCCTTTTCTTAAAAGTTCTTAAAAATAACTTTTCTTGTGAAATTAAATTTCTTCTTTTCTTGACATAAGTAGCCTTTCTGAAAATAAGTACAATTTCTTTAAAAAATAACCTTTCCTATCCTAAAAAGAGTACCACTTTTTTAAAAAGTACCTGCTCTTAAAAAAGTACTTCTTTGTAAAAAAAAAAACATACTCTTTTGGCTTTTTCTTACAGAAAGTACTTCTTCTTAAAAATAGTACCTTTTCTTACAAAAAAAACATTAGGTTTTAATAAAAGAAGTGTATCTCTTTAAAAAAGTACATTTGGGAAAATATAATACATATTCTTACAAAAAGGACCTAAAAATAATTTTTTTTTAAATTCATTCCAAAAAAAAATTTTTTTAAAAAAAGTTTATCATTTTACAAAAAGTATATTTTCTAAAAGATCCATTTAAATTATCGAATTTTACAACAGTCGCGTTAGGCGGGTTGGAACTAACTAGGACATAATATATAGCGGGTGTCCCCTGACACCTCATGTGATGTTTTTTACAATTTGTTATAGAATTAAATATAAGGTCCTTATCAAAAAACATATTAGTAGATGGATCTGTTAGTATTAAAGTTATTGAGCTTTTGTTTACAAAACTCCAATAATGAACAACAAAGTTATATACATTTTAGTAAAATTTCTCCAAATTATATACGAGGGCCGTCCCAAAACTAGCCGACCTTAGAAAAAAGGCACAAAAAAGGTGGGAAAAATGTTGTACATTTTTCAACATAATCTCCTTTTAGCTCGATACACTTTTTCCAGCGATATTTAATATCTGTGATACCCTGTTTATAGTAAGAACTGTCTAACTCCTTAAAATAGCCATCAACCGCAGACTCCACCTCTTCATTGTCGGCAAATCTTTTACCACCGAGCCATTGTTTCGAGTTTGGAAATAGAAAGTAGTCCGAGAGAGCTAAATCTGATGAATAAGGTGCGTGAGGAAGCAATTCGAACTTTAATTCATTAATTTTGGCCATCGCAATAGTGGATGTGTGAACTGGAGCATTGTCTTGACGAAACGACCCTTTTTTTCCCCAAATGCCGCCTTTTTCCAGAATTTCATCATTTAAACGCTGCAATGAAGTAGCATAATATTCGCCACTGGTGGCTTTTCCTGTCTGAAGATAATCGGTAAGATGCCATGAACTTGCCTGCAGATGGAACCGTTTTCGCCTTCTTTGCACATGATTCTCCCATTCCAGTTCACAGCTTTGACTGTTCCTTTGTATCAGGTGTGAAGTAGTGGAGCAGAGTCTCATCCATGGTTATAAATCGACGCAAAAATTAGGCGTTATTGCGGTGAAACGTCGCCAAACACACTACTGAAACATTTTCACGACGCTGTTTTTGCTCTATTGCAAGCAACCGCGGCACCCATCTGGAGCACAACTTTCTCATCTTCAAATCTTCGGTCAATATACCATGTCTTGCACCTTTAGAAATGACTATCATTGCAGCTAGCTCATGCACCTATCATCCAATACCATTTTGTGGAATTTCTAAACCGTGTTTGGCATGGACACCTCACTTGGTCGACCACTACGGTGTTCTTCTTGGTAGCTCGTACGGCCTCGTTTAAGCTCTGCTACCCAATACTTTACAGTCGTAAACGAAGGAGCAGACTCCTCCAGAGAGTAGAAGCTAGCTCGGGTTTAATATTGCTTGGACTGAGACCGTTCAAATGGAAATATTGAATTTCATAACCGTGACCAATTATTTTCATGTTGATGGCTTTAGATGGCTCAAATATAAAAACAAAGCAACGTGGCGTCTTCAAACTTAAAAAATATACATATCTTTTAAGATTGCCACTTTTCACCAAAGTATTTTTTTCAAACTACTAGCACCATCTATACGTCAGGTCGGCTAGTTTTGGGACCGCCCTCTATATTATTAACTAACATTTGAGGCCACTATCAATCAAAGTAACATTAGAATGTCACCAAATAGTTTGTGGTGTGTATAGCAGTTAGCTTGTTCTAACAGTTTGGCAAATTTTTATCGATAAGTAAGTCGTCACTTTAAGTTGTAAGCTACCATAGATAAAGAAAAAACCATAGATGGTGAAAGATAAGTGGTGGATTTGTAAGTAAAGGGACAATTTCTAGATGGCGCCGGAGTGGTGGATATGTGTAAATTTCCCTGGAAACAAAAACTAGTGAAAAAACTCTATAACCATGTTTTTTTGCCTTTTGTATTGTCAACAAATATCAAAAGCGATATGCTTTTCTATGATTTATATTCTATTTTCAAATTTAAACAACAGAATTGAAATAACATTTATGTTTGGGTGCTTTTTCGTCGCATCCGAGTGAAAAATGGTTGTACGGAAACAGCATGTGCGCTTTGTATGAAGCTACCATATACTATCTCACCACGAATGGTTAATGAATTCGCTAAGAACAATCTAGAACAATCAAGGATAGATGGCGGTACTATTCGATCGCAAGGTATAACGATTAATTCGCAGCGGATCTCTATGGAACAATCGCGAATAGATAGCGTTAAGAGATCCATTGACCTGTGGATAAAATGAAACGATTTGAACTTATCGCTGATGCAAGATGGAATTGGCGGTTTGCACCAACTTGCTGAGGGAAACATTAAATAATTTTGGTTTTGTGTTGTAAAATTATCCTGCTGTGGAAGGACAAATTGCAACAACTTTCATGCGCATTTCCAAGTTAAATGTTAAAACCATCGGTAAAATAGAAACATATATACCAAGCACTAACGGCCGATTTCAGTTACAACTAACGAATAGTTTTAGCTGCCAGTTTGTACGGAATTTATAATTTTTAACTGTCAGTTAGCTTTAACTTTGTTTGGTCAAATTGGGCATGAGTAACATAAACTATATCGGACAATAGAAACTAAATAAATGCCAATTGTAGCTTTAATTTGAAATGTATGTATGTACAGTATTTTTTCCTTTCCAAGGAAATAAATTTTCTCCAAATAGTTTGAGAGCAAAATCGAAGTTGATGTAAAAACACCGAAGTTAATGGGAACCAGAAAATAATAACATTAAAAAATCTAGGGCTTAATTTTAGATAAACCTTGTTTAAGACTGACAGATCGAATGACAAATGTAACAATTGAAAATTAAATAAATACATATATTCTATTTCTAGCAAGACGCATTATAGTTTCCACCCAAAAAAATATATTCATGAGAAACCATTTATATTTTTTGGAAGCAAACATATTCAATTTTAATCAAATGACATATGTTAACAGTTAATTATAATTATTTTCATATTGCAATTATCTTAGAATTTTAAATAGAATTCACAACAGTTTCGCCAAACATATAAAATTAGCTGTAGGCAGGCTGTCTTTCAGTGGATACATTATGATTCGCCTCAAATATAATATGTTCATGTTAAATATGTTACATGCTTGAAAACAAGTCAAGAATGATAGATCGAATAACAAATAAATCAATACAAAATTAAATAATTAATTAATTAATAATTAAATAATAATAATGTATTTTAATTTCCACCAAAAATAATAATATATTCATGAGCAACCACTTATACTCTTGAGAGCAAACATATTGTACTTTAATCACATAACAATATATTTACATAAATTATAATTATTTTCATATATTTCACTTAGTTTACAATTACAAATATAATCGATTAACTGTCCAAACATAAAAAAATTATATTTAGGCGGGCTTACTTTCATTGGATACTTTATAATTCGCCCCAAAAATGATATGTTTGTGTTAAACAAGTTAAAGGCTTGTAAACAATTAAATAATTCCATAAATGGACCTAGAACTTGGTTTAAATAAAACTTGTTTAAGAATGGTATATCTGATAACAAATAAAACAATAGAAAATTAAATAAATATATTCTATTTGTTGCATATAATTTACCTCAAAAATAATATGTTTATGAGAACCAATTTATATTTTTGAAGCAAACATATTGTATTTTAAACAACAAACAATATATTTATAATAATTTTCATATAATGCAATTAACTTACAGTTATAACTAGAATTGAACAGTTCTCGGAATGTATACAATTATGTTTAGGCAGGCCTTCTTTCAGTGGATACATTATAATTCTCCTCAAATATAATATGTTCGCAGAAAACTAGTTACATTATTGGAAACAAGTAAAGGTTATGTAGAAACACGTAAAAATCAATTTTAAATTAAATTGAACATGAAATATGAAAGGCCTAATAACAAATAAAACAATGAATTTCCTGCAAAATGCATTATAATTTTCACCAAAAATAAACCATTTATATTGTTGGAGGCAAATATTTTTGTTTTATCAAATAACAATATGTTTGCATTTATTTATTATGATTTTATTATTGTAATTATATTAATTAATTAAATATAATCAATTTGGAAACTGATTATTATTGGAAACATGTAATAATATTACCATCGACTTTAGAAAACCGAAGTAGTAAAGTCAGGTAAGTGTGAGATCCAACTATAACTTGAGTTCAAAATTTTCCCTAATCCTTGTGCGCTACGGATTTAATTAACTCATGCGACTAGAATAAGGATTACACTGTTAAGAATTTTTTAGTTCTTACACTTTTCCTGAAATTGAGTTGAACCCAGGTACCACGACTCCATGGTCCCGCTTCTATCCACCGATCTATCGCAGGTAATGAGCGAAGACGAACAAAAACTGGGGCCGAATGATCCCATCCGTTTCGAATCGTAATCCGTAATTTGTAAGAGCGATAACAAGGAAACTTGAATCCAAACTCAGGAAATAGTTAAATGCGTCAAGCCGATAGCACAATAAGATTTAATCAATAATAGATTTTTTTAAATTTTCATCAAATTGATTCTTTAAAATCACTTTCGTAATCCTGATTACGTCGTAATCCTGATTACGATCCTGAACGCTGTAGTAGATAATACTATCGGAGCGATAAAAAGATTTTCCAAAAATGTATTTATATTTTTCGTGAGAATTGTTTGAAAGTCAAAAATATAAATTTTCGATAAGAAATTATTATTTTTTTTAAATTAAAAGTCAATATCTTTTGAACCCGTCAACCGACTATCAACACCAGACCGGAGTCTAATAGGTGGATTTATTAACAATTTTCTAAATAATGTTTGGAAAAAATGTATAGTTTAATTTTCGAGATATATAACAAAAACTAAATGTCCTTCTATCAAAAATAAAAATAAATCTAATTTTTTTTTAACATTTTTTTTTAATGTTGGTTTACTTGTTTAGGAGAACAAGAAAAATATAGTGACAGTTCTAGATGAAAAATCGTGTTTCATAGTGTAATCGTACTAACCATGAGTTTTTTTGCGCAGAGGTCATTAAATGTTTTAGTTTGTCAACATTTTGCCCCACATCTTGTTGCTTAAGTATTAGTACTTATTGGCTGTTGGAAGAATACTCGTCTGTCTCGGTAGTTTTTTTCTGGCCGTTAGTCCAAAATTCTACTTAAAAGATCTGTAATATCTACAAAAGTCCAATAATTTCCAAACCTTAAATGGTTGTAAACATAAAATCCTCTTCATTTTTGTATATATTTTTTATTTTTTTTCAAATTCTATACTAAATTTGTTCATAAAATGCTTGTTTATTGAGACAATTTTAATTGACTGAATTTGTTTGTTCTATTTTGTGGGTATATACAAACATACATAAGTATCAATGTAATATACTACATACGCATGTATGGTTTTATTTATAATTATATTTATTTTTTTCATTTGTCACTGTTTAAATGTATTTCAAGTCTATGTGACAATTTTCTACGGCCATTGTTTAAACAAATTGATATAACAAAAAGCAAATACATATATTATTTCCGGTACTAAACTAACAACAATTTTCAAATGGAAATACAAACATACCGTATATAAATTTAAGTCATAAGAATTGTGATATTTTTAATACAGAAACGAAATATATTTGTAATACACTTTCTGAACATTCAAGTTTCTAATTTGTATACTCGAAATGTCTTAACGCATAAACTGTACGTCCCGACATTCACTGTAACTTTCAAGGTGCCCTTAAGAGAGAATAGATCTTGTAATTATCTTGTGCATCAAGTGGATCGATACACGGTTATATACTCCATTTGGAAGGAACAACACGAGTTCATGTAGAACTCGACCAAATTACTTGTCTTTTAAAAATATTGAAAATTTTAAATATACTTTTTTTTAAATATTTCGAATTATCAAAAGAATTTAATTTAAGACTTTTTTATTCGTTATTTAGAAAACAAAATCTACACTGGAATTCTGTAACTTTTTTATGACGAAAATAGGTAGATAGATTGTCAAAATTCATAAAATTTCAATACAAAAATTCCGAATTTTGTCAATTTAACTCCCGACTTTTATCGTTAAAAAGTAACAGAGTTCCGGTGCAGAAGTTGAAAATATTATTTGAATTTGAGAAGATAAATTCCACAGACATATTTCGAATTTTACTAGTAAAGACACAAACCAACATCATTTACAGAGTTCTGTAAACTCGTTAACAGGAGTCTGTTAATATCGTAAAAAGAGGTGAATATCAATAAAATCAAAATTAACCCGATCTGGTCATTATATATACCCGAATAATAAAGATTACACTAATAAAGAATACACTAATATGTGTAAGATGCACATTTAATTAGATTATGAGTGCAACAACGAATTATTCCGTGTTCTCATATACATACATCGTTGGAAAACTCTTCGCAAACCCTTACAGAGTCTGGTATCTGAATGTGTAAAAAAGAGTTTCCAAATGTGAAAAAATTGGATTTTTTTTTTCAGATTCCTCAAAAATATTTTCACCCTCATTTTGCGAAAACAAGAAATTCAAATAGTTTCAAAATCTGAAAGTGAAAAAACAGGGACGAAGTAAAAATGTTTTGATTCTGTTCCACATATTCCGATTTTGGTTTTAGCAGGGGTTTAGATAAAACAGCTGTTCAACCTCCTAGCTGCATATTTACTACAGGATAGGATTTGAAGGAGAATGTGCGATATGCGAATTAAAAAACCCATAGAGTAAGATGCAAAGAGTGTGCATGTGTGTTTCAGTTCCAACAAATTCTCGTCGAAAGTCACTGGGCTAATGATAGTTTTGATACAGTTTTTTTATGCCATTTTTTCTGCCAGAATTTTGACATAAGATAAACAAAAATTAAAGAAAGCCCGGTATTCAGTTATTATGAAATTTTCGTTCCCATAAGAATTACCTACTTGTAAATAAATGGCTAAAAGTTCGTGAACCGAAAATTGTGTTCCCTTTCCTTTTGCTTGGTGCTCAGCTCTGGGCGCAAATGTCTTACATAAAATCAATTACGGGGTTGTTACTCCCAAGTTATTTCGTATGATAACAATTGTTTGATAAATATTTGGAACCGGAACTTTGACAACTCGATAATTTTATCATATTAAAATTATACCACATGAGTTCAAAATAAAATGGAGTGCAAAATGGAATTAGTAATGAAATGTTCGTAGGGTAAATCAAAGATAGGTGGCAACTCTCCGCATCAAATATTTCCGTTTAGAAACCGAATAAGGAGCTTTAGTGACGGCCACACTATCGGATATTAGTCATGAAAAAGCTGCTCAGCCGGTGGAAGTCTGAGAGTTCCAGTCAGTGACTGTAACACCAGAAAGAGCACAGCTCAGTGATTTCCCCTTCATGAGGTGTAATTATATTTATTATTAATTTACTGTAGTTGCAGTTTATTTTTCGACAAAATTTTAAACAAAAAAAATACCGAAAATTTCGCTCACTTTTCATTTGCATGGTACTCAGCTCTTAGCGAAATTTTCTCAGGCAAAATCAAGTACAGGGTTGTTACGCCAAAAATATTTCGTACGACAACAATTGTTTGGGACCGGAATTTTGACATTTCGATCGATTTAACCATCAAAAGTAACACCACATGCGTTAAAAATAGAATGGAATGCTTAGAGGAATTATATATGAACCATTTGCAGGGTAAATCAAAGATAGGTGGTAACTCTCCCCAATTAAATGTTCTGTTTAGAGATAAATGACAAAATTTCTTACGAAAATTTCGCAAGAACTGAATACGGGGCTACAGGTGGAAGCGTTAAAACCAAAAACTTAGCTCACTTTTCATTTGCTTGATACTCAGCTCGTTGCGAAAATTTCGTAGGCAAAATCAAGTACAGGGTTGTTACGCTAAACTTATTTCGCACGACAACAATTATTTGATAATTGTTTGGAACTGGAGTTTTGGCATTTCGAATATTTTAGTAAACAAAAGTAATACCACATGCGTTAAAAATAAAATGGATTGCAAAGATGAATTATTAATGAAATATTTACAAGGTAAAAAAAAATCCCAAAAACTTTTTCTATAACCTGAAATAAATAAATCTTGGCAATTTCGATAGGCTGAGTTTGACAAGGTCGCACCGTGATATAAAAACAAAATCCATGCAATACCTTCTTCTTCTACCTTATTTATCTTGGTAGAATAAGTAAGGTAAAATCGTTAGAACAGCTGATTTTAACTTTTTTTTCTTGGGTGATTCTCTTATTTCAAATTCACATGTATTTTGTTTTTGTACTTTTTGGTTTAATTTTAATGTAGATACACACTTGTAGAAAATTTGACAGATTAGGAAATTTGATAGATTAGGAACACCAAACAAAAACAAAATAGCTGCTTTTGTTGTCTCAAATTTCAACAATTCCTACAGCGTTTACTTTACATATTTTACCATGTTACTTACTTATACTTTGACAGGGTCTGGGTTTAAAAATATCAATTCGGAAACTGTTATACAACAAATCGTCACATCAAATCAAGTTCCTAAGATTTATGGCTTAAAATTGGTGTAGTATTCCAATGACAAATCAAGGCGCGCTATACCACATACTAGCCAATCTCATGGTGATGATGTTTCCAAACACACAAAATATTGAACACAAAGATGATGAAGCAAAATCCTCCCTAATTGATATTCAAAAATAACCAAAATTCAAATAGTCTACACAGTTTAAACATTTAAGCCGCCTTGCAGAAATAAATCATTAATGAACACACATTTCAAATCTATTCACACATAAATTTCGAATATATCAAAGTCCGAAAATAATTTCAAAATGTTTAAACAAAACACAGAGTACAACACGTTCACATATACTAGAGAGAGACATTAAGAGCTAAACGAACTGTTAGTGTCCAAGAGCAGAGCAAGTTAGTCATTTTGAAATGGAGGCAACACGTAAATCTACATGTCATAAAAGTAGTATAGCATTGGGGTTTAAGACAACCCGGGTTTCAATAACACCTAATATGATCGATTTAAAATTATTTTTAAAACCCATTAAGCCTCGATTTATATGGACTTGTTTGAATTTTCATTAAAAAATAATACTATATGCTGTTGGCACCTCGGGGACCCATGAATATTTGGTTCTGACTTATCACCAATATACAGGGTGATTCAGGAAGTTCCGGACAAATTTCTCCAGCGTATTCCTTGGCTCATTTCATGAAGAAAAGTCCACTACGACCATGTCCGAAAATGCTAGGGTGCAAAATGGCAGCAGGTTCAAAATTTTCGGATTGGCGGTCGGAGAATAGTAGGGTAAAGTTACTAACTTCTGAGCCAGTGGTCGGAAAGGTCTTTAAGAGGCCTTTCAGAATCAATAAAAAAAAGTAGAAAAATGTCAAATCGCCGAGATACAGAGCTTTCGGAAAAAAATGGAAAAAAAAATTCACATAACCTCAATTCGCTCAGCCAGATGGCAGGTGGTGACTTCTGTTTTTTTTCCGTTGAAAGATAGCCATTACCCTTACCTGCCATCTGGCTGAGCAAATTGAGGTTATGTGAATTTTTTTCCGACCACTGGCTCAGAAGTTAGCAACTTTACCCTACTACCCTCCGACCAACAATCCGAAAATTTTGAACCCGCTGCCATTTCGCACCCTTGTAGTTTCGGACATGGTCCTAGTGGAATTTTCTTCATAAAATGAGCCAAGGAATACGCTGGAGAAATTTGACCGGAACTTCCTGAATCACCCTGTATATGTGTAAGTATACCTCGGGTCTGCCGTAAACAATGACAGTAACATCAGCCTTGAGATCAAGCGGAGAATTATGCTTGCGAATAGATGTTATTTTGGGCTTCTGCAAGCACTTTAGAGATAAAACCCTCTCTCGAGCAACAAAAGTCCAACTATACTTGACTCTCATACAACCTGTCTTGCTTTATGGCGCACAATCCTGTGTCTTATCGCAAGCAGATGAAGCATCTCTAGGAGTCTTCGGGAGAAAGATACTCCGAAAAATGTATGGCCCTGTAGTGCACAACGGCAAGTATCGCTGGCGCAAGAACCATGAGCAGCTGTATGAGTTATATCTCGACATTAACTAGTTAAGCGGATCAAAATAAAGCGATTGCGCTGGCTAGGCAATATCAGTAGAATAGATGAAGACGAACCAGCACGATGGGGTTTCGAAACAAAACTCGAAGGAAGACGAAAAATGAGAAGTTGGCGAAATATATTATCTTCGTTTTGTAAGGTCCCTGACCTCCCGGGGTTGTGTGAGACCAGATAAGTAAGTAAGTAAGAAAATATGACATAATAAATTGACAATTGATCCAAAGTTCTCACTTACCTTCAAAATGAGTTTATCACCGGTTATTGTTTATCGGTTATAGATAGGGATATAACTTAAATGTCATTAGATAGGTGAGGTCACACAATAAAGAATATTGTGTTGGGATGAGGTACCGCCTGAGCAATGGTAGAAGTATTTGATATTATTTCACTTTCAGGTAGACCAAGTGAGATTGTATATAATGAATAAATAACTTTTTCCATATCTCTAATCGTTATCGAGATATCGAATTGTGAAAAATACAATTTTGGCTTGTAATAGAGGGTTGCTGTTTACATTTCGGGCCCAGCAATAAAAACATAATCATTTATCATTGGAAGTGGTTTTGTTGTTTTTCAAACTATTCTCGGCGAAGATCAATACACTTGCATGCGCTCAAAGCAACTTTCGAAGCACTTTTTCCACTGCGATTGAGACACCTCCAAAATATGGATTTTGAACGCTTCAACAGCTGCTTTGAGCGTCGAAAAATGTTGAACACGAAGTAAAAAGAAGTCAGATGACCCATCAATTCGACATGTTGAGTGCTCAAATAGCCCATTGTTTCAGCTGATGTGTGAGAGCTCGCATTCTCCTGATGTAAAATGATCCGTCTTCTCTTGTTGTTTTTCTTTATTTCTTCGAACACTGTTGGCAAACAGATGGTGGTATACCACTCAGATTGACAGTCCTACGTTTCACTAAACAGACCGCAAAATTGACAGTACTACGTTTCACTAAAGTCACCAGGAAAACCCCGATCATTTGCTTCGATGTTCTTCTTCCACGAACAACCATACGGCCGATTGCTGTTTTGTTTCGGGCTCATATGCATAGATCTATGATTCGTCACCTGTGACGATGTTATACACTGCATTTGAGTTACCGGGGTTGTATTTTTTCAACATTTCTTTGCTCCAATCGACATGAGCCTTTTTTTGAGCATTCGTCAAGTTAAGTGGGATCCAACGAGAAAAACTATTTTTCACGGCCAAATGAACGTGGAATTTCTTATTGATACTTGTCATACTAATGTCCAAGGATGCCTCAATCTAACGGTATGTGACATGTCGGCCTTGCTTATCAGTGCACGTACACCATCGATGGTTTCCGGCAAAACGACCGACGTTGGACGACCTTCACGAAATTCATCCTGAAGAGATCGGGGTCCGCGACTGAACTCTTGGTACCATCGATTTACAGTGGTTTTTGATGGTGCTTCATCGTTAAAAGTCGAAACAAGTTGATTGAGACACTCGTCTCGATAATCCACGCAGAAAATCGTAAAAAATCATCCCACGAGAATTTTCACGGGTTGATACCATTTTATGACCGAGATTAATTTTTCAACACACTGTAAATACAAAACATCAAACTAGCAATACCAAATGTACACATATAGGTTGATGATAAAGTCAAAAATAAACACCAGGGTGTTTCCGAAGTCCCATAAAGTACACCGTAACGACCACCTGCTTGTTCTTCTTAAACCCCCGCATTCAGTTCTTGTGAAATTTTCGTAAGAAATTTTGGCGTTTATCTCTAAGCTTTGTTGCTGGCGGTTACCACCTATCTTTGATTTACCTTGCATATATTTTATTCATAATTCCTCTACGGACTTCAAATGTCAAAATTCCGGTTCCAAACAATTATTAAACATATGTTTTCGTACGAAATAACTTTGAGGTAACATCCCTGTAATTGATTTTGGCTACGAAATCTTCGCAAAGAGCTGTACCTACCAAGCAAATGAAAAGTGAACGAAAATTTTGGCTCATGAAATTTTCGATATTTTTTATACACGTACTTTTTATGGCAACGAAAATTTCATAAAAACTGAATACCGGGCTTACGGCGTATCTAGTACATGAGCACGTGCGTTCGATACCTGCTCTCACCACCTTACATTTCTTTCGACGACGGTCACCTCACTTAGTGACGGCTACAATATCGAGTATTTTAGCTTCTCAAAATACAGTTCGGAATCGGTGTAAAACTGTAGGTTCCAATCAGTGAGTGTAAAAGTTGCAAGCGCATAGCTCACGGGTTGTGAGAAGCTCTCTCCAATCCCTTAATGGGAAGTAATGGGAACCCAATTTTTTTTTTAAATCAGAGATATGTATGTGGGAACTCTCTGCAAAAAGTCTGTATGACATTTTCGTTGCGTATGTGTATAATAAATTACGAAAATTTCATGAGCTGAAAATTTCGCTCACTTTTCATTAGCTTGGTACTCAGCTGTGTGTGAAAATTTCGTAGGAAAAATCAATTACAGAGCTGTTACGTCAAAGTTATTTCGTCCGAAAACAATTGTTTGAGACCGGGATTTGGCCAGTTCGATTATTTAAACAAACAAAAGTGACACTACATGTGTTAAAAATAAAATGGAGTGCGAAAAGGAATTATTAATGTAATAGTTGCAAGGTAAATGAAAGATAGGTGGTAACTCTCCGCAGGAAAATTGTCTGTATAAGCCCGGTATTCAGTTTTTATGAAATTTTCGAAAATTTCATAATCAAAATCAATTACAGGGTTGTTACGCCAAAGTTATTTCGTAGGAAAACAATTGTTTGATAATTGTTTGCGACCGGAATTTTCACATTTTGATAATTGTAAAAATCAATTCGTAGGCAAAATCAAGTACAGGGTTGTTACTCCAAAGTTATTTCACACGAAAACAATTGTTTGATAATTGTTTGCGATTTAAACATGTGATTTTGATCATTTAAACATGTAAAAGCAACACGACATGCGTTAAAAATAAAATGGTGGGCGTAGGGGAATTATAAATGAAATATTTGCAAAGGAAATCAAAATATGTGGTAACTCTCCGCAACAAAATTTCCTGTTTATAGATAAATGGCAAAATTTCTTACGCAAATTTCGCAAGAACTGAATACCGGGCTTAAGCAGCTGACTCTTATGAGTCAACCCGGTTATACGGGTCTGACTTTGAATAGTCTATGTAACACTTATAGACAACTAACCACCCAACCACATGTTAATGTGATATGAACGAAAATTTCTAAATTCCATTTCAAGCAGCAGTGACTCTCTAAATACTCCGGATGACAACAAAAGCAACCAGCCCATTAAAATCGGGAGCAGACGAAATAAACAGTATATACGATAATCAAAATGATTTGAATATTTTTTCGGTTTTTGTGTTAAGGGGAATTAAGTGGGGGAAAACACGTGTTTGTATACAATAATTTCTAGAGATTAAACATTATGTACTCGTATGACACAATAAATGACCGGAAATTTTATAGAAATCTAAGTGCAATCTGAATTTTGAATTAAGCGAGATCTGTTGGTTTTTTTTTTTGTCCTACTGTTATCATTAACTTACCCTCATCGTATCGACGATTTTTGACCAAATTGGACTTTGGTTGCGCCATCTTGTTGGTGTTAATATAAATCCAGGGGGTGGGTGGTGGATCACAAATTGAGTTTGTTGATTTTGTTGCGTTTAACAAGTGTTAAGTGTTTTAAGTTTGGGTTTCAATATTTCATAGCGCCTAAGTATTTTGAAATTTTTGGTTTCCAAATGAAATTATGTTTTTCATTCACTTTATATCGTAGGACGGTGAAATGGACAGATCACTTTTGTTTTACACTTTGTGTTTGACGATTTTTCAAATTTTTTTCTTTTGTATAAAATTTATATTTCCGATTTTATTTTTGTATTCAACAATATTTATTTTTAACACAGATATATATTTTCATTTAATTTGATTTATACGCGTGTATAAGTATTCCGTTACGAATTCTTTTGATACGAACGCCTGTCGCCTCTCGTTAATCACAGCAGGAGAACTAAACGTACAAACTGCTTGGAATGGCCAATACCCACAGAGTACCTCGGTACAGATATTACAAAATAAAATTACCGATTTTTATTATCTTTAAAATGCAAAAAAATCACAATTTTATTTATTTTTCTCTTTTAATTTTAAAAATATTTTTATATATTCTCAAGTATAAGTAAAATACAACACGTTTACTTAATGCGTACAACACGACCACGGACGTCTGATGCAGGACAATGATAGTTCTCGCAGCAGAAACGTTCTTAGACCGACTGATTTGTACTGAAATCGGCCGCAATGCTTTTATAAATGTGATCTGCCGTGATCCGTTTACGTCGCGCACCACTCTGATGGGTTTCCCTGGCATTCGTTCGCCTGATACTCTAATCGACAACACCGCCACACAACACACCATCAACACCACTAACACCACTTGAGTCAGGGTGTTGGGTGCCTCTGGCAGGCGCTCTCTACACACACTAGCATTCGCACTTGTCTATTAACTAGCCGAGTTTGCTTCTGCTAGCCGAGTGTGTGCGAGAGTTTCCGACCGAGAGTTTCTCAATTTATTTTTTATGGCTCCTTCTTTTCTTCAACATATTCTGGTGCGTTTTTCTCAATTTTTTGTTTTTACATGCGTATGTGTGTGGTGTGCTGTACTTTAGATGGAATTTTCTTATTGTTGTTCTTGTAGTTTCACACACGAAATTATCGCGTGCATTATTGGTTGGTATCAGTGTCCCGTGTTCGTAATGCTGTCAGAGGTGGGTGAGCGCAAGTGAAACGGTGCCACAACCAATATGCACAAAGAAAAATCGATTTCCTAAATTTGAGTTCAAAACTTAAATACATTTAGAGCTCTATTACACGATGGCAATTCTTGCGGGCATATTTTTCATTTCTCTTTCAAAGTTGCTACGGCATTCATTGAGCAATTACACGTTGAATTTTTCCAATTTCGAATTATTGAATTATCCCCATACATTTATTCTCTCAATAAATTAAACGTCACAGGTACGGTGGAAAGTAAACGTTGGATGGTATAAAACATGGGTTCAATAATACCAGATAGAGACAATAGTAAACAACGTCCAACAAAGGAACAATAACCGAATTTCGTGTTTTTGTGGCAAACTAGTTGTGTTAAATACAATACAAATGAATACCAACGATAAAAGTCAATTAAAAAAAGTGCAAAATACATTTAAATTTCTCAGTTCTACACCAAAACGACATGAAAAAGTTAAGGGAACATATTTTGTAACTCCACCTGGTGTAAGGTACTTTTGAATTTAATTCCTCTCATTTCCACAAACCTACGACGAAGAGTGCGAAATGAAACGTCAGATGAGAGAATAAGTTTATCTATGTATGTATTCGTCTATGGTAATAACCATGACATGTCACAATCAAGACAAAAACGGAAATTACACAAAGAGAAATTGAAGAAAATTCCCCGAAACACAATGCTAGGGCATTTCATGGCATTTTTTTTCTCTTACTTCTTTCTCTACACGTCTTGCCAAAAGAAACGTAAAATTCACGAATTTTCTTGCGGGGATAAATTCATCGTGTAATAATAGTCCTCTTAGTCAAAATAACGTTTTAAATTCTAAATCAGTTAAAATTAAAGCATACAGTAATGGCCATTCAATTAGAAACGCCTCTTCAGAATTTCCATTGAATAACAGAATTATTTCGCTTTTAGACCGCATTTTATCGCGGACAGGTTAACCAGAACCTTGTTCTCTAATCTTTGCCGTTTACACCACCCTATTTGACATTAAATTGACATTTCTGGTGGCAACTCCGTGCTTAAACCAACTCCGCGCCGAAACAAAATTATCAAAGACGGCGGCACAGAAGAAAAATTAAAATGGAGGCTATTAGTTATAACAGTTTTTAAATATTTGGGATGTTTTTGAAATAACTGAACCTTTAAAATTAAATCAATCGGTCAAATTGAGCCAGTCGATCAAATCGACTCACAATTTAAGAAAATAAGAGCCAATTATATCGGCGGCAGCGTGAACTTCAAGATATGTTTGGAGGCGGCGATGCGCTGGAAAATTTTTGGATCGGCTTCCGCCTGTTAACCAGTTGATTTTTTTTGTGTACGTTTTTACTATAGTTGAATTTGGTAGAAATTAAGTGTTGCATTAAAATGTACACCAGTTTAAAATGAGGTTAAAAATTAAACTTCAGTTTTTACAGATTAAAATTGTATGAGCAATCGTCTCGGTTAGCGCAGGTTAATGTAGTTAACATTCGAAATGCACTAATCTGGGTCGGTGTAAATGACGTATTACTTCCATAAACCGAATTTTAATTTTTGAGTTTGAGCAACTATTTTTCTGTCCCGCAACCCACAAAGAAATCTTTCTTATTTGTTTTTCTCTTAAAATTTTTGTCTACAGCTACATCCCGAAATTTATAAACCAATAAATTTTTTCTAATCACTGTTCATTCAAGGGTCTTTTCAAAGATTTGCACAGCTTCGTTTGCAGATAGTTGTTCATAAAACATAATTTTCCTGAATTGAAGATCTGCTGTTGTTTGCTTCGTTGTTGTCTTTCATATTTTTGTTTATAATCTACTTTTCATTGGGTCTCCAACATGTATCATTGAGTAGCAAACGCAAAGTGTTTGGACACAAGTATACTATATTTGGGAGAAGCTACAAACACGTTATATTTGCAACCAAACAGCGAAAAATTACAGACTTTTCAGCGCGTACTTATACAATCCCCGCTGCCGAATTAGATTCTCCAATTCCTATTGAAATTGGTCGACAACTGCATTATTTTCAAAAAGATTCCCTTTACGAACTTTCAAGAGCTGAATTCTTTATCGGGCGGTTAAACCTTCAAGCCGACCAGAGTTTGCATTAACGCCGGCAATATCTGGAAATTAACCATACAATCCTTACAAATTGGTCGATAAATTAGTTTAGTGTGGTATAAAAAAACAGGCATAATATTTATTGAGCCAGTGCAGTGTACGTTCAGGGTATGTACAAGTACCTTTCGGAAAATGAAATAAAATTGAAAACCCTAAAATGTTTTATTATATAAAGGCTTTATAGGCAGAAAAATCCCATTGTTTCTGGGACACGACTTAATTCATGTGGCTGTCTCGGTTGTCTTCGGAGTCGCGCATCCTGTAACACCAATTTTTCAAGGCATTGTTAGCGATATCTGCATCTATATCATGAATAGCGCGAACGATATTCCAATCTGGACGTGTCTGGATTATCCATACGGAATCGATCATTAATGGCACCGACAAAAACATTTTCGGGGTCAAAACGCAGCTCCGAGTCCACCAATTGGCATCGCTAACCACGATTACCGAGCTTAGTCCGTAAAAGAGGTATTTGTTTGCTGGGCTGTATTAGATGATGTGCCATCCTGGTGAAACCAAAGATTGTCCAAGATTATATCTTAAATTTCAGCCCACAAAAAGTCGGTTATCATAACCCTGTAGCGCTCATCGTTGACCGAAATGGCGTGATAACTATCAATGTCTTCCAACCAGATCACTTTTAAATGATCCGTTTAAGTCATGTCCAGCGAATACCTCAAACTTATTAGGTAATAAATATTGCCGGATTATCACATTTGCTTGAAATTCTGATACGCATTAAAGCCCCGTTTTTAGTTTTTGCGAAAGTAAGAAATTTTGTTGTTTATGTCTAAACGGAAAATTATGTTGAAGAGAGTTACCACCTCTCTCTGATTTACCTGGCAAATATTTCATCACTAATTCGTCTTCGTACTCCATTTTAGTTTTAAAGCAGATGGTGTTACCATAAACTAATACATACATAGATACTTTTATTCTCTCATCTGTCGTTTCATTTCACACTCTTCGTCGTAGGTTTGTGGAAATGAGAGAAATTAAATTTAAAATTAACTTACACCAGGTGGAGTTACAAAATATGTTCACTTAACTTTTTCATGTCGTTTTGGTGCAGAACTGAAAAAATTAATTGCACTTTTTTGTTGACTTTTATCGTTGGTATACATTTGTATTGTATTTAATACAACTACCTTTGTTAAACGTTGTTTACTATTGCCCCTATCTGGTATTATTGAACCCATGTTTTCCACCATCCAAGTTGTTACTTTCCACCGTACCTATGACGTTTAATTTATTGATAGAATAAAATTATCTATGAATGTATTAGTCTATGGGTGTTACTTTTGGTTGTCAAAATTCCAGCCCCAAACAATCATCAAACAATTGTTTTCGTACAAAACAACTTTTGCGTGACAACCATGTAATTGATTTTGCCTACGAAATTTTTGCAAAGAGCCGAGTACCAAGCAAATGAAAAGTGAGAAAATTTTTTGGTTTATGAAATTTTCGATATTTTTTATACACGTGTCTTAAAAACCGTCATTTTTAAAATACAGGTTTTCGGTGAGTTCGAAACATCAGATTTTTATGAAACCGGTTTTCGGTTTTCAATTTTGCCAAAAACCGGTGGATCCGGTTTCAATTCAGATGAGTTTTCGTTTGCATTTAGTTTGATGAATTTTTCAAAAGCAGCATTCCAAAAAACCGCTGATGAACATCTGTGGCGAGATCTGAAGTAGCTAGACGGTTTGCCAGGAATTATGAGGATGTATTTGCAAAACACTTTTTTAACAAAAAACTATACATATCTCTATTTATAGAGATATAGACTGGTCTTGAGCTTGAACAATAAGAAAAAGGTACCAATAAAAAGGCCGATTAAATAAGAAATCATCCCAATAACAATTGCCTGTAAACATTGTGTTGTGTTTTAGACAACAACAAACATAATTTCTAATGGGGACCGATGGTTCTCTGGAGATGGAAAGAAGTTGTTTGCAAATGTTTTCTTGTGTGTTTTGCATGCGATATTTTTCAAACAGTTGGATTGTTCAATTTGGAATGCGAGTTTAATATAAAATTTAAAAGTTTTATTCAAATTCAAACTATACTGATTTAAAATTCCAAAATCAAATACCATATTTGAAAGAGATTTTCATGCATGAAAATCTTTTTAATTTCAAAACATTTATTATAAAATATGTTATTTACATTATGAACCAAAAAAAAAAAAAACAAAAACAGAACAAAAAAAAACTGTTTAGAAAAGACATGTACAACTTATTGAAGCATAAAATCATATTTGAAAATAGAAATCATAGTTCTTAATCCAAAATTTCATTAAACTTCAACAATCATATAATTTATTATTAATTTTTCAAGGATATTAATGCAAATCGTGTAAAGCCGGTTAACCGAAATCAAATAACCGGTTATCGGTATGTTCGAAAATTATGTTTTTTAAAAAACCGGCACACGGTTAATAGACAAGAAACCGATTAACCGGTTTCGGGCACTCTATACACTTACTTATGAATTACCATTCTTTATCATGACCTGTCAAGAAAGTAAATGGAAATTTTAGAAAGATTTAAAAAATAACTGAATCTAAACGTGGATGACTCACTCGCGTGCCTCAGGTTGTGCCTTCCTTTACATACACATACCATATTGAAAGAGTTTAGCAGCAATGCTAACTATAAGAAGGTAAAGAGCATGATACACTAACGGATGGTTGTCAAAACAACAACTATGTGAGTAATAATATATCTTAAAGATACATACAGCTACAGAAAACACCAGACGATCGACCACTCTTGATTGTTCCACAGAAATCAAAAAGCCGGCTAGAGACAACGCACTGAAAGTGAGTTTCCACCGTACTCTGCAAGAGAGCGTTAAAATATGCACTCTCAGCAAGGTTACTTACAAGAACAAACACACACACAGCCAACAATAAATACATCCATATGGGTTGACAAAAACAAAAATGAAATTCCGATACAACATTGTTGAATGCGACACTAAACAACTTGTAATCGTACAGATTGCAACTGAATACAAATCGATAAGTGAGCACGACGGACCTTATTCACCACTACTTGTACGCATTCGAAGTGTGCAATGGAGGAGTCAATAAAATACTCTATGGATCTTATCATCCTGTTATGAGAGGCTGTTGTATAATGTTCTCTTATAACAGTTTTTAGCTGTGTTCTGGGCTCTCTTCGATGCCTGCATTTTTCCGCTCTTTATTTTCGCGTGTCTACTTGTGCTGTTGTTGTTATTTTTTATTTTTACTTCAATATTCAACTCAGTACTGTGCTTATTCGCTTTATTGATACGGTTGCTGTTGCCTTTTAGTTACTGATAACGTGTCTCATGTATTATGTATGACTGTTAGTTGCTTTGCTGTTTACATGCAATTGTTTACCTCCATATGTGTGTTTGAACAATAGGGTGCCCCTAATGTTCTCCACTTCAAATTGTTGTATGGCGCCTATTTTCTAATTTTATTCTATTTATGACCGCTGTGTACTCAATTGGACTAAACAAAATTTGCCTATTCGGAGAGTAAATGGAATAGTAGAAAACCTTAAACTTAATGGAATAGTATAAAAAAAATACAGCAGACAAGTGTCCGAGGCCTTCGGCCACGGACTGTCCCTGCAGGCTGTGTCAGAGACACGGCCATTAAGTTTAACGTAGAATACGCCATCCGATAAGACAGAAAACATATATAACAATAAATTCATTTGCTTATATTATTTATCATTAATTGTTATATATGTTTTCTGTCTTATCGGATGGCGTATTCTACGTTAAACTTAATGGCCGTGTCTCTGACACAGCCTGCAGGGACAGTCCGTGGCCGAAGGCCTCGGACAACTGTCTGCTGTAATTTTTATATTTACCAACGGCATTTGATTCAAGTCCGATTAAAAAAAAAAATATTATGTTCAATTTTTTTTAACTTAATTTAATTTATGTATTTTAATTAATATTTTTATTGAAATAAGTTCTGCGAATGTTGAGAGGGCCGCAATAATATTAATAAAGGTTTACCTTATCGAGTCTTCGCATTAGCATTCGAGCGTTGTGTGAAAGCTTTACGCTTTACAATTCAAAATTAATGTTACAACAGCTTTATTGAAGCTTTCGCAAAAAAGCTTTATTACGTTAGCTTACTGTTTGTTTCACTTTTTACTAGATACATGTTGCCAAGCAACATTAGCTTGCTGTTCGTTTCACTTTTTACTAGATACATGTTCCTAAGCAATGTTGAGCAACCAAAAACACTCAACCAAACACCACACATATGTTTGAGTGGATGTGTTTAAACAATTTTCATTTGAGAAATAAAAATACTAGAAATATATCAACCAATATGAAATGTATATCAAACGAAAGATAACATCTTCATTTACCTACAAAATAAATTTTAAAAAAATTCAAACGAAACGGCTCCTCAAATTCAATGAAATAAAGATTACAACAATAAAAACCTGACATGACTCCTCATACCGTAAGGTAAGACGTATTCTACGTCAAAAACCTTAAATGCGAGAAACTCTTCCCTATTCCTCAATGGGATTTATGCTTCGTATCTAGTTGAAATTAAATATTCGTTACCTTATGGAGTACATTTATAGAAAATAATGAAAATTTCGTGAACCGAAATGTTCGGTTCCTTTTTATTTGCTTGGTATGTGAGCGGTCCCAAAACTAGCCGTCCTCATAAAGCAGACACAAAAAGGTTGGGGAAAATTGTGTTTATTTTTCACCATATCGTAATCTCCTTTTAGCTCGATACACTTTTTCCAGCGATATTCAACAACTTCGATACCCTGTTTATTGTAAGAACTAGTGATGTGCGGTTCCGCGTATTTTATGAACCGGTTCTGACGAGTCCGATTCCGAGAAAAACCGGGTATTTGGACCGGTCACGGGTTCTCAGCAAATCACTGTTTGGGACCTACAGTTTTATACCCGTACCGAACGATATTTTTTTAATGATTTATTGTATTTGATTTTCTTTTATGACTAAATACTCCATAGTGTCGCCGTCACTATGCGAGGTGACAGCCGTCGAAAGAAATTTAAGGTGGTCAGTGCAGGGATCGAACCCAGGACCTGATGTACAAGAGGCGCGCACACTACCATTGCACCACCGACTGCCATGCAGTTTTAATGGACTGCTTCAATTCAGTCGAATTCCTTGGTTTCGTTTTCGAATCTTGCTTCACATGACCCCATAAAAAAGAATAGTGCAGTCAGGTCAGGTACCCAGCGGAAAGTGGAGATTCTGGACATTAATTTGTTTGGGAATTTTCGTTGGAGGTGCGCCATAACCGATCTAGCTATGTGTGCAGTTGCTCCATTTTGCTGGAACCAAATGCTGTTGAAACGGATACGTCTTCGGCGCGGTTTTGGGTAAAAAAAACTCCTTCAACGCCTTTTAAACACGTTCCGCAATGGTCATAACTTGACACGTCGTTATTAGCAAATTAATTTTTTCAGAAATCAAAGACGAGAAAATCCTGGAGACGGAGTAGAGTCGTCCCTTTTCAATGTGCTGGGAATCGGAGGTCGGAGTGGAGTCGTGGATTTCCAAAATGCTGGAGTCGGTCAGACTCCACGTCTCTGGATTATTGACCTAGGTTAAATTAGGTGTTGGTGGCCGTCGATGAACGATTCACTTAGACTTATTAGTACATTGTGATACCACGGGCAAATGAGATTAAGCGTTAGCCCCACCGGAGAGCCAATTAGCTTGCTTCAAGAAGCTTAGAATCTTGTCGGCGCCTATCTGAGCTAATTCTCCCAGGCCCCTAAATAGGTAGGATTCCATAGTATACTGCCTGCTACCGAAGAAGAAGTTCAGTGGATTCTTCGTCGTCCTCAAAGTTACCGCTTATACAGAAATCGTTTGCCCTGACATTTAGTCTCACCGCATGTCTACCAATCAGTCAAACGTGTAGCCTTATTGACGACAGTAGGTTCATGGATCCAGATTTGTCTTGAGTGTATACAATCTGTGCCCCTCGTCGATCTCTCCGGCATCATCATATAGGATATAGGAGCGCTCCTGCAGGATATACTTACAAGTCGCTAGGGGCATGCCAACACTCTAAAATTTTTGTAGAACCTGGTAGCAAATTCTTAGCCTGGCCAGCTCATCTTTTTTACAGTTCCCCGGAATGCCCGTGTGCGCAGGCACCCACATAAGGCGAATATCATACTGCTGGGCCATCTCGTTAAGAGATCTGCGGCTGTCCTCAGCTAACGTTGAGTTCAGGAATACTGATTCCATGGACTTGATGACCGCCAGACGATCCAATGACTGTTGGGAGTATTATCACTTCAGTATGGGTCACTTCTTTAATAGCCAAAATTTCCGCCTGATGCACGCTAGAATGATTAGTTAGTCAACGAGAAAAGACCAACCCTAATAACCCAGAGTATGCCTGTAGGTTACCTGTTCATTGATTTTCAGTATATTTGTGTCGAAATTCATATATCGCTCTATACTAGGAACTCCTTTATAGATTTCCGGTATGAGAGTGTGGTATTTCCAATCGAATAGTGGTATCGTTTTCGAGTAGTCCGCAAATACAGGAATGTTGAGAGTACCTTACAGCACTGTTCCGTGACCGACTTCGACCATGCCCCATTGTGAGAGTTGCCCTAACGTGATGACAGACGCGGAATCAGTTTGCCTGCCAAAAATGTCTACCGGCAACTAGAAAAACAATATATTGAGTCCTCCCAGTGGAAGTGGTGCGCATATCACCCGAGCTACACATCATCGACACTCTTTGAACCCTAGTCAGTAGCGCACAATAGGTGCGTTTCTAAAGCACATGGTACCACACGAAAGCCCTATAGAACATTATCGGTCTAACTGTATATATATAGCTGTATAGATCTAGTAAAAATCCCTTTGAGAATGCCCCATTTAGAAGCTATAGCCCTCTTGCGGGTGTATAAGACTATCGTCCCTTTTTCGTCGTTTTTTAACCAACAAGGAAGGAAGGAAGGAAAATTGAGGAAGTGGTGGGTGGAAAGAGGGAGTAGTGTCTGTTGACATTTTCCCTGATTCTTTGTATGTCAAAATTGGTGGAAAATGCAATAGATGTAAATTTATTCCACATACGGACTGTATGACTGAAGAACGAATTTTTGCTATAGTGTATAGTGCGGCCAACCGGCCACTCGATAAAAAAAGGAGGAGAGTTCCTGGAAAGCCACGTACTTCGGCCAAATATCCTCATTTCTGGAATAAGTTGACTGATGTCCGAGGAACACATACCGTGAAATTATCGATAGAACAGCGACACGCAACCCAATAGAGGGCATACCCTACTGTCCCCTATAAACACCGTCGCTCTCCTTTGTCGAGAATCTCCAAATATGTCCTAGGAGCACCTGCTCATATATGGGAGTTATATTCCATCTTTGGCCTGAAGTAGATGAAGTATATATTAAGAAGATCAGATGGATTGAAGTATTTCTTGCATCGCTTTAAAAAGCCTACACACTTAAATGCATCTTTCAACACTTCAAATGCATGTTTTGCCCAAAGGACATCACAATGTATTTTCATGCCCAGAACAATGGACACCAGATTCCGGTCGAGTGTTTCATTCATCGTCCGACATTTGACTTCAATCTCTTGAAGACTTGGCCTACGGTCGAATGAATAAAAATGCAAACGAGTAGATTGGATTCACAGTCTGACCCAGGAGATCGTCAATGAAAACAAGAAAAAGAGAAGGAGAAAGAATAAAGCCCTGTGGTACACTTGCTGTCAATTTATGCTCGTCGGATGAAACCCCATCTACATCAACTCGTATAGTGCGATCTCTGAGAAAACTCGATATATCTTGAGCAAAAGCAGTAAGCTTTGACAAGAGTGCAACATGCGATACTCTGTCAAAGGCCTTAGAAATATCAAGAGCCAATACCTTACTCTCACCAAGCCGGTGGATGGATCGACACCACTGTTCCGAAAGGAACGCCATCAGATCTCCAGTAGATCTCATTCTATGGAAGCCATACTGTCGATCATTAAGGTCAATGGACTCAATATATTTCACAAAATGGTGGTTAACCAAGCTCTCCATAAACTTCGAGATCGCAGAACAAATTGCAATTGAACGGTAATTTGTAGGTTTACTTGCATCACCTTTTTTAGGGATTGGCTGGTCATTAGCAACCTTCCAACGCGCCGGGAAGACGGTATTGCTCGGTATGCAAGGTTGAAAAGGTTGCGCAGTGGACGTGTCAACGTCGAAGATTACCTAGTCAAGACCACTGCAGGTATGCCATCCGAGCCCGGGGATTTATTTACGACGAGATTCACAAGAAAAAAGATTCATCGTGTTCGAAAAAATATCTTGGGCGTGGAACACGATACGTAATGGATCACGGAGAGTGGTTGATTGCTATCCGGCAAGCAAGAGTTCCTTGCAAACGTTTCAGCCAGGAGGTTAGGATTATCAAGGGGTTAAGTGAATGTTACGTCATCTTTATCAACAGTTGCGATAAAAGAAGAACTATGCTTTACTCTTCTTGAAAATGACCAAAAGCTCTTTCTTCATCTAGGGAAAGAAAGGACTTTAACACGAAAACGCTGTTCGTGAAGAAAATGTTCGCGTCGAAGTACTTTGGCACACTTGGGTCTTACCTGTTTGCGTAGCAGTTCAGTATTATCGTTTTTTTAGAACGCCAGTCTCGGAACGCTTCCTCTTTGGATCTGACAGTATTATTGCATATCTGGTCTGAAACTAAGATTACTGTCCAAAATAAAACCGAGGTATTTGACACACTTTGCAAGCTTAATGTCAGAACCATTCGACGTGCTTGGTTGCAAAATGGATATGATATACCTTTGAGGGAAAAGGATCAGCTCGGTCTTGGCCGTGTTTACACCAAGTCAATTTTCACCCGCCCATCTGCCTAAATTCCGTAAACTACCGTCGAGAATGTGCCTTGTGGTACTGGGATACTTACTCCTTATAGCTACGGCCGCATCGTCCCCATAAGCAACGACTTTCGCACATGTATTTTCAAGTGACCAGTATTGTGTTCAATGCAAGGTTCCATAGAAACAAGCCCCTTCCTTGAGATGTGTCCCTGTTAATATACCTGGTCGAGGTGCCCAATTAGACTGTCACACGTCTCCTGGTGAGCATTTGGTATACAAGCGCAATAAGATCCACGTACACCTCAAGGGCCATTAGCGTCAATTCTATCGAATTAGGAGTGATACTATTGAACACACCCTCAATGTCATGAAGGCTACACGTATGCTAAACGTATACTCATTAGCAGCCGAGAATATCTCTGTGTATCCTAGTAGTTCATCTTGACTCTGTAGATCGGCCCGTTCATCTTATCTCTTATATCAATACTCTTGCATCTGTCAATGGTTTCAAAGTCTTTAGTGACGTGACAACAAACAGTTTACAGTTTTGTTCAAACACCAGACATGTTTGCTTTCCTCTTTTCAATATAATTTTTAGCTGTTACATATTTTGTTGAGTGCATCCTTGATTAATCCAAATTCACCATGGGGTGAACAGCAGTTGTTGATATTGATAATATTGATGATTTGTCGTTTCTGTTTTATTTGAATATTTAAAAAATGTATTTTATTTGTCACACTTTCCACTAATTATGAATATTTTTTAAAAAATCTGACAGATGATCACATAATGTTCTGAATGCTGGCAAACAAAGAGAGAAAGTAAAAATTGTATTGAAAAAATTATATATATGTATGTACTTTGTTTCAAAATTATTAACAAAAGTAGCCGAACGCAGCATGTGACTTTTTGATGTTTATATTTAAAAGAATGTCATACCTGTCAGCCACTTTTAACGTCACATTAAATAAGGCAGCGGTGGCGGAGACAGTGGAAACAATAGCTTTTCTCTAGTGGCATTATAAACACTCATTGTAGCGAAATGTCCACAAACAGATTCGCTCTCCTAATTTGACGTTTGCGTTTTCGATGTATGAACAGATTTTCTATTGTGTGTGACTCTCAGGTTGACACGGAGAGGGCAATAAAATTCTCTTGTTTTCATTTGTGTGTGTTTGTTTAAATCTTTCCACACGATTATTGGTTGGCATTAATTGCTTTTTGTTTTTTTTTTCAAAATTACAACGAAAACAATCTTAAACGTTTTATGATGACTTCTTTGGCCGAGGGCCCGCCATCGATGGCGGTCACATGTTGTGTGTCTGTACGACAAGTGGCTGCAACACTGTCAACACAATGGTTGTATTTTTGTATGTATGTATGATGGAAGGAAAGTGCGCTGGATTTTTCGGGAGAAGTCAATAAAAGGGCTCGTTAATTCGAGTGCATATCAGTGAAAAAGAGGTCGAAGTAGATTAGGGCAATTTGTTATCTTTTAGAAAGAAGTATGGGAAAATTATTTTCAAGAGCATAAGATTTTTCAAAAGAATTTTAAGTATTGAAATACATATTCAGTTTAACAACTTCTTTCTTACTACAACAAAATCTGTCATACAGAATCGTAACAAAATCGTGAAAAGTATATAACATTTTTCTTTAACAAACGAAAAAATGTTATCAAATGGAGAATATTTTTAAATTTAAATTGTTTGCAATGATTTTTTATTTTATTTAATATTTTTCAGTTTTCTTCAAACTTAGTTGAAGTGTTGAAAAACTAATGAAATTGATTTCTGGCTTTTGTTTGTTATACTTTGGGTTTATCCAACTTAGAACTTCCCATTCGATTTGTAATCTCAGTAAGATTGCACTTTTTAAATTTAGTGTAATTTTTTTTGTGCAAGTGGCAACTCTGAAATTTGGCAGCTGTCACTTATGTTTATTCTGATTATTAAAAATGGAGCGCTTTACGAAAGAACAATGCTTTATAATTGTGAAAACTTATTACAAAAATTAGGAAAGTTATGCTGAGACCGCTCGCCAGCTTCGAAGAAATTTCAGTCGTTACAGTGCACCTAATGTGTCAACCATTCGAAGTGTGGTCAAAAAATTTGAAGAAAGTGGTTTGGTTATGGGCAGTAAGACTCCTGTGCGTCAACGTGCCGGTCTGTTTCTTGAAAACATTACTGCTGTAAACGAGAGTGTCGCCGAAATCCCTAAAACCTCAATTCGACATCGTTCTCAACAACTTCAAATTTCACGAAGTACTACGCAGCGAATTTTGACAAAAGACCTCCACCTTCAGGCGTACAAAATTCAGTTTACTCAGGAGCTCAAACCAGCAGACCATGGAAAGCGCTGGCAATTCGTTCAATAGGTAATGGAGCAAAGTGACGTCAATGCCAATTTTTCCAAAAAAAATCGTTTTCACCGAAGAAGCGCATTTCCATCTGAGTGGCTTCGTGATTAAACAAAATTGTCGAATTTGGGGCTCGGAAAATCCTCATGCAATCCATAAGAAACAAATGCACCCACAACGAGCAACTGACTGGTTCGGATTTTGGTCAGGCGGCATGATTGGGCCATACTTTTTTGAAGATGAGGCCGAAATTTCAGTGACTGTGAACGGCATTCGTTACAGGAATATGATAACGGAGTTCTTTTGGCCTTAACTGGAATGCATGGATCAGGACGACATGTGGTTTGAGCAAGACGACGCAACCTGCCGCACCGCGCATGAAACTGTCAACTGGTCACCAATATCCTGCGATTTAACGCCGTGCCATTTCTTTCTTTGGGGTTTTGTGTGCTCACATCCGAGATCTAACGCGTCATCGGTGAGATGCAGCCACATCTTTGTGAAAAAGTCATAGAAAATTTCATGAAAAGGTAATGGCCTGTATTTGATCGGACCATGTCTTCTATACAATCCATTAAAACATTCACAAATATATCAAAAAATACGTGTCTTTATTTTAAAATTAAATAGTGCATTCTTACTGAGACACCCTTTGTAAAAATATTGAAAATATTAAAGCAGCTGATGACTAAAAAATTCTTCAACATTTCCCCCATCGTAAACTTACTAAAAATATTTTGTCTGACATTCTGCCAAACACCTAGTAAAAACAAAAGCGCAGTACTTTTTGTGGCAGAGTGAATTTTGAGTTCGAATTATTTTTGCCATTTTGTTTGTTATTTGTTTTGTTGTTTTTATTATTTATTTTTATTTCGATCATTTCTAATTATTACCCAAACAAAATCTCGTATCTGTATTTTAAACGTTTACATTATTTCTGTTATCTCTGTTACTTTTTAAGCCAATTCGAGTCGGAGCATAAGCGACAAAAGTCATGGTACATAACATGTGTTTTCAATACTTGTACGATTCTATTCGAATTCATTTCACTTTTGAACGGAAGGAAGTATTTAGTAAAAAGATAATAATAACAATTATTATTAGGTGATTTTAACAATATATATTATTAGGAAATGAATACATGATATTTATGTGTAATATACGCTAATTATTTGGCAATAACCATGAACCAAATTAGTTAAAACCAGTGAACAATTGTTTTGGGGAGACGTTAAAATCGGCTGGGCCGAATCGTTGCATACCATTGATGCATCAACAACAGAATTTTTCAATATTGAAACATATGATATATGACTCATTCAAATATTAATTTGCAACGTTTTGGAAAAACTTTAATTTTAACCACCAGTGATGTATTTATAAATTTCTGTAGTTCTACCAAGTATCGGAAAGCATTAAAAAATATGATGTTAGATTTTTCAATAAAATCAGATTCAGGTGGGGGCTAAATCAAAAAAAAAAATTAAACTATTTTTTTTAACACTATTATGTTACAACCCAGTATTATCAATTATATTGGGCACTTTTGCTTTGGTTTGTGTCTAGACTAACATATGTTGGAAAATTACTTGTTTAATAGGAAGTTTTCTAGGTGGAGCCTGTAACCAATATTTAGTAAATATTGTAGTTTTGAACCCAATAGAAAGTAAATTTAGAAAAGCCACCGTGAAAGAAGTTTTAACATTTTCTTAAATAAGTGCATTTTCTTAAAAAAAGTAAATTTTCTCAAAAAAATAATACCTATTCATTAGGGCGGGTCAAATTATATGGAACGATTGTTTTTGATGAAGCGTATAGCAAAAACGTAATCTATAGGTGATTCTGAGAAATTTTGCTCAAGAGACCATAGCTCTAAGTCGGAATTGGAGCCCCCCAAATTTTCAAAATAGATATTAGTGTTAATAGTGTTTTTTTGTTGAAACCTTGAAAATGTTGATTTTTTCAGATCGAGTTCGAAAACAAAAAAAATTGATCGTAATAAGAGTTGTTGGAAATTATCTGAACTTTCATAATCAGCAAAAATCTCGAAAAAAATCGAAGAAAATTCAGAATTTATTAGTTAAAAGTTCATTTTAGGCTGTTTTTCGACAAAAAATTCCTAATATCTTTACTAAAAATAAAAAATATTGGTATCAATACAGATTCTGAAAGGTGATAAAATTACCTTTCAAACAAGCCCACATTGAGAAATCTACTAAAATTCTATCCGATTTTATGACGAATTTAATTAAATTATTCTATGTATATACATATGTATTTTTTATTATAATTATTTTTATCAATAAAAATCAACATTTCCACATAATTAATACAAACAATTAAAAGATTTGTAACGGTCCTTTTTCCATTTATATGCAGTTTTTTTCCATGATATCTTCTCCTTCCTTTGTTGTCTCTCACGTTTTTGTTTTGAGAAGGTTTCAGCTATGCGATGGTCATTACTATGCGTTGGTACACAAACAATATACATATAAAGGGTTTTCAATAAGAGCGCTACAAAAGTTTTTTTTAAATAAAACAAACCCGGTTTTAGATACCAATGAAATTCTTTATTCCTGTGAAAGTACGTTCGATGCCATTATGTATTGAACTCGATTTCTTTTGCATGGCCACCACGGCACGCTTGCAGAAGTCCAGACGCTGAACCCAATTTTCGACGGTTTTCAAGCATAAATCGGCCGATACTGCTACAATTTCACGTTCGATATTCGTACGAAGTTCATCAATCGTCGCTGGCTTGTTGGCATAGACCATAGACTTGACGTAGCCCCACAGGAAATAATCTAACGGCGTCAAATCGCACGACCGAGGCGGCCAATCGAGAGAAAACACGTGAGATAACACGTTCACCAAACTTGGTTTCCAATAAATTGATGGTGGCATTCGCTGTGTGGCTTGTGGCGCCGTCCTGTTGGAACCACACGTCCTCCAAGTCCATATTATCCAATTGCGGCCAAAAATATTCGGTTACCATTGAACGGTAGCGATTCGCATTCACAGTAATGTGCCGGTCCTGGTCATCACGGAAGAAGTACGGCCCAATGACGCCGCCGGCCCATAAACCGCACCAAACCGTAATTTTTACGGGATGCAATGATGACTCATGGATGACGTGTGGATTGCTGTCTGACCAATAACGCATATTTTGCTTATTGACGAAGCCATTCAGCCAGAAATGAGCCTAATCGCTGAAGACCATAATTTGGACGTAGCGCTCTTAAAGTTGAGGCCACTGACTCCAAATGTCGTTAGTAAATTTTAATAATTTCGACTCGTTGTTGGCTCGTATAACTTTCCATGATGAAATGGCAAACCTTACTGAAGAGAAATGTCAAAAGAGCGGGAAAATATATGGCGTCGTTTGCTGTCCCTATCGATTTACTTTAGTAGCGTCTCTGTTGAAAACCCCTTTATATATGGAAATATATCTATTTTGAAATTTTGGGGGGTTCCAAATCCGACTTAGAGCTATGGTCTTTTGAGCAAAATTTCTCAAAATCACCTATAGATTACGTTTTTGCTATACGGGTGAAAATCAAAAAGTTGACCAACTCGCTGTTACCGGTCAATAAATAGGAAACTTAAATGTACTTTGTTTAGATTACAATATATTATTAACAAGCCAAATTCTCTCTACGTGAACAGTCACTTTCAATCCCCTAATATAAAAACTAGTATTTAAAATTATACAAAATATACTCAAAACGTCAGTCCTTTGGCATGTCACAAACACAAAATCGCTGAAAACAGTGATCGTATTATAAAAATATGCCTCATTTGTTGTAAATATTATTATTTGACTACATTCTGTAACATATTTAAAAAATATATTTCGCAGGTTTAGTCATATAATCTTAAATTAGATAGCTTAAAAAAAGTAACAAATTTTGTCATAGCTTTCACCCATCAGTCCGTTGTGCAATGTTAAGATTAAAAATTCCGCGAAATTTAAACGAACCACAACCAACTTTGCACACATTTTTGAACGTCGATACTGAAGTTAGGTGCAGAGCGCGTTATCTTTACGGCAGCCATTACAACGTCAGTGCTAGAAAAGTTTTTGTCACGTGTGCACGTGCTGGTCCAGTCAACTTGTCAGTATTGTGGTGAGTCTTTATTTTCTTATGTGCCTAAGTTTTATTTTAATTTAAACGCGGTTATATGTGATTAGGAAAACCACAATGAGCTTACAAGTAGAAACGCATATAGAAAGTTAGGTTTCAAATATAACTTCAAATTAATGTTATTTTCGTCAGTCTTTTGGCGTCAGTCCACTGTCAAAAATTGCACCAGAGGACTGGTTGGCGTTGGAGGACTGGCGTTGGGGCTACATGTAAACAGACCGCCGATCAAGTGATTGCTACAGGAGGAGACATTTCCAATTTAAAAGACTTTGTTGCAGTCATCCAAGAGAGATGTCAAGGCATTCGAGCATATGTTATCGAAGAACATGAGATAGAGGAAATGAACTCCACAATCAACGACAAGTCCTCTGAATTTGTCGCTTTCAAGGGAACGCTAATGGTGCATTAGGTGACTGCCTCTGCTTATTTTCCAAACCAGATTACAATGAAGTCACTTAGTTGTTTTTGTGACCCTGATGGATGTCATCATTACACGTTAGGATCTATTAAATATCAAACACAACTGGCAGATATACGTTTAAGTACTGACTCTGAAGACGATAATCTACCACTATCCTCCTACACAAGAAACAGCAGCGGCAAAAAGAAGACTACCTGTACCAAACCTGGTTACAAAAAGAAAAAAAATATTTTATCAACTTAAAGAGAGCCATTATAATAACGAAAGATTTGTGAGCTACAGCATAGGAGCTGATTTTTGTTTTTGTTAATTTTATTTTAAATTTTTGTCATTACATGTCTAAGATGTATAAAAAAATATATAAACTTATAAAAAAAACTTAGAATTATAATATAACTTATAATTTCATCAAATAATGTGTTTTTAGTCAGTCCTCTGGTGCCCCTGTCAGTCCTCAGGCATTAAATATTTTAAAAATTCAAATAACTCACAAAATATTTAAAAAAGTGAGTGGCCCGATTTACACTTGTATATTGGTAATGTAACCTATCTCCTAGTACCAAATAAATGGAAGTTATGACTAAATCGTATATTAAACAAAATCCTCGCAAAAGTTGGTCAACTTTTTGATTTTCACCCATACACTTCATCACAACAAAATTAACCCGCCCTACTATTCATACTATTAAACAAAGTAACTTTTCTTAAAAAAAAACACATTATCTTAAAGAAGTGCCTTTGCTTAAAATAAAGTAAATTTTCTTACAAAAAGTAAATTTTCTTTAAAATTTTTTTTTTTAAATAGTAAGTACCTTTTCTTAAAAAAGTAAATTTTCTTACAACAAATTGCCTTTTCTTACAAAACCACCTTGTCTTTAAAGAGTACATTTCTTGTGAAACAAAATAACTGTTCTTACGATAAGTACCTACTCTTAAAAATTTACCTAAAAAAAAACCTAAAAAAACCAATTTACCTATTCTTGAAAAAATTACCAATTCTAAAAAAATTCCCATTTCTTAAAAAAACTTTTTCTTCAAAAAAAAATGCCTTCTCTTAAAAAAATACATTTTCTTACAAAAATTGTTTTTCTTAAAATTACCTCTCTTAAAAATAAAATTATACCTTTTCCTTTCTTTTCTTGAGACATAACAAAAACAAATCATGTCTGTTTAAAACCACTGGTTTTTCGACATGATCCAATGGTAGTGCTTGGTATTCTTCAAACGTGTATATAAAGGAATTCTCATTAATATGATGAGTGTTTCTAGATATATATTTTGAAGAATTCACTAAAAACATTTTTGGTATGTTGATGAAGATCTTGGCAAGATCCGAAATAGCTATACAGACAGCCTTGGTATCATTGGAACATTTTTATGCTCGACTTTTTTGATAGTAATATAAAGCTAAGAAGCTTTATATTATTTAAAAAGGTCTTGAGCTTGAATAAATTTGTTAGTTTTAGAAAACAGACCGAATAAAAATTCCCGTAAGGGAAATTATGATCCATTTAAATTATAGTATTTTTCAAAGGGCGCCTTAGGCGTGTTGGAACTAATTAGTACATAATATACTATAGCGAAAGGAACTTCGACCCAACCGGGTATGCCCTGAGGCCTCATGTGATTTTTTTTTGTTTAGTTACTGTAGGAGAACTTCATACTACAATCTTACAAGGTAAGGAACAATTTTCTAATTCAAAAATTTTAGGTTTTTATTGGAATAGTAGACAATTCAGTTAAGCACATCCACTAGCATGACTAGTTTCGAACTCCGTGACAATCCATTTTTATTTACCACCATCACAAAAGTTCGTCAATACAAAATAAAAATAGAATTCATCCACAACAGGGACAATATATTTTTAATGTAGTTCGGTTTTCTGAATGCAAAAATTATTATTATTTGTTTGGAATATATTATTTTTTTTTTATATTATTTTTATTTTTTATAATTCAATATTGTATATTTAGATTTTGTAAAATTTCTCAATAATTAAACCACAGATCTTGGCCCCGAAATCGTAAAAAGTTACTAACAGAACCATCTATTAAATGTATGCTTGATTTTGTAAATGGGTCAACGGGTTTAGAAGATATTGATGGTTTCTTTTCGTAAACCATTATATTTGTCAAAAATTTAAACTTGTTCACTTTCAAACCCAAACCCAAATCCTCACTAAAAGTAAAGTGTTTTACAATAAGGACCAGTTGATACTACCATTTTATAAAATAAGTTGCGTGTGAGATGGCAACGAATTTTTTGTTTCATTAGAAAGGAAATGTGTCAAATGTGTCCACAATTATGTGTGGAGTATAAAAATAAATAAATGATTTCCCGTTACATCCCATGAAGGGATTAGGGAGAGCTTCTCACAAACCAGTGAGCTGTGCGTGTTCTAGTTTTACACTCACTGATTGGGACCTACAGTTTTACACCGGTTCCGAACGGTATTTTGAGAAGGTTTTTCATGGCTAAAGTACTCGATAGTGTCGCCGTCACTAAGCGAGGTGACCGTCGTCGAAAGAAATTAAAGGTGGTCAGAGCAGGGATCGAACCCAGGATCTCATGTACAAGAGCCGCGCACACTAACCATTGCACCACCGACGTGTGGAGTATGGCATCGTTTAAATGACCGTCGCGGTTTCGCTTGGTCGCGTGCATCCAGAGTTCTAATTGTCAAAGACTACGGGTTATGTTGATATTGAGGGCACTGGTCGTTTGTGGCTTATTGGCACGACTTAAGGAAACCTCACAAGAAAAGTCTAAAAAAATAAAAAATATATATTGTTTCGCATTACATCCCATGAAGGAAGTTTTACACTGACTCATATGGGGATCGAGAATTTTACACCGATTCCGAACGGGGTTTTGACAGGTTGTTTCATGTTTAAATAATTGAGAGTGTCACCGTCACTAAGCGAGGTGAACGTCGTCGTAAGAAATGTAAGGTGGTGAGAGCAGGGATTAAGTTCACGTTCTCATGTACAATAACCGCCATGGGCGTAGCCAAGAGGCGGCAGGGCGGGCTGTTGCCCCTATCTAGAACTTGAAACGAATCAATTTTTACATCCCGCTTTTCATAGAGCAATACTTACATATATAGAGAACTTATATAAATATAAGATCATTATAAGATCATATTCTGAATCGATTTAGTCATGTCCATTTGTCCATCTATTTTTGTGATTGAAGTACAGCTAGCAAATACAAACCAATTTAAACGAAATTTGGTACATTGCATTTGATTGGGTAAGGAATGAATCCTATTGAAACATATTTGCGGTCCAAATTTTGATATAGTTCATATACAAATCTGCTTTCAAAGCTTGATGCTACCGGCTGTAAAGGTTATACTTATTAAACGATTTCAACGATATTTGGTATACACGATACTCTTAAGCAAGCGATGATTGTTTTTGAAAATGGGCTTAGCTTAGGTTCATGGTTTGATATAGCCACAAAACACAAATGCCTTTTGCTGGGTCGTGATGATCATTTGTGAGAAAGGGCAATTTCGGGCCACGTTTGTATATAGCAGTCATTTAAATTTTTAACAATCAAGCATGGTACCATTGAGTTTAGAGGTAACAAATGTTAACCGCATTCAAAAAGTTTTGCTGCATAAGCTTTTATAATACCAAGGCCGATTATTTAGAATATAGCCGATGTCGGTCCACGTTGTGTTATAGTTAAAATTCAAATTGTACCAACCATGATTGATACTATCGGCTACAATACCGATTTCAAACATATTTTGTATATAAGATAAGGCCGAGAATGATCGCTTTTGCAAATGTAATATATCTATTCACGATTTGATACAGCTGACATACAAATGATTGATAATATCGACTTTAATTAGAAACTGGTTATGGACGCAGGGTACTGTAGATTATGATATAGATACACACTTACAAGATAGACTCTCTCGTTGTCCCTCTTTTATTCTCTTGCTCTCGAGAGAACATAGACAGTGCAACAAACACAGCTGTATTTGTTTCACGAACATGAATATATGTGGGTCGCAAACACATATATTATTACGTATTAATCATTGTGTATCAAACATGTAATATTGAATAGCAAACAAAATGTATTTGGACACAAGTATATTATATTTGCGACAAGCTCAAAAAAAACTTTATATTTGCATGCAAACAACAAAAAATACCGATTTTTCATCATGCGCTTAATCTATTCTTCGTCTGAAGTGCTAATGGCCGATTTCCATAGGGATATTGATATAAAAAAAGAAGAACCAAATTAAACGCAAATATTAGTTTCATAAATTCTTTACTCCAATTCCCATGCCAGTGACCAAATTTGCTGATATCTTGATTTGAACGTGTTGTGGCACTCAAGATAATATTTATGTTAAAATGGAACATTTTTATATAATTAAAATTCAAGTGACTCCCGCGAATCCATCCATAATCTTATCAGAACTAATGACTGGCATCTTGGTGTAAACTTAGCCGGTTAATACTGACTCTGCCAGCTTGTTGCCTTAATCTGAGACATCAGACATAATTTTATATATTTTTGATAATAATGTTTGTGCGAATTGTAGATTTTACATTTTGCTGATAAATAATTCGTAAGTCAATATTTTTATTTTTTTTTAAACTATAAATTTATCATTATACTATGAGATCATAATGAGTTTATTATCTCTTCTACTCTTAGCTTTTGTCAGCTGGTCATCCGTCACTTTAGATGACGTTCGTTACATTGTTTACTATGAAACATTTAGTAAATATACATCTGGTTAATCTGGAAAGCAATTGTTGCTGCAAATTCGTTCTTATTGACGTCAATGTGCAGTACAAACAATCGGTTTGCGATGATGCAGACACACCTCCAGATAGGTGTCTCCAGATAGGTATTTTCTAACGTTAATTTCTTTGCCACTACTAGCATTTTCAACGTATTTCCTATGGATATACAACAAATTCCACACACTTCTGCATCGGTAGTTATAAATTAAGCTGTAAGATGTTAAAATGTTATTGCACTGTAACATTAGATAAAACACACGCTCGGCATTTACTTGAGAGTCAGAAGCGGAAACAGCTACAGATCAAAAGTAGCAATTGAACCCGATAACTCGGTTCAGCGGGAATTTTGTCGTAGGCGTCTGTTGAACTGATATAATAATACCGATTTTATATTTCCACCGTCGGTGGTACAATGACTGGCGTCCTCATCGCTGATCTCACCACCTTACATTTCATTCACCTCGCTGAGTTACGACGACACTTTCAGTATTTAGCCGTAAAATAGTGTATCAAAAAACCATGCGGAACCGGTGTAAAATTGTATGCACCAATCAGTGAGTTTAAAACTACAAAGCCCACAGCCCAATGATTACCAGAAGCTCTCTCCTGTCCCTTCATGGGATGTAATGGGAATATAGTTATATTTATTGTTTAAAGTTTAAAACGGACCCCAAACTAATCAAATCAAATATTCTTCGACGAATACGATAAATAAATAATGTCCCACCCCACCTTTGACGACAGGATTTGTAAAAGTAAAGTTAACAAAATATGTGATTTAAATTCACTTAGAAATATTTCCCTATCACGAACGAGGCCAACCAACTATTTGTCTGATTTTCAAGACATCATAATACGGGTTGGTTTCTGCTTGCCGCGACTATTCAAACCAATTCAAGTAATTATAATGTAGTAAGTCTTCAACAATATTAACATTAGGCACAACCAACATATGATTGTTTCCCAGTCATAACATGATCAGCTGAGAATAACATTATATACACGCTGAAAACAAATAGCCCCAGCAACATATTGCACGTACTCAGCAACATATTGCACGAAACACGTACATGATTGCAAGCATTGATTTCATGAATTGAAGACCTGCCGCTCTGTTGTTTCTTTGTTAGCTGTCACGTTTTGGTTTCCAGCAGTTTTCAACAAACAAAACCACATTTGGGTCATAGAAACATATATTAAAACCAATTAATTATTGTGTCTCAAACATGTAATATATAATAGCAAATACAATGTGTTTAGACACAAGCATACTATATTTGAGACAAGCTACAAACACGTAATATTTGCATCCAAACAACATAAAAATACAGATTTTTCAGCGTGTAGGTTGATATATTTTGAGGTACATTTGGCGGTAAGGATTTTCTTACAGGTCAAATTGTCGTAGCCTTTGGTTTCCGTGTTGTATGACATTTCATAGTGAAGCGACTTAAGTAGGACATCTACTGTTTTCGACCTACATTATGTACAGTGATGAGGGCCCATTCCTGGATTAAGGGATATATGCCAATAAGCAAAATTACCTTATTTAAACTGAAAAGCAACGAGAAGACATCCAGACAAAACAACGGTTTGGTGTGGTTTATGATCTCGGGGAATCGTCAACCCGTAAATTGGCCACTTAGATTATGTGATATTATTCCAATGCTTTTCCCGTTGGAGTTACGAGATGCTCAAAATTTACGCGAATAATATGGTATCGATCGAAGAATTTGAAGTCAATATTAGGCACGTCGTTCATCAAATACCATTCGAAGTGCTGGAGCATGTTTGCGGCAGGAAATTATATTTAAAAAATAAATATACACACTGAAAAAATCGGCCTAGTAACATATTGCAGGAACTATGTATGTGTTTGCAAACATTATTTTCATGAATTGAAGATCTTCTTGTTTTTTTGTCTGTCACTTTCTTGTTTCAGCAGTTTTCAACAAACAAAGCCACATTTGTATCACAGAAACATATATTATAACCTACTAATCATTCCGCCTCAAACATTTAATATTAAAAAGCAAACACAATGTGTTTGGACACGAGTATACTATATTTGAAACAAGCTACAAGCAAGGTATATTTGCATTCAAACAACAGAAAAATACAGATTTTCAGTGTGAAAAGAAATGTCCTTTAGTATGATAGTAAAGATTATCCTCTAAAATGTATTTTTTTTATATTTGGAGAAAGTAGCTATAAACGAAATACCCTATATAAGTAGTAAGTCACTATCAGAATTTAATTAACTCGCTACTATTATATGTTCAGCCGAAAGCATAATATAATTGCTCCAATCATAATCTGACCGGTATATCATAACATAATTACCCACAATTGTAATATGATTAATACAATCAATTAACTCCTAAACATCCCCATTGAAAGATGGGACGTGAGAACTTCACGCAAGCAATCAGCAATCAGAATCTACAGTTTTATACCGAATCCGAACAGTTATATGTGGAGACAAATTGTTATGGCTACAGTCATATAATGAATGATCTTAAAGGCCATGTTATACTGTCAGTGCTATTCGTGGAGAGGGAAATGGAATTCAACCCTCTTTCATTTGACAGAAATCGTACGATCATTCTTCTTTCGATTTACACATCGGTTTCGGAATATACAAAAAATCTTTCTGTAAAGTGACAAACAAAATAGAAAAGTTTTAAAATAAAAATTGAATACAGAATAAAGAAAATTGTGAACTAAAGCGAACCACAGACTTGTCATTCATGAGCATGAACACTAGCTTGTTTATTGTCGGTTTATGGAACTTCTTGACACAAAATATGAATGTAATCGAAGTTGTTCGCATCACTATTATGTTCACAAACTTGTTCTTAATATTTTTCTCAAATTCATCAGTCAGATATAAAGTTATCGACCAAGTTCATGCTCATGAGTGACAAGTCTGTGGTTCGCTTAAGATTGAACATTTAAAAAATGTATCGAAGTTAAAGGTTTTCCTCCAGTTTTCTTTGTTTTCATTCGAAATTTTGTGAGGAAAACCAAAATTTTAGAGAAATACAACAATTTCTGTAACAACCATAATATGATTTTACGATTTCATTATCGTTCCCAAATGATTTAAGATAATAAACTGTCATATTGTGGATGATAAAAATGACGGCGATGTTACCATTTTTGAAACATTTTGAAGCAGTTGGAAATTAATGGTTAAAAACCCGGTTTGTTCTAAACACTAATATCATTCTGACATTGCCTAGACTTGTGTTTGTTATAGCTCAGGTAAATGTTAATCACATTTTTTAAAACAATGGACCACTAGTTACAATCTGCCGACTTGTTAGAATTGATTTAAGGAGAGTTTTAGAAAGCTTCATTAAGGACTTGGGTTACACCAGTTAAGCAAGGATATGTGTATGGTTAGTATCCTGCTTTCTCAAGTTTTCAAGGTATCTGAACTTGAAGAACCCTACAGCCAACAAATACAATTTGATACTAACATCAAACAATGTTTTACTAGTTATAAGCAGATAATTTGTCTGCTATTGCAGCAAATATATTGTCATAACAACAAACGGTTTGTAGTCTTAATAAACTTCCCGGACAAAATGTTTGTTAAATAAACAAACATATGATTGCTAACACAACAAAAATATGTTTGGCAAAACAATAGGCTTATGTTTGCTAACACAACAAAAGTAAGTTTGGTAAAACAACAAACATGTGTTTGGTAAAACCAAATATATTTATGTTAAGTATAGCAACAAACTTACTTACTTACTTATCCGGTCTCGGACAACCCCGGGGGGTCAGGGACCTTACAAAACGAAGATAACATATTTCGCCAACCAGTTCGATCTTTTGCTTTATCTCTCCAGTTGGCAATACCAAGTGTACGCAGGGATTCGTCAACCTGATCCCTCCAGCGGAGTCTTGGTCTTCCTATTTTTCGTCTTCTGACTTTTACATATATTAACCATGCGTGTATTTGTGTGACTGGAAACGTACGAGTATTCAGTTTGAATTTCTTAGAATCATTTTAAAAATTACTTGTGTTCTTAAATATTATGGAACAATTAACTTTGTTAAATACAAACAAAAATTATGAGTAAAAAAAATTTATGTCCTGTATTTGCATACGAATACTTACTTACTTATCCGGTCTCGGACAACCCCGGGGGGTCAGGGACCTTACAAAACGAAGATAACATATTTCGCCAACCAGTTCGAACTTTTGCTTTATTTCGCCAGTTGGCAATACCAAGTGTACGCAGGGATTCGTCAACCTGATCCCTCCAGCGGAGTCTTGGTCTTCCTATTTTTCGTCTTCCTTCGAGTTCGGTTTCGAAAACCCTTCGTGCTGGTTCGTCTTCATCCATTCTACTGACATGGCCTAGCCAGCGAAATCCCGTTATCTTGATCCCCTTAACTATGTCAATGTCAGGATAAAGCTAATACAGCTCATGATTCATGCGTCGCCGATACTCGCCGTTGTGCACTATAGGGCCATACATTTTTCGGAGTATCTTTCTCTCGAAGACTTCTACAGATGTTTCGTCTGCTTGCGATAGGACCCAGGATTCTGCGCCATATAGCAAGACAGGTTGAATGAGAGTCTGGTACAGCTTGACTTTTGTTACTCGAGAGGGGGCTTTATCTCTAAAGTGCTTGCTTAGCCCAAAATAACATCTATTCGCAAGCACAATTCTCCGCTTGATCTCAAGGCTGACGTTGTTGTTTTTGTTCATGGCAGATCCGAGGTATATAAATTCGTCCACTACCTAGAAGTTATAACGGTTATCAACGTTCACGCTTTGGTCTAATCGCGTGGAGGCCCTGTTCGTTGAAACCATTAATTTTGTCTTGTCCTCATTCACCGTCAGACCCACTTTTGCTGACTCCTTCTCAATTCTCGAAAAAACCGCAGTAACTTCTCTAATTGTGCGCCCAATGATATCTACATCATCAGCATATGCGAGTAGCATGTGACTTTTGCTGCTGGTGGTTTTATTCATGTTGACTGCAGCTTTTCTCATAATGATCTCCATTAAGATGTTAAAGAGATCGCACGATAGGGTGTCGCCTTGCCTGAGGCCTCGCTTAGTTTCGAAAGGTTCGGTAAGATCCTTACCAACTTTCACTGCGGATTTGGTGTTCGTCAAGGTCATCCTGAGTTTTGCAGGAATACCAAGCTCAGACATTGCTTCATAGAGTTTCTCCCGTATCGGACTATCGAAGGCTGCTTTATAATCGATAAATAGATGATAGGTGTCAATTTGTTTTTCGTGTGTCTTCTCCAGGATTTGGCGTAGCGTGAAAATCTGGTCAGTTGTCGATTTTCCAGGCCTAAAGCCACACTGGTATGGTCCAATCAGGTCAGCGATAATTGGTTTTATTCTTTCGCACATTATACTTGATAGAACCTTATATGCTATGGATAAAAGGCTTATTCCACGGTAGTTGGCACAAATACTCGGGTCACCTTTCTTAAATATGAGACAAACTTATGCTTGGAAAAACTACAACCATATGTTTTGTAAAACAACAAACATTTGTTTGGTAAAACAATAAACATATATTTGGTAAAACGACAAACATATAATTGGTAAAACAACAAACATGTGTTTGCTAAAATACCAAACAAATGTTTGGTAAAACACCAAATATATGTTTGATATAACGATAAATATATGTGTGGTAAAACAACAAACATTTGTTTGGTAAAACAACCACAAATTACGTTAGGTAAAACCGCAATCAAATGTTTCGTAAACCAACAATCATATGTTTTGTAAACCAACAAACATATATTTTATTAAAACAACAAGTATATGTGTTGTAAAACAACAAACATATGTTTTGTAAGACAACAAACATTTGTTTTGTAAAGCAACAAACATATGTTTAGTAACACAATAAACATATATGTATATGGTAAAACAACAAACACATATTTAGTAAAACAACAAACATTTGTTTGCTAAAATACTAAACAAATGTTTGGTAAAACATCAAATATATGTTTGATAAAACAAGAAATATATGTGTTGTAAATCATCAAAAACAAATGTTTGGTAAAATAACCAAGAAGTACATTTGGCAAAACTACATTCAGATGTTCCGTAAAACAAGAATCATATATTTCGTAAAACAACTAACATATATTTGGTAAAACAACAAATATATGTGTTGCAAAACAATAAACATATGTTTTGTAAGACAACAAACAATTGTTTTGTAAAACAACCAACATATGTTTGGTAAAACAATAAACATATATGTATGTGGTAAAACAACAAACACATATTTAGTAAAACAATAAGCATGTGTTTGCTAAAATACCAAACATATTTGGTACAACAACAAACATGTGTTTGCAAAAATACCAAACAAATGTTTGGTAAAACACCAAATATATGTTTGATATAACGAGAAATATATGTGTGGTAAAACTACACACATTTGTTTGGTAAAACAACCACAAAGTACGTTTTGTAAAACCGCAATCAAATGTTTCGTAAACCAACAATCATATGTGTTGTAAAACAACAAACATATATTTGGTTAAAACAACAAGTATATGTGTGGTAAAACAACAAACATATGTTTGGTAAAATATCAAAAAAATTATTTGGTAAAACAACAATCATATGTTTCGTAAAACAATAAACACATATTTGGTTAAACAACATCATATATTTCGTAAAACAACAAATATATGTTTGCTCAAATAATAAACAAATGTTTGGTACAACATCAAATATATGTTTGATAAAACAACAAATATATGTGTGGTAAACCACCAAATATATGATTGGTAAACCACCAAACATATGTGTGGTAAAACAGCAAACATATGTTTGGTAAAACAGCAATCTTATTTATGTTAAGTATAGCGGCAAACATATCTTTGGTAAAACAATAAAAATATGTTGGGTAAAACAACTAGCACATGTTTGGTAGAACATATATGGTTGATAAAACTCCAAACATATGATTGGTAAACCACCAAACATATGTGTGGTAAAACAGCAAACATATGTTTGGTAAAACAGCAAACGTATTTATGTTAAGTATAGCGGCAAACATATCTTTGGTAGAACAATAAAAATTTGTGACTTATGTTTGTTAACACAACAAAAGTAAGTTTGGTAAAACAACAAACATGTGTTTGGTAAAAACCAAATATATTTATGTTAAGTATAGCAACAAACGTATGCTTGGAAAAACAACTACCACATATTTGGTAGAACAACAAACATATGTTTGGTAAAACGAAAATGATGTGTTTGGTAAAACGAAAACAAACATAACATGGAATGACAAACATATTAGCTTCCCATTTCCGGCAGACTTTTCAGCTGTTTGCTAACGTATTTTTATAGTTTATACACCATTTTCGCAGGTGTATCCGGATATCCGCATATTTGTAGGCCCAAATGCACTATAATGTGCTGTGAATTATAATTTAAGCCCAAGATATATTCCATCATTAAAGCGGAACAAGATTCCATAACTATAATAGTTAATAATAGCTGGTAGTTGCATCTTCTGGGGTGAATGCCATCGATCTTTTAAATAAACAAATAATATTTTTCCATTAAAATGGGTAGGCATGGGAGCGCTTGCAAAATTTGTAATCTGTGTGCTTTCTAGTTTTTCACTCACTGAGTGGGACCTAAATTTTTACACCGTTTCCGGTAGCACAATATGTGCGCCACCCTTATGATTACTCCCTAATCATTGTATAATTATGTAGCCACAAACTAACTATATTTCCTAGTTTATGTTTTGGTTCTTTGACAATAAGTGCTTTCTTTTTTTAAACTGGAATTCGAATTTAAGACGAAGTTTCATTATATTTTTCCTCTTTCCGGGTTGCGTTGTGACTGAATGCAGCGTCACCAGCCGCCATTACATTTGATTTCCAACATTATTTTTGGACTGCATTCTGTAACCAAACAATATAGTTATATAGGCTCATTGCCACTGAATCCTTGGTAGTTCATTGGAGTTCTGCATGGACAATTCAATGGAGATGAATACAGAAATAGTTAGCGTATTTATATATTTTCCTATCTTGGATCTAGTAGAAGTTTACTGATGTGAATGACTGGCGTTCCTCTGTTGTGATCTGATCTATTTGATACCTCGAATGTGTTTACAGCTGTCACAGTTGAATAACTTGTTGAGTTGAATAAGTTATTGATTTGACCACCATTGTCGTAGGGGCGAAACAATCACACATGGGAGCAATTAAATAGATGCGAATTTAAACACATTTTTTAAATTAAATTCGTTTAATCGTTAATTTAACCAAATAAATTGTAATGCGACATTTTCACAAAATTACATTCTAATAAATATCTACCACAAATTAGAATATTCCATGATTGCTAGTGACAACAACCCTTTACAAAATCCCTACTTTAACTGAAATTGTTTTTATTTTTATTTTTTGAAAATTTCAATCTTGCGATAGCAAATGTATAACATGAATAATTGAAGAGCTGTCCCATTTATTGTATACCTAACCTAATTCTTCCTGTTTTATCGATAATTTCCAATGGAAAATTTTCGACAACAAAAATCAATATTGAATATTTGGGATTTCGTTGCATGGTAAAGTATTATATGTCTTATAATTCTTTACTGCATCGTCCAACAAATTGTATTTTTTCTTATCATTTTTAAATTGAAAAAATTCTAAAAATAGATGCCAAAGAAGACATGTTGCTGAAAAGCAAGATAGTGTAATACGATCCGTGTGTATGTGTAACAACCCAGTAGTGGATGGCATCAATTCAAAATCGATTCTTAATTGATTCCCATATTAGTTGCAGGTACTTCCAGTAGAATTACGAATGCCCAGTTTCACTGTTGAAAAATCTCCATTTAAATGGATTTTAATTTCCCGATGTTTGTCATTCAAATGTCATTTTACAGCGCTATTCTGGCAGAGTTACAAAAGTTGCCACAGTTACTATTTGATAGCAATGTGACAATTGTCACAAAACGATACTCTGACACATTTTTTTGGTGACAAAAGTATCAGAAACTGTTACGTGCCAAAGAGGATGTAGGAGCGCGTGACAGCTGTTTTGTTTGCCGGAAAGTTGATACAAAAACATTTTATAAATTCCACAAATAATACGGGAAAAAGTAAATAATATATTTTGTACCAAAATGACAAGAGGACATAATTTAATGGAGGGGAGAGGGAGTCATGAGAGCGCAAAGGCTTTCAGACCGACCAGCCTCTCATCGTTTCTTCTGCAAATGCTTGAAAGGCTAATCGACGCACACATCCGCAAGAAGATGGATGGATCGGCCAAAATATCACGCAGCCAACATGCATATCTAAAAAGCCAACACAGCCCTGCACGAAGTCGTCAGAACTATTGAGAGGTGCTTCGAACACAAACAATATACCCTCGCTGCCTTCTTGGATATAGAGGGCGCTTTCAATAACGTGATGCCAGCGGCTATAGAATAATCACTTGAAGATCTAGGCGTGGAAACATTCCTCAAGAGTTGGATTGTGACAATGCTAGAGAGCAGAATTATCAACGCCTCTATAGGAAACAGCGAGTCATCAAAGTGAGTGAATAGGGGAACACCCCAAGGTGGAGTCATCTCTTCCCTACTTTGGTTACTCGTGATCAACAAAATACTACTGAAATTAGACAATATAAGGATCAAAACCGTGGCGTATGCGGATGACGTGGTAATAATGGTGTCTGGTTTGTTCCCATCCGTGTTGAGCGAAATCATGAATGGGGCCTTCAAATCACTTAACGATTGGGCCACTGGGAGTGCTCTTGTAGTGAATCCAGGGAAAATTGAGGTCATGCTTATTACCACGAAGACCAAGATACCACAGTTTAATCCTCCTCGGCTAAGTGGAATAGAGATTCTACAGTAAACTCACGCCAAGTACTTGGGCGTGATTCTAGACCTAAACTTTCCTGGAAGCGTAACATAGAGCACCGCCCACAGAAGGCAACCATTGCGTACCACGCTTGTCGGAAAATATTTGGAAGCCGGTGGGGTCTCCGACCGAAAATGGTGCTATGGATGTACACTAGCATAATCAGACCAATACTCTCCTATGGAGCAATGATATGGTGGCCTGTCGCAGGGAAGACGTCCACCATGAAACTGCTGTATAGAGTGCAGAGATCAGCTTGTATCGGCATAACAGGGCCAATGAGGACGTGTCCAGCTGAAGCCCTTAATGCAATGCTTCATGTTATACCAATCGACCTTTACATCACAGCTAGTGCGGCCTGGAGTGCCAGCCGACTAAACGCACTTGGACTCTGGAAGAGCAACGCATATGGACATGCGAGTATACTACAGACAATCCCAAGAGAACTCAATATAACAACCGATTACTACACCCCCTTATTGACGTTCGATAACCTATTCGATGTCAGGTTTCCCAAGAGAATAGAGTAGGATAAGGGGGAACCATTTACAGGTTTTGATACCAAAGTATTTACGGACGGATCCAAAATGGAATGTGTAACCGGCTCGGGTGTTTTCTCCGATGAGGCAGGACTCAATTTATTATTCAAACTTCCAGACAAGTGCAGCGTTTTCCAAGCGGAGATACTGGCCATTAAGGAAGCCTGCGCCGAATTTATACTACAACGGAGAACAGAGCGCATTTGAATATTTGTAGATAGCCAAGCGGCTCTCCTATAACTCAAATCTTACAACACTGCATCTAAACTCGTTAGTGAATGTAGGGAAAAACTTGTCGAGCTAGGCCGGCTGGCCAATGTGGTTCTTACTTGGATACCAGGTCACAAGGGTCTCCTAGGGAACGAAAAGGCAGACGAACTAGCTAGGGCAGGATCCTTTTCCACCGAACTCCATATGGTGTCAGTCACCTTGAACGAGCGAAGACCAGATGGGATAGGACGGAAACGTGCTGCATATCCAGAAAAACATGGCCAGAATATTACATTCACCGGGCTAACTTCCTGCTCAGCCATAATCGGGGACACATATCTAGGCTAACTGGAGTGCTGACCTGGGACTCAATCGGTAATCACGCAAGACGTTTGAAGCTGCCATATAATGACCACTGCCGTGCCTGCGATGACGCAGAAGAGGAGGAGGCGGTGGAGCATCTCCTCTGCAGTTGTCCGGCTCTGAGGAATAGACATCTGAAGAATATGGGCCGTCCCTTCCTGCATTACCTCACTGAGATACACGAGATAGATCTAGGGTAACTAATGAGGTATCTCCGATTAACAGGCTGGATATAGACACGGAACTTTGGACCTTCCGGAGTGATGTGGTATGCAAAACGGTGTCTCAAGACACTAATTGATGCTAAATAGTATCATTAGCAACTTCAAAAAAGTAAGGCCCAATCACGCCGCCTGACCAAAATCCTCACCAGACAGTTGCTCGTTGCATTTGTTTCACATGGATTGCATGAGGACTTTTTGAGCCCCAAATTCAACAATTTTGTGTTTTCACGAAGCCATTCAAATGGAATGAGATTCAAATTGGATGTCTTTTATCAAAATTCTCTTCGTAGTGCTTCGTGAATTTTTGAAATTCGTTGTTGAGAACGATGCCGAATTGATGTGTTCGGGGTTTTGGTGACCCTCTCGATTACAGCAGTATTGTTTTCAAGAGACCGACCAGTATGTTGACGCATGCGAGTCTTCCTGAAATTAATCGACCCAGTTTCTTCAAATTTGTTGACCACTCTTCGAATGGTTGACACATTAGGGGCACTTTCTCGACTGAAATGTCTTCGAAGTTTGCGTGCGGTCTCAGCAAAACTTTCCAAATTTTTGTAATAAGTTTTCACAATTATATCGCCTTGTTCTTTCGTAAAGCGCTCCATTTTTAATAATCGGAATAAACATATGTAACAGCTGCCAAATTTCAGAATTACCACTTGCAAAGAAAAAATTACACTAAATTTAAAAGTGCAACCTTACTGAGACACCTTTTACAAATAAGTGCACTATAACGAAAACAAATATAAAAAAACCCGAATAAAACTGAATTTGTGGTATTTAAAGGGGTTTTCAACAGAGACGCTACAAAAGTAAATCGATAGGGACAGCAAACGACGCCATATTTCTTCCCGCTCTTTTAACATTTCTCTTCAGTAAGGTTTGCCATTTCATCATGGAAAGATATACGAGCCAACAACGAGTCGAAATTATTAAAATTTACCACCGAAATTTGGAGTCAGTGGCCTCAACTTTAAGAGGCCTCAACAATCAGCGATGAGGCTCATTTCTGGCTGAATGGCTTCGTCAATAAGCAAAATATGCGTTATTGGTCAGACAGCAATCCACACGTAATCCATGAGGCATCATTGCATCCCGAAAAAAATACGGTTTGGTGCGGTTTATGGGCCGGCGGCGTCATTGGGCCGTACTTCTTCCGTGATGATCAAGACCGGCACATTACTGTGAATGCGAATCGCTACCGTTCAACGATAACCGAATATTTTTGGCCTCAATTGGATAATGTGGACTCGGAGGACATGTGGTTCCAACAGGACGGCGCCACAAGCCACACAGCGAATGCCACAATCAATTTATTGGAAACCAAGTTTGGTGAACGTGTTATCTCACGAAATGGCCCAGTCGATTGACCGCCTCGGTCGTGCGATTTGACGCCGTTAGATTATTTCCTGTGGGGCTACGTCAAGTCTATGGTCTATGCCAACAAGCCAGCGACGATTGATGAACTTCGTACGAATATCGAACGTGAAATTGCAGCAGTATCGGCCGATTTATGCTTGAAAACCGTCGAAAATTGGGTTCAGCAAGCGTGCCCGTGGTGGCCATGCAAAAGAAATCGAGTTCCATACATAATGGCATCGAACGTACTTTCACAGGAATAAAGAATTTCATTGGTATCTAAAACCGGTTTTGTTTTAGTAAAAAAAATTTTTGTAGCGCTCTTATTGAAAAACCCTTTATATATAATAGATCATAACGTCTACGTTTATTCATTGATTTTCTTCCGATATGATTTTTTATGTTTTTTTGTAATTTTTACTACTTTTTCCGATTTTCTCGTGTTCGGAAAACTGTTTGTAAAAAAGGGTTTCCTACCGCTTTCCCCACAGTTTTTAAACTACCGCACGTATTTAAAAGCTATTTTCAAAACCAATTTAGCCTACATCTAGAGTTGTATAGTTCACGAACAAACCAGTTCAATTGAACGATTTACTCTTGTAAACTAGTTCACACTGTTGCACTCGTTTGTTTCAGTAGTTCACTTGTTTTCGCAGACATTCTATTTCAGTTTTGCAGTTTTCGTGTTCATTTTCTCGTTCATGCTCTCTTTCTCACACAGTTGCCATAGCTGTTGCCTAATGTTATCATCCTTGTTGAATGGAATTATGAACAAATTACAGTACCCCCATATCGAAATGCAGCTCAATTATATGAGGCTTATATCAAGTAGTGTCATTAATGTGGCGATTTATTATAAAAAGTTCCCACAATATCTTAGGAATATATTTATTATTTAGGAATCTTTAAAAATGAGACCATTTCCCGATACGACGCTATGATTGTATGAACTAAAATTACAAATTGAACAGCATTGAACTATTTAGCTCACAGTTCTTATGAAATGACGTACTGAAATGTCACAATGAACTAACTAGTTCATTCTCCAGGGGTGATCTAAAAAGAGAGCTCACTTGAATGAACTATAATGCCCAACTCTACTACATACCCGTCTCAAAATTAAGATCATACCCTACTTGGTTGGTTAAAAATTCCTCTGAAGAAAAGTCAAATTTGTTGTTGTATTAAAGGCCGAAATTCAAAAGTGGCCATCGGTAGTGCAGGGGTTATTATACGTGGCCCATGTACATGAGAACGTGTATTCGAGTCCTGCTCTGACCACCTTAAATTTTTTTCCAATCAGTGGGTGTAAAACAAAAAAAAACGCACAGCTCACTGGTTGTGAGAATCTCTCCCCAATCCCATAATGGGATGTAGCGGAAACCGATATTAAAGTATAATATACGAAAAACAAATCAATTTTTCTTTACCTGACATACACTTTTCATTCTTTTGTAAACTAGTGTAATCAACGAACTGTAACGTTGTAATCAACAAATTAACGTTTCAAGAAAGTAATGTTTCGTTTTCTTTTATTTTTAAAACGTGAATTACTTTTTCATGCATGCAAAGTTATGACGGACATTGTTATAAACATTTGATAATGATGCAAATTTATTATTGCTTCTGAAATCTATCTTGAGTTTTACAGATGATGAATGGATGATCTTGATGCAGTTCAAAGAAATGGAAAATAAAATGTGTAACTAATTAAAACTATTAAAGTCAATAATAAAAGCAAAAATATTTTATATTGACCATCAAACGAAGCAACAATCGATTATACTACTACTAAGTACTCGCTGAAAAATCTGTCGTTTTTTGTTGTTTGGATGCAAATATAACATGTTTTCGGAGCTTGTCGCAAATATAATATACTTGTGCCCAAACGCATTGTATTTGCTATTCAATATTACATGTTGGAGACACAATGATTAATATGTTATAACATATGTGTTGGCGACTCAAATATATCTGTGTTTGTGATACAAATACACCCGTGTTTGTTGCACTGTTTATGCTCTCTCGAGAGCAAGAGAATAAAAGAGGGGCAACGAGTGTGTAAATTTTATTTTTATTATTTTTGCATTATGCTCTCAGTGAGTGATTCATAAATATTCCTGAATGTGCGTGATGTATTGCGTTTTAATTTCATGTATTCAGTCCTCAATGGTTCATCGAATTTAGGATATCAAATGCGGTTGATCAGTGAAAAAGAAAAAAATCAACGTTCGGACGGTTAAATGGTTTGTGATGTTGCTTTGGTTTTTGTGAATATATTTATGTATGCTACCAAAGTGAGAAACCTTTTTGAGGAAAGAAACTGGAGAGGGCAACAATATGAATCCCTTTTTCTGCACGAGCCTCTACTGAAAAAATCGGAATAGCGGACCATTTTTGAAATATAATAAAAAAACACAAGTAATTAATACACGCTTGTCTTGCATGAACTAGATTAGTATAAATATAAGTACATTGTTCGTGTACCAACGCATAGTCGAAACCTTCTCAAGACAAAATCGTGAGAGACAAAGAAAGAAGAAACAACAGAGTAGCAGATTCAAAACAAAACAAATAACGCATTCAATGCAAGTAAATGTAAAAGTCATTTAAATCTTTTAATTTTTTGTATTAATTATTTATATAAGTAAATGTGGATATATATTATAATAATATTATATTCGATATATATTATGTTTGGGAGAAAATACGCGTATGTTTCCACGTAAGTATATGGAGGTTTGGAGGAAACATACGAAGGCTTCCACGTAAGTATATGGATGTTTAGGATGAAGCACGCATATGTTTCCACCTAAAAGCATACATATTTGTCAGTAAACAGGATAATGTTTGCATTTAAATACACCTGAGTTTGGGACTTGCAAACATATAAATGTTTGAAGTGTGTTCCTAAAATATACATGGTTCCTGCACAATTTGTTTGGGAGAATAAGTTACAGAGGCCGTTTTTTAGCATTTATTTATTATATTTATACTTATAGTTATATTCAGTAGACCGAATGTCCGATGCTTGCATAATTTAATAAATCATATTTATGCACGATGAAAACTGTTGAACTTTTTGTTGTTTGATGGAAATACCATGAGTTTGTCGGAAATATTATATACTTGTGTCCAAACACATTGTGTTTGCTACTCAATTGTATATGTCGCAGACACAATGATTAATATGTTATAATATATGTTTTTGTGGCCCAAATATGGATTTGTTTGTGGAAAACTGCTGGAAACAAAAACGTGACAGACAACAAATAAACGAAAAGGCAGCAGATCTGAAATACAAGAAAACAATTCTTGCACGTTAGTATGTGGATATTCCAAACATATACTCGGTTCCCACATAATGTTAGAGAGGCCGTTGTTATTCAGCGTGTGTCCAATGTTATAGTTATCGACATCAAATTTAAAATCTAGTGAATAGAGCTCAAGAAAGGGGCTACACATTCCTTTTCATTTAAATTATTACACTATTATGCCTACAGGTCTATTATATCAAATCGCTGCACAGTGGGGCCTTTTGCTTGTTTCGTTGCAAAAATTATAACTTCTGAAATAATGAAGATATTTTCATAATTTTAAACTCATGTGGAAGACATCTTCTTAAGCTTTAAACTGAATGCTGGTAGTTTAAACTCTTCTTTTAAAATACAATATAGTTTTTGGTACAAATATTGTATTAAATGTAATATTATGGCCACCCTACTACTAGTTTTTACAATATTATATAGATATTTATAAACCGTAGTACGTAGTATAACCGCTTTTGTCTTACTTCTATAAATAGTGAGTCACTCTAATTTTCTTATATTATATTTATTAACTACATACAAATTGTATTTACTTCCAAATGAATTGATAACATTTGTTTTGTAATATAAATTAAAAATTTTAATACTCTCGAGGAAAATGATTGTAAAGCCACTGATAAGAGTTTATATTCCAAGGAATTTCACCGAGAGTTCCGTCACCAAGCAAATTTAACTCCGTGTGTTTAAACGTGTATTATAGTTGTTGATAATAATAAATATAATATAAATTAATTAAAATCTGTATAATAATTTGAAGGCAACTCGCATATGTTTTGGGAGTGTTAGACCAAGCCTCTCGATTAATTGTGTTGCATCAGTCGAATTTTGCAAAACCTGATTTTCGATTAATCGGATGATCTTATCGGTTTTAGCAGATTTCGAATAACACTAAGTAACAAAATGTAAAATAAGATCTCATACACAATTTACACTATTCTCTTTTTTTGATGTGATTTGTTCTTTTAATCACGAAAATCAACATAAACAGTTTGTGAATGGTAGGATTTTTTAAATATATATATTTTTTAACATTGTTGTTTGCTATTTTTGGAAAGTAGACATTTAGTTTTTCTTATATTTCTCAATAACTGAACGACAGATGTTGGTGAAGAGGATCTTAAAAATTACCAATAAAACTAGCAATTAGAAAAATGGTTGCTTTTGTCAAACGGTCGTAGTGTTTCGGAGATATGGACATTTATTTTGGAAAAAGAAATGCAAATAATTGTTTAAAAATTGTTACTTTCAAACCCCACAGTAAGTTGTTTAACTTTATATTTTATCCCTTTAATATTTACTGAGGATTTCGTACCGGCCAGTGGCATTCAATAAAGACGTGTCAGCATAGCAGGAATAACAAGCACCGTGGTGGTAGGTGTCGATTTGTTTTCCATGGGTTTTCTCCACGTTTTGCCGTAATGTTTAAATCCACACTGATAAGGTCCGATCAGGTCTGCAACAAACAGCTTTAATCTTTCGCACATTACGCTGAAGAGGGCCTTGTATGCGATGGATAAAAGGCTCATACCATGATAGTTCGTAAATATTCTCGGGACGGCTTTTTTGAAAACAGGACACAGTATTCTAAGGCCACAATCGTAGGGCATGCATTCGTTTAACCAGATTTTGCATATGAGCTGATGCATGCACATTTTCATCTCATCGCCGCCTGCTTTAAACAGCTCAGCCGGTAGGCCATCAGCACTAGCGGCTTTGTTCTTCTTAAGCCGAAAATTTTCAGTTCTAACTTTGCTTTGGCTAGTAGGGTGACAGTCGACGCCATCGTCTTGTATCTGCTGAACTCACTCATATATCTTCGACGTTTGGGAATAAGGTCTTAAGTCAGAAACTGTAGTTTTTCGTAATTTTAAATTGAAAATTATTTATATATGAAATTTTCTGACTTATTGCCTAAAGAGCAAATGATTACGATTGGATGGAGTTGTGCTAGATTTAAGTTATTAATACCAAACGAAAGAGAAAAAAAAATTGAGTTAAACCCAATCAAAAACCCAAAATGCATTTTTTTGACTTAAGACCTTATTCCCAAACGTCAAAGATATATTGAAGTCTCCTGGAATAAGTAACCCAAAGAAGTGATCTCTCCATAGTCCCAACATACTCGTACACTGCACATCTGTGACAAGATTTCCATCGTTATCTCAACCAAAGTTGGGCCTTGATCCATTTCCATTGGTTTAGCTTTGAACTTTCGGTAAAATTCACGGGCCTCATTCTTCCTTCTGTATGATTCAATTTGCTCACTCTCGCGCTCTCGTACCATTCAATACACAACAAATACAATCATGTGCCACAGTTGGCGCTGTCCTGATAATGCAATGACGTATCAAAAAGTTTGTAGGATCTAAATCCTCTGCTAAGCCATGTTGATAGCTAAAGGAAAACACCGAGATATGAAGTGTCAAAGTGTATCAGGTCAAGAAAACTGATATCTTGTCATCATGTGCCACAGTTGGTGTTTTGCCAAAAAAAAAATCCAGGCAGTACGCAGACGAAGTGATGCAGCGGCATGGCATTGTGACACAGCAGGTACTGAATACTTAGTTATGATATATAGGTAGAGATATTTCAAGTTTTAAAGTGGACTACAATAAAAATGTGTGTGGCCGTCGGTGGTGCAATGGTTAGTGTGCGCGCCTCTTGTACACGAGATCCTCGATTCGATCCCTGCTCTTTGACTACCTTAAATTTCTTTCGGCGGCGGTCACTTCGTATAGTGACGGCGACAGTATGGTGTAGTTAGCCATGAATAGTTTCTCAAACTACCAATCGGAACCGGTTTAAAACTGTAGGTCGCAATCAGTGAGTATAAAAATAGAAAGCGCACAGCTACAGCTGACTAATTTGTGGGAAGCTCTCCCCAATTCCTTCATGGGATGTGATATTTATCTATTTAGAATAAAAATGTATAAAATATTCTGCTTTAAGCCATCGTAACCCTTATTTTCTTACTTTTGAGAAAATTATTGGTAGAATTTCAATAAACCCCAATGAGTTAAGTGGCGGAGGGTCGTTTTGTCCCTTCCAAAGTTATTGCTAAATCTTCAAGAAAGCACGGGGGCTATCCGACTTATAAAAGCTATCTCTAATGGGGGTTTTATTATGAATTTTTTTCAAGAACAAATTCTTTAAAAAAAAACATTCAATAATTTTTTACAGGGTGACCCGTAAATGCTTACAAGAAGGTATTTTGCTATATCTTTCAAATAAAGCAATATAATTTCACATTTTTTAAAATTTTATTTGGACATTTAAGTTTCGTTTCCAATACTTTTTGAAAACTTTTGAAGATCTGTCAGGTGGGCGCCACCATTATTGACCACCATTCGGATTCTTTTTTTTGCCGCATTTTCAATTATTGTGTACCCATGTTATGTAACTCTCACATCGAGAAAATTCTCGCATAGAACATGTGAAATGAATCAGAAACATGTTGAATTAGCACTGGGGATAGAATACATTTTTTAGCATAAAATGTTAAATACCCATATTTGGAGAAAATCATATTTTAGGAGTTATGGGATTCCAAAGCTCGGATATACGGTGGTTACTACGAGTATGTATTAAAACACTGTAAAGGGAATTGTGCGGCAGCACTTTTGTAAAATATGATGCAAAATAAAACAAACAAAATTAAATGAAAATTGTCGATATCTTGCTTAGTTATCGCAATATCGGCAGCTGAATTTCGATATCGGAAATATTTTTTACATTTTCCGCAAACATATGTTGAACATATAAAATTAAACAAAATTTTTCGATAGCTCAGTTATGGAACAAAACAAAATTATTTTAAAAAATCCCTTGATTTTTTTTAAAAAAATGTTTAGCCACAGAAAATAGCAGAATGCTTTCTGATACAATAATGCTGTGCCGAATCCGAGATTTGATCTACCCAGAGGAATTTTTTCATTAATTTATTGATCACCTATCAAGCAAAGCAAAAAGCAATATTTAGCTCACTGAAATAAATGTTTTTGTTTTGTCATAAACAGAGCGACGACAATAAGTATTGAATAGTACAGAGAACTTAGTGCACTCTTTTTCCGCTCTCATACAGAGCATAAGCGAATCTTATTCTCTTTATAGAATATTTCAGTATAAATACACGACAATGTTATTACATAAAACAATTCAAAAAGCATAAATGTTTCAAAAGGTATCAATATTTGACATCAAAATTATGAATGGACCAAGTTATGACAAAAAGAGAGTAACACGTTTTGACCAAGGCTTTTAAGTCATACAAGTCGTTCCATGAGTTCTTTATACTCTTCAATACTCTTTGGCGACGACGACCTGCTTGTTTGTTCGCTGCCGCTTCATCAGTACCATCATACTTATTTTCAGGCAGAGACTATTGTTGTACAACAACCACGTATGTGATGATAACGCTGTGTGTTGTTTGCATGTGTTCACTTTGATAGATTGCCATACCCGTGACTATAGATAGAAGTTAACACATTAAAAACTGTTCCAACTGCGAGGACGTAATTTTGTCACAGTTAATGCCTCATCCGCGACATCTTCAGCCACAGCGACGATAGTCTTGTCGAAGCGAGCACTAAAAGGCCTTACATCGCCCATTCAGTCACATATTTTTCCAGTCTCTTCGAGCTAAATGCGTTAGGCTGTGGGGCCACGCACTGAGCGACAACTGACTGAGCGATTTGCTCTAGAGCGACGTTAAAAAATACAACATACGATACTGTACGGTTGTGGCCACGCAATTGATGAGCGAATAGAGTATTTTGGGAGCGATATAATTTTTTTAATGCTTCACTGACCGCTCAGAAAATACACACATACATACGTATTATTTGAGTTTAAATTTAATTTTAAATTTCAGCACAAGAAAATTAAATGTTTTAGTTAAAGAACAGAATACGATTCATAGTGTTGATACAAAATATTCGAAATATACAATAGAATGAAATAAAATATATAGATAAATAAACAAATTTAAATAATTTGAAAATATATCTTCCATAGTTAAGCAATCTAATGACAATTAATAGAGATATATTAAAAATATTACTAAATTGTAGTACAATAAAATGTAAATAAAAAGGTTATAAATAATGGGATTAAGTAATTAATCGGCCATATTAAATTAGAAACAAGATGTTAAAAATAAAATAAATAAAACGGAAAATTACAAGAAATATAAAATACAAATAAAAATAAAAATAAATATAAAAGTAAATATAAAAATAAAATTATATATCACAATAAAAATGCCGTGAGTATGTATCAAAAAGAAGTATATTATTGTATTTTAAACAGCGATGAAAGCAGTATTTGAATTTAAGAAAAAAATATATAAATGTATTTGAAAAATCCCCACGTTATTTATGAGTTGTAGACTTGGTGGTAGTAAATTTTAAAGATGCATAGTGTTTACGTAAAAGTGTCATTTCGAAACAAGTCTCGGAAGAATTGATTTTCGCTCAAGACACCATTTAGCAGATACATCGAATTACTGAGGCTGAATTGCATACAGGTAATACCGAAATTCGTTAAAGATCATTCATTTTCATTATTAGAGGGCAATATTATAATGTTGTTATACCTAACAAAATTCAGCTCAATAACACCCATGAACAACTTTTGTTCGCTGTGCTGAATTTGATTCATATTCAACCCCCGTATTTAGTTCTGGCGAAATTTTCGTAAGAAATTTTGTCATTTATCTCTAAACGGAAAATTACCTTGCAGAGAGTTACCATATATCTCTAATTTACCTTGCAAATATTTTATTTATAATTCCTCTAGGAGCTCCTTTTTATTTTTACTGCTTGTCGTGTTGCTTATGGTTGTTAAAATTATCAAACTGTCAAAATTCCGGTCCCAAACAATTATCAAACAATTGTTGTCATACGAAATAACTTTGGCGTAACAACCCTGTAATTGATTTTGCCTACGAAATTTTCGCTAAGAGCTGAGTACCAAGTAAATGAAAAGTGCGCAAAATTTTCGGTTCATGACATTTTTGTTATTTTTTATACACGTACTTCTAATGGCAACGGAAATTTCTTAAAACTGATTAGGCGGCTTCAGGTATAACAACATTATAATAATGCCAATGTTTGCTGGGCTGAATTTGATTCATGGACTGAATTTGATTCATGTTCAGGTGTAACAACATTATAATAATAAGTGTGTTTTTTTACCCCGCTAAAGTTAATTATAGCTTAATTTGTATGGGACAGCTAAGCGATATTAAGTGGCATCATTTCAATTTCCCACTTAAATTCCGACTTGTGCAAAGACAATGTTGCCACATGTTAAATTTCAAGAAATGACAACAAAAAGTTATCTTAGATAAATTTCTTTATCAATTCTTGCGAATGATAATGTTATCAAGGAGAGACCCAAAAGCAGAAATTTGCAAAAATGACTTACACATTTTAAGTTCATTAAAATTATTTTGTTTTATGGAATAATACGTATACTTGTATATCTCTGAGTTTGAAGGATAGAGTTTTATTTCCTATATAAATCAAAATTGGAACCAAATTGTTCACAACAACGCTCGGTAAATGTTATACATATTGATCATGGTAGAATTATCTACCAGGTATAGTCGTTTAAACTGGTGATGCAATTTTTTCCAATGTCTGTTTTCGTTTCACTTGTCAAAATCTTATGTATTTTGTTTTATCCTTTTTTGTATTCTTGTATTGTTGTTATATATGTATATGTGTAGAGTTTAACAACCGAAACGAATGAACAACAACATCTGCTGTTACCATGTGCTTGTTGGCACTGGCTACGAACGTGTTGCCGTATCGAATTTTTTTCACCCATTACAGCAAATGTTGCCACATTGCGTAGTATTAAGTGTGGATCGTTTTATTTGGAAAGTCGTTAGTGGCGATAGCTTAAGGGAATAAAAAAACAGCCTTAGTGTCAATTTTTGCTCTTTGATGAAGTTTAGCACCTCCTGTCTTCAATTCACCTGCAGTAATTCGATTTATCTGCTAAGTGGCGTATTGTAGGGATTTTTTGCGAAAAACACCGATAAATTGGTATTATGGGAAAGAGAATTTCCTCATCTTTTCAACCCCATACTCATTTTTTTAAAGTTGTTATACATGCAAAGGAAAAACTCGTTCCTCCCAAACGAAATCTCAGATAACTGAAGTTCGTTTGGGGACTGTAGTTGGGAGGAACGAAATTCTGTTAAGCCATACATGTTATTTAGTTTGGGAGAACCGAAAAATGATTGCAGAAAAATATAACATGAAAAAACGTTTGCGAGAATCAAAATACGGTTCCGCCAACTGTTGTTTCGGTTACCGCAACCGAGTTCTAGTTATTCCAAAATAAAAAAAAATCGTTTGCGAGAACTGAAAAACGTTTGCAGTAAACGAGTTATGAAAAATTGAAAATTTATGATGAAAAAACTGTGCGAGAAATGAAAACCGGTTCCACCAACTGTTCTTTCGGTTACAGCTACCGAGTTGTATTAGTTGTAGTTACTCTACTCAATAAAACATTACTTGTACATTAAAACTTTTAATTATTTCTTCCATAACCTCTTTTTTGTGTAAATTTCCAACTTTTATGATTTTGGGTTTACCCATAAAGTTTGTTTTAAAAAATGTTGGCATTCGTACACGTCTGTCTCGCCTTGCACTCAAATAACAACTAAAAGCGCAGCAAACTACAGTGCGTCAATTGTCCATCCAAGATATATTCAAAAGGTAGAAGCATTAGAGTCCCAGCGGGGGAAGTCATGACCAGGAAGGTCTGAAATCATGACCAATCAGGTCTTTTCCAATTAAATTACGGTTAAAAAGAATCGGAAAAGAAATTTCTCAAAATTTTAATTTTATTTATATTAGATGAAAAAATTCATGCATTCCGCAGGCGTTATTTTAGGAAGGCATTACAAAAGAACGATTCCGCATGCCTTATTTGTGGAAGGCCTTGCGACTTCCGCCGCTGGGGTGTGTCATCACTTTTATGTGTATGCGTGAGTGTGTATGTCAAACGAGTGGATAAGACTGTCTATACAGTCGACAGAATGAGAGAAATTTACGTTCTTCGTAATCTGTGCTCTCATTAGAAAAATGGCTAATTTCAGTTAATTTTTTTTAAATTTGCGGCAAATGTAATTTTGTACGCGTTTGATGCAAACGAGAAATCGTTTGCAACAACATATGAGTTTATTTGGGAGAACTACATGAACGATTACGATTAATAAATTAATACAAATCGGCAACCGAGCATTAAAGGGTTTTTTTCTTTGCGTGTAGAGAAAATAGTTATTCACGTTTATAGATTATAATATCGTCCTTGCGTGCAATTTGGTGCAAGCAAAAGTTAGCCTGAGAAATCGAGGAACACATCAACCTTTCCTATTGTGTATTATAATCATTCCAGACTTTTGATGGAACAGAGTTATGTTGGTTCAGAGACAAGTTTTTTTCAAAAAGCAAACTTAGCCGCTATATTAAAGACAAGAAACCACAATTTCCAATAAATGAAAATTGAGTGCAATATCTCCAAAACTGTAGCCGTCGTTAGTGCAATGGCAAGTATGCGCGGCTCTTGTACCTGAGAACGTGGGTTCGATCCCTGCTCTGACTACCCTACATTTCTTTCGACGACGGTCACCTCGCTTGGTGATGGCGACACTATCGAGTATTCAGTCATGCAAAACTTCTCAAAATACCTTTCGGAACCGGTATAAAATCGTATGACTCAATCAGTGAGTGTAAAACTAGGAAGCGTACAGCTCACTGGTTGTGAGCAGCTCTCCCCATTCGCTACATGGGATGTATTGGGAAACCAATGTTTTTAATCTCCAAAACTATATGAAATATACAGGGTTGCGGACCAATTGTGCTGCAAAAAGAAATTAAAAAAAATTTAATTTTATTTTATATAACTAATTGGTTGTGAAGATGATATGAAGAAGATGAAGATGAAGATGAAGATGAAGATGAAGATGAAGATGATGATGATGATGATGATGATGATGATGATGATGATGATGATGATGATGATGATGATGATGATGATGATGATGATGATGATGATGATGATGATGATGATGATGATGATGATGATGATGATGATGATGATGATGATGATGATGATGATGATGATGATGATGATGATGATGATGATGATGATGATGATGATGATGATGATGATGATGATGATGATGATGATGATGATGATGATGATGATGATGATGATGATGATGATGATGATGATGATGATGATGATGATGATGATGATGATGATGATGATGATGATGATGATGATGATGATGATGATGATGATGATGATGATGATGATGATGATGATGATGATGATGATGATGATGATGATGATGATGATGATGATGATGATGATGATGATGATGATGATGATGATGATGATGATGATGATGATGATGATGATGATGATGATGATGATGATGATGATGATGATGATGATGATGATGATGATGATGATGATGATGATGATGATGATGATGATGATGATGATGATGATGATGATGATGATGATGATGATGATGATGATGATGATGATGATGATGATGATGATGATGATGATGATGATGATGATGATGATGATGATGATGATGATGATGATGATGATGATGATGATGATGATGATGATGATGATGATGATGATGATGATGATGATGATGATGATGATGATGATGATGATGATGATGATGATGATGATGATGATGATGATGATGATGATGATGATGATGATGATGATGATGATGATGATGATGATGATGATGATGATGATGATGATGATGATTCTGATTCTGATTCTGATTCTGATTTTCGAGTGATATTTCCTGATTGTCAAAGAGAAATTCAGAATTTTAATTAATGTTTTCGGAATTTGAATGTGAAATTGAATTAAATAAAATATTTTGTGAATTGCAATTGGAAATATATATGTACGACTCGTATCACGTGAGATGATATTTGACCACTGTAAGAGATTTTATACGCACGCTCACGTACGTTTTCGATGACTGCTTGAGATACTTTTTAATTGAAATCAACACTTAAGCTATCAAAGACACCAATTGAAATTGAAAAAATTTGTTTTTTTCGAATTTTGTTAAAATTTAGACATCGATTGGAATGCAAAAGTAGGTACAAGTTTTGATATTAATAAATTGAGCACATCACGAGCTCTATCATATTGTTGCATTCGCCGTAAGTCATACAATTTTTTAAAATGGAAAACTGTCAGTCGATTTTACGACACACAATATATACGGTAGAATTTTCTTCTTTTGAAATCACGTACATGCTGAAAAAACCCGCCCAAAACATATTGCAGGAATCACGTATATGTTTGCAATCATTGCTTTAATAATAATATCAGCTGCTTTTTTGTTCCTTTGTTATCTGTTACGTTTTTGTTTTCAACAATTTTCAACAAACAAAACCGCATTTGGGTCACAACAACATATAATAATATAATATTGAATAGCAAACACAATGTGTTTGGATGCAAGTATACTATATTTGCGACAAGCTACAAACTCGTTAGATTTGCATCCAAACAACAACAAAAGGCAGATTTATATTTATGCATTCATTTCCGAATTGTTTCCAATAATGTATTTGGTCTATTTTAACATTCTATCCCTGTGCTTTTCGTGGCACATGCGATTCTTGGACACAAACCTTATCGGAATTTTCACATTTAATATGTCAAACATTCTGCCATCATCTATTGCCTTATGTAATTTCATTATAATCATGGACCCAAAGAAAAAGGGAAAATGCAGTCAGATAAAAATAAAAAAAATATTATCTTAACTCTAGTGATGAAGATAATAAATTATTTTTGGAAAATGTTTATTTAATGTACACAAGTATAAATAGGAGGCTGATTACGTCGCTGGAGTTAGTTAAGATTTAACCGTGTAACAATCGTGGAAACGTACAAAGAAACACTTTAGTATTGAATTTGTAATACGGTGCTGCGGGTCGTGTGTTAAGAGGTTTATAATATATAGAATTACTGCTGCTAAATTACAAAGAAAAAGGTTAAAATATAATAATATTGAAAATGCATGTATCTAAAGAGGAGCAATTTTTCAAAAATTTCAAATAATCGGACTGTAAAGTGATGCTGAAAATCATGAATGATTACATTTAAGGATAATAAAGACCAACAGTGTAAAACCAATTTTCCATATGATACCAATATAGAGCGGATCCACCACTTTAGACTTAGCCTACACTACAAAAACTTCTTTGCCATCTACACCATTTCGAATTGAAATTTCGAAAAAATCAATTGAAATTTAAAATTTCTCTTTGAAATTTAAAAATTGTATTTGAAATTTCAAATACATCAAATGAAATTTAAAAACCATCAATTGAAACTTAAAAATCGAATACAGGAAATCGATACATAATTTCTAAATTTCAAGTGACGAATTTTAAATATCGAAAATGATGAATGTCATTTAAATTTCAATTGATGTCTTTTCAATATCAATTGATGTATTTCAAATTTCAATTGATGTGTTTTAAATTTCTATTGTCATCTTGTAAATTTCAATTGATGTATTTAAAATTTCAAATAGAAATATTAAATTCCAATTGATCTAATTTTAATTTCAAATATAATTTTCAAATATCAATTGATATTTTTTAAATTGCATACATTTGTTGTCTTTTAAATTTCAATTGACGTCACTTAAATTTCAATTGATGTTATTCAAATTTCAATTGATATTTTTAAATTTAAATTTATGTGTTTAAAATTTCAAATATAAATATTAAATTCAAATTGATATAGTTTTATTGCAATTGATGTCTTTTAAATTTCAATTGACGTCTTTTAAATTTCAATTGATGTTATCAAATTTCAATTAATGTTTTTTAAATTTCAATTGATATCTTTTAAATTTCAATTGACGTCTTTTAAATTCCAATTGATGTGTTTCAAATTCCAATTATTATATTTTTTAAATTTCAATTTATGTATTTTAAATTTCAAATAGAAATATTAAATTACAATTGGTCTGGTTTTATTTTCGAATATAATTTTCAAGTTTCAATTGATATTTTATAAATTGCAATTGATGTCTTTTGAATTTCAATTGACGTCTCTTAAATTTCAATTGATGTTATTCAAATTTCAATTGATGTTTTTTAAATTTCAATTGATATCTTTTAAATTTCAAATGACGTCTTTCAAATTCCAACTGATGTATTTTAAATTTAAATTGATGTGTTTTCAATTTCAATTTATGTCTTTCAAATTTCAAATTGAAATATCTTACAAGAACCGAATAACTGTTCCAAAAGTACCGAAAACGGGTTCAAACGAACCGAAAACGGTTCCAAAAAGGCAGAGAAACGAACAGAATTGAAAAAAGGTTTAACAAATGTAAAACGGTTCCAGAATACTAGGACTCGTGACCTAAGCAACCGAAAGTGTTAACTTTTGTGGGTATGAAAATGTGAATTTTTATAAAATTTTATGTTCTTATAATAAGATATTACACCGGTTCTTCAAATACGCGGAACCGCACATCAGTAGTAGATTGGGGCCATCAGTGCAGAGGCACAAATACTTTCTTATATCTTGTATGAGCCACTTCGAGACTTGTTTTTAGGGGAACTGGCAGAAATTTCACTCAAAGGTAGGCATGGGTTATGTGGATTGTCACAATTCCCTTAAAATCGTCCCATGATCGTGGGAACTTGTGACCCGTTACGAGGAAAATCTTAGGCTAAGGATATCTTAGTACTGACTCACTGGTTGAGAGAAGCTGTCCCCAATCCCATCATGGGATGCAATGGAAAACCATTTTCTAAAGTGCTGACTTTACCGTCATTTGCCTGCCCCCCACATCTTGTGGTAAAGGGATGAGGATATTCATCAAAACCATAGCAAGAAGTTGTGCGAAGAGAACCCCCGATTCACACTATTGTCATTCTCTGAACCAACAGTGTAAAGTCAAATTCAAAATCATGATATCAAAATTCACGACGTCATTTTGTACAACAGAAAACTACAGTAGAACATTTCCAATGGAAATTGGAAAAATATCAATTACAATTTAAAAATTCTATTGAAATTTGAAATACATAGATTGAAATTCAAAAAAAACATCAATTGAAATTTAAAACACGCCAATTGAAATCCAAAACATGTCAATAGAAATTTTGAAACACATCAATTTAAAATTAAGACATCATCAATTGAAATTTGAAAAACATCAATTGAAATTTAAAAGACATCAATTGAAATTTAAAAATATATTCCATACAATCGGTTAATAATTTTGCAATTCCAAAAGGCAAGTTTTAAGTTCATTTGGTGTTTCAAATTTCAATTGATGTCCTAAATTTCAATTCATGTCTTTTAAATTTCAGTTGACGTGTTTCAAATTTCAATTGACATGTCTTATTATTTATTTATTTATTTAAGTAGTAAAATGTTTTTATATTTGTAACTTAAACATCTAAACTTATTAGAGAAACGGAAAACCTTAATTCTAGAACATTATATATGATAATTTCAATTGATGTGTTTCAAAATTTCTATTGACATGTTTTGGATTTCAATTGATGTGTTTTAAATTTCAATTGATGTTTTCTAGAATTTCAATCCATGTATTTCAAATTTTAAATGAAGTTTTAAATTTCAATTGCTAATTTTCAAATTTCCATTGGAAATGGTGTAGTTTGGTTTTGTGTTGTAAAATATGTAAAAATGTTTTGGATTTCGGTTGATGTGTTTTAAATTTCAATTGATATTTTTTCGAATTTCAATCTATGTACATATTTCAAATTTCAAATGAATTTTTGAATTCCAACTGATGTATATAAAATGTTATTAAGAATTGTGAAATTTCAATTGATATTTTTCAAAATTAAATTGATATATTTAAAATTTCAATTGGAAATGGTGTAGCACACATCAATGGAAATGCTGGAGTGTGAATAAGGTTGTATTTAAGTATGAGCATGACCTGTATCCTGAACATGAGCATCGCTTAACATTTATATTATGGTTTGCCGCAATTCCCGATACCAATCAAGAAGGTATTTGCTGTTTTTCTCATCACAATCTTATCTTAGATAATCTTTAATCGTCTTGATTGCCTTGCAATAATGTTACCGACCATAGTCATTACTGACAAGTCTGTGATACGATTACATGGAGTTCAAAAGTTAATGAACGTTAAGACAAACGGAAACAGATGGTACACGCTGAGAAAAAACGGACCCAGCCACATATTGCAGGAACCATGTATATGTTTGCAAACATTGTTTTCATGTATTGGAGATCTGGTGCTTTTTTGTTTCTTTGTTGTCTGTCACGTGTGTTGTTTTCAGCAATTTTTAACAAACAAAATCACATTTGGATCACAAAAACATATATTATACAAATAATCATTGTGATGATTATACATGTAATCATTGTGACTCCAACATGTAATATTGAATGGCAAACACAATGTGTTTGGACACAAGTATACTGTATTCGCGACAAGCTACAAACACGTTTTATTTGCATCCAAACAGCAAAAAGAGACAGATTTTGCAGTGTGTATACGTTCTCGTCGTACAGCAATTATTTTAATTGAGAAACTTGTAATCAGGGGTCTTCAATCCACAAAACCTTCGGAAGACGGCATCAGCTCTATATATTTGTATATTGATCAGGAGAATGCAACTTTACATTGGTTGAGGTTTATTTGTAGAAATTTAAACATTTGCAGCTACGTCGCTATCCACTAGCGTGTTGTTGGCCTCGTCGTCGGTTTCTTCTAGGAGGCGATCTTATCAATGAACTTGGATTTAGACAATGATATTCTGTTCGCTGCAGTTGTACAATACACGTCCAAGTCTTCCACTCCGTCCAATTCCCGTGACACTGTGGTAGGTGCGGTGTCACACTTGACTTTCTGAACCGCTGAGGCAGTCGCATCCAAATCCCTGTCTTCCACTCCGTTCAATTCCTATGTAACATCTGTGGGTTCGGTGTCAGGCTTGGCTCCTGCTTCACAGGGGCACTTATATGTACGTCCCTGACTTCCAGTCCTCTCAATTCCGACGAAACTTCTGTGGGTTCGGTGTCAGGCTTGTCTTTATCACTTGAATGTGACAGCCAAATCCCACCAAATGAGTAAATAATTTTCAAAAATATTTTTGTAGAAAAAAACGTATGATGCAAATCGATTCATAGGACACAAAATAGGGTAGACAAGTTGAGTCCGTCCGCCCATGTCTGTAAAATTTTAATTTAAATTTAAATTTTTTTAAACATATATGAAGATTCAATACTATCCATCAGGATCAGGAGAATATAATTTAAAATTAGTTTAAATTTTAAAGCTTCTACACCATTTCCAATTGAAATTTAAATACTCTCAATTTAAATTTGAAAAATATCGACTGAAATTTTAAAAATCTATTTGAAATTTAAAATATATCAATTAAAATTATAAATTCTATTTCAAATTTGAAATACATGAATTGAAATTTAAAAACCATCAATCAAAATGTGAAAGAAATCAATTGAACTTTAAAATTTGTTAGTTGAAATTTAAACATTACTAACCGACTTTATATATGAGATTTTTAAATTTCAATTGACATCTTTTTAAGAAGCAATTGATGTGTTTGAAATTTCAATCGATGTTTTTAAATTTCAATTGATGTATTTCAAATTTAAAATAGAATTTTTAAATTTCAATTGTTTTTTTTCAAATTTCCATTAGAAATGTAGGTGTAGTCTCAATTTTATATTAATCTCTGAAACTTGTGCTTTATAACGCCAACACTTTTGAATTTTGAAACGAATTGAAAATCGTCAGTCTAATTTTGCATTTAAATATCATGCGTAAGAAGCATAGACTAATACATACCTAGATAAACTTATTCTCTCATCTGACGTTTCATTTCTCACTCTCATCGTAGGTTTGTGGAAATGAGAGCAATTAAATTTAAAATTATCTTACACCAGGTGGAGTTACAAAATATGTTTATATATATTTTGCACTTTTTTATTGACTTTTATCGTTGGTATACATTTGTATTGTATTTAACACAACTAGTTTGCCACAAAAACACGAAATTCGGTTGTTGTTCCTATGTTGATCGCTGTATACTATTGCCACTATCTGGTATTATTGAACCCATATTTCTACCATCCAATGTTTACTTTCCATCGTACCTATGACGTTTAATTTATTGAGCGAATAAAACCTTCTATGGTATGTGTTATTCTATGGTAAGAAGTATTGAAATTCAATTTTATGTTTCATATTTGAAATTGCAAGGAAATTCAAACATAAATTGATAGAGTACTACTTTTTCAATTGAAATTTAAAAAAAAAGTCAATTACAATTTAAGAAATGTATTTGAAATTTAAAACACATCAATTGAAATTTGAAACACATCAATTGATGTTTAAAAATCAATGAAAATTTAAACGCCATCAATTGATTTTTAAACGAAATCAATTGAAATTTAAAACACATCAATTGATATTATAAAGATGAAAAAAAAATGGTTTTCCACTACATCCCATGAAGGAATTGGGGAGAGCTTCTCACAACCAGTGAGAGGGGCGCTTTCTAATTTTGTACTTATATACTCACTGATTGGGACCTACAGTTTTTACACCGATTCCGAACGGTATTTTGAGAAGCATTTTCATGGCTAAATATTCGATAGTGTCGCCGACACTATGCGAGGTGACCGCCGCCTAAAGAAATTTCAGGTGGTCAGAGCAGGGATCTAACCCAGGATCTCATGTACAAGAGGCGCGCACACTAACCAATGCACTACCGACGGCCACAAGATATCAATTGAAAATTTTAAACACAAATTGAAATTTAAAACATATTAAGTCAAAGTTAAACTGCATCAATTGAATTTGAAAATTCATGAATTGAATTTGAAAATACATCAATTAAAATTTACAAATCTAATAAATAAAATCGTTCAACAGTTTGTAAATTTTAGCTGACAAATTTCAGTTGATTTCTTTCAAATTTTAATTGGTGGTTTTTAAATTTCAATTGATGTACATATTTCAAATTCCAAAAAGAAATTTCAAATTCTAATTGATATATTTCAAATTTCAAAAAGAAATTTTAAATTCTAAATGATGTATTTCATATTTCAAATGGAAATTTTATATTCACATTGAAATATTTCAAATTTCAAATATAATTTTCAAATTTCAATTCATAAGTTTTAAACTTAAAACTTAAAGTATTGTTGTGGATATTTTCGCACAAGTAGGAGTTTAGGCAATTCTCGCTTAGTTGAGATTTGTTTATCTCTATAATGTGTGATGATATACCTAAATAACTCTGTGGTCACAAACAATAACAGCCTAAGTCGATTCGAAAATTTTTCAGGGAGAGTAGTTTAAAGTTGAATATTTTTACTGGAAATTAGGAGTCGTAGTTTTTGTGATAACTTTGTTACAGATAACAGTGAAAAGAATTATTTTACTTACTTCTTAACAAAAAAGAGTTGCTTGTTTGAGCACGGTGACTTCTCAAAAAAATTGATTCAATTTTGTCCTAACTCGAGTTAGGCTGTTATTGTTTGTGACCACAGAACTACTTGTGGAGAAGAGAGCTGATGATATGCCTTGGTGGCCACTGAAATAGCTATATTCCCAACCATCCACCATAATAATCAATTTCACATTTTTCTCTTATTCTTTTTAATATTTCTAATAAAATGTAGTTTTTCATAGAAAAATATTGATCTTGAACCGAACAATTATTAAAAACTTGAATCGATATTCTTAGAATTTCATTTGGAAATGGAATTTTAAACTTCAATTGATGTTTTTTTAAATTTTAATTGATGTATTTCAAATTTCAAATCGAAATTTTAAATTCCAATGTAAGTATTTCAAATTTCAAATAGTAATGGTAAATTTCAATTGATGTTTTTCAAATTGAATTATTTTTTTTAAATTTTTTCACATTTTTATTTGGAAATGGTGTTCAATAGAACCTGAAAAGTATAAATAATTTTAAATTAAACAAAATAAAAGCTTCTTAAAATATCGTTCGGAACCGGTGTAAAATTGTGGGTCCCAACCAGTGAGTGTAAAACTAGAACGCGCACAGCTCACAGGTTTGTGAGAAGCTCTCAATAATCCCATCATGGGATGTAACGGAAAACCATTTTTTGGCGTAAAATACGTCTTACCTTACGGTATAGGGAGTCATGTTAGATTGTTATTGTTGTAATCTTTATTTCATTGATTATGAGGAAACGGCGAGATAACTTTTTTTAAAAATTTTTTTGTAGGTAAATGAAGATGTTATCTTTCGTTTGATATACATTTCATATTGGTTGATATCTTCCTAATATTTAAATTTCCCAAATTGAAAATTGTTTAAACAAATACACTCAAACATATGTGTGGTGTTTGGTTGAGTGTTTGAGTTTGTAGCGTGAACACAAACTATGCTGCTGTTTCAGTGTGGACACAAACCTTCGGCTGTTGTTTTGATTGATGAAATATTGAAATTTCGTATATTTACTTCTGTATTTAAGTGAAACAAAATGTTAATTGTGAATTTGAATAAAAAATATATTATATATATTATCAAAAGTAACTATCAAATAAATAAATTCATTTGCTTATGTTATTTATCATTTATTGTTATATATGTTTTCTGTCTTATCGGATGGCGTATTCTACGTTAAACGTGTCTCTGACACAGCCTGCAGGGACAGTCCGTGGCCGAAGACATCGGACAACTGTCTGCTGTTTTTTTTTTTAAATTATTAATAAATTTAAAACACATCAATTGAATTTTAAAACGGGAACCATTTTTTTTTTTAAATTATTACTAAATTTAAAACACATCAATTGAAATTTAAAACTCATCAATTGAAATTTAAAAGACATCAATTGAAATTTAAAATTCCATTAACTGATTTTATGTATTAGATTTTTAAATTTCAATTGATGTATTTTAAATTTCAAATAGTATTTTCAAATTTCAATTAATGTATTTCAAATTTCAAAGAGAATTTTTAAATTTCAATTGATTTTTCAAATTTCAATTAATTTTTTTTAAATTTCAAATGATGTTTTTCAAATTTCAATTGAATCATTTTAAATTTCATTTGATGCATTTTAAATTTCAATTGACGTATTTTAAATTTCAATTGATGTATTTCAAATAGAATTTTTAAATTTTAATTGATTTTTTTCAAATTTCAATTGGAAATGGCGTAATGGTGGGTACCCCGATGAACTCCTTCCTCGAATTTAGACCAAGAGGTGCCGGTTTAATTCGGCCGATATTTCTGGAAGAATTGAATACATTGAAAATACTTCGAAAAAATGTTCTCCTGAAAAGAAAGGTATTACACATAAGTCATTTTCCCGCATGAGCACAGATTTAGCAAATTATTGTATGAGTTTCAAAACTATGAAACCGTATTGATGACACAAGGCTACATTATTATAATAATAATTTATTATTATTTTGCTGTTTATAGATGGATTTTCACAAATAATAACTCATATTCTTAAGCACATGTTTTTGGGCCACGATCTTGAGAAATATAATACAAACTTTTGACAGCCGACAAAAAACCAAACTTAAACAAATCTCATGTTTTAAAAAAAATTTGTATGTTGCAATTAGTTTAATAAACTAATTAACTAATATGTATTAGTAATATGTATTAAAATTAGTTTTCAAAAATGTTGTTGTCTAGTGTTTCCACAATCAAAAAAGAGCTCGAAAAGCGAAAAAAATACGATTCCAGCAAAGTTGTGCAATTAAAAATAAATTCGAAAGAATATTTTTATCAGCAAACAATATAACAAATGAGCAGCAAACCTAAAAAAGTTCATCAACAGAAAAGAACGCTCATATCTCGAAATACTTCTTTCTCTTCCTATATATGTGTACGCTAAGCAATGCAGTCAAATATGAAATCGTCTGACTGTCATTGCCAGTGAGTGCATGAGCTTTGTTCACTTGTTTATCACGTGAAGTTGTGCGGATAAACGTGTCTCAAACGTGATCAATGATCAACAGATTTTAAATGCCGCAATAACTCGGGGCTTTTTCGTTCTCTCTACATTTCCATTGAATTAATTTATATTCTCCGTGGCTCTTTTTAAATATTTAGTTTAAGTCTTTAGTACAGTCATTTCGATTATAAAATATACGATCGCAACACTTGTCTCCCTCTCGTATTTTTATATGAGTTCATATAAATTATTAAATATTTTGTTGTGATTGTTGTATTTTGTTGACGTTTTTGCAAAAACGAGAGGAATTTAATACATATTTTTGTATTTTTCAAATACAACAGACGACAGTAAGTAACTCAGTATAAAAAAAGGTTATCATTATGGAGATCATGTCTTTATACATTTCGCTGAAATTGTCATGAAATTAAAAATTGCAGAGAAATGACTGGACAAAAATTTTTCCAGTAAATGAAAAATTTTTTCGGGGAACATATGGACAGTAATGTATTAGTACGAAAGAAATGGGATGACTTACTAGTTATTATAAAATACGTTTCTAAAGAGTCTTTAAAGAACAGTATTTTATAAACCAAATTATTAAACAATGTTTTCAATAGGGATATTCATGTAAACGTGAAAACTCGATAACTTCGAAAAATGGCACAGCAAACTTCAAAACAAAACCAAAATGTTCTCATACATAACGAATGGAACAAATGTCCGATGTTTCATTTCGATGTTTGCTCAGCAAAATGGACTCGAATCTTTGCTACATTTGAGCAAATCGTTTTGTACGAGAAAAATATTTGTTTTGACGTATTCTTTGCAAGTTTTCAAGGCTCTGCGAGTTTACATGAATACCAGTAATGTAAAAGACTTTTGTCACAAATTTGTCTTTTCATAAATTTAAATTTTTAATTAATTAAATTTTAAATATTCATAACTTTAAAAATTGAATTTTTAGTTTATTGAAGCCCATATTATTCAAGGCACATTTATTAGAATTGTATTTCCAAAAAAATTGATATAGTACATAGTCGCTGACAAAAACCGGTCTATGTAACACATTCTCCCAAACATATTCTGCAGGAACCATGTATATGTTTGGAACACACTCCAAATATTCATATATTTGCAAGTTCTAAACACACATATGTTGAACGACAAACATTAGCATGTTTACTTGCAAAGATGCATACTTTTACGTCGAGCCAAATGCGTGTTTCATCCCAAACATCCATACGTCTTACGTACTTACGTCGAAGCATTCGTGTGTTTCCTCCCAAAGCAAAGATTAACCACTGAATGAAACTGAAATGCGACAGATCAACATAGGAAACACTCAATTCATTTACACACGCATTCCGGAATATTTATGCATCACAGAATAATGCAAAAATACAGTTACACACATGCAATAACATTAACATAAACTGAGAACTATCTCTCGTTGTCCCTCTTTTATTATTTTGATATCAGAAGAGCATAGCGACAACAAATTAAGTAAAAAATGAACAAAACATAACTATATTTGTATAACAAACAAAGCTGTTTTTGGATCACAAACACATATATTATAACATATTATTCGATGTGTCTCAAACCTGTAAAATTGAATGGCAAAAATAATGTGTTTGGACACAAGTATACTATATTTGCGACAAGATGCAAATACTCGTTATATTTGCACTCAAACAAGCAAAAAAAAAATACAGATATTTCAGAGTATAGTAATATATAAACAGCACAGGTGGGTTAGGTTTGGATGCCGTAACAAGGCGTTTATAGGAAATCATATTTTTTGAAAAACCGGAACGTTCCACATTCAAATATCCATAGCCACTAAATAGTCCAAATTGGTTTAAATCAACTCAATTCAATTCATTTCAATTCAAATCAATTCAATTCAATTCAGTTCAATTCAATTCAATTCAATTCAATTCAATTCAATTCAATTCAATTCAATTCAATTCAATTCAATTCAATTCAATTCAATTCAATTCAATTCAATTCAATTCAATTCAATTCAATTCAATTCAATTCAATTCAATTCAATTCAATTCAATTCAATTCAATTCAATTCAATTCAATTCAATTCAATTCAATTCAATTCAATTCAATTCAATTCAATTCAATTCAATTCAATTCAATTCAATTCAATTCAATTCAATTCAATTCAATTCAATTCAATTCAATTCAATTCAATTCAATTCAATTCAATTCAATTCAATTCAATTCAATTCAATTCAATTCAATTCAATTCAAGTCAAGTCAATTCAATTCAATTCAATTCAATTCAATTCAATTCAATTCAATTCAATTCAATTCAATTCAATTCAATTCAATTCAATTCAATTCAATTCAATTCAATTCAATTCAATTCAATTCAATTCAATTCAATTCAGTTCAGTTCAGACGCTGGATTCGTTTCTCCATTTCGGATATTTGTTTGGTTTTTTCTTTATCCCTTTCTTCCAGATCTTTAACTTGAACATTCAGATTTGCCATGTTCTGATTAATTTTATTAATAGCGTCGGCCAGTTGTTCTTTTATAGTATTATTCGACGCATTCAAAGCAATCATATTTTGGGCAATTTGCTGCATAGTGCTTTTTAGGTCGACCATGCCTGACTTTATTTCAGTAATATCAGATTGCGGGGTTTTTGCACTCAGATTATTAGATGACATAGAATCGTGTGCGTTCTTATAACGTTTGCTGCACTCGTCCTCTGCGTCATCGTCCTCTCGTTGAGTCTTATTCTGCATTTGTGGTATGCTTTCGTTGACTGCGAATGACATACATATGTTGTTGGGAGATCTGCTTCGCGGTTTACATTGGTGGCATTTCCAATCTGCTTTTTTCCCAATGCCCATACAACTATACGTATTTTCGGATACAACAGTGCAGGGACTGAAATGGTATTTTTTGTTGCAGTGCTGACAGAGAACATAATTTGTCGTTGTTATTGGCTCGTTGCACTGATTACAAGTATTATCCGGCACTTCTAACTGAGACATTCTCCTTGATTTACACACACACTAATATTTCCAATTATATATATATATTTGTTTTTCAAATATCGCTTTATGCGTACACGCTTAAAACACAACCGATCGCGTCGAGAGCTACAGCTGAACCAATTCAATTCAATTCAATTCAATTCAATTCAATTCAATTCAATTCAATTCAATTCAATTCAATTCAATTCAATTCAATTCAATTCAATTCAATTCAATTCAGTTCAATTCAATTCAATTCAATTCAATTCAATTCAATTCAATTCAATTCAATTCAATTCAATTCAATTCAATTCAATTCAATTCAATTCAATTCAATTCAATTCAATTCAATTCAATTCAATACAATTAAATTCAATTCAATTCAGTTCAACTCAGTTCAATTCAATTCAATTCAATTCAATTCAATTCAATTCAATTCAATTCAATTCAATTCAATTCAATTCAATTCAATTCAATTCAATTCAATTCAATTCAATTCAATTCAATTCAATTCAATTCAATTCAATTCAATTCAATTCAATTCAATTCAATTCAATTCAATTCAATTCAATTCAATTCAATTCAATTCAATTCAATTCAATTCAATTCAATTCAATTCAATTCAATTCAATTCAATTCAATTCAATTCAATTCAATTCAATTCAATTCAATTCAATTCAATTCAATTCAATTCATTTCATTTCAATCCAATTCAATTCAATTCAATTCAATTCAATTCAATTCAATTCAATTCAATTCAATTCAATTCAATTTAATTCAACTCAATTCAATTCAATTCAATTCAATTCAATTCAATTCTATTCAATTCAATTCAATTCAATTCAATACAATTAAATTCAATTCAATTCAATTCAATTCAACTCAGTTCAATTCAATTCAATTCAATTCAATTCAATTCAATTCAATTCAATTCAATTCAATTCAATTCAATTCAATTCAATTCAATTCAATTCAATTCAATTCAATTCAATTCAATTCAATTCAATTCAATTCAATTCAATTCAATTCAATTCAATTCAATTCAATTCAATTCAATTCAGTTCAATTCAATTCAATTCAATTCAATTCAATTCAATTCAATTCAATACAATTAAATTCAATTCAATTCAATTCAATTCAATTCAATTCAATTCAATTCAATTCAATTCAATTCAATTCAATTCAATTCAATTCAATTCAATTCAATTCAATTCAATTCAATTCAATTCAATTCAATTCAATTCAATTCAATTCAATTCAATTCAATTCAATTCAATTAAATTCAATTCATTTCATTTCAATTCAATTCAATTCAATTCAATTCAATTCAATTCAATTCAATTCAATTCAATTCAATTCAATTCAATTCAACTCAATTCAATTCAATTCAATTCAATTCAATTCAATTCAATTCAATTCAATTCAATTCAATTCAATTCAATTCAATTCAATACAATTTAATTCAATTCAATTCAATTCAATTCAATTCAATTCAATTCAATTCAATGCAATTCAATTCAATTCAATTCAATTCAATTCAATTCAATTAAATTCAATTCAATTAAATTCAATTCAATTCAATTCAATTCAATTCAATTCAATTCAATTCAATTCAATTCAATTCAATTCCATTCAATTCAATTCAATTCAATTCAATTCAATTTAATTTAATTCAATTCAATTCAATTCAATTCAATTCAATTCAATTCAATTCAATTCAATTCAAGTCAATTCAATTCAATTCAATTCAATTCAATTCAATTCAATTCAATTCAATTCAATTCAATTGAATTCAATTCAATTCAATTCAATTCAATTCAATTCAATTCAATTCAATTCAATTAAATTCAATTCAATTCAATTCAATTCAATTCAATTCAATTCAATTCAATTCAATTCAATTCAATTCAATTCAATTCAATTCAATTCAATTCAATTTAATTCAATTCAATTCAATTCAATTCAATTCAATTCAATTCAATTCAATTCAATTCAATTCAATTCAATTCAATTCAATTCAATTCATTTCAATTCAATTCATTTCAATTCAATTCAATTCAATTCAATTTAATTCAATTCAATTCAATTCAATTCAATTTAATTCAATTCAATTCAATTCAATTCAATTCAATTCAATTCAATTCAATTCAATTCAATTCAATGCAATTCAATTCAATTCAATTCAATTCAATTCAATTCAATTAAATTCAATTCAATTAAATTCAATTCAATTCAATTCAATTCAATTCAATTGAATTCAATTCAATTCAATTCAATTCAATTCAATTCAATTCAATTCAATTCAATTCAATTCAATTCAATTCAATTCAATTCAATTTAATTCAATTCAATTCAATTCAGTTCAATTCAATTCAATTCAATTCAATTCAATTCAATTCAATTCAATTCAATTCAATTCAATTCAATTCAAGTCAATTCAATTCAATTCAATTCAATTCAATTCAATTCAATTCAATTGAATTCAATTCAATTCAATTCAATTCAATTCAATTCAATTCAATTCAATTCAATTCAATTCAATTCAATTAAATTCAATTCAATTCAATTCAATTCAATTCAATTCAGTTCAACTCAGTTCAATTTAATTCAATTCAATTCATTTTAACTCAATTCAATTCAACTCAATTCAATTTAATTATATTAGTCACAGAGATGGCTATAGACTGTATTAACGTATTTTGTTTTTACCGCAGTCCTTGTCGTTGCAGACGAAAACCTTTTGTGTGTTTATGGCTCTACTAGATCTACATTTCTCCTATGGCGACGTGTATGATGCATTTGCTTAAAAATCCGAAGTCATCATTAAAATCATGTCTACGTTTACGGGACTATGGCACTTGTTTCATTTTTATCATATTTGTATACTTTATTATAAAATCCTATGGTACACAAATCATTGGAGGCAGCAGTACCGGAACGAGACTCAGCGTCTCACGTTCCTTTTCCATTTGATTTTATTAATTTTTTTTGTGAAACGTTTCAGATTTTATAATTATACTATAGTAATTTGGCTACACGCGTATTTTTTTGTGTCATCATGTATAAATAATAAAAGTTTTATTTAACGTGGTAAATTTAATCTCTGGGCCACATAACTGGCTGGAAGAAATAAAGGCTGGAATGAATTGCTTAAAGAAATTATGAATCACATGGTAGAGCAAGTTTTTGGATATTTGGCAATACTTCGTTCATTGACATCTATGCTGTGTGCAAACGCTGGCTTCACATCACACTTATAATGGTCGTTGCATATTTTCATATAACGATGTTTAAGAGACCGCACGTCAACATTCCACTTAATTTGTAGTCCTGCAAAAGATTGCGGATCATTTCCGATTGTCAATATGAATTTCATTTTATGCTTAGTTTTTTGTTATGCATAATATTGGCTCCTTGGCGGTTACTTCTTTTAGCCAATAACTGCGCAAAGTTCCAACATGTATTTCTTTGAATACCGGTTACTCTTTATGGTCTGCTCAAGCTTAATAGTTAAAACCACGTGAAATAATTTTAGGTGATTTGCAAAATCTAAATATAAAACATTTAGTCGCGGACAAGTCTTATGTTTTTCTTAGTCATCCCAGTTAACAACAGATGATAACGCGCTTTGAATTTTATATTATTTAATTAAAACGTCGGACAGACGAATTAATATTCACTTTGTTGTTCCACATTTCACGGACTGCACGATGTGAAGAGTGGTGGGCTGGTCGTATCAAAAATATCGACGTTAGTATGAAAAAACCAGCAACAACTACATCTAATCGTGATTAACACGAGATTAACGGGTGCAAATTAAACTTTAAAGTTTCATCTTAATCGCTTAATGAAACACACACCACGGTTGCCAAAATGCGGCACCCAGACTCTCTCTTAAAATGACGTATAAACCGCGATCAGAATCAAAATTATTTTTGTTCCAATTCTCACACAAATGGTTTACGCTATCGATAAAACTATCAGCATACTTGTTTTGCTACCGCAAAAGACTAACGCATTTACTATTGCTGCAACTATCAACAGAATTGCTTCGATTACCACAAACAATTTCTTCTGAATGACTATTGCTGTCTGCTGTGATTTTACCGCAGTCGTAGTCCTAGCACATGATAGCATTTTCTATGTCTTGGCCTGTACTCATATCAACAGTTTTATAAAATAAAAGCTCCTCGAAATACCGACGAAACATTTCCGCATTGTTTCAGTGTTCGCATGAAATATCAGCACTATGTATCGAACAACATTATAACCAGAGTTCGGATTTACCCCCATGTGTAACCCACATACATGGTCGTGGGGAATGGGTAATGAAGTTTACCCATTTCTCACAGGGCAGGGGAAAATAATGGGTAGCTACCCACGACTGTGGGGAATTATCCGTCACGATTACACATTACCCACGGTGATGGGTAATGGGCTACCCAGCGTAACCCATCCCCATTTTTGATGGGAAATTAGAAAAAATTTCAATATCTCGGAACGGTGCGTCCAATCGAAAAAATAACTACTTTTTAGGTATTCCTAAGGGGTTTCACTAAAGTGGTCCAATTCGTATTGAAGAATTTTTTTTTCAAAAAATTGCCAAAATTAGAAAACACTAAATAAAAAATGGCTATAATAGGGAAACAGTGCGTCCAATCGCAAAAATAATATATTTATTGCCCCATGGGAGGCTTTAATCGCTGGCACTTTAAAAAAAATCGCTAATAAAAGGTATCTCAGTAAGATTGCACTTTTTAAATTTACTGTCATATATCTTTGAGCAAGTGGCAACTCTGGAATTTGGCAGCTATCAGACATGGTTATTCCGATTATTAAAAATGGAGCGCTTTACGAAAGAAAAACGGGTTATAATTGTGAAAACTTATTACAAAAGTTTGGAAAGTTATGCTGAGAACGCTCTCAAACTTCAAAGAATTGTCAGCCGAGAAGTGCACCTAATGTGTCAACCATTCGAAGAGTGTTTAACAAATTTGAAGAAACTGGGTGGGTTATGGACAGTAAGACTCCTATGCGACAATGTACTGCTCGATCTATTGAAATCATTGCTGCTGTAAACGAGAGTGTCGCCGATAACCCGAAAACATCAATTCGGCATCGTTCCCAACAACTTGAAATTTCACGAAGAACTACGTAGCGCATTTTGACAAAAGACCTCGACCTTCATGCGTACAAAATTCAGCTTAGTCAGTAGCTCAAACCAGCAGACTAAGTGGTAATGTAACAAAGTGAAATCAATTCCAATTTTTCAAAAAAAAAAAATCGTCTTCTCCGATGAAGCGCATTTCAATCTGAATAGCTTCGTGAATATACAAAATTGTCAAATTTGGGGCTCAGAAAATAGTCATGCTATCCATGAGAATGTGACCGTCGGCGGTTCAATGGTAGCGTGTGCGGCTCTTGTCCATGAGAACGTAGGTTCGATTCCTGCTCTGATCACCTTATATTTTTTTCGACGGCGGTCCCCTTGCTTAGTGACGGCGACACTATCGAGTGGTTAGCCATGAAAACGTTTTTCAAAATACAGTTCGGAACCGGTGTAAAACTGTAGGACCCAATCAGTTAGTGTAAAACTAGAAAGCGCTCAGTTCAGTGGTTGTGAGAAGCTCTCCCCAATCCTTTCACGGAGTGTAACTGGAAACCGTTTATTTGTTTTTATTTTATCCATGAGAAACAAATGCACCCACAACGATCAACTGTCCGGTGTGGATTTTGGTCAGGCGGCGTGATTGGGCCTTATTTTTTTTGAAGATGAGTATGAAATTGCACTGACTGTGAACGGCATTCGTTACAGGAACATGATAAAGGAGTTATTGTTGCCTCAACTTAACGGCATGGATGTGGACGTCGTGTGGTTTCAGCACGACGGCGCCACCTGCAACACCGGGCATGAAACAATCGATTAATTGCAGCAACGATTTACAAAACAAATTATCTCAGGGAATTCAGATGCCATCTGGCCACCAAGATCATGCGATTTAACGCCGTACGATTTCTTTCTTTAGGGTTTTGTGAAATCGCCGGTTCATGCGAATAAATCAGAAACAATTCCTCAGCTCAAATCCGAGATCCAACGCGTCATCATTGATATACAGCCACATCTCTGTGCAAAAGTCATGGGAAAATTCATAAAAAGAGTAATGACCTGTGATCAGAGCCGTGGGAGCCATTTGACGGAACATGTCTTCTTTAGAATCCAATTAAAAAATCACAACTATCTCAAAATGTAAGTGGTTTTTAATTTAAAATGAAAAATTGCATTCTTACTGAGACACCCTTGAGAAATAATTATCCTGGGAATAGTGATCTACAGTAAACATTCCAAACGCATCGGTAGAATAGTTTGCCACACTTAACGATTTTTGGTTTGTCAATAAAGGGGCGTGCCACAATCTTTTTGTCCGTCTACATAAATGAAATATGTACCAAATATAATTGTCATCCTTTAAACAATAACTACACTGGAAGAAAAAGCTTCATCAAAATTATGAATTCTTTCATAAATATGATGAAACATTTCCTCAAAATCCTCAATTTCAATGAATTGAAGAAGAACAATTCATCAATCTTTCATCCATATTTCATCAATAGTTTATGTTGATACAACGACAACGTTACATCTAGTAAATGTACATTTTTCATAAATTATATGTACGTTTGCCATCAAGTTGAAGTAAATTTTTCACCAGTTTGATGTAAATTTACTGTACATTTTCGTCAATGTAGGGTTATCATCAATTTGATGTAAGTGTGTTATCAATTGGATATAAATTGACCATCATTTTGATGTAAATTGTTTGTTAATGGGGAGCCCAGCTGTTGACACTATTTTATTGTGAAAAATTCAAAAGAACGGAGTATAATACCACATAGAAAATGTTCATAGCGTGGATAATGCACTATTTTCTATTAGGTATTTATTTCCAATTTTTTACTAGATTTTTTCTATTTCTCTTTATTTGTTCAATACCACGTCCATATTTTGAATCGATCCCACAAATTATTTCTAAAGTCCAATGATGAAGATTGCTGTCAATTCAATGATGCTGAAATAGATGAAGAATCATTGAATTGGTGAAATTTGTTATCAATTCAACGAAGAACAGTTGATAAATATTTATTATCGATTTGCTGTAAAAAGTTTTTCAGTGTAAGATGTGATAATTTAAATTCTTCTGTTCTATGGACGCTGCCAGAAATCTGATTTTTGAATTTTTGTATCCGACCATGCCCACTTATAGGGCAATACAATGTACATATACGTTTCTAACGGAATACGTTTGTTGAAGATGTATTAAAACAGCGTTCGAGCGAAACTCTAAAACGTGTACAAAAGAATATAAAGCTCTGTTCATCGGGGTATTTGCGCACCAAATCTTGCACCCACTTTGTGTGATGGAGTGTGAAAGCATGTAAATTTTTGTGTCGATTGTGCGAAAATGGTAATAAGAAATATTTCTCGAAAATTTTAATGATTTAATCAGTCTTACCAATATCATGCGCATTATGAGGCCCGCCTACTCCAACAAGTCCGTCCTCCTCGGCACTATAAGTAACTTTTGTCATTCAACAAAAAAAGGAAACGCCTGGATGAGCAGTGACAGTGTAGATCATAAATTTACAAAATGTTCGCCTAAGTCGGGTGAGTTTGTTTTATGATATGGTTTTGCCTACACCACTGACGCCGCTCGACGTGTCTCGTTTCTCACGTTTACCATGATTTGTTATTGTGACACACACATACCCTCCTCCCTAACGCACGTTCGTGAGTTCAGTTTCGAATAAGTTGATAAAACATACAAATTTCATATGAATTTCTGCTGTGGGGTTGGTGGTTTTATGGCATAAAAACAAAAACAAAAATAAATAAAAAAAAAATACGATTGCTTATCATCAGTTACTTTCGGTATTTCAAGTTTTAATTAGCACTGCGTCAAATGTTTTTCAAAATTTTGTTAAGTATAAAATTTAACAAATTTTGATTGACATTCGCAAACACAGTCTTCGCATGGACAAATTTTAAGTTCATTTTGGTTTTAATAAATGAAAGTCCGTCCAAAGATTAACATTCCACCTGCAATTTTAAAAATCTTCCAACAAAAAAAAAAAATCCCTGCGAAATATCGACGAAATGTAATACTAAGTTATTTAAGCGTAATACCAGCTACATGTATCTAGCAACATGTATCGGGCAACATATTACTGATTTTAACAGACAAAGGGTGTCTCACTGCGAATGCACTTTTTCATTTAATATCAAAATACGTATTTTTTGAGACAGTTGTGATTTTTGTTAATGGATTGTAAAGAAGACATGTTCCGATTAAGTATGGAATAATTTATTCGTCAATTGGCCCCCACGGCTCTGATGACAGGTCATTACTCTTTTCATGAAATTTTCCATGACGTTTTCACAGAGATGAGGCTGTATCTCACCGATGACGTGATGGATCTCGGATTTGAGCACAGGAATTGTTTCTGGTTTATTCGCATAATCCCGAGATTTCGCAAAAACCCAAAGAATTTGTTGAGATAATTTGTTCTGGAAATCGTTGCTGCAATAAATCGATTGTTACATGCGCGGTGTGGCAGGTGTCGCCGTCTTGATGAAACCACATGTCGTACAGGTCCATTCCGTTCAGCTGAGGCCACAAGAACACCATTATCATGTTCCTGTAACGAATGCCGTTCACACTCACTACAATTCCGGTCTCATCTTCAAAAAAAAGTAAGGCCTCATCACGCAGCCTCACCAAAATCCGCACCAGACAGTTGTCCGTTGTTGCTCTTGTACATGAGGACGTGGTTTCAATCCCTGCTCTGACATCCTTTCATTTCTCTCGATCACGGTCACCTCGCTTAGTGATGGCGACACTATCGAGTACCAATCTGTGAAAAAGCTTCTCGAAATACCGTTCGGAACCAGTTTAAAACTGTAGGTCGCAATCAGTGAGTGTCAAACTAGAAAGCGGACAGCTCTCTCCAATCCTTTCATGGAATGTAATGGGAAAATCATTTTGTTTTCAAATCTTTGCTGGAAAGACCAGGTGTAATATTATTCACGAAAACTTGGTGTTACCAACTGTAGGAGGAAAGTTGAAGATCGAGCCGGTTGGAGAAACATGTGATCCTCATTTTGCAAGGTACTTAACCCCTGTGAGTTGTTTGAGACTACCTAAGTAAAAGCAGGAACAATACAGTCGTCAATACTGATAAGTTTCTGGCCCATTTCGCAGCAAAAGAAATTTACATATGTATGTGCCTGTTGCCAAAACGATTATGTCCATAGAAAAAATAACCTGAAGAACTGAACTTTCCGGGGTGTTTTAAAATTCCACGCTCATAAATTCAGACTAATGTTATACATTATTTCACTAAAGCTGTAGCTGTTATATAGATAAGTTCAAAATGTAACGGGGACATTACTTTAACCCAGATATACTAACATTCCAACATTTTGCAAACGTGGAGTTAATCAGTTTCCTTGCTGAATGTCTCGTATATCGCTCAATATTTCTCATGTGAACGATCTTGGTATTCGGCTTTAATAAATAAAAAAATTTTTTTCTTGAACTTTAGCTTCGTTGAGACTTAAATGCAACTATATTCTAGGCCATATTTTGTAAATAGAACCAACTTCGCTTATATTCATTCACAGAAATACAATTGCTATGTCACATACAGATGGTGCTTGTGTTCCACTGTAATGATACAAATGCAACAAAGCAAGGCTGTGTGTTGTTAGCGACAAGATAATCTTTTATATAGTTGGTCGCAGCGAGTCATATGCCACATCTAAAGAGGCCATTAGACCGGTGGATAAGTTGCAGCGACTTCAAGTTGACATCAACTTCGATTACTACACATTCTTCGATTTTGCCCTTACACTCTCAAACTAGTTGAGGCAACCTCATTTTATTGTCAGATGTCGAATACCGTCGGTGGTGCAATGGTAGTGTGCGCGGCTCTTGTACATGAGATCCTGGTTTCGAACCCTGCTCTGACCACCTTCAAATTTCTTTCGGCGGCGGTCACCTCGCATAGTGACGGCGACACTATCGAGTATATAGCCATGAAAAAGCTTCTCAAAATACCGTTCGGAATCGGTGTAAAACAGTAGGTCCCAATCAGTGAGTGAAAACTGGAAAGCGCACAGCTCAGTGATTGTGAGAAGTTCTCCCCGGTCCCTTCATGGGATGTAATGGGAAACCATTTATTTATTTAAGGGCCCCTTAAAGCTGGTTTTTAAACCAGCAACTTATACAAAAAACACGTTTATTGTTTTTATCATTAGCTAGCTGCTAGCTTCTGCACTTTTGAAGCACCCTGTTTAAAATGCATTGCATACATTTAGGATGCAGACTTACAGTATGGGCCAACATAAAAAGTACATAATATTTGTATTATTTTTGACGAAAGCTTGCACACTGCGTACGAGTAATTTGTTTTCGGTGATTTATAATACATAATCCTAATAATCGAAATGTTGGCAATATTTAGTATATCTTGAAAAAGTAGTCGCGCTAGCTGGTATTTTCATTTTATGACCTCAAGCCAAACGAATTATACAGAGATAATACAAAAAGTCAACATCAACCCCACAATTTTTACTTAGTAGATTTATTTACCCAAACAGTTTCCATTCGAGATGTCGAATTAAGTAAAATAAACGAGTTTTTATGCGGCCCAAAAAATGTTGAGAAAAATTAATTAATCGCATTCAATTAACAAGAAGTCAAGACGAAGAACTTTGAACGAATTTCTCGTATACGTTCGAATGAATTCTGTAAAAATTCTTACAATATTTCCAGGTCAGCGTTACAAAGACAAACTTAGTCATATTTTAGATTATGCTTTTTCAGCCTGCCTTAATCGTTAAATTCTCTTTTGAACACCCTTCGAAAATCACAAGCATTTACATTCTGCGTTCTACCCATGGGTTCTTTGGCGTCTAATCGGCTGTTCTGTTTATTACTTCCATTCGAAATAATTGTTTTTCAAACAAAGATGTCTGATTTAAATGTCACTGATATTTAGTAATCAAAATATATATGAATTATTGTAAATACATACATATTTTATTTAATATTTTTCAATTTATTTCTCTTCATATTATACAAATAATCAGAAGCTAATCTACGCAAACGATGTTCTCCCTTCAAAGGCAGAAATAGTGTGAAACAACATGCTAGAAAAACGAAAGACAGTAAAGAGAAACATTAGAAATCCTCCCGAATTCTCATCTCGTAAGTTTTTGTCTACCCCTGTTACTTCTACCCACCTCGAACTTTAAAGTCTTGGGTAAAAGCCACGGGTGAAACGCATAATCTAAAAGGTGTCTTACTTATTTAGGTGGGCTCAAGCTACCCAGAGGGCTCAAAATGAGGATGACATGTTTCTCCAACCGGCTTGATCTTCAGCTTTTCTCCTCTAGTTGGTAACACCAAACACACGCAGGCAAACTTACACCTTGTCTTTCCAGCGAAGTCTTAGTCGTCCTATTTTTCGTTGTCCTTCGAGTACGTCTTCGAATATCTTTCACACTGGTCCACTCTAGTTACTCTACTGACAAATACAAATTTTACAAATACAAATTATTCATCCGTCGTCGATGCTCGACGGTATCTATTATAGCATCAAATATATTTCGCAGCATTTTTCTCTCGAAGACTCCCAGTGGGTGTTGAATCAGCATGTGATATCATTTAGGATTCTGGTCCATAAAGCAAGACAATTTCTATGAGAGTCCAATACAGTAGGATCTTCGTTTTTCAAGAGGGGGTGTTATCTCTGATTTTGTTTAATCCGAAATAACACCTGTTTGCCAGTACAGCTCTCCGTTTGATTTCTAGGCTTACGCTGTTGCAGCTGTTCACGGCAGATCCGAGGTAAATAAATTCGACCACTATCTCGAAATTATACCGATTATCAACGTTCACCCTTTCATCCAATCGGGTGGATGTTCTACTTGTCGAAACCATTAATTTTGTCTTGTCCTCATTTACTGCGAAACCCACCTTTGCTGATTTCTTCTCAATTTTTGAAAATACTGCGGTAACTCCTCGCAGATTTCGGCAAATGATGTCTAAATCGTTAGTATTCGCGAGCACCATGTGACTTTTGCTGCTGATGGTTTTATTCGTGTTGATTGCAGCTTTTCTCCGGATGATCTCAATTAATATGTTGAAGAGATCGCATTATATGGTGTCGCCCTGTCGAAGGTCTCGCCTCGTACTAAATGGATCGGTGAGATCTGTCCCAATGATTAGTGAGGATTTCGTGTCGGTCAGTGTCATTATACAATGGCGTGCCAGCTTAACAGGAATACCAAGTTCCGACATATGTAGGTTGGTACATTTTATACGGATTATCGAAATATGTAATCTATAAATAATTGTCTGTCCAGGATCTCGTGATACTTCACTTTCCAGGCCTAAAGCCACAGTGATAAGGACCGATCAGGTTTGCAACAGCCGGCTTTAGTCTTTCGCATATTACTCTCGAGCGACCTTGTATGCAATGGATAAAAGGCTTATTTCACGATAGTTTCTACAGATACTCGGGTCGTCGTTTTTGAAAACAGGGCACAGTCTGCTAAGACTCCAATCGTCGGACATGCATTCGTTTAACCAGATTTTGGATATGAGCGCGGAGAAATGATCTCTTCATATTCCCAACATGCTGTGCGTACCTGCGATGAGATTTCTGTCCTTGTCTTTACAAAATCGAATCGTATGTGTCGAAGGGAGGCCCTGAACCGTGTCCATCAGATCCGCTTTTTGACTTTTTGGTAGGATTTTCGGACTTCGTTCTTCCTTCTGTATATCTCAATTTTCTTACTCTCGTGCTTTCTCCACTGGCGTTTCTCACGCCAAAAGAGACGGTTTACCTCTTATCTTCTTCACTAGACTGTTGAGTCGCAGCTCGCGTTGCAATTGACTGAAGCATTGCCATACGTGCAGCGTTGTTTACATCAGTTGCTATGCGACACTCTTGTTCGTACCATGGTTTGTTGCGAAGTGGGTTTTTAAAACCAACTACGGTTGTTGTGGCTGTTTTTATAGATTCGGAAATGGGTTTCCACTGCGCTTCAGGAACGTCATCGACAAGGGGTGGGTTGTGTGCCAAAAGTTGCGAGAACTTCCTTGAGTAGGCTATGGCTACCTCTGGCAATTGCAGTCTGCCCATGTGTAGCTTCTCTGCGTCTGGTTTCATATGATTTTCGCTCCTACTTAATCTTATGCGGACCTTTTCTGCTACCTGGTAGTGTTCAGAATCGAAGTTAGCTCCTCTGATCACTCGTACGATCTCGTACACTGGATGAGTGCCTTTCATAAATTACCACGTTATCAATTTGGTTATTCGTCCATTGATCAGGGTATACCCAAGTAGCCTTGTGGATGTCTTTATGCTGGAATCTTGTACAACTAATGACCATGTTTTTTGCCGCGGCATGAAATTTCCAATAGTTGGATGAAATTGCCAATAGTTTTTCACTTAACAGTATCGCCCCTTCGTAACTACTTTTTGGGAAAAGTCTGTTTAAAAACTTTAACATTTAAAAATACGTAGTACTTATAGCAGTTGGTTATTTTTTCGATTGGACACAACTTTTGTTTTAACACTATTATGCTTCAACCCAGTATTACGAACTAGATGTCTCACATATGTTGGAAAATTTCTTGTTTAATGGGAAGTTTCCTATCTGGAGCCGGTAACAAATATTTTGTATATATTGTAGTTTTGAATCCAATAAAAAGTAAATTTAGAAAAGCCAAAGTGCCAAAAAGAAAGCCAAAAAGAACATTTTCTTAAATAAGTGCCTTTTCTTAAAAAAAGTAAATTTTCTCAAAAAAAACCTATTCATATTCTTAAACAAAGTACCTTTTCCTAAAAAAAAAAATACTTTACCTTCACGAAGTACATTTGCTTAAAAAAGTACATTTTCTTACAAAAAGTACAATTTCTTAAAGAAAGTATTTTTTTTTAAATACGTACCTTTTCTTAAAAAAAGTAAATTTTCTTTCTCAAAAAAAAAAAAATACCTATTCATATTCTTAAATAAAGTACATACCTTTTCTTAAAAAATACCTTATCTTAAAGAAGTACCTTCCCTTAAAAAAAGTAAATTTTCTTACAAAAGTACCTTTTTAAAAAAAAGTATTTTATTTTAAAAAGTACCTTTGCTTGAAAAAAAGCTAATTATCATACAAAAAGTACCTTTTCCAAAAAAAAAGTAATCTTTTTAAATAAGTACTTTTTCTTAAAAAAGTACATTTTCTTACAACAAATTGCCTTTTCTTATAAAAACTAACTTTTCTTTAAACAGTACCTTTTTGTGAAACAAAATAACGTTTCTTGAGATAAGTACCTACTCTTAAAAATGTACCTATTCTTGAAAAAGTACCAATTCTAAAATAAATTACCATTTCTTAAAAAAATTAATTAAATTAAATTTCTTCAAAAAAAAAATACCTTCTCTAAAAAAATTACGTTTTCTTACAAAAGTTCATTTTCTTAAAAGTACATTTTCTTAAAACTATTTTAATTCCTTTTCTTTTCTTTTCTTGAGATAAGTAGCCTTTCTGAAAATGAATAAATTTTCTTAAAAAAAATAACCTTTTCCTAAAAATAGTACCATTTCTTTAAAAAGTACCTGTTCTTAAAAAAAGTTCTTCTTTGAAAAAAAATCATACTCTAATGGTTTTTTTCTTACAGAAAGTACTTTTTCTTAAAAATAGTACCTTTTCTTAAAAAAAGATTAGCTTTTAATAAAAGAAGACACAACTCTGTAAAAAAGGAAATATATAATACATATTCTTATATAGGGAAAATATAATACATATTCTTAGAAAAAGGACATAAAAATATACCTTTTTTTAAAATACATTCTATAAATAAAAATTCTTAAAAAAAGTTTATAATTTTCTTAAAGATCCATTTAAATTATTGTATTTTTCAACGGGCGCCTTAGGCGTGTTGGAACTGACTAGTACATAATATATATTGAAAGGAACTTCGTTCCCACTGGGTGTCCCCTGGCACCTCATGTGAATTTTTCCTAATTTTTTCACATTTTCGATTAAAAATGTGGATGGGTAACCCTGGGTAACCCATTCCCATCGTCGTGGGTAACTACCCATTATTACCCCCATAACCCTGAGGGTAATGGGTAATCGTGATGGATAATTTCCCCATTGTCGTGGCTAGCTACTAGAGCGTCCGAAACCGAAAAACCGCTTACTCGGTTTTTGGGCTATTAATCGTGTGCCGGTCGAAAACCGAAACCGGTGAAACCGGTTATCCGGTTTTTTGGCTATTAACTGTGTGCCGGTTTTTTCATAATTGTAGTTTTCGAACAAACCGAAGAACGGTTATTTGATGTCGGTTAACCGGTTTTACCCGAATTGTCTTAATATCCATAAAAATATAATACATACTAAATTATATGATTGTCGAATTTTAATGAAATTTTAGATTAAGAAATATATCCATAAGTTTTAAATGTCGTTTCCAAACAATTTTTTTTATTCAATTTTCAAAAAGATTAGTATATGATTTGAGTAAGAATTAATTTTTTTTTTTAAACTTCATAATGTAAATTATTTTATAATAAATGTTTTGAACTGAATAAGATTTTCATACAAATTGGTATTTGGAATTTGATTTTGGAATTTAAATCAGTATAATTTGAATTTGAATAAAATTTTTAAATTTTATATTAAACTCGCATTCGAAATTGGAATATGATTTAAATTGTAGTTTAACATTATAACGTCATTGTCAAGTTTAAATAGAGTTGTAAAATTTGGTGTTTTAAACACGAATAAGTGTATGAAATGGTTGCTAAACAAATGTATTGAATGGCTACATGTGCTATTTAATTTAAATCAAAAAACGGAAAAAACCGGTTCCACCGGTTTTAGGCAAAATTGTAAACCGAAAACCGGTTTTATGAAAAACTGATTGTTTCTCAAATGACGGTTTTTTGGACGCTGAGTATCTACCCACTACCCACTATCTTCCTCATATCCTGCACACAGGGAAATTGGAAATCAATTCAGGCATTGGAAATTCGATGATAAAGTCTATATTTTGATCAGAATTCGTAAAACATCAGGATTATTTGTCGAAGTTATTCATAGATTAGAAATCGGTCTTACTAAATACAAGTTGCTACTACCGAATTTTAGTTGTATTAACCAATTTGAGTATTTCAAAAACCTCATTCATCTGAAACGGAAGATTCAACTAATAAAAAGTACAATATTAGAATTCGTGTTCAAATATAAGAGAAACTACGTATATTGGAATGTTACACTAGGACTTTACAGAAAAACTAATATTTTAAACAGAAAGTGATAAACAAAGTTGTGAAAAATCAAGTATACACTTTACTCCTAGATATCAGCCAGAGAAGAATACATATTGTCATAAATTGAGGTGAAGTGAGACTTTTAAACATAATTGTTACATATGACGCCACTACCCTGCAGTTTCAAAAGTAGCTAGTGGATCTATGTAGTCATTTATTTCGTTAGCGAAAAACCTGACTAGCTACTTGAGTGGATACAGGTAATGCTAGAGTTCGCCTTTACATTATTATAAGTATGAAAACAAGGAATAAAAACAATGCACTGAACCGTTATCCCATTATGATTTGTTGGTTGCTTGGTTATTGTTTTGTGTTGGCGGCAGTTGTTGGCGTCAGTTCGTAGAAGTATCATCGTGACAGCGTACGTGGGCCAGAAGTAATAAAAAAGTGAATTTTAATATTTAGAACGGTAAAGACAACGCAAAAGACAAATGCAACGGTTAATAAAGAAAGAAAAGGAACAAATTGTGCAAAAGTTTGAAAATGTAGAAAAAGAATGTTGTGAAGATAATGAAAAAGATTTATTCAAAACATTAATTCATTATGGTCAGGCGAATTGTACTAGTCAAGTAGTTAGTACAATGTTGTTAGATATTTCGTCAATTCCATGTAACTAGCGATCTGCATGGTACATGGTAGTGCAGAGGGTAGCCACTTACTACCGTCAATGACCTCCACATGTTAAATTCGTCAGTGTAAAGCATTGCCGGTAGTCTGGCGGGTAGTTAATGGTATTTATTGTTAGTTAGGGAAATAGCTAAACATTCGTTAGCTACGTCGACTGCAGCGTATTGACTAGGGATGCTAAACGGGATTGATTTTAAAAAATCCCGGGATTTCGGGATTTTTCGAGATCCCGGGATTTCGGGATTTATCAGGATTATATTTTATAATAATATAATGTATATTTTATATTTTATAAAAATAATAAACAACCACAAGGGGGTAGAATACGTTATTCTAAGCAAAAAAAAGTAAAAATAACAAAATCGGGGCAAATTCGTAGTTTCGGAGTTATGGACCCCGAAATTTCGGATATGTGAGAGGGTTATGGCGTTAACGTTCCGTGTAAAGCCATTGATATCAGTTTTTTGTATAAAACAATTCAAAACAAACTCATAAAATTATGTAACACTTTTTGATTAGTCGCTTAGTTATCGAGTTATCGGATGTTGACATTTAGAAAAATTATCGATTTTTTTTACTTTTCTCAAACAAAAGCAAAAATCATTTTAAAAACATCGCGCGATTTTTCGAATATTTTTATTTTCAATCAAAAACAAAAATTATTTTAAAAAAATTTTAAAATTTTTGTTTGAGAAACGTAAACATCCGATAACTCGATAACTTAGCGACTTATTGAAAAATGCTACATTATTTTTTGAGTGTGTTATGACTTGTTTTATACCAAAAAGTGATAACAATTGCTTTACACGGTATGTTAGCGGAAAAAGAATACGAAATGTAGGGGTCCATAATTTGCCCTGATTTTGTTATTTTACTTTCTTTGCTTAAAACAACATGTTCCACCAGACGCAATAAATTTTGTAATTTTTGGAGAATAAGTCGTATAATAGACATACATACATATGCCAAAATTAACTTACGTTAAGATAGATGTGTTATTAAACCTTTTGTAGAGCCGCCATTGGTTTTTAACCCTTTTTGCACAATTTGAATTTTGGTTGAGGTGGACCGGACCTTTCGACTATTCCAAAAAATAACACCACACTGAACTTTTGTCATTGTTTATAGTTTTATGTTTTTCAAAATTAATAATAATCCCGAAAAATCCCGGGATTTACTTATTAAAATCCCGGGATTCGGGATTCTTCTATCCCGAAAAATCCCGTGATTTCGGAATTCGGGATTTCCCGTTTGGCATCCCTAGTATTGATGCCTTCACAAACACATGCAAACAATTGTAGACGCTTGGCTGGAGGAACTATTATTCTGGATGTCACAAATTAACTTAAACATACATATGATACCCAGGGTAACCCATTCCCATTTTTGGTCGAAAATATGAAAACGATACGTCCAATCGAAAAAACGGATTTACGGATTTCTAAGGGTTTCTCACAAAGTGTTCCAATTCGCATGAAATAATTTTTTTTTTTCAAAAAATCGCACAAATAAGAAAGTTGCTAAAATAGAAAAATGGCTATATCTCGGAAACGGTGCGTCAATCGCAAAAATTAAAAATTTTCTTACCTCCTAAGGAGGCTTTCACCTATGGATGTCTTCAATACGGCATCACTTTTTTTTTTTAAATCGGTAAAACTAAAATTTCTTGCATCAAAAATCGCTAAAACGTCCCTATGCCAATATCTCGGAAACGAAGCGTCCAATCGAAAACAAAAATTAAAAATTTTCTTACCTCCTAAGGAGGCTTTCACCTATCGATGTCTTCAATACGGCATCACTTTTTTATACCCTCCACTGTATGTGATAGAGGGTATATATCAGTTTGTCATTCTGATTGTAACATATAGAAATAAGGCTTTGCCACCCCATAAAGTAAATATATTCTTGATCCATATAACAACCGGAGTCGATATAGCCATGGCCGTCTGTCCGTCTGTTGAAAACATTCTCACGACTTCAATCGGCGATAACGCGGTTTGGTTTTTGGCCAGAATGTTCCACGTATTCCTGAGGAGTTTGGTATTGAAAATCAGCGAAATTGGTCCATTGGAAAAAATTTTATGATTGGAAACGTAAAAAAACTCATCAAATTTTTGTAGTTTTATACTAAACTACTCCTTTTGCCGTGTGGTGAATTTCCATGTTGAAAATCTTTGTTGTTCTTTATAATAGGTAAGTACTTTAGAATGTTTAGATGTACTTTCATGTGTTCATACATTTATATGAATTTTGTCACACTTCATCTAAGGTCGCTGTGGCCTGATGGGTAAAGGGTTGCGCGTTGGATTCGGAGGGTTGCTGGTTCAACTCTCGTCCCAGCTTGCTTTTTTTCAGCAGTTCTTCAAAAAATGTTTTTTTATTTTTAAAAAATGCTTTTTTATTTTATTTGTGAACAAGTAACTTATTTCTATTTTTTTAAAAAAGTACATTTTCTTAAAAAAAAGTACATTTCTTAAGTACATTTCAAAGTACATTTCAAAGTACATTAAGTACATTTCAAAGTACATTTCATTAAGTACATTTCTTAAGTACATTTCTTTCTTAAGTACATTTCTTCTTAAGTACATTTCTTAAGTACATTTCTTCTTAAGTACATTTCTTCTTAAGTACTTAATAAATGTACATTTCTTAAGTACATTTCAAAGTACATTTCAAAGTACATTAAGTACATTTCAAAGTACATTTCATTAAGTACATTTCTTAAGTACATTTCTTTCTTAAGTACATTTCTTCTTAAGTACATTTCTTAAGTACATTTCTTCTTAAGTACATTTCTTCTTAAGTACTTAATAAATGTACATTTCTTAAGTACATTTCAAAGTACATTTCAAAGTACATTAAGTACATTTCAAAGTACATTTCAAAGTACATTTCAAAGTACATTTTCTTAAGTACATTTTCAATGTGAGCATTTGAGCATTGTGAGCAATGCATTTGTGAGCATTGTGAACATTTGTGAGCATCCTGCATTTGTGAGTATTTGTGATCAAGTAATTGCATTTGTGAACAAGCAACTTATTTTTATTGTTTTTAAAAAAGTACATTTTCTTAAAAAATGTCCTTTTAAAATTTAATATTTTGCTGGTTAACACTAAGGTGGAGGGTATCAAAGATTCGGCACAGCCGAATTTAACAGTTTTACTTGTTTTTTTTTAAATCGGTAAAACTAAAATTTCTGGCATCAAAAATCGCTAAAACGCCCCTATGCCAATATCTCGGAAACGAAGCGTCCAATCGAAAACAAAAATATTTTTTACAAGTTTCTAAGAATTGTTCGTAAAGTGGTCCATCGTATAGAAGATATTTTGTTCAAAACACCATCAAAATATGAAAAACGCTGAAAACAAAAATGGCTATAACTCGCACATACATACATATGTGAGTTTTAGCGATTTTTTATTTGAAAAATGTTAGTTTAACGGGTTTTAAGTGATGCCGTGTGAGAGGCATCCATTGGTTAAAGCCTCCTATGGAGGTAAAAAATTTATTGCTTTTGCGGTTGGACGCACCGTTTCCGGGTTATAGCTATTTTTTTATTTTAGCGATTTTCTTATTTTGGAAATTTTGGATAACTTTGTGAGAAACCCTTAGAAACTTGTAAAAATTTGTTATTTTTTCAATTGGACTCTCCGTTTTCGAGATATAGACATTTTTTCATATTTTCGATGAAAAATGGGCACGAAATTCGAACCTAGGTTATAAATAATAATAATTTTGTTTATATTTAAATATAAAATACACAATTTTAATAAAAAATTATCTTTTTTACCTTTTTTCTATAAAATTCATAATGGGTTAAAGCATCACCAAATGGTTGTGACAGCCATTAAATTCCAGCACATAATTTGTTGACCATACCAATATACAAATTTTTTGGTACAATCGAATTAGTTTTTTCATTTTTCGTTCATCCAACTAATAGAATATTCACCACGACAGGATAATTTGATTGCTACAACTAAAACTCGATTGACAGATCACATTTCAACTAAATATTTAGTTCTGTTTTTGCAACCAACATTGAATTACAAATCAATTGATATGCACAACATTATGGGAACCGTCAAATTGTAGTTGGCTGTAAATATAGTTGTGACAACGAATCTCTTCTCTGTGTGTGTGGGCAATGAGTAATGGTTCAATACCCATTCTACACGGCGATGTGTACGGGTTACACATGAGGGTAAATACGAACTCTGACTAGAACGTTTATACATTTTTCGACTACAACAGTGTAATCTGTAAATGTCTACTTAACTGAAGAAAATTTACACCGCTGGCACACCTCACTTAGTGACGGCGACACTATCAAAAATCTCACTTGGAACCGCTACAAAACTGTCAGTTTAAAACTAGAACGCCTACAGCTAACTGGTTGTGAGAAGCTTATCCAATTCCTTCATGGCATGTAATGGGAAACCATTTTTGTTCATGTCCATTCGTTATCTCCCATACAAAAGATGGGGGACCCGGGTTTTTTGAATTGGCCGGTTTTTAGAATACTCGACTCTCACATAATAGTTAGGCGTGTTTCCGGATGATCGGCTCGAAATATCTCATGGAAAATAATACGAAGAAAATATAGGTAATATTTTCAGGAGTTATTTAATACTTAGGTTGGACCTAATTTATAGCCAAAAACAGCCACTGTTACTTTTTTGTGACAAAAAAAAAATCAATTGCGTCAACTGCGTTGTTTAACTGGTTTTTGATAAATGTAAATAAATAAATGAATTTTATATAAATAAATTTTTGGCTGCCGCAGTCTGATTAGAGCTTGTCTATTGAATTACATGGTCGGTTGCACATCTCTATTGCCCAAAATGTTGTTAACGAAATAAGTCTGGCAAAAATTTCCGTTTAGTTGCTTTATTTGCATTCCAATGGCCTTGTTAATGTGACACTTCCCCCAACTCCGGTGAATGAACTTTGATCAAATGCAAATTTGTTTAATGCATAGAAACAAAACTACGGGGCAACTTCCCATTTCTATGAATTCTTGGTACTCTGATATGGTGGTCACATGCCTGTGATCATTAGGCTATGTTTTTTCTATTATCTCTTTGATTATGGTCAGATTCAATTATACCAAACTCTTTGTTCCGCCATTTGGTAGCCAGTGAACCAAACCAGTGAGTGAATCATTCAGAATGACATTATATTGTTTTCTTAATCAATTCCAAATAATGAGCAGTTTGAGTAGTCCATCATTATACCCTACACCAACCACACTGTGGTAACAGGGTATTATCAGTTAGTGCTAATATTTGTACAGGCTGAAAATTTTTTCTATTTTTGTTGTTTGGATGCAAATATAACGTGTTTGTAGCTTATCGTAAATATAGTATACTTAAGACCAAACACATTGTGTTTGCTATTCAACATAACATGTGTGGGACGCAATGATTAATAGATTATAATATATGTATTTGTGAGCAAGCAATCATATATATGGTTCCTGCAATATGTTACCGGGGCCGTTTTTTGCTGCGTGTAATTCTTTGTCGTTACTTAGCGCATGTAGATTTTTTCAATAATACCATGTACAAAGCAAATCCGATGAAAAATGGCGAACAGTTTAAAATATTATTAGGTTCATACAATGGGTAAAGAGATTTAAAGTAGCATAACTTTGGAACAGTAATTGCAAATTAAAATTTGTTTTTCACAAAATTGCTTGGAATTTCTACGTCTTTTAAAGTGCATCATTAGTATTTTAAATTTTCATAGAAATTTAAAGCAAATCCGATGCAAAAATGGCAAACAGTTTATAATATTATTAGTTTCATACAATGGGTAAAAGGCTTTAAAATGGTATAACTCTGGAACCGTAACCGCAAATTCATTTTTTTTTTACAAAATTGCTAGGAATTTATATGTACTTCTTTTAAAGTTCATCATTAGTTTTTTAAATGTTTATAGAAATTTTAAATGTTCATTTATTTAGAAAATGTATTCAAAATTTACGAAAAAAATTAAAGGATGTTACCTTATTGAGGAAAATCATTGTCAAAACTGGTGGTTTATGCATGTACAATAAAAGTTTGGGACGTTTTGCTTTAAAAGTGCTGACTTAAAAACTAAGAAAATCATGTTCTTTGACCGAGGTTTAAAAAAAATATTCCAAAAAACGTCCGGAATACCCGATTTTTGGAGTGAATTCGACTTGCGCGACCCCTAAACCTCTTTCGAAAAATCGGGAAAAATCTCAAAAATACTTTACCCTATTAGTTTTCCAATTAAGCTTGAGCCACCATGAAAATCGAAAAAGAAAAATATTTTGGGACAGCCTAAGCAACACATTACAGGAACCGTTTATGTGTTCAACAAAGAACGCCACATTTGGGCAACCAACGCATATAATGAATCCTACTATTCATTGTGTCTCCAACATGTTATATTGAACAGCAAACACAATGTTTTTGGACACAAGTATACTATTTTTACACAAGCTACAAACACTTTTTATTTGCACAACAAACGCATATATTATAACATATCATTCATTGTGTCTCAAACATTTAATATTGAATAGCAAACACAATATGTTTGGACACAATTATACCAGTTTTGGACAAGCTACAACACCGTTATATTTGCACCACAACCACATATATTATAATTTGTCCCAAACATGTGTCTCACATATATTATAACATGTCATGTATCTCACATATATTATAACATGTCTGAAATGAATGAATAGCAAACACAATGTGTTTGGACACATGTATACTATCTTTGTGACAAGCTCCAAACACATGTTTTATTTGCATCCAAACAAGAAAAGAGGGCAGATTTTTCAGTGCATAGATAAATAACTTAATAAAATAACAATAAGATTTCCTTTTTTGTTTTTGTTGAAAGAAGAGAATGAACTCTTTTGAGTGTAACCATGAGTATGAATACACTTGTTCGTTGCAAACACATTTACAAACGTTTCTATGTTTGCCTTAAAGTATTTTCTAAAAATGTTGATGTAAATGAAAGTACGTTAACAACAGCATAAACGAATTTTATTTGCTACAAACGTTTCAACTATCGCGGTCAACGTTGTGTATAGAAAACTGGAGAGATATTTTTGCCGCAAACGTAGTTATTCATTGCGTGTAGTAGTATAAGTATAGGTAGTATATGACCGTCAGTGGTGTAATTGTAAAGACCAGTTACTCTAACATAGAACTCGATTCGGAAGATGTCACAAACTTTACACTAAACTAATTGTAACTCACCTAATATCACTGTGGTGAGATTGTTCAAATACATTACCAATATAATTAACTGATTGCTCTTTTGTCAGACCCTCTTTTATTTTGGTTATATTTATCTAAGCCAATTAGATCTTAATTCACACTTTGACATAATTTTGTTATCATCCTACCAGATAATTGACCATAACAAGCCCAGATGATAATCGGTTGCCATTACTAAACCAACGATTCGATCGCCAGGAAGTATAAGCGGAGCAATTTCTACAATCTTTAACTCATAAATGGCTATGGAAAACTTGAAACCCACAACTTTAGGAATACGACACTTGCAATGTTTTCTCCTGTCACTGGGTCTAGCTGTGGGCTATGCAATGAGGGTGAATCTTTCGGTGGCCATAGTAGCCATGACGGATTTGAAAGAGGCCAAAGAAGGGGCAGAGGTAAGCTAAACTAAGATAAAACATAATCATGTAATATATTGGTTTTCCTTGATTTTCTTTTTACAGACATTCCAATGGTCCGAAAAGCAAAAGTCCATTATCCTTAGCAGTTTTTTCTGGGGATATGTAATCACTCAAATACCCGCTGGCCATTTGTGTCGCAAATATGGAGCTAAAGTCTTGTTTCTATGGGGTAACGCGTTGAGCGCGGTACTGGCTTTGTTAACCCCCTATTTAGTCTCCCTGGGAGATTGGCAAGCTCTCTTGGTTGTACGCGTTATACAGGGTTTGGGTCAAGGTGTAGCGTTTCCCTGCACTCATAGTATTTTGTCGCAATGGTCTCCGCCCGGCGAACGGGCAACCCTATGCAGCTTTGCCTATGCGGGTACATTCCTGGGAGCCGTTCTTATATTCGGCAGCAGCGGTTGGTTAATATCCTGCCTAGATGGCTGGCCTAGTATCTTTTACATATCCGGTCTTTTGGGCTTTGTATGGTGCATCATCTGGTATCTCTTGGGTTCGAATAGGCCGCATGATTTTAAGAGAATTTCCCTAAGTGAGAAAACTATGATATTGAACTCCTTGGGTGCCCCCATAAAGAGCGAATTGATTTCGGAAAAGTCAACAGTAACTCCGTGGGTGCAAATTATCACTTCGCCACCCTGCTGGGCCTTGTTAATCGACCAATGTGCCCACAATTGGGGATTTTGGACTTTGCTCACCCAATTGCCCACCTATATGAAGCATGTACTCGCTATGGACATCAAGAGTAATGCTCTGTTTTCGGCGTTGCCCTATCTTATAATGCTGCTGCTGACATTTCTCTTTGGGTTCCTGGCCAATATACTGTATAACCGCAAGTGGATGAGCACGAACATGAGCCGCAAACTATTCAACACTTTGGGCCAGTGGACTCCGGCCATCACTCTGGGGATGCTGGCATTCTGCGACTCTTCAAATCTGTGGCTGGCTGTTGTTCTCATTATTTTATCGGTTGGCTTGAATTCCGCTTCATTTTTGGGATTCCAAGTCAATCATATGGATTTGTCACCCAACTATGCTGGCGTTTTAATGGGTATCACGAATTGTGCTGCCAATGTTATGAGTATTTTGGCTCCTCTCATGGTGGGCCTGGTGGTGAAAAATGAGGTATTGATCGTTTCCAGAAAATTAAAAATGTTAATTAATCAATCATGTTTATATTTTCATTTCATTTCAGTCTGATCCTTTCGAATGGCGTATAGTGTTTCTCATCTCGGCTGGGTTTTACTTTGTGGGGAATTTACTATTTTTGTTATTTGGCCAGACTAGTGTCCAAGAATGGAACGATCCCCTGCCAAAGCCAGCCGAAATGCAGTTGATACAAGTGAAAGAACCACTTAAGAATGGCAAAGAATAATACAATTTTAGAAAGTTGTATGTAGACGCAGAAAATCACGTTAGGTGATCAGGGGAATTTTTCGAAAGTTTAAGGATTTTTTAAACACTGGAGAATGTGAGGGTTGTAGCCTAGTTGAGGGCCATACAATTTTTTCTCTAAACATACCCATAACTGTGAGAGTTATCCACCAGTGACGTGAAAAGTGTTATGTCAATTTGGATGAAGAGTATGGATGACACTGTATGGAAGATATTAAAATGATTTTTGTTGCAGTAAATTTGCTTTTCAGGGTTTACATCAGAGATATTGTAATGTTTTTTTCACAAATTTGAAAGTTTGTAATATTTGAAAAAAATATTTTTAAAATTGATTTTTGAAAAAAATCGCCTATAAATTTTTTTAATTTTTCGTACAGCCACGGCCTTATTTGTACTCAAAACAATCTGAAAATTTCAATTTAATGATGCGGTAAACTTCCGAGATATTTATAAAATTGTTGAAGTTGATAATTCGTTTGCGATACGAAAAAAAATATTTCGTATTAAGTCAAAGATTTGATGTATGTAAACACGATTTGACAGAGAAGAATTACTTGGAAAGGCTCCCAAAAATTACAATAATTTATTCCATTCACTGATACTGAAATTATTGACGAAACATAAATATTTAAGTCACCGACACACTTCAAAGACAATAAGAGCAGGGGATCGTTTGCGGTTATTTGAAAACATTTCAATATAAATTCCTTTACCTAAAATTACACTGGAAACATTTTCTATTTCACAGTAATGGAATCGACCGCCCTGATAGTAAACTATTGCAACTATAAATAATTTCTTAAAATTTGTATCAACAATTACTTATTCATTCGAATTTCGTTCAATATTATTTTCTAATACAAATATGAAATGAAATTAAAATGGTTTTTAGTAGCGCAAAAGCTTAATAGACTTATACATTTTTATTGATATTTGAAAAAATTATGGCGTCACCAACTTGAAATTCAGAAGGTGTTTTGAGTATAATTGTGGGTATATATAACTAAATTAAATCGAAAGAAAAAACTGTTTCTTGTTTTTCAAAAATTTTATTTACAAATATTTTTAAATATTTTTAAGTATTTTTAAGTATATTCATATATTTGTAATTATTTTTAAATATTTTGAAATATATTTAAGTATTTTTAAATATTTCCAAATAGTCTTAAATACTTCTAAATATTTTTAAATAGTTTTAAATAATTTAAAGTATTTTCAAAAATTTCGAAATATTTTTATATATTTTGAAATATTTGTAAGTATTTTTAAATATTTCTAAATATTCTGAAATATTTCTAAATATTTTTATATAGTTTTATCTAATTTTAAATATTTTTAAATATTTCTAATTATTTTTAAACATTTTTAAGTATTTCTATATATTTTTAAAAGTTTTAAAAAAAATTAAGTATTTTCAAATATTTCTAATTCGGTTTAACTATTTTGAAATATTTTCAATTATTTTTAAATATTCTTAAATACTGCTAAATATTTATAACTAATTTTCAATATTTTTAAATAGCTTTAAATAATTTTAAGTATTTTGAAATATTTCTAAATATTTTTATATATTTTGAAATGTTTTTAAGCATTTTTAAATATTTCTAAATATTCTGAAATATTTTTAAATAGTTTTAACTAATTTTAAATATTTGTAAAAATTTTCACATATTTTAAATTATTCTCAAATATTTGGAAATATTTTTAAGTATTTTCAAACATTTCTAAATATTCTTAACTATTTCTAAATATTCTTAAGTAGCTTTAAATAATTTTAAGTATTTTTAAATATTTTGAAATATTTTTAAGTACTTTTAAATATTCCAAACTATTTTTAAATATTCTTAAATATTTCTAAGTATTTTTGAATATTTTTAAATGTTTAAAATTTTAAATGTTTATATTTATGTTTATGTTTAAATGTTTAAATGTTTTAAATAATTTAAAATATTTTTAAGTATTTCTAAGTATTTTTAAAAATTTGTAACTATAAGTATTTCCAAATATTTTTAGAAATTTTTAAATATTTTTAAGTATTTCAAAATATTTCTGAATATTTTTATATATTTGTAAATATTTTTAAATATTTCCAAATATTTTTAAATATTTGTAAATATTTTAAAATATTTCTAACTATTTCTAAATATTTGTAAATATTTTTAAACATTTTATAATATTACGAAATATTTTTAAATATTTTAAAATATTTGTAAATAGTATATTTCAAAATTTGTGGAACAAACCTTTTACATATATTTGATAATAACTTAGCTCTTTAAAACTCTACTGGCAAAAATCATTTCAATATCTTTCATACAGTGGAAGTTCTGAATATTTAAATTGACTAGCTTTCACTTTAAATTTCTCAATTTTAAACAGGGTTCGTATTGGCTTGCTCGCGGCTCGTGTACCGGGAGCCAACGTTCGTAATGCAGGTTCCCAGCTCGCATGCCATCTTTTAAATTTCAACTTGTCGGCTATCAGCCGGTTCTCTAAAGTACAAATTTGCAGATTGAACTCTGGCTCCCAGCTCGCGGGCCGTATCCCATATTACAACATGTCGGCTCTCGATTCAAAGGCCGTTTTGGAGTTTTTCCGTCTCCAAAATTACAACTTGTCGGCTCTCGATTCACATGCCGTCTCGTAGTTTTATCGGCTGCCAAATTTCAATTTGTAAGCTCTCGACTCACGAGCCCGCTCGGAGTTATTGAAATTTGTAGATGGAACTTTGGTTTTAGGCTCGCGAGCCGTCTGCAATATTTCAATTTGTTGGCTCTCGACTCACGAGCTGACTCGGATTGTTTCAAAATTTTAACTCTGGCTATGTTTCGTGACCACTCTCCCAAATTTTAAGTTGTCGCTTGTCTGACGGTTCTCAAAATTACAAATTTGCGGATTGAACTATGGCTCCCAGCTAGCGAGACGTCTTCCATATTACCACTGATCGGCTCTCAGTTCAAGGATAGTCTTGAAGTTTTTCCGTCTCCAAAATTTCAACTTGTCGGCTCTCGACTCACGAGGCTGCTCGGAGTTTTCCAAATTTGCAAAATGAACTTAGGCGTCTCCCAAATTTTAACTTGCCGGCTGTCGACTCACGAGCGGCCTCTTAGCTTTAGCGACTCGCAAATTTCACCTTTGTCGGCTGTCGACTCATGAGCAAATTCTTGAAATTTGCTCGGTTGTCGGCTCTCAAAGTTTCAAATTTGCAGATTGAACTTTGGCTGCTAGCTCGCGAGTCGTCTCCCAAATTTCAACTCGCCGGCACTCGACTCACAAGCCGTCTCGTAGTGTTATCTAAATTCTAAATTTAAACCTGTCAGATCTCGACTCACGAGCCGACCCAAAGTTTTTCAAATTTGCAAATTGAAGTTTGGCTCCTGGCTCCCGAGAAGTCTCCCAAATTTTAACTTGTCGGCTGTCGACTCACGAGCCGTCTCTGAGTTATAGCGACTCGCAAATTTCACCTTGTCGACTCTTGACTCACAAGCTGTCACGGATTTCTTCAAATTTGCCGATTACTTCCGTCTCTCAAATTGCCGGCTTTCGACTCACAATCCGTCTCGGAGTTTTAGCGACCCCCAAATTTCACCTTGTCGGCTCTCAACTCACGAGCTGTCACGGAGTTCTTGAAATTTGTAGATTGAACTCCTGGCTCGTAAGCCGTCTCCCAAATTTCAATATGTAGGTCTTCGACTCACGAGCGGTCTCGGATTTTTTCATATTTGCAGATTGAACTTTGGCTCCTGACTCGCTAAACGTCTACCAAATTTCAAATTGTCGGCTCTCTGGCGGTTCTCAAACTTACAAATTTCCCATATTACAACTTGAGGGCTCACGATTCAAGGGCCGTCTTGGAGTTTTTCCGTCTCCAAAATTTAAACTTGTCGGCTTTCGACGTACGAGACGGCTTGGAGTTTTTCAAATTTGCAGATTGAAGTTTGGCTCCTGGCTCCCGAGAAGTCTCCCAAATTTTAACTTGTCGGCTGTCGACTCACGAGCCGTCTCTGAGTTATAGCGACTCGCAAATTTCACCTTGTCGACTCTTGACTCACAAGCTGTCACGGATTTCTTCAAATTTGCCGATTACTTCCGTCTCTCAAATTGCCGGCTTTCGACTCACAATCCGTCTCGGAGTTTTAGCGACCCCCAAATTTCACCTTGTCGGCTCTCAACTCACGAGCTGTCACGGAGTTCTTGAAATTTGTAGATTGAACTCCTGGCTCGTAAGCCGTCTCCCAAATTTCAATATGTAGGTCTTCGACTCACGAGCGGTCTCGGATTTTTTCATATTTGCAGATTGAACTTTGGCTCCTGACTCGCTAAACGTCTACCAAATTTCAAATTGTCGGCTCTCAAAGTTTCAAATTTGCAGATTGAACTTTGGCTGCTGGCTCGCGAGCCGTCTCCCAAATTTCAACTTTTCGGCACTCGTCTCGAAGTGTTATCGAAATCCTTAATTTAAACCTGTCAGCTCTCAACTCACAAGCCGGCTCGGGGTTTTTGAAATTTGCAGATTGAACTTTGGCTCCTGACTCGCGGGCTGTCTCCAAATTTCAACTTGTTGGCTTTCGACTCACGAGTCGGCTAGGAGTTTTTCAAATGTTTCGATTGAACTTTGTCTCCTGGCTCGCTAAACGTCTTCCAAATTTCGAGTTGTCCGCTCTCGGCTCGCGAGCCAATTTCCAGATAGAACTTTAACTTCCTAATCAGGAGTGTGCGAGCCTGGTTATGGTTAGGCAGTGGCTCGCGATTAACCTAAGACGAACCATGATTTTGAAACACAGTTATACATTTTTCGAAAAACAATCATTCGCCAATTTTTATTGACATCAGGACACCTTTGAAAAATTTCCATTGCCTCTTAACATGACTTTCGTCTATAGTTTAGTAACGATTAATGTGATTTTCTTGATATTTAATAAGTAATTTAAATGTAAATTAAATTAAATATAAGGTATCAAACTCATAGCAACAATACATGAGAGTTTTTATTGTCGTACGAAGAGGTCACATAGGGAGTGACAATTATTGTCTACCTACAATCTAAAGCACTGCGTCGGTATCGGTATGTATGACTTTTAGGTTAGAATTAAAGAATCAATTTAAATTTAACTCGAATGAAGGGAGGGCGTGGCTATCACCACAATTTGCAAAACTTTGTTATTCAAAACTTAATTGTGATTAAGTTAAAATCAGGTGACTTATAAGTTTAGAATTTAAGATGCAAATTCAAATTATAATAAGAAATAATATTATACAATAATAATAACAATATAATAATGGAAATAATTCAGCCGTTTCTAAACCGCAAGAACCATCATCTGAGGTCTTATGCTAGATAAATTGATATTTTGGAACGTCATTTAAACCTCTGGAGCCGCACAATGCGAGCCTAAAGTTGGCTATTTCGGTCATCAACAACATTTGAGCTTTAAACATTTTGTACTATAAAACATTTGAACTATAAAACTTTGAATTTTGGTTTAATTGAAACTATAATCGCTTGATCGCTCCTGCTGGTTAGAAATGGCTGCATTATTTCCATGTTTTCTACAAATTCCACCATGTGGGCTGTACTAACCATAGATAAAGGAGATAACATCTCTTGGGAAATTTCTTGCCCAATGGGGTATTTTCTAGATGAAGCTGCAAGCTATAATTATAACCATAGATATAGGAATCTCATATGTGTTGGGAAATTTCGTGTTGAATGGGATATTTTCTAGACGGAGCTTAAAACAATGATTACAAAGTTTGATCCCATATAGAATATACCTTGTCAGATGCATTTACAACGGTAGTCGGTGTAGTAGCTAACATCAACAGGCATTTTGTTTTTGTTTGGAGAGCCGATGCTGTAAAATTCAACACAAACTAATATTAACAATAACAGTAAATAAAAAAGTACATAATCAAAATACTATTTGATAGTGGGGAACACAGCGACATGAAAAAAATTTATTTAGTTGTTCGAATAACACAACCTGGAAAATTATACTTTTTTTGATATGTTAACATCTATAGGCACGTGTAGGGCAATCTATCAAAGTGAACACATGCAAACAACACACAGCGTTAGCATCACTTGCGTGGTTGTTGTACAACAGTAGTCTCTGCCTAAAAAAAGGTATGATGGTATTGATGTAGCGGCAGTGAACTAACAAGCAGGTCGTCGTCGCACCAAAGAGTATTGAATAGCATAGAGAACTCGTGGAACGAATTGAATAACTCGAAAGCACTGGCGACATCTGGCGAATGGTTCAAAACGTATTACTCTCTTTTTGTCATAACTTGGTCCATTCATAATTTTGATGTGAAACATTGATGCTTTTTGAAACATTTATGCTTTCTGCATTGTTTTATGTCGTAACATTGTCGAAATGGAGCATTTATATTGAAATATTCTATAACGAGAATAGGACTCGTTTATGCTCTTTTGCTCAGACTCTCTACATGAGAGCGGAAAAAGAGTGCAATAAGTTCTTTATAGTATTCAATACTTTTTGTCGTCGCTCTATTTATGACAAAACAAAAACAATTATTTCAGTGAGCTAAATATTGCTTTATTTATTTTAACGATATTACATCTAAAGTACCAGTAGTATCCGATTTTTCACGGATGGATCAAAGTTGGACGAGCAAGTAGGCTATGGGGTCCATTCACCGGACCTAAATATATATATATCTCCTTCAAGCTGCCTGATCTCTGTAGTGTATTTCAGGCGGAAATTACCGCCATACTGGAGGTTGCTGAACTACTGAAAAGTAGTGTCACAACCCTCCGGAGAATATGTATCTACACTGACAGCCAGGCTGCCATAAAATCCCTGGAAGCCATGTTTGCTACGTCCCTGACGGTGAAAGAATGCCACTCATCACTTAGGGTGATGGCAGAGTATTTGGACATCAGGCTCATCTGGGTACCGGGACACAGCGACATTTCAGGCAATTGCGTAGCGGATGCGTTAGCTAGACAGGGCACTACGGCACTGGTTCTTCCGGCAAACGAAGGTGTTAGTATGCCAATATCTACCTGCCGTTTGCAGATCAGGCAGGGGGCCGTTAATATGTTCAAGGACAAGTGGAGACTTACTTCAACTGGCAATCAAGCCAGGGTCCTCTGACCACAGGTGGACAGGAAGAAGACTAGGCAACTACTTAACTTGCCGAGAGGCAGGTTATCCACAATGATAGGAACACTTACGGGACATTGTCTTGTAGGAACACACGCCCTAAGTTTGGGACATAGAAACTCCACTCTCTGTAGATGCTGCATCGAAACGACGAAACACCTTCGCTTGGATTGCCCTGCTCTGGGAGGACTGAGAAAGAGGAGGACTTCGGAACACATCCAGTTAGCCCGGTACCCTACAGGATATTCCTGTAGGTCTTATAGACAAACTTATTGAAAGGGCAAATTGGCGGGACGACTAGTCAATACTTGCTATGGAGAAAACTGCAGGTATAACAATGGGCATCGTTAGCCTAAGTGTGCTAGACAGCGTACTGTCTTGCAGCCTTTTCAACCAACCAACACCAACCAACATATAATGTTAAAGCAGATGGAAGAAAAATGAAAGTGCAATTGCAAACGAGCCTTGAGCACAAAATTTCAAACCACAACAAAACAATTTTAAACTAAATTTTATGTTTAATGGAAGTAAGTAAATTTAGTATAATGGCTTTTGGATTCGACTGCATTTTCGGCATCATATAAATCTTGATCAATACTTATTAAATGAATTTATTAATGTTTAAAAGAGTTGGAATCCTTTTTTCCAACGTAACATTTAATAATGTGCTCATAGAAATCGAACACGTACCGTGTAACTAAAAGGTGTTGATACATCGCCCGTGAGTTCGAAAACTCATTAATTTTTTTATATGTAACACATTTCCCACAGTATTGAATAAATCAATGAGTGTTATGAGAAACTTCAATGAGAGTTACATAAGTTATGGGACTTCACGAGCAAGTAATAAGACTTGACCGTTTTTCCCGTTTTGGATTTTTCGTGATTTTTTCATGATACTTCATAACTTTATTTACAACTGCAAAACTGTTGACTATGTAGAGAAACAGTATATTAGTGGATTAAAGGAATTGTAATTTTTAATTTTTCTAAGTTTGTTGGAGTAAAATCGGACTAGTCGTTTTCGAGTTATGTCAAACAAAAGAGCTCCAAACGTGTCAAATTCGATTATAGCATACTTAATAACTTCAAATCGACATATCTCGATTCCTCGACATGACCCAGAGAAACGTCGGGACATGTATAATTTATTTTTGACCGATATAACTTTTCCCGGTAGTCAGAACCCCTGCCAATCACTGAGCCCTACCATTTGTCGCATAGTGTAATTGTTTTGGACCGAAATTTTAACATTTCGTCTATTTTAACAAATAGCTTAACAATAGTACTATATACAAATAGTTAAAATATAGTAAATATAGTTAAAATATAGTAAAATGGGAATAATTCTTATATTGTGTGCTGCGTCCCTTGTTGCGTGTGCTGAGCTTACTGCTTTGCCTGTGTTGCTGCGGTCGGTGAGATAACATAGTATCTCATTGTTGAAGTAAACGGTGTTAAGAATTATTCCTAGGAAGTTTATATGTTCTAGAAAGTTGTTTATTAAGATCTTAGGTACATTCTTGTAGTTGATTGTTTCCTTGAATTTTGAACGGTTTGCTACCTATGGACCTGAACAGGGGAAAACCGATTAAAAAAATCGAATTTGTTGCGACCTTGAAGATGAAGTTTTTTTGATTTTATATGTTCACAATTTTTGTTCCTTATGACAAGAGCTACAACTTTCCCTCAGAGAGTAAATCAAAATTCCGAACGGTTTGCAAGATATGAGCCTGACAAAATGATAATTTTTTTCAAAAAATTAAGAAGATTTGGGGCCGATAAAAAAAAGTGCATGATTTTGGGCAAACTGGGAAATACGAGTCTTTGTTTTTGGTCTTGGTGTCCGTATATGGATATATTTCCATGACTTAAAAAATTACATACAGTGTTATTTTATATTTAGAGGTATGTGGCTTCGATTGGTGTTGCCAACGATGCTAGAAAACCCTAGATGGTGAAATCACAGCAATGGTGGATATGGACAAATTTCCTTGGAAACAAAAACTATTGAAAAAACTATTTAATCCTAATTTGTTTGCCTTTTGTATTATCAGAAAATATTAAAAGCTATATGCTTTTCTAATATCTATACTTTATTTTCAAATTCAAACAACAGAATCGAAATTAGAATGATTTTTGTATGATTTCTCGTCGCATCCGAGTGAAAAATGGAATGTACGAAAACAGCATGTGCCCTCTGGTGGATAAGGTGAATAAGCAAATGAATTCTGTGAGCTCGCTATCATCTTTGGCGTTGCCTCGTAGCAAAGATAATAGTGGTCTTCATGAAAGCTCGAAAGAACCTCGTAAACTCGAAAACATCGTAAACTTGCACAGCAAATGTCAAATCAAACAAATTTCCCATACAAAGCGACTTGCTCAAAAGTGGAAAGTTTTCGAGGCAAATTTGATGCGCAAACGTGGGATGGAGAAACGGGTAAACTTTTGACATTTCGTTGTCATCTGACTAGGATGGAAAAATAAGATGATAGCACTAGAACAGTAGAAAAAGTACACATACATAATACATGCAATTGCTACTGCTACCACCTTATGTATCCATCTTGGTCAGCTGATATGGTTTTGAGCACAACTACGCTGAGCAACTTTACCTGGTGCCTCATGCAACGGTGCGAGGGAAACTTGCGCTGAGCAAAAGTTCTCGGCTTTCACGTTTGCATGAATGCCGCTAATATAAAACCGTAGACGGTGAAATATAAGTGGTAGATTTAAAAGTCAAGAAAAATGTTCTAGATGGCTTATAAATTGTGGAAATGATGAACCATTTTACTATGATTTTTTGCCTTTTGCATTGTCAAAAAATATCAAAAGCAATATGCTATATGGTCTGAAACAAATTTCAGAGTTGCCACTTTCATAATAAAAATTACACTAAATTTAAAAAGTGCAAACTTACTGAGACGCACTTTATTGTCTTTGATCGTAGTACTTTCAAATTCATTAACCGTTACTTATAATAATATATTTGAAATCCGATACTACCAGATATGAAGAGAAGGCTTGGAAAATAATTACAATTGCCAATGATAGTTAATTTTTTTTGAATTCAAAAATTTTGAATTCAAAATTTAAACTACCAATTATAAAAAAAGTGGTTTCCCGTTACATCGCATGAAGGGATTGAGGAGAGCTTCTCACAACCAGCGAGCTGTGCGCTTTCCAGCATTACACTCTCTGATTGGGACGCTCAGTTTTACACCAGTTCCGAAACTTCTCCAAGGCTATGTACTCGCGGCGATAGAAATGTAAGGTGGTCAGAAAAGGCATCGAACCCATGCTCTCATGCATGCGCACGCAACCATTGCACCACCAAAACTACCAATTATCGTTGTCACATAATCATATATAACCATTTATGGTTGAGACCAAATCTTCCAAAAATAACAGCTTTCATTACACGCTAATAACAATAGCAACACCACTGAAAATAAAATACAAACCAAGACTGTATTTTCGCATCTTTCATATAAATACAACTATGTGACGCAAATATATTCATGACGCACCCTGTGAAATAAAAGAATTGATTTAAAAGGGAGATGGAAATGAATTGCAATTAATTTTGTCAAATTCATTTGAATTGGAAATAAAGTGCAATTAATTTTTTTTTGCCAATTTCATTCAATTCTATGTTTTGGTGAAAAGAATTAAGTCAAAATTTAGCTAATTCGCAATGGATTGAAATCAAAAAGAATGATTAATTTACAGCTCTGGTACTTGATAGTATGATGTCCAATGTTTTAAAGTGGGGCCGTTAAGTGGACAGAATTGCGAAAACTAGAACTAAAATAAAGTAATATATTGCTTTCTGTAATTTATGCAGAACACCACTGAGATTTAATTGAAAATTGGTACAGAGACAAATATTATGCATAGAAAGAAGTATGAATATTTGACTCTAGGTATATTTGAATCAAATACGGTTTCAGACGTTTGGTAAAGGACTGAGCCATATCCAAATCATACATTCACGCTGAAAACAAAAGGCCTCCATAACATTATGCAGGAACCATATATATATTTGGACCATCCATATACGTGCAAACATAGTTTTCATGAATTGAAGATCTGCTACTTGTTTGATTCTTTGATGTCCTGTCCGTCACGTTGTTGTTTTCAGCAGTTTTCAACAAACAAAACTATATTCTGGTCACAAACATATATATTATAACATATTAATCATTGTATGTCCAATATGTAATATTGAATAGCAAACACAATGTGTTTGTAGACAAGTATACTATATTTGCTATAAGGTACATACATGTAATATTTGCATCCAACCAACAAAAAAACTTATTTTTCAGCGAGTTGTTATTGTAATACTTTGAGGTAAGCACTTTGAGTGCTATAAGCTTTCTGATGACCATGATTGCAATCGGCTCTTATATTGCATACCTGTGATTTCTTAATTTGCATTTGATTTGAAGTTTAATATCATTGTTCAATGCAAATATAAAATGTCATTAAATAAAACTACACAACATTTTACGTATTTTACAAAATCTAGTCTCTTTCATTGTTTTTACTAAATGTTAAAATTACAAACTAAACTTATATATAATAGTGTTAAATATACATGTGTATGTTTGTTGGTCTTATACAAATAAAATATTACTGGAATTTCACAACTAAATACAAATCTAATATATATCCCTGTTATTACCAATAGACAACAAGTTTAAAGTACTATAACATTAGACATGACTTAGAACTGATTATTTTTTTTGCGTTATTGTTAAATGTATTCACATAAGGAGTTTTAAATATTAAACATGATGATGATCCCGCCCTTCGAACAAGTTTTAAATGACAAAACTTATCAAGGTTTGTTGGAAGAACAAATTAACCTTAAACTAATGTTGGGACTCTACAAATGTAGAGTTGCGCTTCTTTGGTGTTATCTGGGGTTGAGCATCATTCCAGGGCTGAACTTCAGTTTTGCCAAATATCACAAAAAGTAGATTGCCAAGCAAATAGAAACCAGCAGCAATGAAGAAAATGATGCGCCACTGATCGGGATTTTTCTGGAAAGAAGAAGAGAACAATGAAAAAAATTTATATTTAATAAGAAAAAATTATTGAAGAATTAACAATATAAAAAAGATAGCGAGGGTCAGGGGACACCCTGTTGGAACGAAGTTCCTTTCGCTGTATATTATGTACTAGTTAGTTTCAACACGCCTAAGGCGCCCGTTAAAAAATACGATAATTTAAATGGATCTTTAAGAAAATATACTTTTTGTAAAATGATAAACTTTTTGTCAGAAAATTTTTATTTTTATAGAATGTATTTTTTTAAAAAAAAGTCCTGCAGGCTGTGTCAGAGACACGGCCATTAAGTTTAACGTAGAATACGCCATCCGATAAGACAGAAAACATATATAACAATAAATTCATTTGCTTATATTATTTATCATTTATTGTTATATATGTTTTCTGTCTTATCGGATGGCGTATTCTATGTTAAACTTAATGGCCGTGTCTCTGACACAGCCTGCAGGGACAGTCCATGGCCGAAGGCCTCGGACAACTGTCTGCTGTAATTTTTATATTTACCAACGGCATTTGATTCAAGTCCGTTTAAAAAAAAAATATTATGTTCAGTTTTTTTAAACTTAATTTAATTTATGTATTTTAATTAATATTTTTATTGAAATAAGTTCTGCGAATGTTGAGAGGGCCGCCCTAATATTAAAAAAGGTTTACCTTATCGAGTCTTCGCATTAGCATTCGAGCGTTGTGTGAAAGCTTTACGCTTCACAATTCAAAATTAATGTTACAACAGCTTTATTGAAGCTTTCGCAAAAAAGCTTTATTACGTTAGCTTACTGTTTGTTTCACTTTTTACTAGATACATGTTGCCAAGCAACATTAGCTTGCTGTTCGTTTCACTTTTTACTAGATACATGTTCCTAAGCAATGTTGAGCAACCAAAAACACTCAACCAAACACCACACATATGTTTGAGTGTATGTGTTTAAACAATTTTCATTTGAGAAATTAAAATACTAGAAATATATCAACCAATATGAAATGTATATCGAACGAAAGATAACATCTTCATTTACCTACAAAAAAAATTTTAAAAAAATTCATCTAGCCGTTTCCTCAAATTGAATGAAATAAAGATTACAACAATAAAAACCTGACATGACTCCTCATACCGTAAGGTAAGACGGTATTCTACGTCAAAACCATAGATGGTGAAAGATATGTGGTGGATTTGAAAGTAAAGGGAAATTTTCTAGATGACGCCGGAGTGGAACAATATTGTTGATAATAGTGGGTTGCATCATAATAGTGTTAAAACAACGACGTTATATTCGTCTCTTGGAGCAACAATTATCAACTGTGACCCGCAATTAAGGGATGCGATCAACCAAGCATTTGTAATGTAAATTATATTTTATAACTCAATAAAGAACAATAATTGAATTAAATTGTTTAATTTTTTCATTTAGCCCCTATCCCGCAACGTGCGATAAGGAACTTCATTCCAAAAGATAGAAGTGAGGTGGTCTTACAAGAATTTTTCTTTTTTTCAAGACATGTACTGTAGCGAAGTTACGGCAACCAAATACTTCAGTGTTCTGATGAAAAAGTATTCGTGTATGCGTGGGAAGATGTACAGCACAAACCCAGGTGGCCGCATCTGCAAGACATCTTAAACGATGGGTGCACGACCAAATGATATCGCTTACGACATGTATGTAGGTGACCGTCCATACAAATGGTTGATGACATTTCTCTACAAGTGTCGGCAAAATCCTGCAAGACTAGATGAGCGACAATGTCGACAATTTGAGCTTCAAATAACCGAAAATATCTATTTTTTAATTATTAATAATACAACAACACGAACGCGCTTGAAAACCACCTTTCCGCTGTAATGGCTACAGAAAACTGACAATTTTTTCATAGTATCTTCTCTCCCCTCTTTGTATTTTGTCGTTACTAATAAAGGGTATAAAGGGTATCAGTAAGATTCCACTTTTTAAATTTAGTGTCTTTTTTGTGCAAGTGGCAACTCTGAAATTTGGCAGCTGTCACATATTTATATTCCGATTATTGAAAAATGGAGCGCTTTACGAAAGGACAACGCGTTATAATTGTGAATTGTGAATTTGGACAGTTATGTTGAGATCGCTCGCAAACTTCGAAGAATTTTCAGTCCAGAAAGTACACCTAATGTGTCAACCAGTTGAAGAGTGGCCTAAAAATTTGAAGAAACTTGGTCGGTAATGGACAGTAAGACTAATGTGCGTCAACGTACCGATCGGTCTTCCGAAAACATTGCTGCTGTAAACGAGAGTGTCGCCAAAAACTCGAAAACATAAATTTGACATCGTTCTTAACAACTTCAAATTGCACGAAGCACTACGCAGCGAATTTTGACAAAAGACCTTACCCTTCGTGCGTACAAAATTCAGCTTACTCAGCAGCTGAAACCAGCAGACCATGGATACCGCCAACAATTCGTTCAATGGGTAATGGAGCAAAGTGAAGTCAATGCCAGTTTTTCAAAAAGAAATGATATTCTCCGATGAAGCGCATTTCCATCTGCGTGGCTTTGTGAATACACAAAATTGTCGAAGTTTGTGGTTCAGAAAATCTTTACTTTTTACTTTTTGAAGATGAGACCGAAATTGCAGTGACTGTAAACGGCATTCGTTACAGGTACATGACAGCGGAGTTCTTATGACCTCAGTTGAACGGCATGGATCTTGACGGCATGTGGTTTCAGCAAGTCGGCGCCACCTGCCACACCGCGCATGAAACTCCGATTTTTTATAGCAACGATTTCCATAACAAAGTATGTCTAGAAATTCTGATGTCAACTGGCCACCAAGTTCATACGATTTAACGACGCCCGATTTATTTCTTTGATGTTTTATGAAATCTCGGGTTTTGCCAATAAACCAGAAACAATTCCTGAGCTCAAATCCGAGATCCAACGCGTCATGCGTGAAAAACAGCCACATCTCTGTGAAAAAGTCATGGGAATTTTCATGAAAATTTAATGGCCTGTCATCAGAGCTGTGGAGTCCATTTGACGCATATTTTATTCCATACTTAATAGGAACATATCTCCTTTATAATCCAATAAAAACAATCACAACTATCTCAAAAAATACGTGTTTTAATTTTACAATGAAAAAGTGCATTCTTACTGAGACACCCTTTATGTCCGGTTAGTTGTACCTAGCACCAAAACTAGAAACTTTCAATGAATTTAGTGTCAATCGAGGTAAATTCTAGTCAGCATCATCGCTCGTCTAGTCATCATTAGAGGTTTATCCGGACGCACTCATAGCTTTTGTCGCTCAACAAGTCATGGAAGTGCTATTATACACCACCAGGGAAGTATTTCGTCTTCTATCAGGTCGTGCACAACAAATGTTATTACTAAGTCGTTGTAGTTTATTTCAGCGACACATGTCGTGAGTGACATATGCCAAAATGTCTTACAGACATCGTTGAAGACAAGACATTGTGAGACGATTTAGCCAACTGGGAAAAGACAATACGACTACTTCTACTTCGTTTCACATCGTATTGTGTTTTTGTGTACACCCGCATACGAATGCTTTGTTGACAGTACCCCGATGTCTTGTTTGACCCATCTTCGCTAGAGTACATGTCTTGAAAAAAAACAAATGTCTTGAATGACCATTCAAGACGTCTTGTGTAGATGTCTAGTAGTTATGTATTCGATTTTTTACTTTAACTCGCAGCCATAATATTTTCTAAATACCGGCATTGTGTTTGCTTTTAATTTCAATTATCTGCAAGTATACCGACTTCGGACTCCAGGTCATGATTGGAAAGAAGAATCATTATTTAAAAATAGAGACTTCGATAGAAATGATAGTTAAAGTGAAACTGAAGCGATTTCCATGTAGTACGAAGTAGAAATCACAATAAATGTGTCTGTGCAGTTGTCCCTATTATGGTTCACTTCAAAAAGCGATTCTGATTCAAAATTTCAGAATAAAGAAATTATTTAGACCCGATATGTTTGAGATTCAAAATGTCGTCCTCAATTTTTTTTGGGATTAACCGATTTTTGTAGCAGCGAAATCCCGTTGCTGTAGCAACTGCCTGTATCGCACCCAAGTCGCAATCTATTTGTAACAGCAACAAATTACATTGCGATTTAGATGCAAGATGATTTCCGCACCCCAGCCGCATTGGTTTTAGTCGTGCTTTATTTAAATTTGTGCTGCTTTTTTGTTGTTGTTAAAAATACTCTCACCACCGTACGTACTTACCTCATTTGTCACAATGAATCCCACTATCAACGGCGCTATAATACTCATTATATTCGCCGCACAATTCGTGATGCCCATCAAGATACCAGCAAAGTTGGGCGAAAGATCTATATGATTCACCTGGAAGCCCAAATAGGTGGCGCCATTGATGCCCACTGTGATCGTCAGCAGAATTATCGCCAAATTTGTATCGTTTGCCGAAACATAACCCAAGCACACCAACGTTATCATTGGAATCCAGTGTCCAATGGAATTGAACATTTTACGACTCACTGACAGAGGAATACATTTTCGTTTGCTCAACTGTGATTGAACGGCGGAAAAGACGAAGCTCATCAAGAACATGGCAGCATAAGGCAACGATGATAATAATGCGTTGGCCTTAATATCCATACCAAGGATATTCTTCATGTACGTGGGAATTTCAGTTAACAGCGTCCAGAAACCCCAGTTGTGGGTGCAATGTGTGAGAGTCAAAACCATGAAAGGCATAGAGGTAAAGAATTTCAACCAAGGCGTTTTGATGGCTGCATCAGCCTTTTCATCTTCGCCACCCGAACCCAATGAGGTCTCGATGAGTTTCTTTTCTTCGGATGAAATATTTTTATATTCACTGGGTGAGCTGGCGCCCCAGATAAGGAAGGCAACGGACCACACCATGCCCACGCCGCCGGATATATAGAATATACTAGGCCAACCCATTACAGATGAGGCCATAACACCACTAGTGGCCAACATAACCACTGTGCCAAACTGGGTGCCCGAGTAGCTGTACGTGCCCAGGGTGCCTCTCTCTTCAACTGGTGCCCATTTGGAGAGTATGGTGTGGGTGGAGGGAAAAAGGAAGCCCTGACTCAGGCCCATCATAACCCGCAAAGCGCACACCAATTGCCAATCGCCAATTCTGGCACATATGGGAGTGAGTATGGTCAGCAAAGAGCAGATGAATACTCCCATCAGCAACATAATTTTGCCACCAAATTTGCGGGCCAACTGGCCAGCTGGCACCTGAGTACAAACATAACCCCAAAAGAAACTACTCAGCAGCAATGATTTAGTTTTTTCCGACCATTGGTATTCCTGCAAAAGATCAAAAAAAATTAATCATCATAAACTCTCACAAAGGATCCAAGGGACTCCTTGCTACTTACATCATAATCCGGATTTGTCGATTGTTTGTCGGTCATTGCCACTATGGCCACGGATAGGTTAACTCTCAGCGCATAGGCCACCGATAGGCCGCCGAATAGCAGAAAGCATTGCAGATGACGTACACCAAAGATTGAGCCTAGAATGAGAATAAAACAGAAAATTTTTCATAAATTAAATGCTGTCACAAACTACGTAGACGAAACTGCTTTAAACCAAATCGTTGTCACTCAAGATCTCGTAATATAAATCAATTTTAAACTACAACGCAGTTTAGCTGGCATTTGTTATTACATGTGTTGGTGGAAAGGTGATCGATGAAGAACTTGGGTAATTAACGTACAATTATTTGTTTTTCACAAACAATAGTTTATCTCTTAAAAGCACATTTTAAAATATTACAAACCTGATAAAAGATGATGATAAAGTTATGATATAAATATAACTGTTTCAGACAAATAAATATTTGGGAGGAACGCTATCCTGCAGATGTATGGAACATACGAGTACATCTTGTTTTGAACGCTTAAAGTGTTTGCGGCTTATGTCCACAAAAGTAGGGGTTTTGGGGGGAAAACTAATAGCATTACAAACAGTAGTGTTCCACAAAAATATAATTTTCAAATAACCGATTTTCGGTTTCCCGGAATGGGAAACATTTATTATTTAATTTTCGGTTTTATTTACGGTATATTTGTAACTGAATTAAATTGAATTGAGTTGAACTGAATTGAATTGAACTAAACTGAATTTAAATTAACTGAATTGAATTGATTTGAATTGAATTGAATTGAATTGTATTGAATTGAATTGAATTGAATTGAATTGAACTGAACTGAACTGAACTGAACTGAACTGAACTGAACTGAACTGAACTGAACTGAACTGAATTGAATTGAATTGAACTGAATTGAATAGAATACAAATGAATTGAACTGAATTTAATTTAACTTGAAATGAATTGAACTGAATTGAATTGAATTGAACTGAACTGATCTGGATTGAATTAAATTAAATTAAATTGAATTGAATTGCTTTGAATTGAGTTGTACTGAATTGAATTGAATTGAACTGAATTGGATTGAATTGAATTGAATTGAATTGAAGTCAATTGAGGTGAAGTGAATTGAAATGCATTGAATTTTGTTGAATTGAATTGAGTTGAATTAAATAAAATAAAAAATAAATGGTTTCCCATTACATCCCATGAAGGGACCGGGGAGAACTTCTCACAATCACTGAGCTGTGCGCTTTCCAGTTTTCACTCACTGATTGGGACCTACAATTTTACACCGATTCTGAACGGTATTTTGAGAAGCTTTTTCATGGCTATATACTCGATAGTGTCGCCGTTACTATGCGAGGTGACCGCCGCCGAAAGAAATTTTTATTTATTTTTTTTTTTGAAAGGTGGTCAGAGCAGGGTTCGAACCCGGGATCTCATGTACAAGAGCCGCGCACACTAACCATTGCACCACCGACGGCCACTGAATTGAAAACTGAATTGAAATTAACTGAAGTGAATTGATTTGAATTGAATTGAATTGAATTGAATTGAATTGAATTGAATTGAATTGAATTGAATTGAACTGAATTGAATTGAATTGAATTGAATTGAATTTTGTTGAATTGAATTGGGTTGAATTAAACTGAATTGAAATTAACTGAATTGAATTGATTTGAATTGAATTGAATAGAATACAAATGAATTGAAGTCGATTTAATTTAACTTGAATTGAATTGAATTGAATTGAATTGAATTGAATTGAATTGAAATGAACTGAACTGAACTGGGTTGAATTAAATTAAATTAAATGGAATTGAATTCCTTTGAATTGAGTTGTACTGAATTGAGTTGAATTGAATTGAAGTGAATTTGATTGAATTGAATTGAATTAAATTAAATTGAATTGAATTGAATTGCGTTGAATTGAGTTGTACTGAATTGAATTGAATTGAACTGAATTGGATTGAATTGAATTGAATTGAATTGCGTTGAATTGAGTTGTACTGAATTGAATTGAATTGAACTGAATTGGATTGAATTGAACTGAATTGAATTGCGTTGAATTGAGTTGTACTGATTTGAATTGAATTGAACTGAATTGAATCGGATTGAATTAAATAGAATATAATTGAATTGAATTGGATTTAAGTTTACTTGAGTTGAATTGAATTGAACTGTATTGAATTGAATTGAATTGAACTGAATTGGATTGAATTAAATTAAATTGAATTGTATTGCGTTGACTTGAGTTGTACTGAATTGAATTGAAGTTAACTGAATTGTATTGAACTGATTTGAATTGAATTGAATTGGATTGAATTGAGTTTAATTGAATTGAATTGAGATGAAATGAATTGAATTGAATAGAATTGAGATGAGTTGAATTGAATTGAATTGAACTGAACTGAATTAAAATGAATTCAATTGAATTGAATTGAATTGAGTCGAATTGAATTGAATTAATTTAAATTAAATTGAATTGTATTGAACTGAATTCAGTTCAATTTAATTGAACTGAGTTGAATTGAACTGAACTGACTTGAATTGAGTTTAATAGAATTGAATTGAATTTAAATGAATTGAATTTAAAAGAGTTCAATTGATTTGAATATAATGAGATTAAATTGAATTGGATGGAAGTGATTTAAAAAACATTGAAAATATTTAATGGCATTGAAATTTTAACATAAAACCGCTTAACCGACGTGTTTAATCCGGGTTTTCTGTTATTCGAAGAATACGTATTTCAAAAAACCAGCAATCCGTTATTGGTACTGAAACCGGGTTTTCGGTATTGGTTTGAGTTGAATTGAATTGAGTTGAATTAAATTGGATTGAATTGAATTTGAATTGAATTGCATTAAATTGAATTGAAGTGTATTGAATTCAATTGAACTGAATTGAATTGAATTCAATTGAATTGAACTGAATTCAATTGAATTGAATTGGAATGAATTGAACTGAAGTGAACTGAATTGAATTTTATTGAACTGATTTGAATTGAACTGAATTGGACTGATTTGAATTGAATTGAATTGAATTGATTTGAATTGAATTGAATTGAAGTGAAATGAATTGAATCGAACTGAATTAAATTGAGTTGAATTGAATTGAATTTACTTTAAGTCAGTTGAATTGAGTTGAATTGAATTGAACTCAATTGGATTGAATTGAATTGGAGTTGAATTGAATTGATTTGAATAAAATGAGATTAAGCTGAATTGGATGGAATTGATTTAAAATACATTGCAAATATTTAATGGCACTGAAAATTTGAATATTGTGCATAAAACAGCTTAACCGACGTGAATAATCCGGGTTTTCAGTTATACGAAGAGTACGTATTTCAAAAAACTGACAAACGGTTATTGGTATTGAAACCAGGTTTTCGGTATTTTTATTGAACACCCTAATAAACACCCACAAGGATGTAATGAATGTCACCCACATGTGCGGTTATCTAACTAACAATTTTCATGGAAAGAAATTTCGTTTGCTTTCAATAACAACAGATTAAGTCATTTATATTTATATCATTTATAAAATGCTTAGACCCCTGGAAAATGCTTTAAATCAAAAGCAATTTGTTATCAAAGTCTCTAAATCGATATAAATGGAGATAAGCGATTGTTTGTAAAAATTACAGAATTATGCGCATTAACATGTAAATTAGATCCGTTCAACGTTTCGGTTCCCTAATCAACAACGTGTCTTCCCCCAGCGTTACTTAGAATTCAGTAAGCGTTAAACATGCTAAACAAAACTAGTTTACACTGCAAGCGAAGCGTTTAAATACGTATGCAATTTGTTAATGAGTATAAAGTGGAGATAACTGCTAAAGAGATTCGAGGAATATAAATGTGATGTGAACCGTTTTACTGTGGAAATTGTAGACATATGTATGTATGGATTTCAACAATAACAAACCAGCGGCGAAAATCATGAGTTGGAAGGCCTTGTTTCAGACCTGTTATATGATCCGATAGGCCTTCCTGATGCGTTATATACTCCTATCCACTGAACATTGCATGCGATTGAGTGACAAGGACTTTAATGTTCGAGCAGGCCTTTCTAATGCCTTCCTAAATCTTTTGTCAACTTTGAACGTTCGTTTCGATTTTGTTGTTGTACTTTCATCTGTTTTATTTTATTAAGATATTCACCAAACAACTCTCACAATTCCTATTAGAAGGCCTTTTATAATGTCTTCCTAAAGTAGATATTTCAGATATAGAAGATATTTCAGATTTCTGTAGACCTTCATAAAAAAAGGGAAGCGGAAGGTGTCATTGTTATTTTGGCACGCCTAAACTTAAGAAGACCACTTCGCTAGTTTTTAAATAAAATATATTTTTTCGGCAATACAATTAATCAATCGGTTCTAAATTTGTTTATTCCATACAAGTAATAGGTTTCCTCATGGTCCTGAAAATAGGTGTTGTTTCAGTGATGATCTCTTTATTCGACCCAAAACTTTTACCACCAAGTCATTTGTTTATGTTTGGAAATAGAAAATAGTCACCGAAAAATATGGGGGATGTGTAATCACGTCGTAGCACAATTTATAGATTTTCGATATGGGGATTTCATACATATGTATGTGCTGGTGCATTATCATGGTAGGAGATCACCTGTTTCTTTACATGATCTCTTACAGCCTTTAAGGAAATTACAACTTCAAACATAACGAGGATCTAAAACAACTAAAACTGTTGTTTTTGTTTCAAAACAATGTCGAATCTATCCAACAGCTGTGAATTATAGTCGCCAGTGATAGTTTTATCATTTTCAATGTAAACGATGTGAATCACACCGCATGCATCCTAAAAAACTGTCACCATGTTGGCTGACCATGTTGGCTGACGGCGTCAACTTGGCCGCCTTTGGCACAAGTTCATCTGGAGAAGTCGACTGTTTTGACTGTTCCTGAGTCTCTGGTGTATTGTAATGGACCCATGATCCGTCCACGGCTACGCAACGGAGCAATAACTCATTTGGATAGCGGCCGAACGTTGCCAAACACTCCTTTGAAGTGGTCACATGTTTGTGCTTATGGCCGAGTGTGAGTAATCGCGGCAGCCACTGCGCGGTTGAAGTTTTCATGTTCAAATATTCATGCAAAATGCATTGTACCCCCTGAGTTGTGATGCTTATAGCGTCAGTCACCTCTGGCACTTGCATTCTTAGATCGTCCAATATCTTTCAATGGATTTTAGCAACGTTTTGTGGAGTGAGGACTTCCCACCTATCGAAACGTATGTTACTTTCATGGAAAGCTTTAGACACAAAAGAGTTAGGTTGGTCCAAATAAAATTTGTTTTCAAAAATTATATTTACAAAATGTTTATCACAACCAAACTATGTTTGCCACAAACAAAAATTAGACTTTATTTCTAATAATAGTGAAATAGCTTCTCCACTGTTTGAGATATAGTTCAACAAAATCGAAAAAAGAAATGTAATTTTTTTCAATTTTCAAAACCTGAAAAACTTCGAAATTTGTAAAACGAAATTATTGACATTCAAGTTGAGTTGGTACTGATTACCAATACAGTACCAATACAGGCACAGAGAAGATGCATCTGATGATGAACTTGTCACGGAGTTCGAAACTAGTCATGACAGTAAGTGTGCCTTCCAGAACTGTCTATTATTCCAACGAAACCCAATCATTTTTCACATAGAAAAAAGTATCAGATCTTGAAAGCTCGTAGTTATGAACATAGAATAACACATACTATAGAAGAACTTATTCTCTCATCTGACGTTTCATTTCACACTCTCTCGGTAGGTCTGTGGAAATGTTTACATACACCAGGTGGAGTTACAAAATATGTTCACTTAACTATTTCCTGTCGTTTTGGTGTAGAACTGAAAAATTTAAATGTATTTTGCACTTTTTTGTTGACTTTTAACGTTGGTATTCATTTGTATTGTATTTAACACAACTAGTTTGCCACAAAAACACGAAATTCGGGTGTAGTTCCTTTGTGGATCGCTGTATACTATTGCCACCATCTGGTATTATTGAACCCATATTTTCCACCCTCCACTGTGTAATTTCCATCGTACCTATGACGTTTAATTTATTGAGCGAATAAAACCTTCTACGTATGTGTTATTCTATGGTTATGAACTTCTCGTATAGATATTAAATTCAAAATTAACGAAAATAACAAAATTTCGAAAAATTCGAAAAAAAAGTTTATTTTTTTGAGCGCACTATGAACAACTACCTCAAAATATATTTTTCATTTTGAACTCTTTCAAATCGAAAAATAAGAAAAGTATTCAAAATTGGGCTTATTTCTAATATATAACCAATTGTCCGATATTCAATGTTACTATATAAAAATAATCCTTTGACCAAAAAAATTAATGGTTTCCCAATACATCCCATGAAGGAATTGGGGAGAGCTTCTCACAAGCAGTGAGCAGTGGACCTACAGTGCTACACCGGTTCCGAACGGTATTTTAAGAAGCTTTTTCATGGCTAAATACACACTAACCATTGCACTACCGACGGTTATAATAATTCTTGAGTTCTTATCAACAATCAGGTTTTTACAGAACTCCAAAAAGTTTTCTGTGGCCGTCGGTGGTGCAATGGTTAGTGTGCGCGGCTCTTGTACATGAGATCCTGGGTTCGAACCCGGCTCTGACCACCTTCAAAAAAAATTTCTTTCGGCGGCGGTCACGTCGCATAGTGACGGCGACACTATCGAGTATCTAGCCATGAAAAAGCTTCTCAAATTACCGTTCGGAATCGGTGTAAAACTGTAGGTCCCAATCAGTGAGTGAAAACTGGAAAGCGCACAGCTCAGTGATTGTGAGAAGTTCTCCCCAGTCCCTTTATGGGATGTAATGGGAAACCATTTATTTTATTTTTTTTTTTATAAAAGTTTTCTAGATCAAAAGTTATTGAATTTTCACTGATGTAGTAAATTGTTTCTGAACCACTGTGCGCAGCCAAAACACATGAAAACTGGTCAGTGAATTAATTGTTATACCATCGATTGACTGTTTATTTGATGATAAATAAAGTAAAGTACACTATGCCGGCTGGTTCAATATCCCTACTTCAATAATTTAACTTTGGCCTCATTATCGCAATTGACCTAATTTTGTGCTCATTATCTTTCTTTCGCTGCCTAGATACTGTATCCGTTTAATAATTGGGGTAATGATATTAAAACCTACTCAAGCGCACCGTGGTATGGTGATAATCTTTGTTGGTTGTCTTACCTAAAAAAGGTAAGAGTTTCCCATTACATCCCCTGATGGCATTGGGGACAGCTTCTCATGTCATTATTTTGCAATGTAGTTTAATCGAATCTGGTACACCATAATATGGGTTGAATCCCTGGACAGACCATCTGATATTTCTGCGAAGACTGTCACTACGCTTAGCGACGGCGCCACTATCGGGTCATCAGCCATAAAAAGCTTTTCAAAATACCTTTTGGAATCGGTGTAAAACTGTAGGTCCTAATCAGTGAGTGTACAAATAGAATGAGCCCAGTTCACTGATAGTGATAGTGATAGTGGTTTTTTTATTGGAACGAAGTTCCTTATCGCAGGTAGCGGGATGGGGGCAAAATGAAAAAAATGTCAAACAACTTTTTTTAACTACTTTATTACAACCTATTATTATCAACTATGTTGGGTACTTTTGGTTTGGTTTGGTTTAAAGGGAAGTTTTCTAGGTGGAGCCTGTGTACTAAATAGATATAGTAGTTTTGAACCCAATATAAGGTAAATTTAGAAAAGCCAAAGTGCAAGACTGGCAAATCCATGAAACCCCACCCTGAGCATGGAATTACATTTGGCAGCACTCTTACACTCGTACTTTTGGTTTGTGTCCAGACTAACATATTTCTTGTTTGATGGGAAATTTTCTAGGTGGAGCTAGGTGGATATGGGGAAAAATTTTCGATTTCAATTGTTTCGAAAAAATGAATTTTTGAAAAACCTTTTCTAAAGCTTTCTGAGAAGGAAACCCCCAGTTTTCTCCGTTTTCAGCTTTTATAACTAAGTCTTACGAGTTGGGGATTTTCATTTAAAAAATGTGTTTTCAAACATGTGTTTGAAAAATCTGAAACAATTCAACATTTTTATAAACTTTTTCTGCAGCAAGACATTCATTTATGCGTTTACGCATTAGTTGTATTTCATTGCACTCTAAAAACTATTCTAAAAGAAAAATCAAAACACAGTACACGATTTGCTTCTCTTCTTGAAATGTCTTGATGTATTGAAATGTTTTGGATTATACAAGAATACACCGAGTACACCAAAATATTTGAATTTGTCAAACGAATTGAAATGTACAAGCATATACCATGTACCCATCACGATCGGCATTTCGTCGAACACAACACGAACCATGATAGAAATTAAAAGAGAGTGAACAAATTTAATTCGGTAGCTAATCAGCTTTTAACAAAGAAGGTGTTCAGTGAAGTTGGTTAATATGTATGTACGGAAACACTCTAGTCACACGAGCAGATTTTTTTTACATTTGAAACGACAATGAGTACTCATTTCAGTATTCTCTGAAAAGTAGCACTTTTGTTTTGCTTCAAATTCTTTTGATGTGCTTGAATGTTTGATGTGCTTGAATATTTGATGTTTTGGTTCTAATTTATTTTGGATTTTGTTTCTAAATGAATGACCTCATAAATACTAGTTGGTTTTGCTAGCACTGTATGTAGTATTTGACGCATTCGCTTTTAAAATGAATGTCTTGATATGCCGTTCAAGACATTCATTGCAGAGTTTTAATAAGAAATTTGTTTTGTTAAGCACATATACAAATATTTCAACAACAAAAAAATAGTATCTTCTCTTAATTTCTCTTTGGAAATTAAGTTCTACCTTGTGATAGAAAAAAATCAAACAACTGAAATTTTTTCTTTCATATTTGTCTTAAATTGTAAGTAGAATTATATTAATTTTTAATATTTTTGTATTCTTTGTGGCAAAAATGCTAACCACAACTCAAAAACCATTTGGAACCGGGGTAATAAATAAAACCAATTTATTAAATTTTTCTACTCATTTTTTCAAATTCCGGACACGGAAGTGGAAGTTTCAAAGGCCAAGATTGTCAATAGAATATCCAACTGCGAACAGGGCTACATCCAACTGCAACACCGACATAGGGGAAATTATTCTGGGAATATACGAGTATACGGAAAAGCTCATCGGGGAATATGAGGACGTGCTTATTATTACCACCGCAGATAAGGGCGACAAGTCTATGATTATGTGGGGAAGTGGATACGTGGGCAAAGTGAATATATTGTTGGATGACAAGTCAATATACTGGACAATATGTTTGGTCAGAATGGGTGCACTTTGACGGTGGATGAAGGCATTATATCTAGGCTTTTAGTGGTCGACCACATGGTGAAATGGGGGGAAAATACAGTTGACGGGTAACGCTGCAGCAGCTCTCCAACTGTACGGGTTGCACAAAATTATCGCATCGTCGACCTGAGTACCCTGTTATTATCTGTCTGTGTATATTGGGAGGATACTGCGGTGTATACTATCGTCCACATTCGATGTTTGAAACTCCGTTGGGCTGAAGTTGAGGATACGAGATATCAGTTTTAACGGGGATGGGATGATTGTATCTTTGTTTACGACCATGCCAATGGGAACATACTTGGCAAATGGGAAGTCCTTGATGAACACATATCTATTACCAAACGAAGATTCCTCAAACTTCTGTAATTTTGCCTGGACGATGACAATTACTTTACGTGTGCTGACAAATTTTATCATCAAACCTATGGTATGCCCATCGCCCACTATTGCGGGCATTTTTCTTGACGCTCTACTGGCTACGGTAATTGACGAATTGAAACCTGTGAACGTGGAAGTTGAACACATTTCGAAATACGAGTATGTAGACGACATATTCGCAATAGTTGGCAGAAGGGACGTGGATACTATCTTGGGAATACTCAATTCCTATCACAATGGAATTCAATTCACAGTGCAAATAGGAGGAAACCGACAAATCTCTTACTTAGTTGAGGATACGAGATATCAGTTTTAACGGGGATGGGATGATTGTATCTTTGTTTACGACCATGCCAATGGGAACATACTTGGCAAATGGGAAGTCCTTGATGAACACATATCTATTACCAAACGAAGATTCCTCAAACTTCTGTAATTTTGCCTGGACGATGACAATTACTTTACGTGTGCTGACAAATTTTATCATCAAACCTATGGTATGCCCATCGCCCACTATTGCGGGCATTTTTCTTGACGCTCTACTGGCTACGGTAATTGACGAATTGAAACCTGTGAACGTGGAAGTTGAACACATTTCGAAATACGAGTATGTAGACGACATATTCGCAATAGTTGGCAGAAGGGACGTGGATACTATCTTGGGAATACTCAATTCCTATCACAATGGAATTCAATTCACAGTGCAAATAGGAGGAAACCGACAAATCTCTTACTTGGATGTGAGCATTATAGGGGACGACGGTAAATTGATTGCGAACTGATACACTAGGGCAACATCATGTGGACGCATGGTTGACTAGTACTCGACATAACCGCACAAGGTGAAGATGAATATTTCCAAGAACTTGATTGGGAAAGTCGACAAGATAAGTGACGACAAATTCGAATGGGACGACATGGGGAAAATCTTGGACCAAGAACAATTACCCGATGAACATGGCTGAAAGTCTGATTGAAGACTGACCAAATAGCCCGTACAACAAACAATATTTGGATAATTCAAATTGGTCAACAACAACATAAACAGCAATTGAAATTTAAAAATCTAATACATAAAATTGGTAAATAATTTTTAAATTTAAACTGACGAATTTTATATTTCAATTGATGCCATTTAAATTTCAATTGATGCCATTTAAATTTCAGTCGATGTATTTCAAATTTCAATTGATGTATTTCATATTTTAAATAGAAGTGTTAAATTCGAATTGATGTATATTAAATTTCAAATATAATTTTCAAATTTCAATTAATTTTTTTTTTATATTAAGTTGATATTTTTTAAATTTCAATGGGAAATGGTGTACGTACACGTTCTGGCGAAAGAACTGTAGTATATTTATGATAACTGTTTAGTGTATCAAATGTATCATGGGAGTACCTAGGAACTTTGGCGGAGTGAATTGTATCAAAAAAGTATAATTGTACCAAGTTTTCCATCCCTGCTACAACTAACTAGTTACTAAGCGTTTGCGATGACTGGATCATTCATGAAACCAGGTTAAAATATATTGGATTTTTTTCACGAATGTAAGCCTTTATATGTGACCTGGAAAGAAGAAAGGGGCCTAGTGTGCCAAAAAGTCGTATATGTTAATGACATGTTATTTCGCCAGACACGTTATCTCGAGAACCTGTATTTCTTACACTAGATCTCTTTCTTTATTACAGGTCACATAATGGTTGTTGATCTTCCCAATCTAAAACGATTTGTATTTATGTTGTTAGGCAATTTTGTAATCTATTCATTTAATATATTTCTTTATTAATTTTGGAAATTTTTTCCCAAGAAATATGGGCCGCGGTGATTGCAATAAAATTGTTATTAATTTGACTCCAATGATTAAGAAAGGTGAAGAGTTTATATAAAAAAAATCTTAAATCTTAATTTGACTCCAATGATTAAGAAAGGTGAAGACTTTAAATATAAAAATTTTAACTCGATTTTACAATTTCAATAATAATTCCACTGATGGTATGTTTATTCTTGAGGTATGATTCCACTGATGTTATAGTCTCGAAGAATGTTTCAAAGATATAGAAAGGGGATCAGTTTAAATTGAACAATTTTAACTCGATTTCAAAATATAAATAATAATTCCACTACTGATGGTATAATCTTGAAGGTTCGTTCCACTGATGGTATATTCGTGAAGTATGATTTTATTCAATTTATTACAAATTATTTTATTTTCAAAATATTATTTCCTTGATATTGAGTTGTTTATATCTTTACGTCGTTCAATGGCGACATATTTATATATTCTTAATACACTTTTCGAATATTTCATTATTATTTCGGTTTTTAGTTTAAAATATTTTATATAATCATTGATAATATTCACTCAAACACTTGATGTTCTATTATATCGTATGTAAATAAAATATTTAATTAATTGAAATATGAACGAACACGCCTTATACCCTTCAAATCCAATGTCGCCGCCTTATGCCTTCAATATCGATATAAGGCTACCGACCACCTCCACCTACATACTATCACTTTGTTTTTACCTTCATCATCGTCATCATCGAAACGTCTATTTTTAACCATTTTTCTACTCTTTTTAATTTAAGAGAATGTAATAAATATTTATGTTGTTGTATATATTTTTTAGTTTGTTTTTATTATTATTATTATTATTTTAACGAGTATTGTTGGCGTGTGATATTGTTGTTAATGGGTTCCCGATGTCCGCAGCATTGGCACCGATGACCGATTCTGACAAAGTCCAGCCAATAACTGATCGATTCCGATAGTGAATGGGAAATGTTCAAAAGCATCTTGAAATTGTTTTAAACCTTTGTGCCAAGTGTTTTATTTTTTCCTTTCCTTTTTGTTTTGTTGATTTATTTATTTATTTTATTTTCATTTTTATTGTTTTATAATATTTTTACTTAAGAACAGTAAGCGCAACAACAAATATTGTAATCATATGTAAACATGACATGTATATTTTTCCAATAAACTATTTTTTTGTCAATATTTATATTCGTGGTTGGGTGTTGTTGACACACTCCCGTATCTACCTACGTACACGTTTGAAAGAATGAGCGTGTAATTCCTAGTTCATGTGACAAATAACTGACGTTTGAAGTGCAAATAGTCCAGCATGAGAGCCACTTAATATTTGTAACTGCATAAGTTACACTCAGTAGATGTTAGATAAATATGTCACCTAAATGGTGTTGGTGGTAGTTTTGCTATCACCCCGCGCCGCCCTAACACCCGTTGTTAAAGTCTTTAACAATTAGTTCTCAGGCGTAAACAGAATTCAATTTCCGTAAGCAAATATGGAACAAATTGTTGAATTTAAAAAAAATACAAATCTTCAATAATGTAATTAATATAGTAATTTGTTTAGACAATTGACTAGTAAACGGACTAGTAAACGAACTTAGAAAATCTTTAATAAACAACTAGGCGCCAATCGGGCGATGTCGTTAACATCCTAAAGAAGATCAAGAAATAAGGAAGACAGCAATATACATACTTATATACAAGGTGGCGCAAAAGTAAACTTCCGATGTTTTTTGGGCGTAATTTAAAAAAAAATGAAAAACTTTGATTCTTCTTGTGGATTATTTTTATTTGGTCTTTTAATTTTTTTTACATCAAGTCGAGAATATGATGTCATGTAAATGGCCGCCGCCACAGTCGATTGTCATTTGAGCCCTTTTGATGGCATTTTCCATCACTTTGGCCAAAACATCCGGCGATACATCCTCACATTCTTGACGGATATTGTCTTTAAGAGCTGCAGGAGTCTGAGGCTTGTTGACATAAACCCGCGACTTCAAAAAGCCCCACAAAAGAAGTCTGGAGCGGTCAAATCAGGCGATCTTGCTGGCCAGTGCAAATCGCCAAAACGGGAGATTAGGCGCCCGGGAAATGCATCCTTCAGCATATCGGTTGTGGCACGTGCAGTGTGTGCCGTTGCACCGTCCTGTTGGAACCACATGTTTTCCAATCCCAATTCATCAAGTTGCGGCAAAAAGAACTCGTTGATCATTGCTCTGTAGCGCTCACCATTCACAGTAACCGTTTGGCCCGCGACGTCTTCGGAGAAAAAAGGTCCGATGACTCCTCCAGCGAAAACAGCACACCATACAGTGACTTTGAGCGGGTGTAATGGCTCTTCGTGGGTTACACGCGGATGTTCAGTGCCCCAGAAGCGTAAATTTTGATTATTTACGTACCCGCTAAGATGGAAATGGGCATCATCACTCATGATTATTTTTGATGAAAAATCATCTTCCTCTTGGTGGTGATTAAGGATGGCTTGAGCGTATGTTAGACGCGATTGGCGGTCAGCAGCTAACAGCTGTTGCACCGTCTGGACTTTGTACGGAAACATCTTCAAATCATGTACCAAAATTCGCTGTAAAGACAGTCGACTGATACCCATTTGCGTGGCACGTCGTCTGGTCGATGTCGACGGCGCATCCATGACATCCTCGGCTACAGCAGCAATATTCTCTGCAGAACGGCAACTCCGGGGTCTGCCACGCCTGGCAGCATCTCGTGTTGTGCCAGTCTCTTCGAGGCGAGCGGCTAAACGTCGCAGTGTTTCACCAGTAGGCGTTGGACGGCCAGGAAATCTGCGACGAAATTCACGTTGTGCCAAAGTCACCGACCGATTATTGGTCAAATAAATAGTCAGCAATATTCCGCGTTCTGGAGCAGTGTAGCGTAACATTGTTTATTAACGTGTATTTTGCATGTGTTTACTACACAAATGTCAAAACAGAACTGACATTAGGGGCCAATCGCAAAATTTATAGCATTTTCTGATAGGAGGATTACTTTTGCGCCACCTTGTACTTTATACAATAATTCTGCATGGTTGCCAAGTCTGTATAACTCTTGTTCCAACTTTTCCAGTGAGGTTTCTTGGTTTCCGGTTTAAGAAGAACTGCTGTTGCAGACTCTATGTATATTACCCTATGATACTACTACTGTTACGATTAAGTAAAACCTTTCACATACTATTAATGCACAAATTAACATAATGTAAATAACAGGGCGATTAATGTTGCGCCTGAAAGTATCATGAATTCGCTTAAGATATCTCTCCATTATTCTGATAACGACTACTCGCTCCCAGAGGGCGATAATGTTGGCAGCATTGCTCCATGGTGGATTCGTTAACAACAACAACTTATAAAGGATAGAAGGTTCTCGAATTTGCTAGAGATAACTATTTAAAAACGTTGAGTCGTTTAAAAAGCAGAGCTGTTTGGCACTTGGAGGAAGTCTGTGATTAAACGCTCAAAAGTAAGCAACGCGAAGTAATAGTAAATGGGGTGAATATAGACAATGGTGAAGGTTAAGTTGTGTAAATAAAGCGAACTGTTTTTAACTGAACTGAACTGTATAATTAAAAAAAAAAAGAATTAAGACAGTTGTACTTATCGTAATTTAAGAGGAACCTTTTTTTATTAATGGGAAATAAAACAGCACAAGAAAAAAGACGATTAGAAAATTCGTAACAATTACTTTCTAACATGAAAAGAGTTCGTAACAATACGGTGGATCATAAAAATCGATGGACGTGATGGAAAGAAAATCATAAAAAAAACTAGGAATCTTGAAGCAGGTTTTTAACATCTTTTAACTTTTGAGTGGCTGAAAACATGGGAAGTATTAAAAATATCGCCAAACTCGTTTTACATTCTAACTTTACAACAACAAATTGCATTTATCAAAATACACTCTGTGCACGTGCACTTAAATGCTCAGTGCGTCAAAGTTTAATTTAACTAAAGAAGAACAATGTAGAGAAACAGTTGTAAACATTGCATTTACACTTTTTAGACGTAAAGGTCATCCCACAGAAAATGGTGTATCTCAGAAACTATTTGAATATAGGAATTTTTGTTTTCTGTTTCTGAAACATTATTAAATTTCCTAAACTCTCAGGAATGATTGATTATTTTCGGCTCTTTATTTAAAATGCGATTGTTTTCTTTAAACAACATTTCCGGAAATTTTTGTCAGTGTAGGCTATTTTCTGATATTTTATTTTTTTCCTTAATTTTCCATAAAAAAACAAAAAAATATTTTCAAATATCTCAAATCGTTTTCGAGATATACAATTTTGAATAATTCAGAAAAATACTAAATTTGTGAAATTTTCAATTTTGAAATGCAACAACTACAACAACTTCAGGAATTTTATTTTATTTTTTGTGGAGTTTTGTATATCGATATAACCTATCGATATATGGACAAAAGGTTAAAATCTCTTACTACTAGGTCACACTTCTCGTGGTTTAAACGAGTAGCAAATTTGAAAAACAAAATTGTATGAATTTATCATTTACTACGTTTATACGAACACTTATATTGTGATATCATATCGCGATATGTTAATAAAGACCATGCCAGTAGCAAGTACTTGTTTGACATAGCGCGATATGATATCACAATATTAGCTCTCGTATAAACGTAGTAATTATGGGTTGAAAACTAAGGACGCAGTTCATCTCCGAAGAACCGAAGTAGTTTAAAATATTTAAATGCACTCACGTCTTTTTTTCGACTTGCAGAGTGTCATTAACATTTTGAACTCTGTTTGAACTTTGCTATGCGTTGTTGGGGAATATAATTGTTGAACACTTTAGAAATATTTTCAAAACTCGCAATTTCGATGAGTTCAAATAACAAACTAAAACAAGAAAAATTATGAAACAATGAAACATAAGGATATCATGCCAATGTTATGAATCTTGTACAAGTGTTTCGTTTTAATAGTAGGCAACATTAACAAATTCTTCAAGACAATCAGCCGTAGCCGCAGTCTGAATCAAAATAAGAGGAGATACTGAGACTTTTCGCTTTCGACTGAATATTCTAGTTTAATCTGTTCGCAGAATTGATTTAACATCAGGCAAAAGTATGTGGATCGGAATTAATCTGGGAGTCAATAAAATGTGTCTACTGAAACATATGTTCGATTCTTTTTTGAATAATGTATAGTCTTGTTTTGTGCCGAACTTGATACTTAATAATTGTTCCAATTAATTCTATAATTATATTATTTCAATTGATTATTTGTGGCGTCTGCGAAAATTTCCTGCAACTAGAACAAAGGTTAAACACAGAGAAGAATCAGTAGGCAAATAGTGTGTTTGGGCATACAGATATTTTTGTACATATACATACATATTCATATATTTTTTGTATATATATGGACTTGCAAATATCTGGACAGATCCGATTCTATATTCAACTTTAATTACTAATTAAACAATAATCATTATTGTTCTTATCATTTTGCAATTATTTTTTTGTTGTTAGTGTATTAAACAACGGAGAATAAAACTGTCAATCATAGAGAATTCAATGGAAAAATTTCTTTCGCATTTAGCAATTTAATTTTTTTATTTTTACTGCAGAATGTGTTAAACAAACTCAGCCGAAGAAAGTGGTATCATTATGCAATGAATATTATCAAAGTCTGCATATGTACATATTTGTATTATGTCCACTAAAATTAACTAACAAAAATTTATAACGTCCACCTACCAACTGCTGTTTGTTTATGAAAACTTATCTGGTCACCTTATTTGATTGCACATTCAAACCAACGGCTGTTTTATTAGCAGAGCTTTTTTCAGCAAAAGCTTTTCAAAAGCTAAACAGAGCTTTTTACAGCTAAATTGGGTTCACCATACACCAGCAGGTAACAGAGTACGAAAGTGACTGACATAATGTTTGCGCAAACTTTTGTTTGGCACAATAAAGTGTTGTACACTAACTTTACAACATTCTGTTTTAAACTAGAATACATTTTTGAAAAATGATGTGGTTACACTAGTCTACTGATAGTTTTATTATAGGTGGCGTTGTGTTTGCATTGGAAACCGAGATATTATTTAATGATTCATAGTTCGGCAAAATATAGTACAATTTCGAATGGGTTTTAAAGGGTGCCCTGAAAATCTCGCAAGATTTGCAATTTGTGCCGTTTGTGGAGTAAAATATTGGTGGCAAAATAAAAAAGACAGTCAGGATTATTTAAAACTGCGGCGCCACGAGAAGGATCAGCAGGCCGGCAAAAAATTTGAGAATACCAAGACCCTGAGACTATTTATCTAAAGGTTTGAGTTGGGCTGAATACAAATCTGACCTCAGAATTACTTCATCACATCAGATTTTCAAGATATGTAACTGAAAGTTAAATACACGGGGGTTTCGCTAGATTCGGGGTATTACTAAATCGCTTATTAAGCTTTATTTCCCCAAAATGTCATCTGAAACTTCTTATGTCATTTGAAATTTCTAACTTTTGCCTTTAAAATGCAAGGTTAGCCTTCCCAATATCCTATTCCTTCTTTGAGAAATTGTCGGTTTAAAATCATTGGTATAGTATTTTAAATTCGATTTTTCGCAACTTTTTTGCTAGAAGTGAATAGGAAGGACTTTCACATAACATAACAACTTTTTCGATTAAAGCTTAAAACGCGATATTATAATGTCCAGAATATTGTAAAAACCCGGGATTTTAACTTTAAGTGAAATGGAGAAAATCTGTAGGCAGATTCTGATTTAACGCAACACAAACCTTTATAAACGAATACTACGGCCTCAGAGCTCTTAATAATTTGTTGGCAGACGGTGAAAAATCTGTCTTTTTTTTGCTTGGATCCAAACATAACGTCTTTGTAGCTTGTAGCATAGATAGTATACTTGTGTCCAAGCGTATTGTGGTTTCCATTCAGTATTAAAGGTGTCTCAGTAAGGTTGCACTTTTTAAATTTAGTGTAATTTTCTTTTGTGCAAGTGGCAACTCTGAAATTTGGCAGCTGTCACATATATTTATTCTGATTATTAAAAATGGAGCCCTTTACGAAAGAAGAAAGCAAAATTTATCTATTACAGGTGGAAGGGTTAGAACAGCTGATTTAAATTTTTTCTTGTCGTTGTGGTCCGGCCTTGTCAAATGTTGTTTGTACAAATTTCCAAGATGTACCTAGTGCAGGTGGTAGCGTTAAAACAGCAGATTAAATTTTTTCTTGTCCTTGTTGCCGAAAATTACAATAATTTATCCTGCTATAACCTGAAATAAATACATCTCGACAATTTCTATCAGCTGAATTTGACAAGGTCAGCTCCTGAAATAAAAACAAAATGCCTTCAATTCCTACTGCTTCTATCTTACTTATTTTGCCATGGAACAACGCGTTATAATTGTGGAAACTTATTACACAAATTTGGAAAGTTATGTTGAGACTGCTCTCAAACTTTGAAGAGTTTTCATTCAAGAAAGTGCACCTAATGTGTCAACCATTCGAAGAGTGGTCAAATAATTTGAAGAAACTGAGTCGGTTAGGGACCGTAAGACTCCTGTTCGTCGACGTACCCATCGATCCCTTAAAAACATTGCTTCTGTAAACGAGAGTGTCGCCGAAAATCCGAAAACATCAATTCGGCATCGTTCTCAACAACTTCAAATTTCACGAAGCACTACGCAGCGAATTTTGAGAAAAGACCTCCCTCCACCATCATGCATACAAAATTCAGCTTACTCAGGAGCTCAAACCAGCAGACCATGAAAGCGACGGCAATTCGTTCAATGGGTAATGGAGCCAAGTGAAGTCAATGCCAATTTTTCAAAAAAGTCATATTCTCCGATGAAGCGCATTTCCATCTGAATGTCTTAATGAATACATAAAATTTTCGAATTTGGGGCTCAGAAAATCCTCATGCAATCCATGAGAAACCACTGCACCCACAACGAGCAACTGTCTGGTGCGGATTTTGATCAGGGGGCGTGATTTGGCCTTACTTATTTGAAGATGAGACTGAAATTGCAGTGACTGTCAGCGGCATTCGTTACAGGCACATGACAGCGGTGTTCTTAAGACCTCAGCTGAACGGCATGGCTCTGGAATGACATGTGGTTTCAGTAAGACGGCGCCACCTGTCACATCTCGCATGACACAATCGATTTATTGCAGCAATGATTTCCAGAACAAATTATCTCACGAAATTCTGATGACAACTGACCGCCAAGATCCTGCGATTTAACGCCGAGCTTTCTTTGGGGTTTTGTGAAATCTAAGATCTATGCGAATAAACCAGAAACAATTCCTGATCTCAAATCCGAGTTCCAACGCGTCATCGGTGAGATACAGCCACATCTCTGTGAAAAAGTCATGGAAAATTTCACGAAAAGAGTAATGACCTATCATCAGAGCTGTGGGGGCCATTTGACGGATATTTTAGTCCATATTTAATCGGAATATAACTTCTTTACAATCCTGTAAAAAAACATTGCAACCATCTCAAAATATACGTGTTTTTATTCTAAAGTGAAGAAGTGCATTCTTACTGAGACACCCGTTACATGTTGGAGACAATGATTAATAGAAAATAATAAAATAATATTGATACCACTTCAACCGAATTTCAAATTTCCGAAACCGAAGAACTGAAAATTGGAATTTGGTATCAATTTTGTGGCAACAACAGAATTTGGTTTTAGGTTGGTTGCAATAATCGAATTTGGAGTTAATTCGATTATAACAACTGTATTTATGAAAAATGTTTTTGTTGCAGCCGAATTTTGTATTGAATGTTAAGGTGTAATACATTTCCCTATGTGAGAAATGATTGTTTTTCATTGGAATAATACGTAGTGCAGAAAGGCAAATTCATCAGCATAAGTAGTTGCAAAAGAATTTGGTAGCAATTAGGTTGCTACCACCGAATTTGGCTTGAATTCCGTTGCCACCATCGAAGTGGGTATTAATTCGGTCGTAACAACTGAATTTTGTTCGAATTCGATTGTAACAATCTTATTTAGGAAAAATGTGGTTGCTGCAACCGAATTTGGGTTTGAATGTCTATGTATGAGACCACAATGTCCATACCACATGGTCTAATACATTTTCCGAAGATCCACCGCAGATTCCCCGAAACGATTCGTTTTCGTTGTAATAATTTGAATGAAACATAGTTTTTTTTGGAAAATAAATATTTATTTTTCAACATAATCTGCTTTTAGTTCAATACACTTATTCCAGCGTTTCTCCAACTTTTGTATCCCTTCCAAAAAATATGATTTTTCGAGGTCCATAAAACAGGCATATATTTGATCAATAATTTCAGTGTTCGACCTAAATCTCTTTCCACCGAGCCATTTCTTTAAGTTTGGAAATAGGAAATATTCACTGGGGGCTAAATCTGGAGAATATGGCGGATGAGGTACCAATTCGTAACCCAATTAAAGAACTCCAAACAATCCTTTAAAGTTATCACACAATTACATTTATGGTCAATTGAGAGCAAACGCGGCACCCACCTTGCAGACAGCTTTCTTAAACCCAACTGACCATTTAAAATCGTAACTACACTGCCATATGAAATGCCTGTGGCATCAACAATCTCACACACTTTTACTCTTCGATCGGCCAACACCATATCGTGGATTTTCGGGTGTATTGACCTCAATTGGCCGTCAAGAACGTTCAGCGCCATTTGTACTTGTGCGACCACAACGAAAGTCAGTAAACCACTTTTTTACCATTGAAATCGATGGTGCAGAGTCCCCATAGTATTTATCAAGATTTTCCTTGGTTTGATTGACGGCTTTTTTCGCAAAATATAATGCTTAATGAGCTCCCGAAATTCACATTTTCCCCTTTTAAAAAAAATAGACGAGGTTGTATGTTTTGAACAGCTGTTAAACGCAAAGTAAATGACGGAACTTGCTCAAAATTTGATAGTAGTCTACTAACAGGTGGTACTTGATGCAAGCAGTGTTGCATTTCATATAACTACGAAAAGTCACGGACTTATTGATCCGCCCTCGTAATTCAGGACGGCATATTCACTAGCATAACTAGTTTTAAACAAAGTTGCTCCCATTTCCACCGAATTTGTAACCAGTGAGGTTGCTATAACCGAATTTGGTTTCAATTTGGTTGCAACTTTCAAAATTTGGTATCAATTCGCAATAACCGAATATCGTTTCAGGTCGGTTGCAACAATCGAATTTGGATTTAATTCGATTGTAACAACCGTAGTTACGAAAAATGTGGTTGCTGCAACCGATTTTGGTTTTGAATGTTAGTGAATGAGAAGTTCATACTACAAGTGTGGAAAGTGGTTGGGTTTCGTTGGAATAATAGATAATTCAGGAACGAAAATTCACTGGCATAACTAGTTTCGAACGAAGTTGCTCCCATTTCAACCGAATTTGGAACCACTTAGGTCGCAACAACCGAATTTGATATTCATTCGGTTGCAACCATCGAAGTGAGTATTAATTTTCGGTGGCAACAACAGAAATTGGTTTTAGGTTGGTTGCATATGGAATTAATTCGTTTGTAACAGCTGTATTTATGAAATATGTCGTTGCTGCAACCGAATTTCTCATGAATTCTGTTGGTACAACCAAATTCGTTTTCAATTCAATCACTATAATATAATTCTAAAATTTAGAACTTAAGAAAGCTTTTTTTATATCAAGATTTACTTTTCGGAATCGGTGTAACAACTGTAGATCCCAGTTAGTGAGTCTATACTTTGAAAGCGCAGAGCTCAATGGTTTCGGAAAGCTCTACCCAGTTCCTTGATGGGATGTAATGGGAAACAATTAATTTTTCTCATATCATACTTAAAAGAACCAAGAAGTGTACTAAAATGTTTAATGAGAAGTACCAAAAAGTGTTCCCAAACAATATAAAAATGTGTTCTTCATAACAATTTGAGAAAAACTTTTCTTCTTTAAGGACTTCATTTTGCACCATGTAAGTCACTTCCACATTCACGGCAATTTTAGACATAATTTCTTGACAAAATTAAGAACCTGATTAATGATATTTGTTAAAAATATTTATTGTTTAGACGAAAAAGAAGAGAAATCCCGAAAACAAAAACTTCAATTAGTGGCATAATTGAACAAGACGGTCACTGGCACAGAACTCTAAGGCGCTTATGAGAAGACTTACAATCTTCGAAAAGTTCGTGCGCCAATGTGATTTCAAATCCCAGTTTCGACTGTTAAATTTTTTCACCAATTGCAGAATGCTCTGATCTGTTAGCTCATAGGAAAACTGAAATCTACTAATAAAAACAAATTCAGATCGAATCATGTAAAATGAATTTATTGTTTGTATTTAGTTTTAGTACTCGTACTTATTTTATTTAGTGTGTAGATGTCACAAATACCAAGTGAAGTGAATGTGACTTTTGTGATTCGGCCGTACACTATGTACAATCTACGGAAAAGTACCAAATACTGTTTTTAACATTAGAAAAAGTGTTTTCAATTAGTACAAATTAGTGTACTAAATGTACGTATTTCAAAATGTCTTTAGATATCTAGAGCCTACCCTCCTCTCCGTCTTAGGCGTATTCCAACACCGCACAATTTATAATGAGTTGGGGCTGATTCTAGTATTTGGCGCCCTTCCACTTCTCTGTAACGGTCTATGCAAACACTCGTAAAACATCTTAAAAGTTTCATGGCGCAAATACTTAGCAAGTGTCGAATCGAATGTTGGCAAATATTAGTTTGAATTATTTATCTAACACTCAGATGCAACCACAAATCCTAGAGGGTTATTCTTATTTGTTGTTGAAGTTTGATAGGGTCCAAATACTCTTAACAGCTGGTACGTCGCAACTCAAGTGTCCACAGTGCTGATTCGGAAATGTAACTCAATTCATATTATCAAAATTATTGTGAAAAGTCAACTTGAATTTGATTTAATTGCATCTAAACAATGGGCACTTCTATGACTATGATGAATACAAAATTTGAATTATAACTATTTGTGGAATTTAATAAATTATGGAATTAAATTCAACACATCGCAGATGAAAAACAGACACATATGCTCCATTATTCTGGTCAGAGAAAATTACCTAATGTGCATAAAAACGAATGCGGATCCGTTTTGAACCCGTCATGAGTCCGTAAAAGCAAACAAAAAAAAAACAAACGTGAGTTGTAGACAGGGGTGTGGAGTCGGAGTCGTGGAGTCGCGGTGTTTTTGCCGGAGTCTGAGTTGCTAAAAAACTCGCGACTCTGAGAAAGAATTTTTCAAATATTTTCCAAAATAAAAAATCTTCGAAATTTTTTTTTCAATATTTTCTATTTTCAAATATTTGCCTATTTTACAGAAGTTGACTAAATCTTTTGTAATGATTATTTTTTTAGTTTATTTAATTTGAATTATTTATTTCGTTGATTTTTGTTGTGTTTTTGATTAAATTAAAACGTTAAAAAATGTGCGACTTTTCTTTTTTGAAAAAAACGGCTTTTTTCCTCCTTTTTCAAAATTTTCAACAGTCACCCTGATTGTCACTCATAAACTTGTACTTTCATTTTCTCATGATTACGAAGAAAACGAAGCAGACAAAAGCACTAACGTTCTCTCTCGTTTAAATTTAGTAGAAAGTAGCGAAGACACAGAAACTCCAACAGTCTTAGCTAAATTTAAAATAGACTTTTACCAGGCATTAAAGGAGGTGGAGAAATTTGACCGTTCTTCAAATTTAGCAATAAAAGATGCAATTCCAAAGTACGCTGAGATTTTCCAAGATGCTGCAATGATCGCCACGGCAATGCCACCGACACAAGTCTCCGTAGAACGACTATTTTCTGCACTCAGAATCATATTTTCCGATTTGAGAGCATCAATGAAGCCAGATATTATTGAGGCTATCCTATTTTTATTTTAGATTTACTTTTGGAAGTTTTGTTATTTTATTTGAAGCTTTGTTATTTTAAGTTTTCGTTATTATAGTATTTTGTTTATTATTAAAAGAATTAATAAAAATAAATAAAAAAAATTAAAAAATAAAATGTTATGTTGATGCATTTTTGTCTTTGGTCGGAGTCGGAGTTGGAGTTGGAGTCGGAGTCGTACTTTAAAAATTTCGGCGGTTGGAGTCGCAACTATTTGTTGACGACTCCACAGCCCTGGTTGTAGACCCCATTTCGAAATCGTTACGAGTCCCCTAAATGCATAAAAAAGCGTAGCGGTGAAATTGCACTTTGAGGAATTTCGAATCCGTTGCGTTTGAACTCTTTTAAAAGCATAAAAAAGCGAATTCACGGACCTGTTTCGAACTCGTTACAAGTCCGTAAAATCATAAGAAGTTAAAGAAGAGTTTCGGGAAGCAAATTTTATAACACAGTGTTAAATAAATGAATCACTAAATTCGAAAAGGGCTCATTTCGGATTTTTACATTTTTGCAAGAGATACAAAAATCAGAATTTGTCTCAGCCTGTATGGAATTTGAGAGCGCATATATTTTTGAAAGAGTTAACTATTGAACTGCTTCATAAAATATTGAGATGGTTTTTTTAATTTCAGAGTGCTGGAAAAACAGCTGCTAAAGTATTCCGAGAAAAGCGTTTCTGGAAAAAAGCCGAAATGACCCCTTTTTGAATTTGAGAATGAATGTACAATAAATATTATTCAATATTAAATTCCACACATGGGGCATATTAATTATATGACAATTATAATTTGTTGTTTAATTTGAATTTTTTGTCTAAATGCATATTCAAAAAAGTTCAATACCATTGACAATTGTAATTATTTCCAAATAATTTTCTTCATATCCTGCAATTTTGGTTTTCAAATATTTTATACAGTACAGGTTTGTCAATAAATATCGAATCCAAAAACCTCTACATATAAAATACTTGAAAAACAAAATTGCCAACAGTCAATGAAATTCAAAACAATTAAAAGCATTTCCATATTTCATTACAATTGGCATCTGATTCCACAACCTGCATTTACATTGCCTGAGCAAATGCAAATTCAAAACTTTTTAAGTGCATTAGATAAAGTAATGTAATTAAGCATTTGATAAAGTAATGTAAATTAAAATCCAATGCAAATTAATAAACCCATGTATGCTAAATACACACAAATAATACAAATGCCTCTAATAATAATGCATATTCATAAATGCGAATCTGCAAAAATACGAACTCGAAATGGATTCGCATAAGAAATCCATTACGATTCCCAGACGGATAAGAAAAAGTAGCAAAGGCGATTCGCGCCTTCCAGAGAAATTTCATACGCAAACGGGTCAGTTATGAACATTTCCATTTCGCACAAAATGTACGACGAAACGAATCCATCTTGAATTCGAAACCGATTCGTACGGCACACTGGTATTAACAATGAATGGAACATCCCAGTGAATTCGTTTCGATTTCAAGACCGACTCTATTCTTCGTATACTTTGTCAGAAATAAAAATCAGTTACGGAAACATTTCTATCAATATGAACACCGTCGTGGGCGACCACTTGACCAGACACGGTTAAGAAAATCCACCAAATGGAATTATATGATCGTCGGCATTTCAAAAAGTTGTATACACCGAAGATTTGAAGACGAGAAAGCTGTGCCAAGATGGGTGCCGCGCTTGCTTACAATAGAGCAAAAACAGCGCCATGAAGATGTTTCAGTAGAGTGCTTGGGGATGATTGACTACAATCAAGCCGAATTTTTTGCGTCGATTTGTAACCATGGATGAGACATGGGTCCACCACTTCACACCTGAGACAAAGGAAAAGTCAAAGCAGTGGACTGGAATGGGAGAATCGTGTCCTAAGAAGGCGAAGACGGTTCCATAGGCAGGCAAGGTCATGGCGTCTGTTTTTGAGATGCGCATGAAATATTTTTTATTGATCATCTTCAGGAAGGAAGACTCATAATTTATTGCAGCGTTTAAGTGATAAAATTTTCGAAAAAGTTTCGGTTCATCAAGAAAACGCTCCATTTCAAACATCCACTATTGCCATGGCCAAAATTAATGAATTAAAGTTCGAATTGCTTCATCACACACCTTATTCGCCACATTCAGCGCCTTTTGATTATTTTCTATTTCCAAACATGAAAAAAAGGGCTGGGTGGTAAAAGATTTGCCAACAATGAAGAGGTGAAGTCTGCGGTTGATAGCTATTTTACGAAGTTTGACAGTTCTTACTATAAACAGGGTATCGAAGCTATTGAATATCTTTGGAAAAAGTGTATAGAGCTAAAAGGAGATTGGGTTGAAAAATAAAGAAAATTTTTCCCAACTTTTTTTGTGTATTCTTTGTTAGGTCGGGTAGTTTTGGGAGCGCCCTCGTACTCTGTGAAATTTTTTAAATATACTTCTCTCTTTATGCTCATCAGAACACGTAGTTTGTGCCTCATAATGACAAAAAAAAACTCTTGTGTTTTTTGGAAAAATGCACCAGCAATCGAAACTTCAATGGCCGGTAGGGGACCGTATGAACTACAGATGTGCGGTTCCGCGTAGTTGGTCCGGTTCCGAGAAGAACCGGATATTTGGACCGGTTCCCGTTCTCCCAAAGGGACTTAAGTGATACCGTTATTATAAAAATGTAAAACTTCATAAAAAATACACACTTTCATACCCCCATCCAAATTTTAACACTTTTTGTTCCTTTGAAACCGAGTACTGTTATTCTGGAAAAGTTTTACGGTTCTTTTCAAACCGTTTTTCAATTAATTTAGAATCGTTTTTCTGTATTTTTATAACCATTTTCGGTTCTTTTGAAATCGTTAATCGGTCCTATAGGAACCGTTTTCGATTCTTTAAGAACGGGTTTCGGAGCGTTTGGACCCGCCTTTAGGTTCGTTTGAAATCGTTTTCGGTATTTTTGGAACCGTAATTCGGTTCTTGCAAGCACCGGTCCGGTCGGTTCTTGTCAAGAACCGGTTCTGCAGAACCGGCTCCTCGATTCTGTGCGTCACTAGTATGTACTATAGAGTAAATATAAACTACAGATCCGATTCACTTCTCACCCTAAGTGATGCCATTGACTCATGTTCGACGCAAATTGACTTTCACCAGGTAGAGTTACAAGATCTATTGACTTGAATTCTGCATGCTGTTTTTTTGTTGTTGTTGGAAAACTGTGAAATTTACATGTGTTTTGCACTTTTTTCTTATCTTTTATTGTTAGTATAGACTTGTAGGTACTGTAAAAAATAGAGAACAGCAGCTATGCCTCTCTTCGTGTTCTCTTGATGACGACGAGGTAGTAGGCCATTTCATTAAGTTCGAGTTGCTTTTGTAATTTACTCTTTGGTTGGACCAATACGAATAGAAATAAAAGGGAATGGTTATTTTGTCATTGTCATTAGTATCAATCAAACACTTTTAACCTTAGTTTGCTGCATGGTCTATAATCGCTATGTCTTCTTTGGTCTCTCATTCTACACCATTCTCTAGTACCTTTTCTAACAGATGTGCCATTTAACCAGGGGGATTCTATGGCACAGCTGATCAAAAAGGTACTAGGCCGATGATGGAGAATGAGAGAGCAAAGACGACAGGAACTAGTTTTAAATAGTGTTTATTGATGCTAATAACAGCTTAATTATGTTTTATATTGTTTGTATTGAACGAAAATACGAATGTCCTTCGATTTCTGTCCGTTTTATGTCCAACGAAAGTGTAAAATTGGTAAAATACCGCAGCAAATAAAACTCTATGAAATGGCCTACTACCTCGTCGTCATGAAGAGGCAGCGAATAGAGTAATGGAAACTCTTAAGTATTTCTCTATGATTTAACACAACAATTTTACAACAAAATGCCGTTGTTGTTTTATTGTTAGATGTTTTGTATAGGGTTTTTCAATAAGAGCGCTACTTTTTTAAATAAAACAAAACCGGTTTTAGATACCAATGAAATTATTTATTTCTGTGAAAGTACGTTCGATGCCATTATGTATGGAACTCGATTTCTTTTGCATGGCCACCACGGGCACGCTTGCAGAAGTCCAGACGCTGAACCCAATTTTCGACGGTTTTCAAGCATAAATCGGCCGATGCTGCTGCAATTTCACGTTCGATATTCGTACGAAGTTCATCAATCGTCGCTGGCTTGTTGGCATAGACCATAGACTTGACGTAGCCCCAAAGGCAATAATCCAACGGCGTCAAATCGCACGACCGAGGCGGCCAATCGACTGGGCCATTTCGTGAGATAACACGTTCACCAAACTTGGTTTCCAATAAATTTATTGTGGCATTCGCTGTGTGGCTTGTGGCGGCGTCCTGTTGGAACCACATGTCCTCCAAGTCCATATTATCCAATTGGGGCCAAAAATATTCGGTTATCATTGAACGGTAGCGATTCGCATTCACAGTAATGTGCCGGTCTTGATCATCACGGACGAAGTACGGCCCAATGACGCCGCCGGCCCATAAACCGCACCAAACCGTAATTTTTTCGGGATGCAATGATGACTCATGGATTACGTGTGGATTGCTGTCTGACCAATAACGCATAGTTTGCTTATTGACGAAGCCATTCAGCCAGGAATGAAATTCAGAAATTGGACGTAGCGCTCTTAAAGTTGAGGCCACTGACTCCAAATTTCGGTGGTAAATTTTAATAATTTCGACTCGTTGTTGGCTCGTATATCTTTCCATGATGAAATGGCGAACCTTACTGAAGAGAAATGTCAAAAGAGAGGGAAAAAATATGGCGTCGTTTGCTCTCCCTATCGATTTACTTTTGTAGCGTCTCTGTTGAAAAACCCGTTACTAATGCATGTATCTGGTGTTATTACAGAAATGTCTTGTGTTATTATCACCAAATGTCATAAATTTAAAGAGAGAAATCGGGTCTATCTAGCTATCTTTATTCTATGATATGTATGTACCCTCAAATCAAAAAGGTTTGACATACCCGTAATAAATTCCACAAAACACGTGTTTCAAAGTCTCACACCATAGAATAATACTTACCATAGAAGCTTTTATTCGCTCAATAAATTAAACGTCATAGGTACGACGGAAAGTAAACATTGGATGGTGGAAAATATGGGTTCAATAATACCAGATAGTGGCAATAGTATACAGCGATCAACATAGGAACAATAACCGAATTTCGTGTTTTTGTGGCAAACTAGTTGTGTTAAACACAATAAAAATGTATACCAACGATAAAAGTCAACAAAAAAATGCAAAATATATTTAAATTTTTCAGTTCTACACCAAAACGACAGGAAAAAGTTAAGTGAACATACTATTTGGTAACTCCACCTGGTGTAAGATAATTTTAAATTTAATTGCTCTCATTTCCACAAACCTACGATGGAGAGAGTGAAATGAAACGTCAGCTGAGAGAATAAGTTTATCTACGTATGTATTATTCTATGTCTCACACTTTTGAAAAACATTCAAAGAAGACGTTTAAAGCGAACCCATTTGGAACCGGTTGAATATATTTAGGCAACATAGTACGCACCAGTTTATCATCACGAATGTTAAGCTGTCAGTTTGTATGGAATTTAAATTCTAAATCGTTTGGTTAACTCTAAGCAGACATGATGAAATATTTAATTTCATTTACTAGATTAATGACATTCAGTTCTACTATCAAACCTATAAATAACAATCGGATCGGAAATACTAGTTTGGTATTTTGACGGACTTCCAATATCATGTTGCAAAACTCTGATCTCCCTAATTGCAAATTTATGTTAATTTCTTTCTTCCATAAAAAAAAACAAACGGTTATCATGGATTGTCACCTCGATAAAGTCAATTAAAATATGTTCGAAATCTAAACAAAAACGTTTTAGTTTAAGGATAAACACATAAACTATATTGAAAAATATGAATGCAATTTGTAAGATTTTGTTGAAATTTGCATATTTTACTTCATAATGAACGCGTTTTGTTGCAGTTCACAAGTTTAGTCAAGTGGCGCCAAAATTCAAGAGCACTTATTCACGCTTAAAGTTATTGTTTTTATATCAATATTGTCATACCCCGTCTTCTCTACAACATGAATTAATTAAACTTAATTGTTTATAGAATCAATCTAGGCAGCAAAAAAAATAAAAGCAACAGAAAAAACTGTAAATAAAATTAAAAAAAAATCAACACAAAGTAAAACATTTCTGTTTAGTTTTTTTTTGCGTTACGAGCCAATTATGGTTATAGATCTCGAAAAACAACTGCAGCCACATTGTCAACTTGACTTTTAAAGTATAACAAATTCGAAATTAAAACAAAAACAAAAATACGTCTGACAGCCGTCTCAACTTCACTTCCTTAACGGAAATTGATTTTTGTACCAAAATAATACGGTAAATATGTAAATTTCACTCACAAAGCCAGCAAATGTAAGAAATTGTATGTTAATTATAATTTGTATTTCATATTTATGCAATTAAATGCAGTTAACCGGTTTTTAGAAATTACCAGCCACCACGCACACACACGTGTTAACCATTAGAGTCATTAACCAAATTTTATTGAATTTTTCTTTCAATTAATTCAAAGATTTTGAAATTGTCACGATTAATAAGCATTTATTAATTTTTCCTGTAAGTTAGAAAACCTTTCTAATTCAATACGAATTCTGATTAAATTCTTCTATGGAATTTCATGGGATGAATTAAAGCAAACGAATTTGACTGAGCGCGTACATGAGTTCAATCATAGAGAAATACACAAGAGCCACTATCCCTCTCTTAACCTTCTCTCAGAGGGACTCTATGGCACAGCTGATCTAAAAGGTACTTAGCCGATGATGGAGAATGAGAGAGCAAAGAAGACAGGAACTAATTTTAAATAGTGTTTATTGATACTAATGACAGCTAAATTATGGTTTATGTTGTTTGCATTGAACGAAAATACGCATTCCCTTTTATTTCTGTCCGTTTTATGACCAACGAAAGTGTAAAATTGGTAAAATACAGCAGCAAATAAAACTCTATGAAATGGCCTACTACCTCGTCGTCATGAAGAGGCAGCGAATAGGGTAATGGAGACTCTTAAGTATTACGCTATGGATAGTCGGCCATTTCATCGAGTTCAAGCATAGAGTAATACTTAAGAATTTCCATTACTGTCTTCGATGCCTCTTCATGACGACGAGGTAGTAGGCCATTTCATAGAGTATTTTACCAATTTTACACTTTCGTTGGACAGAAATCAAAGGGAATGCATATTTTCCTACAATGCAAACAACATAAAACATAATTTAGCTGTCATTAGTATCAATAAACACTATTTAAAATTAGTTCCTGCCCATTGGTCTGTAATTCTACATCATTTCCCTAGTACCTTTTCGATCAGCTGTGACATAGAAACCCCCTGGTTCGAGGCGCTATTGTTATTTACTTTGTGGTTGGACATAATCACAGATCAATTGAAAAGAGCTTCTATGCCTCTCTTCGTGTTCCTTTAATTTTTTTTAATTATCAATTGATTTTTTTACGACGCTAGAGGCAAAGAATGGAGGGCCACAACTAAGATGCACCCAGATAGTGGCTTCTTTTTGACTGCACCGATCGAAGAACCACACAACCTTCCACAAACAACAACTAATACACTTTTAAACGACGAGCTAATAGGCCATTTCAACGAGTTCGAGTTGCTTTGGTATTTTACTCTTTGGTCGTTCGATGCAAACATCATAAAACTAAATTTTGCTGTCATTAGTATCAATAAAATACTTTTAAATTTAGTTTTCTGCATGGTCTATAATCTGTATGTCTTCTTTGGTCTGTCATTCTACATCATTTCCCTAGTATCTTTTCGATCAGCTGTGCCATGGAAACCCCCTGACATAATTCGGACAGAAATAAAAGGGAATGCGTGACTATTTTCGTACAATACACTCAACATAAAACAAGACTGCAACAAATTCAAATTTGTATATTTTTTGAAATTGTTTGAATATTATATACCAGTTGCCTATTGTCATGTATTTGATAGATTGCAATAAAAAAAAGGACATAATAAAAAACATAGAACATAATTTAGCTGGCATTAGTATCAATCAAATACTATTTAAACTTAGTTTGTTGTATGGTCTATAATCTCTTTGTCTACATCAGAGAGCTACATCATATCCCTAGTACCTTTCGATCAGCTGTGCCATATAATCGCCCTGGTTCAATCTTCGCTGTGACCATTACTGTCTTTATACGATGACATTTTTAGCGGGGAATCTTATCAATTCTCTTTTGAAGTTGCTGGGTAAATCTGCGTGCGTTTATACGCTGAAAGTTCATGATATTAGTGGTTGAGATTTTTTTTTGACATTTTCCTTTTGTGAGTGTTCTTCTATGTGCTGTTAATTTTTGTAAACGGGCAAATTTTGTAAATATTTATAATAAATTCAACTTCAGAGTATCAATATAACACAAAATAACACAACCCAAAACAACACAGCACAAAAGCAAGAAATGGAAAATTAAACATCAAATGTCAAAATCATAAGACATTTCTCACAAAGAGAATTGATAAAAAAAATGCGCAATCTTACTTCTCTACATCACTTGTCCTGTTATGCCTTATTCACGCTGCCACGAAATTGACAATTTCGGATTGAAATTGTCGAACGAAATTGAAATCGTTCACACTGGCATTTGAGCAATTTCGTTGAAAAATGACAACGGTTTGTTTACAAACATTACCATTAGTAAAATTGTAGTGCCTGGGCACAATAATCGAAATTTAGCTAGGAGATGAATGAAAACAATAAAATAAATGAATGGTACGTGAACTTTAACATGATGCCCTGATTCACCACGACTTTTAATTTATTTTCAGTACTCTATGTCGTCGAAAAGTTAAAATTTCAATTTGATGAATGATTTTTGATTGTTTTTTTTTTGTTGTAATTTTAGTAACCACGTGTACGGTGAACGAAGCCGACCCACAATAATCGACGGCGTTGGAGCAACAAGAAAAAGAATCGACGGCGGCAACTGAGTTTTTATTAAACGTGATTTTTCGGCAGACGTTACTTTTAGCTCATCTCGTTGGTTGTGTAAAATAAAATTAGATATTTTTTTAGTAATTCCGGACCTTAAAAGCGGTTTAGGCGATAATATCGGCCTCGATTTTAAGTCGAAGCATGCCTTAATGACGGCGGCGTGAACTTCAAAAATATTATCTACGACGGCGGCACACCGAAAAATTTTCTGTCGGCTTCGTTCTCCATACATATATGCAAAAAAGAGTACTACGTTAGTTTTGTTGAGTAAAAACAGCGTTGTATACGACAATTTCAAGTCAATTTCAACGAAATTGTTGTAAATATCTCAATTTCGTGGTTGTCAAAATATATGCGAAATTGAGCAATTTCAACTCAATTTGAGCCCAAATTGCGAAAGACCTCAATTTCGCGGCAGCGTGAACAAGGCATTACGTAAATCGCCGATCAAAATTTGCGGGTAAAATGCCATCGTGTTCTTTTCTGTCGGCGACGGGCAACTCACTTAGTGACGCCGTGTAATTAGCCCTTTTAGGGCGCCGTGTTATATTTCCAAAAAGGATGTACAGGTAGAGAAGAAAATTTACTCATGGAGTGGAATGCCAACAAAGAACACGAGTGAAGCGCGTCGTTTCTCTGCTCTCTCTCTCTCTCTTACTCTCTTCGTTGAATATTTCAATACACGAGCAGTTTACTGAAGATGTTATTGTATCTAACTATAGAAATTCCAACCATTTTTAAATTAAATTACATAAAGTATGTAAAAAGTATTAAATAATCAAGTTATGACGCGGGAAAGAAATGCGTTAGAGTGAATCGCGTCGACTTTTTTGGATCTCTTCTACCAGGGTTTGCGCCGGTTTTATTTATCTACTTGTACATCCTTTTTGTTTTGTTCTCTTTGCGTTGTATATCTTGGCGACTCTTCTGGGATTTGTTTGGTATAATAATATTATACTTAAATATTAAGCTTGTTTTTTTTAATTCCTGCTAAACTAATTTTTCGACGAATTTGTATGGGGAGCCGCTTAAATTCGCTTAGCTCGCCATACTAAGTACAAAGTGGTCGAAAAATTAGTTTAGCAGGGAATAAAAAAAAGGCTTATTGTTACTAAATTGAACATACCCATTAGAATAGTAAAATTTAACATACCCTTTTGTTATCATATGGTTTTTGAAAGTTTACCTCTATAGCGTTAGTCAGTTACGGGAGTTTGAAATTGTGTCAACTTTCACCATGGAGTGGTCAGATAAGGAAACCCGTATCGCAGTTATACCACATTTTAAGTGTGGAAAAAAACCGATATTTTCAAAACGCTCCGGCCGCTCGGCATTAGTCGCATGTTCATCTACAGGTGCATATAATTGTTCGAGACGACTGCAACTTTAAAAAAAAAATAGGATAGAAAAATCCAAACGTCTTTTGGTGAAGTACTTTGATAACTTGTATAGAAAAATCTTATTTACGGATGAACAAATTTTTACCGTACAGGAAAAATTTAACTAACAAAATGATAGCGTTTATGCACGATCATCTAAAGAAGCATTTGAGGTCATCCCACGGGTCGAAAAGGGTTATCATCCAGCTGCAGTCATGGGTTGGTGGGGTGTCTCTTAAGATGAGGTAACGTACTTGCATTTCTGTGAACAAGGGGTCAAACCATCGACCAAAGTTTACCAAGAAATCGTTTTGGAAGCAGTTATAAAGCCGCTTACCAATTCTCGATTCCAAAACCAGCACCAGATCATAAGGCTGAAACGATACAAACACAAAGAATGGCCCTCTGGCAGCCCAGATCTGAACGCTCTGTATTACAAATTGTGGACCGTTTTAGAGGATATGGTCTGCCACAAAAGGTACCCTAACATTGATTGTCTTAAGACAGCTCTGGTTCGTGCTGTAGCCAATTTTTCAATGGATGAGGTGCGTGCAGCTATTGATGATTTTCCAATGCGACTTAAGGCGTGCGTGAAGGCCAAGGGCGGACATTTTGAATGAAACGGAGCTTTTTGTATACAATACAATACATAAAATTTATGTAAAAACGTTCATTAGTTTCTGTTTTCGAGCCCAAAATATATGTAACAGTATTTATATCCCTACTAAGTAGTTGCACAGGAATTAAATTGTTTTTACTGCTTTTAAAAATGTTGTATTCGCTTTCATTATATTGTTTTTAAAAACAAATCATTTTGAAACCCTTTCTTTAATGTGAGAAATTTTATGATAGCGCCGCCAAGAAATTAGAAAAGATTCTTCAAATTTTTTGACCACTCTTCGAATGGTTGAGACATTAGGTGCACTTTCTCGACTGAAAATTGTTCGAAGTTTGCGAGCGGTGTCAGCATAACTTTCCAAATTTTTGTAATAAGTTTTCACAATTATAACTCGTTGTTCTATCGCAAAGCGCTCCATATTTTATAAGCGGAATAAACATATGTGACTTGCACAAAAAAAATTTACAATAAATTTAAAAACTGAAATCATACTGAGACACCCTTTAGGTTCTCGCAAATTCTAATATTACATGTTAAAAACACAATGATTACTAGTTTATAATATATTTTTTTGTGACCCAAATGTGGCTTTGTTTGTTGAAAACTGCGAAAAACAAACACGTGACACACAACGAAGGAGCAGATCTACAATTCATGAATACAATGATCGCAGGCATGTAAAGGGTTTTTCAACAGAGACGCTACAAAAGTAAATCGATAGGGACAGCAAACGGCGCCATATTTTTTCCCGCTCTTTTGACATTTGTCTTCAGTAAGGTTTGCCATTTCATCATGGAAAGATATACGAGCGAACAACGAGCGAACAACGAGTCGAAATTATTAAAATTTACTACCGAAATTTGGAGTCAGTGGCCTCAACTTTAAGAGCGCTAAGTCCAATTTATGGTCATCATAATCGTTCTACCAGAGTCTAAGTCCAATTTATGGTCGTCATAATCGTCCTACCAGATCAACAATTGAGCGTCTAGTGGAAAAATTTGAATCCACAGGCACAGTACAAAATGTTCCCGTGCCAGTGAGACAAAGAAGCGCCCGTAGTGTCGAGAATATTACTGCCGCTGAGGCTTCAGTTCAAGAAAGCCCAAATGTGTCTCTCACACGCCGTTCTCAAGCGTTGGGCATCTCTGTGACATCGTTGTGGCGAAGTTTGCGAAAAGGTCTTGGCCTACATCCTTACAAGATCAAATTGACGCAAGAACTGAAGCCGCTTGACCACCATAAGCGTCGTATGTTCGTGAATTGGGCTGAGCAACAACTTGAAAATGATTCGGATTTTAATCGGAAAATCATCTTCAGCGATGAGGCTCATTTCTGGCTGAATGGCTTCGTCAATAAGCAAAATATGCGTTATTGGTCCGAGAGCAATCCACACGTAATCCATGAGTCATCATTGCATCCCGAAAAAATTACGGTTTGGTGCGGTTTATGGGCCGGCGGCGTCATTGGGCCGTACTTCTTCCGTGATGATCAAGACCGGCACATTACTGTGAATGCGAATCGCTACCGTTCAATGATAACCGAATATTTTTGGCCGTAATTGGATAATATAGACTTGGAGGACATGTGGTTCCAACAGGACGGCGCCACAAGCCACACATCGAATACCACAATCAATTTATTGGAAACGAAGTTTGGTGAACGTGTTATCTCAAGAAATGGCCCAGTCGATTGGCCGCCTCGGTCGTGCGATTTGACGCCGTTAGAGTATTTCCTGTGGGGCTACGTCAAGTCTATGGTCTATGCCAACAAGACAGCGACGATTGATAAACTTTGTACGAATATCCAATGTGAAATTTCAGCAGTACCGGCCGATTTATGCTTGAAACCCGTCGAAAATTGGGTTCAAGGTCTGGACTTCTGCAAGGGTGCCCGTGGTGGCCATGCAAAAGAAATCGAGTTCCATACATAATGGCATCAAACGTACTTTCACAGGAATAAATAATTTCATCGGTTTTGTTTTATTTAAAAAAGTAGCGCTCTTATTGAAAACTCCGTTACAATGTTCCTGCAATATGTTAATGTGGCTGTTTTTTCAGCGTGTGCCATAAACATTTCTTACAACACAGTGCGACAAATGAGCAGTTTTTCTTTAGGGCCTCAACGAAACCAAAAAATTATGAAAGCACATTGGCTAGGTATCAGAAAACCCCTCTCGGTTTTAGCCCAGATCATCACAATTTTTTCTTAGAGGCCTAAGAAAATTTCAGCTATTGATCAAAGCTGCACTTCTGATTATACTTTAATATATTTTAAACCATAACATATTTTCCATTACAACCTTCTGCAAAATTGCAGCCCTTTCATCGTTGCATAATGTTGACTTATACATATTTGGTAAAAAATGCACGGTCACTTCGTCAAATGGTGAAACGTCAATCAAATTTTGATATTTTTTGGATTTCTTGTAATTTTTCAGCACACGGTAAATAATTGGGTGTAGCTGTATTAGAAGGAATTATAGCCCACAATAACTTGTTGTTAACTTTGGAAAATACACTTATTAGCAAAAGTTCCATTTATTACTCGAAAACTGGTGTAGAAATGTAATATTTTATAATTTTTTCGATTTTCGCTTATATCTGATCTATAAGGTATAATTTATGTAGGAATTAATATATAATTTCAATATATTTTTTTTGCATTGAACAACTGCTTTATTGAGTTTGTGTCTTAGCAAAAATATTGAAAATGATTTGATCTAAAACTCTGGATATTCGTAGTTGCAATTGTATAACTTAAGCAATACTCGTATTAGCATGTAATGTTTAAAATTAAAAATCTTTAACTGATATAATTATTTTAGTACTTTAAATGGCACTTTCGTTGGTTAATGTTTCGACCGTATTGTATATGATCTTAAACACAACAACTTTGCAGAATATGGCCATATCTATTTGATTATATGTGGTAACTTCTAAGCAAAAAAATAATAAAATATTACATTTCTACACTAATTTTAGAGTACTAAATACAACTTTTGTGGATTAGTATATTCTGCAAAGTTATTATGAATTTTGTGGGCTATAACTCCTAACAATTATTACGCGGGTGCTGGAAAATTACAAGAAATCCTAAAACAATATCAAATTTGGTTGGACGTTACGTCATTTGACGAAGTGACGGTGCATTGTTTACAAAATGTGTGTTAGTCAACATTGCGCAACGATGAATGAGCCACAATTTTGTAGAAGGATGTAATGAAAAATATGTAACGGTTTAGAATTTATTGAAGTATAATCACAAGTACAGCTTTGATCAACAGCTTAAATTTCTTTGGACTATACAAAAAAAATATGATGACCAGGGCCAAAACCGAGTGGGGTTTTATGATACCTAGCCAATGAGCTTTCATAATTTTTTGGTTTCGTTGAGGCCTTAATTTCACTGCCGCACAGTGTAATTGGTAAATATTGGCAAAATATTCTATGTTTGCTAGAAAGTAAGTTGCTAGAAAGTAAGCCAAATTGAAATCAGGATGTAGTTCTTTATTGAGTGGTGTGCAATAGGGTGTGTTCTTGTCAAATATTTATGGTACACAAATTTAACATTCTTTAACATTCTGTGTTAAAGATTCTATAAAAAGAGACAGGCAACCAGCCAAATTGAAATCAGGATGTAGTTCTTTATTGAGTGGTGTGCAATAGGGTGTGTTCTTGTCACATATTTCTGGTACACAAATTTAACATTCTTTAACATTCTGTGTTAAAGATTCTATAAAAAGAGACAGGCAACCAGCCAAATTGAAATCAGGATGTAGTTCTTTATTGAGTGGTGTGCAATAGGGTGTGTTCTTGTCACATATTTCTGGTACACAAATTTAACATTCTTTAACATTCTGTGTTAAAGATTCTATAAAAAGAGACAGGCAACCAGCCAAATTGAAATCAGGATGTAGTTCTTTATTGAGTGGTGTGCAATAGGGTGTGTTCTTATCAAATATTTCTGGTACACAAATTTAACATTCTTTAACATTCTGTGTTAAAGAATTTGCTGACTTTATTTGTTTAATTCTAAAAAAATAAATAAATGAACAAACAAAAATTAACTACTTACATTATCCAGCTTGTACAAGTTTACGATTTTATATCAACATTTTACAACATTTCAATCTGACAACTGTCACCATTGAAAAGCGACGAAAATTGATAATGTTAAAAACCAACTTAAAATCATACATCAATACTTGGCAAGTTTTTTTCCATTCTTTTAGTTAAAAGTAGAATTTTATGTTATAAGAACACTTGAGGTTTTATCTGGTTTACTTTAATGTTAAACTTGACATCAAAAAACTCAAGTTCATTTATTCGATTTGGTTTGTAGTGTTCGCGCTACGTTTAATCGTAACAAAATGACAACATGTTTCCTTCAAATTAAACCAGCAGCAGTTGGCAGCAAAGTAATCGCAGTCGAAACCAAACTATCATGACACTAAACCAAAGTAACCGAAAAAAAAACTAAATAAAATTTTATTTATTCAACATCAATTAATTAACAAAATTATCGTACGCAAGTTGTCATAGAGGTGGCGAATGGAAAAAAATAGACAAATGACAAAAAAAAAAACAATAACTAATCTCAAAATTTATTGGCCAAAGTCAGTTGGTTAAAAACCTACAAATATTCTCAGTCATAGTCATTTCGGCATTTAGCCTGGGAAATGTTTAACAGTTGACTCAATTACAAATATATTTACAATTCAAAAAATTGTCATAGTTGACTCTTTAGAATAGTTTTTAATTTTTTTTTGTTGACAAAAGCTTTTGCTTCAGAATTTCTACTCAAACCAATGAATCATTATATCGTGCAGGTAAATATTTGAAAGATTTCATTTACTTTTTCAATTCTTTCATCTAAAACCAACATTATTTTTTTTTATCAAGACGGAACCTTATCTCTTGCACGCTTTGCTATTAATTGCAAATTTGGGTTTCTGTTATTTTTTTTTTTTTTTTTGTGTTTCGATTTATGGCATCAAAGTTTATGCGAAATGTCTTGTCTGCTCTGTTGTGTCTTAATGTTGTAGCAAAGATTCATCAAATGTGAAATAATAAAAATTAATCTACAATTTAACAAAGGTTTTATGTACATTTATTTCTGATTAACCTCCACTCGTTGCATGTCATATCAAAGAGAGATTATTAGAAAATTATCAACAATAAAAATATTGAAAATATTTTAAATACTGTATTAACATTTTATTTATAGTGGTCTCAATTGCAAGAGAAAAAAAAGACCTTAATAACACTTGACACTGCTATCTCTAAAATGCAAAAGTGAAAAGAAAATCTAGTTAAATACTACTAGATGTACTCCGGCTGTCAGTCGAAAGCTTCAATTTGAAAATGATAACACGTGACGTCAATAGTGTCTCGAAGTACCGTTCGGAACCGGCATAAAACTGTAGGTCCCAATAAGTGGGTTTAAAACTAGAAAGTGCATGGTTGTGAGAAGCTCTCCCGAAACCCTTCGTGAGATGGAAGCATTTTTTTTAACACATGCATCAGTATTCACATGTATACTAAGAAGTTCGTTGTTTTGTTCTTCCTATAACACTAGATTACGGGCATTTTGTTTCAAACCTGCGATCAAATTTGTTAAATATATTCGATAACTCTAAACTCAAGAAGTTATAAAAAAATTAAAGTTTTACTTTTTGTTTGGGTAGTAGTACCATTTTGAGGTAAAATTATTCAATCAAGCCGAAAATAGCCTTAATTTCAAGATAAGTAAATGGACTATAAATAGTTTATATTTTCAGTTTTTAAATCGATACAGTAGTTAAAGTGCCCCGAACGCAAGAAATATCAGAAAAATGAGCCAAATTGTTTATTTATATATATTTTTTTGTATATAGTTGGCATCCTAACGGAGAAAACAAATCATATCTGAAGAAAATCTACCGAAACATATAAAAGTCATGACCCATTATATATACTAAGTATAGCAATTTAAATTTTTTTCTGATTTTATAGTATTTACGCCTGTTGGAAAAATATACAACGAGATACAGATCAGAAAATGAAAAACCCATTTGTAGGTGAAAGACTACGTCAACAAGCTTGCATCTTAACGTAGAAAACAAACCATATCTGAAGAAATTTCACCCATACATATAGAAGTTATGACCCATTATAAGGATGACTCAGTAAGACTGCACATTTATATTTAGTGTTATTTTTTTGGGCAAGTGGGAACTCTGAAATATGGCAACTACCTCATATCGCCCCCCTAAACACAAAAATGTCACAACTCAAAATCTACAAATTTTCAGTAGACGCAAAAACCCAGGGTGCAAATATAAAAAATGTATGAAAAGTCTCAAAAGTAGACATATTGATTCTGCATTTTTTTGACGAGAGGGAAGAGATGCTGATTCCAGATTGTTGCAGCAGATAGAAATGGTCCTCAGTGATTGTTTATGAACAAAAAATTAAAATCTCGAAATTGTGAGTTGTGACGATTTTGTATTTAGGGTGCGATTATTAAAAATGGAGCGCTTTACAAAAGAACAACGCATTATAACTAATTGTGAAAACTTAGTACAGATATTTGGAAAGTTATGATGAGACCATAATGTGCCATAATGTGTCAACCATTCGAAGAGTGGTCAAAAAATGGTCTCTTGAAAACATTGCTGCTGTAAACGACAGATTCGCTGAAAACATAAATTCGGCCTCGTGTTCAACAACTTCAAATTTCACGCAGCACTACTCATCAAATTTTTACAAAAGAGCTCCACCTGCATGCGCACAAAATTTAGCTTACTCAGGAGCTTAAAGCAGTAGGCCATGGATAGTACCGACGATTCGTTCAATGGGTAATGGAGCAAAATGAAGTCAATGCCAACTTTTCAAAAAGAAATGTCTTTGAAATTTCAATTGATGTCTTTCAAATTTCAATAGATGTTTATTAAATTTCAATTGATGTATTTATTTCAAATTTCAATTACAATTTTTAAATTTCAAATAGTATTTTCAAATTTCAATTAGTATTTTTCAAAATTAAATTGCATTTTTTTCAATTTCAATTGCATATGGTGTAGTATCGGTTAGAACAAATTTCATCTAACCGGCGATTGAGGTCAGCGACGCCAGTGTAATTTGAAAATAATTTGGTTTGATATCTGTGGACGTCGGTGGTCCAATGGTAGCGTGCTCGGCTCTTGTGCATGAGGACGTGGGTTCGATCCATATTCTGACCACCTTAAAAATTTCTTTCGGCGGCGGTCACCTCGCTTAGTGATGGCGAGTATTTGGCCATGAAAAAGCTTTTCAAAATACCGTTCGGAACCGGTATAAAACTGTAGGTCCCAATCAGCGAGTGTAAAACTACACGGCCCACTGGTTGTGAGAAGCTCTCCCTAATCCCCTCGTGGGATGTCATGGGAAACCATTTATTATATCTGTTTAATTACAAGCATATGATTACGCCACTATTGTGACCCAGCCAGCGGTAAGAAATTGGATATATCACAATAATTAGAAGAAGAATTTACAAAGAGAAACCTCTTCCAGATTATTTCAGTTAGTGACAGATTTGAATTGATGCCAGTAGCCTACAACTAAGCTCCTGATGATGAAGTTTACAAATTTTGAAACGATCGTGACAGTTCGAATTCAAATCCTGCGTGTGACTGTTAAAAAATATAACTTCCAAGCTAAATTATACTTTACTACTTCGAAAGACCAAAACGTCATAAAGTGGGACTTCTCTGTAAAAAGCGGGAGTGAAATCCAGGGTGGGATTAGATATCGAAAGTCAGAATAATTCCGCCAAAAGCGGGATGGTTTGTTAGGTTAAGTATAACGATGATTTTACTTTCAAATGGTTTTAAAATATAAAATTAACCACAAATGGACATAGGATACTTTTTCATCCAAACGACGAAATATTTCAATGGTAAATATGAAGAAACTGTACTTCAGGCAGGTTGTCTTTGCCCTCTGAAAAAGGTTTTATGTTAGAAAGGATGTTCCAAGTTATGAGCATATAGTAAGAGAATATTTGGCTCATCTGACGTTTCCTTTCACACTCTTCTTGATGAGGTCAGTGTGATAGAGAGATGTTTGACGAAAAGTGACATACACCAGGTGGAATTACAAGAACTTCTTGCTTTAATTTTTCGTGTCGTTTTGGTGAAAAACTGTAAAATTTACACTTTTTTATTGACTGTTACTGTTAGCATTCATTTGTGTTGTATTTAACACAATAATTTTAACACACAAACCGAAATATCGTTATTCTAATTTTGTTAGTTGTTTTGAATCATTGTCTCTATCTGGTATTAGTAAAGCAATTATTTTCAACATCGAACATAAATATCACACAGGCCAAATGTCATGAATTTGGTGAGAGATATATGACGTCTACTAAATATAAGTATTAGTCTGTGGTTATGAGCTTCCCGGGAGAACAAAAAGATAAGATAAAATTCAACTCTGTGATATAGTACGGACTCAAAGCACTGCACAAATGTAAGTATGCAAGAGGAAAAAGAATAACACGGAGAAAAAACTTTCTGTTCTTGTATTTGAATTATGTGCCTTTCAGTGTGTGTTGGTACTTAGCGATCTTCGATCGATACTAATTCCCATATGTAAATTGCATAATTCAGTTTGTGTTTATACGATTGATGATCAACCGATGGTGTTAATTCAGGCTTAGTAGTTAGGCATCTTGTGATGAACTTGTCACGGAGTTCGAAACGAGTCATGTCAGTGAGGGTGTGTTGAACTGAATAGTCTATTATTTCCAACAAAAACCAACCAGTTTGAAAGTAGAAATATATTCCTAACCTTGTAAGCATGTAGTAGTATGCAATTCTCGTACAATTAACTAAAAACTAACGAAATTGGTCATAAAATTCAAATTCAACAAATCTTAAATTTTACGCAAGGGAATGAACACCGTATCGACTTCTGACCTATCGCCTAATGATTTTATCAAATATTGTGTCAGAAAGTGAACGAAAATTCTTAAAAAGTGTTGAAGAATATAGATTTTGTCGAAAACTGAAACTCATGAAATTCGAAACTCATGCAAATCTGTGGAGTCGGAGTTGGAAAAATATGCCTGGAGTCGGAGTCCTAAACATTTTGTATGGAGAGCTAAAACATCTGTGAGTCTTGGAATCGAAGTGTGGGACATTTTCCTGGATTTGAAGTCGTTAATATAAAGGGGTCCGACGCCAGAACAATATATCAAACTTCCCATATAAAATAAGCAACCGTTAATAATATTATTATATTGAATAGCAAACACAATGTGTTTGAGGACAAGTATAGTGTATTTGCGGAAGCTACAAACACGTTATATTTGCATCCCAACATTAACAAAATACAGATTCTTCAGCGTGTATGCTAGCTTGTCGCAAATATACTACACTTATGTCCAAACACGTTATATTTGCATCCAAACATTAAAAACATACAGATTTTTCAGCGTGTATTCTAGCTTGTCGCAAATACACTATACTTGTGTCCAAACACGTTATCTTTGCTTTCCGTATTACATATTGGAGACACAATGATTAATATGGTTTCATATAATTTTGTGTGGCCCAAATATGGCTTCGTTTGTTGAAATTGCTGAAAACAAAAGCTTGTCAAACAACAAAGAGACAAAAAGGCAGCAGATCTTCGATTCATGAAATCAGTGCTTGCACGTAAGTATACATGGATGTTCCCAACATATACATGGATGTTCCTCACATATACATGGTTCCTGTATAATATCATAACTATCGTTTTTTCCAGCGTGCACTTCAGGACACAGATTCTGCCTCCACAGGTTTCTTAGCTTTCCATACAAAATAAGTCAAAATTTAATTAAACGGTAGCAAAAACACCTGCTTATTGTTTCATTGTTTTACCCTAAATCTGTTAATAACAGAATCGTTAAAATTTTAATTAATTTTATAAAAGATTTCCAGTAAAATTGAGACAGTTTAATAGCAGTAACAATATTTATATTAAGTCTACCATAAAAACATTTAACACCTGCTAAGCTAAGACACCAACCTTTTTTACAACTCGTATTTGCCACTTCCGCAACCGGTCCGGCGCCATCCTTTGCCGTGGGGGTATTCACCATCATTGAACCGTTTTTATTTAAAATTTTTGGAATTTTCATTGTGATTGATTTTGGTGTTAAACGCGTGTTTTGATTTCAAACTCTGTTGAATTATTTTTATTGAAAACACTAAATTACAATTGCACATAAATTAGAAATTGTTTTGAAAATCACACAACACAACAACAAATTGCTTTTGTTTAAATTTTTAACGTTTTGGTTGTTGTCGCTGTTGTTGTTTTCAAATAGAAAGCAATTATTTTCTGTTGCCGGTTTTATGAACAATAAGCCAGTCAGTCAGTCAGCACCAACACACAAGAGAAAAACGTGTTTAAAACAAAAAATTCGTTGGAATGGCTAAAATGTTTCAATACTTTCGTGATTTAGTTTTAATTGACATTAAGATAAATAGATAAATGAAATTTGACACAATAAATAGAATCGATCCGTTGTGGCAGCAAGTGTTCCATTCGAATTTACAATATAATATTAACAATTAAATTGGATTGTTGTTGTGAGAGATCGCGTTTTGTTTTTTGGTGTGTTCAGAGTTAATATAATGGGAATTTTTAATTTTGTGTTTTTTTTTTTGTTAAAATTGCAATCAGATGTTGGGATATTTTTTATATTATAAATTTATTTATTTTTTTGTTTTCATTTCTCAGCTGTATTGTTTCTTTGTTTTATGAGAGTAAATAATTAAAACTGTATGGGATTTGTTTTATTGTATTTTTTTTTTAAATTTTTAATTTTACTTGTGTTACAATTCTTTACAAATTTACTACTTTTAGTAGATTCGTTAAACGAAATTGCTGGGGTTTTTAAACACTTGTTGTTTTTTAATATTAATTTTTCTTTAATAGTTGCTTGTATTTTTATTTTTATATTTATATTCTTACGGTTTTAAGTTTATTTTATTTTTCACTTATATTTTTTTGGATTTTAAATATTGCCACCATCCGTCCGTTGTCGTATTTGCCGCGACAATTTCAACTTGACTGAACATTTTGTTAGCGTTACAATTCAATTTATATTTTCATCGGCGTTCAGCCGTTCGCTGTCCGTCCGCCCGTCTTTCTTGTATAAATATTAATAAATACTTTGATTTGTGTGTGTGTTTTTTTTTTTGTTAAATACAACAGCAGCGGTATCGCTCTGCCGCTTAGCTACCAAAGCGTGGAGCACTAGCAGCAGCGCAGCATATTAAGTGTTTGTCGAGTGTCTATCGGCGAGTTTCTTTCTATGTGTGTGACTTTATTCGTTTGGGTTGTTAGTGGGGGAGCGATGTAGACAAAATCTAAGAATATTCTCAAAAACAAAGAAAGAAAGAAAGAACACAAAAAACACTTAAACTCCAGTTGAGATCATTAGATCCTTGATGGCACATCCACGTAGGAGGTGACAAATCAATTCAATACTTTAGTATTAAAATGCGTTTAGAATCTACTTACGGCAACGTCGATTCTGAGGAAAATTTAAAAATTTTGTATGGCCTTTGAACTAAATGTGCGTTTTGTGTTCGTTCGGGAAAAAAAGTGCAACAGTCTCAGAAAAGAAAACATAAAACCTTTACACGCTGAAAAATAATCGCCTCCCTAACATATTCTGCGGGAACCATGTATATGTTTCATATACATTCATATGTTTGCAAGTCCCAAACTGACTTGTATTTAAATGCAAACAGTATCATGCTTACTGACAAACATGTATGCTTTTACGTGGAAACATATGCGTTCTTCATCCCAAACATCCATATACTTACGTGGAAGCATTCGCGTGTTTCCCCCAAACCTACATATACTTACGTGTTAACATATGCGAATTTCCTCGCAAATAGGATAATATTTCGAAACGAATTATTCTTCGATTTCAATATATATGTATTCTTTATTAGAATTCATTTTAACAATATAAAATCAACATCCACATTTATAAATAATTAATACAAAAAAATAATAGATTTAAAACGGCCCTTTTTACACTTATTTGCACTGAATGCAGTATTTGTTTTTTTTTTTGATATAATGAGCATCTCCTGCTCTTTTGCTTCTCCTTTCTTTGTTGTCTCTCACGTTTTTGTTTTCAGAAGGTTTCAGCTACGCGGTGGTTATCACTATGCGTTGGTACACAAACAAGATATTTATATACAAATCAGGTTCATGCAAGCCACGCGTGGATTAATTACTTGTGTTTTTTATGACACTTTTTTCACAAATACTCCGTCGTTCTGATTTTCTCAGTAAAGTCTCGGACAGACAAAGGGCTTGACGGTGTTTCCCTTTCCAGTTTCTTTCCTCAAAATCGTTTCTCACTTTGGTAGCACACCGACATACATACGAAACACATACACAAAATCCAAAGTAACATCACAAACCATTTAACCGTCCGAGCCTTCGTTTATTCTTTTTTCAATGATCAATGATATCCTCTGTCCGATGAAGCATTGACGACTGAATACATGAAACTAAAACGCAATACATTAGCCAAAATAAGGAACACTGACTTCATCTGCGATTTACATGCTCATTTAAGAATATTTATGAATCACTGACTGAAAGAATAATGCAAAAATACAGATCCACACTTACAAGATAGGCTCCCTTGTTGTCCCTCTTTTATTCTCTGGCTGTCGAGAGAGCATAGAAAGTGCAACAAACACAGCTATATTTGTATCACAGACAAATATACATATGTGGGTCGCAAACACATATATTATAACATATTAATTATTGTGTCTCAAACATGTAATATTGAATAGCAAACGCAATGTGTTTGGACACAAGTATATAATATTTGCGACAAGCTCCAAACACACTTTATATTTGGATCCAAACAACAAACAAGACAGATTTTTCAGCGTGTATAAATCCCTTATATAGGGCAGAAATGTTTGGAGTCATCGGGGATAATATTGCCCAATAAAATGGAAGACTTTCTGTCAGTTTCTACACACCCAGAGAAGAGATTCGTTGTCACAACTATATTTACAGTCAACTAAAATTTGGCGGGTCCTTGAAATATAACATTATTCAGTTGTGGTTACCAATAATTGGGTTGCGTAGCACCAAATGTTGTGCATATCAGTTGATTTTTAATTCAGTATTGGTTGCAAGAACTGAAATTTTCATCTATCGTTTTTTTGTTGTTTGGATGCAAATATAACATGTGCTTGGAGCTTGTCGCAAATATAATATACTTGTGGCCAAACGCATTGTGTTTGCTATTCAATATTACACGTTTGAGACACAATGGTTAATATGTTATAATATATGTGTTTGCGACCCAAATATACCTGTGTTTGTGATACAAATACAGCCGTGTTCGTTGCACTGTTTATGCTCTCTCGAGAGCAAGAGAATAACAGTAGGGCAACTATTGTGTATATCTTGTAAGTGTGTATCTGTATTTTTGCATTATTCTCTCAGTGAGTGATTCATAAATATTCCTGAATCTGCGTGTTGTATTGCGTTTTAATTTCATGTATTCAGTCGTCAATGGTTCATCGGACATAGGATATCAAAAGCGCTTGAACAGTGAAAAACGAATAAACGAAGGCTCGGACGGTTAAATGGTTTGTGATGTTCTTCTGGTTTTTGTGTATATGTTTCGTATATATTTATGTGTGCTACCAAAGTGAGAAACGATTTTGAGGAAAGAAACTGGAAAGGGCAACAGCGAGAATCCCTTTTTCTGCCCGAGCCTCTACTGAAAAAATCGGAATGGCGAACCAATTGTGAAATATAATAAAAAAAAACACAAGTAATTAATACACGCTTGTCTTGCATGAACTAGATTTGTATTTAAGTATATTGTTCGTGTACCAACGCATAGTGATAACAAACGCATAGCTGAAACCTTCTGAAGACAAAAACGTGAGAGACAACAAAGAAAGGAGAAACAACAGAACAGCAAATTCAAAACAAAACAAATAATGCATTCAATGCAAGTAAATGTAAAAATCATTTAAATCTTTAATTTTTTGTATTAATTATTTATATAAGTAAGTGTGGATATATGTTGATAAAATTAATCATAATAATAAAGAAAGAAAGAAAGAATAATTCGTATCTAAATATTATTATGTTTGGGAGAAAATATGCATATGTTTCCACGTAAGTATATTGGGGTTTGGGGGAAACACGCGAATGCTTCCACGTAAGTATATGGATGTTTGGGATGAAGCACGTATATGTTTCCACGTAAAAGCATAAATGTTTGTTAGTAAACATGGTAATGTTTGCATTTAAATACACCTGAGTTTGGGACTTGAGAACGTATAAATGTTTGAAGTGTGTTCCAAACATATACATGGTTCCCGCAGAATATGTTTGGGAGAATACGTTGCAGCGGCCGTTTTTTGTTTTCAGCGTGCAGTTGAAGCCACCGCAACAAGAAATAAATGTGATCTGTCAATCTAGTTTTAATTCTAGCAATCAAATTATTCTGTATTGGTGAATATTCTATTAGTTGGTTCAGCGAAAAATGTAAAAACTAATTCTGTTGTACCAAATAAAATATTGGCACGCTCAACTAATTTCTTGAATTTGATGGCTGTAAAAACTATTTGTTGACGCTTTAATCCATTTTGAATTTTATAGAAAAAAAACCGAACAAAAATAATTTTTTATTAAAATTGTGTATTTTATATTTAAATATAAACAAAATTATTATTATTTATAACCACACGCAAAGAAAAAAAACGTTTATTGCTCGGTTGCCACAACAATACTTTGATGGATTAGTATTAATTTATTAATCGCAACCGTTCATGTCGATCTCCCAAATAAACTCATATGTTGTTGCAAACGAGTTCTCGTGTGCATCAAACGCGTACAAAATTACATTTGCCGCCGCAAGTTTAAAAAACGTTTGCGATAACTGAAATTAGCCATTTTCCGAATAAGAACAAAGATTACGAAGAACGTAAATTTCTCTCATTCTGTTGACTGTATATACAGTTTTATCGACTTGATTGGCATACACACTCACGCATACACATAAAAGTGATCACACACTCTAATGCTTCTACCTTGTCAATATATTTTGGACGGACAATTGACGTGTGACAGTGAAAAATAGACAAAAATGCCAACTGGTTTTAAAACAAACTTTATGTGTAAGACCAAAACCATAAAAGTTGGAAATTTAAACAAAAAGAGCTTATGCAAATAAAAAAAGCCATAGATAAAGCCATAGATAAAAGTTTTAATTACAACTCAGTTGCTGTAACCGAAAGAACAGTTGGTGGAACCGTTTTTCGTTTCTCGTAAACGTTTTTTCAGCTTTAATTTTTCATAACTCGTTTACTGCAAAAGTTTTTTAGTTCTCGCAAACGATGTTTTAGTTAGGATCAACTATAACTCGGTTGCTGTAACCGAGGGAACAGTTGGCGGAACCGTTTTTCGTTTCTCGCAAACGTTTTTTCAAATTATATGTTTCATATCTCGTTTGCTGCAAATATTTTTCGGTTCTCCCAAACAAAATGGGATGTATGGCTTAACAGAAGTTCGTTTCTCCCAACTACAGTCCCCAAACGAACTTCAGTTAGTTGAGATTTCGTTAGGCAGGAACGAGTTTGTTCTTTGCGCGCAGGGTTCGTATTTCATAGGTAATGGGTTACCCTAGGTAACCCATCCCCATTGGTAGTGTGCGCGGGTCTTTAACATAAGATTGTGGGTTAGATCATTGCTCTGAGAACATAACATTTCTTTCGAGGTCGGTCACCTCACTGAGTGACGGTGAGACTATGGATTATTTTGCCATGAAAACCGTGAACCGGTGTAAAACTGTAGGTCCCAATAAGGGAGTGTGAATGTAGAAAACACACAACTCACTGGTTGTGAGAAACTCTTCTCAAGCCCTTAATGGAATGTAATGGGAAACCACTTTTTTACGGGCATAAGGATAACGTTAGAGAAATCAATTCAATTCGTCAGAGAAATTCATTTTGTATTAATTTTTCGTCAAAATTTATATTTTTTTTCAATGTGAAACGATAAACCGAAAGTCAACCGAAAGTCAACCGAAAGCCGGTTATTCGAAAATGTTGGTTGTTTGAAAACTCTAGCGAATACAATATTTTGCAAATGTTATGAAATGCGTATAAGGCCACGTTACTTTTTTAGAAACGAAATCATCATTACTGTACTTAATTGGCCACATACAACCCAGGGACGTCAGAGGCTTTACAATAGAAGTTAATATATTTCTCTAATGGGCTTGATACTCTGAATTTTCTCTTCAATTGGTAGCAGGAAGTTTCGGCAGGGTCTTGTTCACCTGCTCCTTACAGCGGAGTCCTGATCGTCATACTTCTACGCTTCCTTCTTGTACTTCTTCGAATACCATTTGCTCTGGTTTGTTCAGCCTTAGACATACTGGCATGACCCAGCCGTTGTAAACGCGTTAGTTTGGGGCCATGGTAACCAATCAGGGCAAATACGAATATTCACGGAGAGATAAATGAAATAAAACTCTTTCCAGTTTGAAAGAAATCGTACGATTATCCGGCTATCGGTTTACACTATTAGTTTGGGAGAAAACCTGTATACAAAGTGATAAACAAAATACGAGTATAACAGTTATGAAATAAAAATAGAATAGTGAAAAAGAAATTGCGAACAAAAATTAAGCATATGGGTAAAACAACGAAATACTAGATTTTATACCCGATTTCTTTGTTTTTGTTCGTTTTATACCAAATGCAACCCTGATCTCGTCACATTTTGAGGAAAATCAAAAAATACTAGAAATCTAGCAAATGTGTCAATTTTTTTTCTTTATATCCGTCTCCTGTATTCCATTCGCTCTCTGCAAATGATAATTTTGACATAACCAAAGACTTCTCTAATAGTCTAACATCCCAATGTGCACAAAAACGGATGCGGATCCGTTTCGAACTCGTAACGAGAACGTGAAATCATAAAAAAGCGAACTGTGAGTTCTCGATTTTGTTTCGAACCCATTACGAGTCCGTAAAAACATAAAAAAGCGAATCAGTGAAATTGCGATTTGGCGGATCCGTGTCGAACCCGTTACGAATCCGTAAAAACACAAAACAGCGAATCAGTGGAAGTGCGATTTGGCGGATCCGTCAAATGTTTCAATTTCATTTAATTCCAAAAAACGAATCCGAAACGGATTCGAATATGAAGTTCGTTACGAGTTCGAGACGGATCCGAAAAAGTTAAAAAAACGATTCGCGGTTTCGAGAGGAATTTCATACGAAAACGAATTCGTTATGAGTTCGTAACCGATGGACGTTTCGGATAAAATGCCGTCTCGAATTCGTAACAGATTCATATGTCACATTGGGATGGCCTTTAACTGCATCTATGTCGGTATACAGTTCATGCCAGGGGTCTGCAGTAAGAGTTGGAGTTTACGAGTCGGCATGCAAGAAATGTTTCCGAGTGATTTTTTACCAGCACGACTCTAACTCGGTTGTAATAATATTAATTCAAATTTGAGAAGAGAAAAATGGCAGTGTATGAAGAAATCCAATACCGCCCGGAAGATGATAATCACTCAGTATAAGAAAAAAAAAATGCTGACATTGGATAGCGTAGATCGCCTGACTCCGCTCAAAACTACTTTGTTTCATCTATTCGATTTCGGATTGAAAAAAATAGTGATGATGATCTTTAAACTGCAAAGTGGTTATCAATGTTGACATTAGTTTTTGAGTCGTCACGGTCCAGAAAAAGTAATTTTATTTAAGTCTGGTATTATAAGCGTCATTAGTTTTGTTATATTGCCAACAGATTCCTAGATAATAAAATGCAATTTTGAAAACAACATCAAAACTGTAATTTTAAAAATAAAAATAATTTTCAAAATTATTAACAAAATAGTGTAGATTTATTTCAAAATTAGTTGTTTCGAGAAATTCTCCTAAATTGGTATTATTGTAATTAGCAATAAGCTGAATTGGGCATCGCCCGAGAGTCAATCCGGTTATTTTGCCGTTGGATTTAAGCCTACATGAATTGAATCTGGCCGATGAATGGAGCTGGATGTTTAAAGACAACACCGTAAGTTCGCTAATTGGGCGCTGGAAATGTTGGCCGGAGATCCGGGGCTTGACCAGAAAATCATCTTCTCCGATGAGGCAGATTTTTGGTTCAGCGGATAGTACACTGAGACTCCAATTGCCGGGCATGCATTCATCTAACCAAATTTTGCTAATCACCTGATGCATGCACCTTATCATCTCATCGCCGCCAGCCTCAAACAGCCCAGCCGCTAATCCATCGGCTCTTGCGGCTTTGTTGCTCTTAAGCCGGGCAATAGCTTTTCGGACCTCATTTTGGTTAGGAGGGGGCAATCGATGTCGTCATCCAAATTGTAATAAATTGTCTCGTCATTGGATATCTCAGGTAGTAGTAGCGCGGAGAAATTATCTCTCCATATTCCCAACAATCTCTGCATATCTGCGACGAGATTTCCGTCCATGTCTTTACAAAAGAGTGCCCAGAACCGTGTCCATTAGTTCCGTTTTTCACTTTTTGGTAGAATTTTCGGGCTTCGTTCTTCCTTTTGTCTCAATTTTTTCACTCTCGCGATTTCTCCTCTGTCGTTTCTTACGCCTAAAGAGACGGTTTACCTTTCTTTTTTCCCTATACTGCTCAGTTGCAACTTGCGTTGCAATTGACTGAAGCATTGCCATACATGCAGAGTTATTTTCATAATCTGCTCTCCATCGTACCATGGGTTATTGCGAAGCGGTTTTTTCAAACCCAAGTACGATTGTTGCGGCAGTTTTTCTAGAGTGGAAAATGGGTTTCCACTGTGCTTCAGAATCGTCATCGGGAGGGGGTGGGTTGTATGGCAAAAGTTGCATGAGCTTATTTGAGTAGGCTGTGGTTGCCTCTGGTAATTGCAGCTTTTCGGTCTCTAGCTTTCTCTGAGTCTGGTTTCGTACGAATTTCGCTCTGCTTAATCTTCTGCGAACCTTTGCTGCTACCAGGTAGTGATCAGAATCGGTGTTAGCTGCTATGATCACTCGTACGTCCATTACACTGGATGAGTGGCTTCCATCTATTACCACATGATTAATGTGGTTCTTCGTTCTTTGATCCGGGGATAAGAAAGTAGCCTTGTGGATGTCTTTATACTGGAATCTTGTACCACTAATTACCATGTTCTTTGCCGCGACATACCTCATACCTATGTCGGTACCATACCTCATACCTGTCATAACTGTCAGCATGTAGACTGAAATTGCCAATAGTTGGATGAAACACATGCCTACTTTGGCATTAAAATCTCCTAGGAAAATCTTAATGTCGTAGCTAGGGTCTTACGTTTCCTCTAGGCGCTCACAGAATATGTCTTTGCCATCATCATCTTTCTCTTCTGTCGGGGCATGCACACAAATTACGCTCACTCACAGGATTGAACCTAGAGACTAGATGTCCCAGTCTTTTGGAAAATACACATCCGCAACCAATTTTATGTTATTCTCGTGGCAACTGTAGTATTAGTCGCAGTTTCTGCTTCTTCTGCAGCCATGTCCTGTCCATTGCATTTCCTGGATAGCGGTAATGTCAGCCTTATAACTTTCGAGGACATCTGCCAGTTGGATACTTGCACCGGATCTATATAGAGTTCTTACATTCCAAGTGCATATCCGTAAATCGTGGTCCTTATAACGTTTGCGGGGGTTGTCAACAAATAGGGGTTGTTTATGTTTCTTCTTCGTTTCTGTATATTCACTGCCATTATGAACGATGACGAGAGTCAAAGCTAGTCCACCGGGTTTTTTCATTTTACCTACTACCAGGATATTTGATTGCAGCCGCCCCTAAATGGATCAGACCCGGACCAGGATGCAATATGTCGAACTGGGATTTTCTACTTTTGGTTTCTATCCGCCGTTGACCCATATGTTTGGCTCATCCGCCTTCTAAGGACAAAAGAATATGCCCGATTGTTTGATGAGGTTCAGTGACATCAGTCACCTACTAAACTTGAGACATATCAGTGATCGCATAACCCATCAGGCTGCTCATTTCTTTCGCCTTCTCACTCTAGCTAGCTACGGAAGGTTTCCGATATAGAAATTGCCCAGTACAATACTGCGTGGAAGTAGTGAGCTCCCTTGACTGCCCAATGAAGGAATCGTTTCTGGCCGCTCCCAAGTGAATGGTTATCAGAAACTTTCCACCTCCACGGATGATGAGGTTTATTTAGTATCTAAATCTCGATTTTAAATGTTAACATATTAAACAATTTTTATATATCAAAATTTTAAACATAAACTACTTTTTTGTAATCCCCTTAATACCCAAAAATACTTAAATTATCAGTATTTACATTAAAACGTTGATTAAGTTTACCTAAAAATAATAAACTCTAAAAATAGGACTAAATCACAATACGCTAAAACTTTACTCTTACACTATACTCCATTTAAGACAACAAAAAATAAATGTTCCATGTAAGGATACTGCAGCAACCATGTATATGTTTGCATTAATTGTTTTCATGAGTTGATGATCTGCTGCTTTTTTGTTCCTTTGTTGTCTGTCACGGAATGTTTGGGTCACAAAAACATTATTTTACTTTTCTAGTACAACAGTTTACTTTATTTACACCACTTTAAAATAAGCCTTATGTTTTACTATCAAATCGCGTTGCTTACTTTCCGGCGGTTAATCACAAACTAATCTCTCCGTTCCAAAGACCACAGGTATTTATACGAACTCACCATATTCGAATGTAGATATCTCTAGCGAATTCAAGAACCCTCTAGTCGTGTTTATAGTTATCTTTCTACTAATTAATAAATCCACTTCTGGAATAATGTGGACTCACCTCGAATAGTGGAGAATTATCTCAACTGAGGCGAATTCATGCTACTGGTTTAGCGAGATAGGCCTGATATTTACATAATGTTAGTCTGGTCATTAACAGTAAGTGAAAGCTTTACTTAATCGTAACAATATTAATGATAGTATTTTGTTAATCGATCCTGGTTTTACCAATTAATAATCCAAATTTGCTTCGAGCTTGAGGTCAATATTGCTTTTCTTAATTTCGATATTCATCGGTACCCAATGGTGTAAACAAGCAATATTGACATAAAGCTCGAAAAAAATTTGGATTATTTATTGATAACATTTTAATCACTGTTTTTTCAACATCTAATATTGACTAGCAAACACAATGTGTTTGGACACAAGTATACTATATTTTCGACAAACTACAAACACGTTATATTTGCATCCAAGCAACAACAAAACAAAATGGAAGATTTTTCAGCGTGTAGATTTAATGACTACCAAAATTTTATCAACATCGGTCGACATTTGTTTTTAGGCGCAACAATTTGTGTTTTTCTCCACACATGTAACGCATTTTTATAAAACTGTTTTCGATATCTTTCGGGAACGCTAATTCAATCTAAAGTATTTATTCAATATAATAATTGTATTTATGTTATTATTTTTTTTTACAAATATTTTGTATTTTATTTCAAAAAGTTTTAAAATTGTTTTTTTTTTTTATTTCAACCACAAGAGTATTTTTACCTTTAGTGTAAAAAGTCTTCCCTTTTGCTGTGACTTTTGGGATAAATTTATATTGCATGAATCCAAAGAGAAAAACAAATATTGATGTACAAATAGTTTAGTTAAAATGCCAAAAAATAAATAAATATCTGATTTCATTTAATCAAAAGCGTGAAATTTTATCACCTACATTCTATTTATTTACGATTCGGTTTTCACTTCCAAATCAAATATCATTGTATTAGAAATTTGTATTGATTCTCATAAATATTGACACAATACAAACACAAATATCGTGAGTATAACAGATTTTAGACACAGTAGTAATAACAGATGTTCTGTGTTTTGCTTTTGGTTCAGATTTATTTATTTGTTCAGATTGTTTTTGTAATTTTTGTTCATAATGATATGCCTTTTTATAATAGCACGACACGCCAGTTATAATGATAGTATTAGGATTATAAAGCAACAGTAAAAAATGAGGCAGGCACAGATTTTCGTTTATATATAATAAAGTATATTTAACGGGTTACGATTATAATCTTCTTATACTGTACAAATACGCAAACTGCATGTGTAACGAATTGTCTCAATCGATACTATGGCATTTTGTTAGAAAAATTACAAAATAATAATAAAACATACCTAATACATATCAATTAATAATCCCACTTAAAGGAGCAGGCACTTAACATATTCAACTAAATTCATCAACTGCTACACCCACATAATTATTTGTTTGAAAAGAGGTTGCGTTTGTCACAAACGAATTTAAGCTGCCACAACTGAAATTCTTTAGAATCAATCTTATTTCATAGATGATTCGGTTGCGACAATCATAATTATTTGTACGTAATTATTTGTTTGAAAGGAGGTTGCGTTTCTCACAAACGAATTTAATCTACCACAACTGAAATTCGTTAGAATCAATCTTATTTAAAAGATGATTCGGTTGCGTCAATCGAATTTGCAATTACTCACATTGAATCTATAGGATTTTTTTTATTTTGGTTCCAACAAACGAATTTGGCATTGATTCGGTTGTAATGACAGAATTTATGAAGAACGTCGGTTACCACGATCAAATTACTTACGTCGCATCAATGGAATATTCCATTATTTCGGTTCTAACAACCGAATTTGGCATTGCATCAGTTGCAACCGCCGATTTTATGAAAAATTCGGTTACTGCAAGCGAATTTGTCTTGAATTCTGTTACGGTGACAAACTCTCAGCTTGGTTGTGGCAGCCTCTAAATTCGGTTACGACCAATTCGGTTGCCTCAACCGGATTTGTCTGAGGGTGTACTAGCTTCAAAGGACTTCGGATATTACTTAATGAAAAATTTGTCATAGGGCAACTAAATGCGATCATTTGTGATTATTAATAGATATCGGAATATACAGTGTGATTCAAATGTAACACAGATATTTGGCAGCAATTATTTCTGATATTTTTGTGTTTTTTTATTTATTTTTTCAAACAATTGTTACCACAGGTTTTGGCAAACGTAGCCATGGAGCGAGATTCAGATGAACAACGCGAAAAAGTAGTGATACAAAAGTGATGATTATGAAAATGGTCGTTCTGCATGAAGTACGATGGTTGGCGTCAAAAATATTGTGCACCATCTATTTGTTTGTGAACTGGGCCAGCAACATATCAATGTTACAACTATTTTTTCTTTGTTTTACATTTTTTTTACACTAAGAATTTATTTTTTGCCAAATTGAAGGAGAGTTGACAACATTTATCATTTCTACTTTATTGGTCGTCACATTTTTCTTCGAAACATTCAAATTTTGATTTTTTGGTCGATATTTTTTGCATCCGTCCCATAGGAATTGGGGTATATATGATTTAAAAAGGAAACCAATTTAACGGATAGAAGGACCCTTAGTATATTTGGACGAAACTCGTTTTAGGAATTTTTAAGGCGATTGAGACGATTGAAACACTAGTTTAGCGGGAATATCAAAAAATACCAATTGTTCGGCTAATAGGTCGACCAGTTTGTATAAAGAGTCGCTTACAGTGGGTGTCTCACTAAGATTGCACTTTTTAAATTTATTTTATTTTTTTTGTGCAAGTGGCAACTCTGAAATTTGGCAGCTGTCACATGTGTTTATTCCGATTACTAAAATTAGAGCGCTTTATAAAAGAACAACGCGTCATGTCTGTTACAATTTATTACAAACATTTGGAAAGTTATACTGACAAGGCCCGCATACTTAGAAGAATTTTCAGTCGAGGAAGTCCACCTAATGTGTCAACTATTTGAAGAGTGGTCGAAAAATTTTTAGAAAGTGGGTCGTTTATGGACAGTAAGACTCCTGTGCGTCAACGTGCCGGTCGGCCATATTGCTGCTGTAAATGAGAGTGTCGCCGAAAACCCGAAAACATCAATTCGGCATCGTTCTCAACAAACTTCAAATTTCACGAACCATTAAGCAGCGAATTTTGACAAACGATCTCCATGTTCATGCGTACAAATTCTGGTACTCAGGAGCTCAAACCAGCAGACCATAGAAAGCGCCGGCAATTCGTTCAATGGGTAATGGAGTAAAGTGAAGTCAATTCCAACTTTTCAAAAAAACAGGTCAGGTGGCGTGCTTGGGCCTTGCTGTTTAGAAGATGATGAAGGAACATGATAACGGAGCTTTTGTGGCCTCAACTGGGCGGCATGGAACATTTGGTTTTAGCAAGACGGCGCCACCTGCCTCACCACACATGAAACAATCGTTTTATTGCAGCAACGATTTCCAGAACAAATTATCTCACGAAATTCTGATGTCAACTGGCCACCAAGATCATGCGATTTAACGCCGTGCGATTTCTTTCTTTGGAATTTTGTGAAATTCGCGGTTTATGCGAATAATTCAGAAACCATTCCTGAGCTCAAATCCGAGATCCAATGCGACATCGGTGAGATACAGGCACATGTCTGGGAAAAAGTCATGGAAATTTTCATGCGAAGAGTAGTGACCTGTCGTCAGAGCCATGGGGGCCATTTGACGGATATTTTATTCCATACGTATTCGGAACATGTCTTGTTAACAATCCAATAAAAAAAAATCATAGCTATATCAAAAAATACGTGTTTTTATTTTAAAATGAAAAAGTGTTTTCTTACACTCTGAAAAATTTGTATATTCTTGTTGTTAGGGTGCGAATATACTCGTAACGCGACTGTAGCTTGTCGAAAATATATTATACTTGTGCCCAAATACATTGTGTTTGTTATTCAATATAACCTGTTTGGGACACAATGATTAATAGGTTATAATATAAGCATTTGTAATCCAAATGTGTTTTTTTTTGTTGAAAACTGCTGAAAACACAGACGTGACAGACACTAAAGAAACAAAAAGCAGCAGATCTTCATTTCACGAAAACAATGCTTTGCAAACATGTACATTGTTCCTGCAATATGTTGCAGGGGTCGATATATTTCAGCGTGTATTGAGACACCCTTTATAATATCGCTTAGGTTTCCATAGACTACACCGGTCGACAGTTTTAGTTAAGCAAGATAGAGAAGACAGGCTAAAAAAGCAAACGGAAGAATACAATTGTAAGAAAATGCAACATTTCTGTGTTCTTTTCTTTGAAGGGGTGATGATAACATTTTTTAAATGTCGCCTGATATGAGGGCAACATTATGTTTTAGAGGCGAAACCGCCATAAGTCTATTCATGATGAACTGGCAAGGCACACTGAACATAAATTTTTGACTTTGATACATGTCACGAATCACGCGTGATCTGGCAAAACTTAACACTGACAACTAAATAACAAAAAAAAATTTACCCCTTATCTTCCTTAGATTATTTCCAGATGAATCTTCGAAGAATAATCTTGATTTATTAGATAGAATATTGCGCAAATATTGATCGTTTATAAAAATATTTAGTTTCTTTATAGAAAAAACAGTTCTAATTCCCTTAGTTTTTAAACATAGTTAGTTAAAAATTGTAAAACAGATCCCAGAAGTGGCCGTAAATTTGTTACCCAGTAATATAAAAAAAATCAATGAGTGCGATGTGTTAACACCTTTTTGTTACACGGTACCTGTTCGATTTCTATGAACACATTAGTCAATTTTATATTGGAATATAAAAGAAAAGAATAGTAATATTTAACTCACCGAAATAATTTTTTTGTTTTGTCATAAACACATCGACGATAAAAAGTATTGAATAGCATAGAGAACGTATTGCACTCTTTTTCCGCTCTCATCTAGAGAGTCTGAGTAAAAGAGCATAAACTTTCTCTTTATAGAATATTTCAATATAAGTGCACCATTTCGACAATGTTATTACATAAAACAATACAAATGATGGCATCAATGTTTCACATCAAACATATGAATGGACCAAGTTATGACAAAAAGAGAGTATTACATTTTGAATCATTCGCCAGATGATGCCAGTGCTTTTGAATCATACAATTCGTTCGGTGAGTTCTCTATACTATTCAAAACTCTTTGGTGATGACGACCTGCTTATTTGTTCGCTGCCGCTACACCAATCCCATCATACTTATTTTCAGTCAGAGACTATTGTTGTACAACAACCACGTATGTGTTGCTAATGCTGTGTATTGTTTGAATGTGGTCACTTAGATAGCTGGCCCTACCCATGACTATAGATGTTAACGCATCAAAAATCGTCTTGAGAGTTGATTCAATTTAACATGCTAGCAATGTTTTTTTTTTTAAGAAAACATTGTTGTGGAGTTCAGCTTTATACTTTAATCTGAAATTTGTACGTGCTTACCGTGAGTCACTTAAGTCACGCGTGTTTAACGCCTGAGTGTAAGTAGACAAAATTTGCTCACGTGAGCGAAAAAACCTTCGTGCACGAGCGAAATTCTGAAGTCTTTATAATATTAGAATGACAAAACGTATAGCTGTTTCAGATCTCGATTGTACTGAATGGTACCACTAAAAAATTCATCTGCCGTATACTATAATACTTTGAAATCCCTCATATTCCTTCAAATCACTAACCAAATTACTATGAATTGAAATAATTCTAACAAATCAATAAAACATGCCCAATATTACATTCAATCATAATCAACATTTCTCAATCATCTTCATAGAACAATCATCAGTTCGTCAGTAAGTCTACAGTAAAGGTGTCATCACTTTTTTTTTGTTCTTCAGAAACAAAAGCATTCCTATGCATTTAAGCGTAACCAGAGTCATTACCCCTATACCCCAGAGTCTGTATTAAATGTAATATTGAGTTACAGAATATTAAAGCAACAAAAAAAAAACAACAACAACAAAGTTCATTAGAATGGGGGAGTTACACCTATTAAACTAAGTGAATTTTACAAATATGCAAAACATCATTCACTAGAAGTTTCTACGAACAGATACACGAAGTGATTTAGAGAACAGTTTGAATGCCCAACAGGTGGAGAGTCAGCTAGTACGGAAGCAACTGTAAATTAGTTCAGAGAATCTAATTTATTTCGAGTAAATGCTGCATTTTTCCCCATCATTAAGATAATAATTTATCACGTTTTGGGATTTTAATTAAAAAATTTTCAGCTAAAAGCTTTATAAGCCTATAACTATGCCTTAGGGTGGAGTGAAAGTATACTTTTTTAATTTAAAAATTCCGCACTCTGAAAAACATGTAGTTTGGAGTCGATTTTGCAGTTTGTGGTCGATAAATGTTCATAATTTTGCTACCAATCATGGCGAAATATAAAAAACTTTAATGTCGAAAAATTGCAAAAGCTAAATAATCCAAATCGTCCCTTCTTCAAAACATTTAATTTACATTGAAGTCGACACTAAAGATACAAATATGGGTCGACCAGCCTCTTCTTTAGCTCAAATACTTTTGTTTTGGCTAGTGAACTAGCTCAAGCTTTGAAATATCGAATAAGTTGAATCGTTACTTTTTAGGTTTTTGATGCGTTAACAATCTAACAAAGTGAACACATGCAAACAACACACAGCGTTAGCATCACATACGTGGATGTTGTACAACAATAGTCTCCGCCTGAAAATACGTATGATGGTATTGATGTAGCGACAGCGAACAAACAAGCAGGTCGTCGTCGCCAAAGAGTATTGAATAGTATAAAGAACTCATGGAACGAATTGTATGACTCAAAAGCACTGGCGACCTCTGGCTAATGATTCAAAAAGTATTACTCTCTTTTTGTTATAATTTGGTCCATTCATAATTTTGATGTAAAACATTGAGACCTTTTGAAACATTTATGCTTTTTGTATTGTTTTATGTAATAACATTGTCGAAATGGCGCATTTATATTGAAATATTCTATAAAGAGAATAAGACTCGTTTATGTTCTTTTACTCAGAATCTCTACGTGAGAGCGGAAGACGAGTGCAATAAGTTCTCTATACTATTCAATACTTTTTGTCGTCGCTCTGTTTATGACAAAACAAAAACAATTATTTCAGTGAGCTAAATATTGCTTTATTTATTTTAACAATATTACATCTAATGTTAAATCAGGTGTAAGAAAAAAAGTGCTATGCCAAAAGAGCCTTCAGCACAAAAACTGTTCTTGTTTTATTTTCCAATGTAACATTTACTAATGTGTTCATAGAAATCGAACATGTACCGTATAACAAAAAGGTGTTAACACATCGCCCGTGAGTTCGAACTCTGATTAATTTTTGAAATCAACGCCAAAATAGCGAAAATTTCCAAATTTCAAGTGCGTGGCGCAACCACAAAAATTGTTTAATATTTTTTTTCCTTTTTTACCCTTATTAATAAATTTTAATTAATTTTCCCAAACTACATCTCTTTCTGAGGTTGAGTTCTTTTTTTTTGAATTTCACTCCACCCTACTATTCATGTCTGTATATAGGATAAATGAACGAACAGACGCTGAATAATATCACCCCCAGCAACATATTGCAGGAACCAACTGCATGTTTGTTTGCAAGCATTGTTTTCGTGAATTGATGATCTGCTAATTTTTCTTTTTTATTGCCTGTCACGTTTTTGTTTTCTACTGTTTTCAACAAACAAAGCCGCATTTGGGTCACAAATACATATTTTATAACCTGTTAACCGTTAAGTCTCAAACATGTTATATTGAGTAGCAAAAACAATGTGTTTTGGGCACAAGTATACTATATTTGCGACAAGCTTCAAATACAAGTTATTTTTGCATCAACACAACAAAAAACGACAGATTTTTCAGCGTGTATTTTTATTATTATTGTTGTGGATGTTTTCGCACAAGTAGGAGTTTTGACAATTCTCACTTAGTTGAGAATTGTTTATCCCTATAATGTGTGATGATATACCTAAATACTTGTGGAGAAGGGAGCTGATGATATGCCTTGGAGTTTATTGAAATAGCTATATTCCCAACCATCCACCATAATAATCAATTTTTGTTGTTTTTGTTGACTTTTCGAACTTCCTTCGTAGTGATATGAAATGAAACACTGCTCCCATCGTTCGCATCCCATCACGTGTTAACAGACTACTGTCAAATTTTGAGCAACACCCGTCATTTACTTTGCATTTAACAGCTGTTCAAAACATACAACCTCGTGTATTTTTTTAAAAATGGAAAAAGCTGATTTTCGGGTGCTCATTAAACATTGTACGAGTATTTTGCGGAAAAAAAACCGTCAATCAAACCAAGGAAAATCTTGATAAATAATATGCGGACTTTGCACCATCGATTTCAATGGTAAAAAAGTGGTTTACTGACTTTCGTTGTGGTCGCACAAGTACAAATGACGCTGAACGTTCTGGACGGCCAATTGAGGTAAATACACCCGAAAATATCGAAAAAATCCACGATATGGTGTTGTTCGATCGAAGAGTAAAAGTGCATGAGATTGTTGATGCCAGAGGCATTTCATATGGCAGTTTGTTTTCGATTTTAAATGAGCAGTTGGGTTTAAGAAAGCTGTCTGCAAGATGGGTGCCGCGTTTGCTCTCAATTGACCATAAACGTAATTGTGTGATAACTTCAAACGATTGTTTGGAGTTGTTTATCCGCAAATCGAAGGAGATTTTGCGGCGTTTTGTAACTGTGGATGAAACATGGATCATGGATCTAAACAATGGGTTTCTCCGGGTGAACCGGCTCCGAAGAAGGCCAAGGTAAGTTTATTGGCCAATAAGATGACGGCATCAGTTTTTTGGGATGCACGCGGGATAATCCACATCGATTACCTTCAAGGAAATGCCATAAAGAGCGAATATTATGCCAACTTATTGGATTTAAAAAAAACGACCCCACATGGCTAAGAAAAAAGTTATTTCTCATCAAGATAATGCATGGGTGCACACGTGTGTAGTCTCAATGGCAAAATTCCGTGAATTGGGCTACGAATTGGCACCTCATCCGCCGTATTCTCCGGATTTAGACCCCAGTGACTATTTCCTATTTCCAAACCTCGGTGGAAAGAGATTTATCTCCAACGATGAAATTATTGAGCAAACAAATGCCTATTTCATGGACTTCGAAAAATCCTTGTTTTTGGAAGGGATACAAAAATTGGAGAAATGTTGGACTGAACGTATTGATCTAAAAGGATATCATGTTGAAAAATATTTTTTTTTTGAAACAAAAAAAATTATGTTTCATTCAAAAAGTCACGGACTTATTGATCCGCCTCTTACATATATTCAATGAAAATTTACTTTTTGTTATAAAAGTACTTTTTCATCGAAATTCAAAATTTACTTTTTGTTATAAAAGTACTTTTTCATCGAAATTCATCTGGAACTGGAAAAATTATTATAGAACATTATTAACTAATGCCGAAGTGAAAACATGTACCAGAAAAAAGTATCAGGAGAAATATGATTTTGTCATAAATGTTTCGATTTGTATGGGAGGTACTACACCCACCGAAATAATTATAAAGGCAATATAGATTTTCTTGGTACTCTCAATGCCCTGGATTTATGGTGTAGAATTTTAATGCATATATGTTTCATTAGGTATGTTATGTCAGAGAATGTAACCATTCGATCTCTTTTACAAGTTAAATGAAAAGTGACGTAGTTTTTTCTGTTTCCGATGCGAAATTTGTATAAAGGCAAAATGGTAAAGAACGCGAATAAATAGGAATTTAAACAGAAGTGAGTTTTCTTTGGTTGTTATTTTATTGTTTTAAAATTAACGTAGGTCAAATTAAAAAAAATAATTTATACGGAATACCTAGTGGAAAGTACCTAAGTAAAGAAGAAGAGAGAAAAATTTAAGATTATCATGATGTAGGGCTGTCCAATCGCGAAATTTCGAGGCGATTGAAAAGATCTAGCAATGTCATTGACAATTTTATAAAATAGGGTGGCCAATATGGAAACACTAAACAACCAGGAAGAACACCACTGATCAGTGGCAGCGCCAAAAGAGAGATTGCTGTTAAAGAAAACTTCGGCGATACGGAAATTATTGCTGAATTGAGCTTGGCAGCAGGGTTGCGTCGTGTTCAACAAATAATGAAACGCGACTTGAAACTGTCATAGTCGAAAAAGCATGCAAAACTTGGGCTCATGCCAAGACACGAATTAGTCAGATTTAAATTCGCTGAAATATACATATTTTTGGATGGGGGTAATATTTTCCGATGGAAAAAATTAAATTTGGATGGACCTGATGGCTCGGACAAATATTGGCGCTCCAGAGATTTTTCCAAAATTATGCGTCTGCGGCGAAATTTTGGTGGTTTGGGCAGGTATAAGTTATAGAGGAACCACTCCAATATGTTCCGTTTCCTCAAAAATGGACTCCGAGTATTATATTCGACTATTGGATGTCGTCGTAGTTAATTCTGGAGAGGAAATTTGTGTTCCAGAATTTATCATTCAGCAGGACACCGCAACATTACATCGGTCTAAGAAAACTCCAAAGTTTCTGGAGTCTAAAAATAATATCAACTTTCGACTGACCTGCACTTAGTTCTGATCTCTATCCGATCGAGAACCTCTCGTCTATTTTACCTACCCAAGTTTACCACCCAGGACGCCAGTTGAAGAATGTCAAGGATCGAAGAGTAGCAATACAAGAAAATGGAAGATTACTGATCCTGCTCATATTTATTCGATGATAAACTCAATGCCAAGATGCTGTGAGAAGTTATCAGCGATAATGGAGACCAAACGTCTTATGAAACTTATTAGAATATTTAAATAAACCTTTTGACTTTATAAATATTTTGTACTAGTAATTAGTTTATTTTTGTTGTTTCACCTTCAAGAAGTCATACTCAAAGTATTTTTGCTGAAAAGTATTTAATTTTGAAAGGACTAATTCAATATAAAATAAAAACTTGAAAATTCCTCACAACATTTGGAAAAAACATAAAATGGTGTTGCCTTTATATTTATTTCGCGGGGTGTTTACCTACTTTCAATCTCCAACTAAGTTTGAGCACTAACATTGGAAACACGAATCATGCCTGTTTAAAACCGATGGTTTTTCGATGTGATAAAAAAGAGTTGTGCATGCAAGTATTTCCAATGTTATTCGTTGGTATTCTTCGAGCATATATATCTAGGAATTCTCATTAATATGATGAGTGTTTCAATATATACAGTTTTGATGAATTCACCCGAAAGCATACCAAAAACATCTGCTGATGGATCTTGGCAAGATCCGAAATAGCTATACAAACAGCCCTGGTATCATTGGGGCATTTTTTGTGCTGGACTTTTTTGAAAATATTGAAAAAATTTGAAAAAAGGTCTTGAATAAATTTGAAAAATTTTTAGTTTAAAAAACAGACCGACTAAAAAGCAACCGCAAGCGAAATGATGAATAAATTGTGTCGTTATTAGATCTTGTCTTATCCTATGCGAAAAATTTCACATTGAAGCGAGAAACAAACATTTTAAACTGAAATATTGAATAAATAGTATTTACAACACAAGCCCAAGCCCATATCAAAACATTGATGAAATTTAAATAAGATTAATGTAATCTGATGAAGACTAACATTTTAAATTATATTTCAAAAAGGGGGTTTTATGGAATGGAAATCCCCCCATTAGTAGAACCAAAACTCACACAAGTCGAACTATACAATTGTATATGGATTTTAGGGATTTACAACTGGTTTATAGTGTTAGAAACAAAAACTAAAAATTATAATTAATTTCATTGTGAATTTATATACGCCTAAAATCTACAAATGTGATAATAAAGTTTGACTACGGGCAGTGGTATCGTTCCTTGATTATATATACACGCAATCATTCCAAATATTTCAATCAATTCCAATGTAATCATTCCTAAATAATATTGTGATCAAGCACAATCATTATTTTCTTGCTAACTAAACAATAATATGGTTAACACAATCATATTATATCTGCCCGTCCAACCATAATATTCAAATAATCGGTACAATCATAAAGTTTTGACCTAACAGACATAATATGTTTAATATAATCATAATATATTTGCCACCCAATAAGGATATGGTCAATGGAAACATATAATGATTGCTCTACAATCGTATAATGATCCATCCGCAAACACACTGCTTTATTATCAAAATTGTTGTAAAGTTGAGCTTCTCTTCATAGGCCGTGGCTATCTCTGGCAATTGCTGGATTCTAATGTCGGGCTTTCTGCGTATGTGGCTGATATCGTACGATTGACTGATATTGTACGATCCTTAACTTTGTTTACTGCAACCAGGTAGTGATCTGAATCGATATTAGCGCCTCGATTCACACTTACATCCATTACAGTTAGTATCTTCAAAACCCCAGTCTTTCACAAATGTCGGTGTTCACGTGAACCGCCCTAATGTTTATTGATCGGCGTCAATCTATTACAATTTGCTGACGCCGTCAATATTGAGCGAATGGCATCGGGTTGACGGATGCTTCTTCGCGTTGTTGTTATTAATAAAGTTGTTTTGAAGCTGACAAGCAGGACAGTGAAGAAAAAAAATTGTGTTTGTTTAATTTTTTTCTTTCGTGAGTTCCTTTGGATTGAAGGTAAAAGTGGCCCCAACCGCCAGTCACTACCATCATCGATCGTGACCCGTACTCCGGCAACCAGAAGACCACCGCAGCAACAACAACAAACCGGTCCACAGTAGCAGCTCGACAACGACAGCAGAGGACGCATCGTGGGATTCCTGAAACCAGGGTGAGGAGAAAAACAGTCGGTTTTCGGTTTCTTCGAATATTCCGATTTTTGGAGAAATCGATTTTTCACAAATGTCGGTTTTCGGTTTCTTCCAATATTCCCATTTTTGGAGTAACCGGTTTTCGGTTAAGCCGAGGTATAAAAACCGGTTAATAACCGGTTTTGGTTTTTATGACAAAAAGGAAAAATATGCGTTTTAAAAAAATCGTTTATTTGAAATTCAGTTTTTTTGAATTTTGAGATCGACTATATATCGTTCGGAAGCGATGTAAAACTGCAGGTCCCATTCAGAGTGTTTACCTCTGTCAAATATTTATATGTGCAAAATAATTTTTTTTCTTTCCTTCTGAAAACTAACTGTAATTTAATGTCGACCATGTACAACTTTTTCGATAATATCCCTCTCTCTCTTTATCGTATACTTTTTTTCTCTTTTGGACTTTATTTGTAGTCCCGTTATCTGTGATAATGGCTGTAATTTTGCAATTCAATAGAAAATAATTATATGTGCATTCGCGTTCCTGACCCTTTAAAGTGGACACCTCTATTTTTCTCGAGTGTTTAGTATAAAATAAATTGCTGTACTTGAGTAAAGTGATCGTTATGAATATAGTATTCTAAGAAACGTTTTATTCACAGTTTTGTTTGTCACGTGGAAGTGAACTTACGGATGGGGAGCGCGGAAAAATTGTTGGAATGAGACTAGGAGGGAAAAGAATTGGCGAGATTGCAGCTGCGGTAAATCGACATGGCAATACAGTTTCGAATTTCCTCAAAGACCCCGAAAACTATGGTTGTATTAAGTGCAGTGGATGCATCCCAACTGTAGGCCAGAGGACTAAGCGGCGCATTCGGCATTTAGCTGCTAATGAGAATATGAGTTGTAGGGAAATAAAGGTGGAATTGGGTCTAAATGTAACGAGACAGCGTGTCCAGCAACTGCTAAAGGACGATATAGGTCTTGGGTACCAAAGCAAAATGGCCAAACCACGCTTAACCCAGCGCCATAAAAATGCGCGTATTGCTTTTGGAGAAAAGTACAAGTTTTGGGAGGACAAATTGGAAACCGTTATATATATAGTGATGAGAAAAAGTTTAATTTGGACGTGATGGTCACCATAAATATTGGAGAGATTTACGATATCCTCGGCAAACGTGCTACAAGCGAAACAACGGTGGTGGATCTCTTATGATATGGGTTGCATTTGGAGCACGAGGGAAGTCAGAAATATGCTTTGTCAAAACTAAAATGAATGCGGAAGCATACGTTAATCTGTTGGACAGCAATTTAAATGACTTTGCTGGCGAATTATGTGGAGATAACTGGACTTTTCAACAAGACAACGCCCCGTTCCACATTGCTCGGCTCACAAGGGATTTTTTAAGTCCCGAAATATGCCATTACTGGAATGGCCAGCCATAAGTCCCGACCTCAACCCAATTGAAGACCTTTGGGGGATACTTTCCGCCAAGGTGTTTTCAAAGTCGAAGCAGTATACGACGCTTTAAGAAGTAAAACTAGCAATATTGGCGGAATGGGAGAAAATTGACATGTCCACTTTAAGCAACTTAGTGAGTTCTATGCCACGCAGGCTACAACAATTTCTTATACCCAAGGGCAACTCAATATCATATTAATTACATATTTTAATTGGACAAGAATAGGAATTACATTTAAGTTTCATTTTTGCATATATAAATTTTTTCTATGAAGAATATATCAATATGTTTTATGTTTTCTTATAATTTTAAAGAACACATAAATATAAACTAATATATAAAATAAAAATCAAAAAAATTTTAGTTTTCAAAGCTCCAACTCAACATGATACATTGCACATATAAATATTTGACAGGGAAAAGTCTATGCATTCATGGGATGTAACGGGAAACTAAAGTGTGGCCCGTGTAAAATTTGGAATTTAATTTCCAATTTTTCAGTATATTTTTGATTGTTTGGGCCTCTATTTCGAGTTGTAAGGCCTCAATGGACTCGGGATTGCTGACGAAACACTTATATTTCACGACGCTTCGAAGATAATACTGTGCAACACAAATTTTGGGGGTGCACGATTTCTGCGCCAAATTATCACATTAAGTAAATATAGTCACACCTAGAGTGTCCAAAACCGAAAAACCGGTTAACTGGGGGTTTTGCTATTAATCGTGTGCCGGCTTTTTTAAAAAAAGTAATTTCGAACAAACCGGAAACCGGTTATTTGAGGTCGGTTAACCGGTTAATAGGATTTTACGTAATTTGTGTTAATATCCTTAAAAAAAATTAATAATAATTGATATGAGTTAAAACAAATGAACTCGACGAAAGAATTTCCCTAACCCCCTTCGATTTCGATGAAATTTAGTGCAATTGTAGATCTGTATAAGAAAATAAGATGTTCCACTTTCTGGACTTCTGACCGTATTGATTCGCGAACTATGTCGCCTTGAATAGTGAGAAAAATCGTGAAAATGTTCAAATGTGTTTCTGAAGAAATATTTATAACTCTGAAACTACTTGTAATAAAAATCGTATTATTGTCTTATTTTGTAGATATTTAAAGGGTCTTTAAAATGTTACACAACTAATATTTTATTCTTGAAAGGTCATTTCGCATGACCCAAAATTCGGGAAGATGGTTCCTAACCGTTTCCTGTACGCGTATGCAAAATTTGAAGAGGGAGTTTTTCCAAAGTCCAGAGATATTAAAGAAAATGTGATTCTATGTACAACATTTTTATTTATTTTTAAATTTTTTACTCCTAGAAAAAAAATTACAAAATATCATGCATCGTTTATAGTACAAGATTCGGTCCAAGGATTTCATTGGAATAATATCCAAGCAACCCTATAGCCGATTGCAATATACTATAAATCAAATGGGAACATAGAACATACAAATTACATTGTAATATCTGACTGTCTTGTACATAATTCCGCTGCAGTCCATTTGTTTCACCGGAATATGATTGCATTTTTAAGAAACAAATTTAAAGAAATGCCAAACAAAGATATATATTATTCCGATGGTTCCGGTGCTCAATTTAAAAATAAAAAAAGTAAACAGCAGACAGTTGTCCGAGGCCTTCGGCCACGGACTGTCCCTACAGGCTGTGTCAGAGACACGGCCATTAAGTTGAACGTAGAATACACCATCCGATCAGACAAAAAACATATATAACAATAAATGATAAATAATATAAGCAAATGAATTTATTTATTTGATAGTTACTTTTGATAATATACATAAGCTTATGGTAGGAAAAATAGGATAAATATGTTTTTAAATTAAAAGAGTAAGGATAAATGATAAATAACAGACGCAAATCAATTTGATTTATATTTTTTATAATTATATATCCATGTTAAATTCAAATTCACATTTAACATTTTGTTTCACTTAAATACATAAGTAAATATACGAAATTTCAATATTTCATCAATCAAAACAACAGCCGAAGGTTTGTGTCCACACTGAAACAGCAGCATAGTTTGTGTTCACGCTACAAACTCAAACACTCAACCAAACACCACACATATGTTTGAGTGTATGTGTTTAAACAATTTTCATTTGAGAAATTTAAATATTAGGAAGATATCAACCAATATGAATTGTATATCAAGCGAAAGATAACATCTTCAATTTCTAAAAAAAGTTATCTCGCCGTTTCCTCATAATCAATGAAATAAAGATTACAACAATAACAATCTGACATGACTCCCTATACCGTAAGGTAAGACGTATTCGACGCCAAAAAAATTTTGTTAACTTATGTTGCCACGAAGCAGATTTTGAATGTACCGCTGAGTGGCATTTCTTGGAGGCACAGTTAAAAGAGAAGCACTACGAGCCAGTTTGCAATGCTCATTGGATGATCAAATGACTTCTCCACGGCATTTGTTTGATTGGTGCCTACAAAACCTCATATATTGTAACTTAAAATTTTTAACAGAAAAAGACCACAGTGATGAAGAAGAATTTCTACGCCAAAGATTTGTTGGACTACGTACCATTCCTGTAACACAGAAATATCATTGCTTTGTTCCAGAAGGAAAGGCAAAACTAATCGCAAAACTTTACACCGGGGATACAGATTTTGTAATTGAAAATATTTACACTTAAATTCGTTACAAATATTTATAAAATAAATGGTTTCCCATTACATCCCATGAAGGGACTGGGGAGAACTTCTCACAATCACTGAGCTGTGCGCTTTCCAGTTTTCACTCACTGATTGGGACCTACAGTTTTACACCGATTCCGAACGGTAATTTGAGAAGCTTTTTCATGGCTATATACTCGATAGTGTCGCCGTCACTATGCGAGGTGACCGCCGCCGAAAGAAAATTTGAAGGTGGTCAGAGCCGGGTTCGAACCCAGGATCTCATGTGCAAGAGCCGCGCACACTAATCATTGCACCACCGACGGCCACAAATAAATGGTTTCCCATTACATCCCATGAAGAGACTGGGGAGAACTTCTCACAATCACTGAGCTGTGCGCTTTCCAGTTTTCAAATATTTTACCGTTAATAATAATACCGCTACAAATATTTTTAAACTCACTATTATTTTTTATACCACTAATTATCGAGTTTTGAATCCTTAGAATCCAAAATATAAAAGTAAAACAAAAAAATTCCTCATGTTTTTTCACACAGAACTACATACATACGCGCCAAATTTCATCAAAATCGAAAATGATATTTCGTAATTTTTTTCTAGGAGTAAAAAATTAAAAAAAAAAAAAATGTTGTACATACAATCACCTTTTGGCGTAGAATACGTCTTACCTTACGGTATAGGGAGTCATGTCAGATTGTTATTGCTGTAATCTTTATTTCATTGATTAGGAGGAAACGGCGAGATAACTTTTTTTAAAAATTTTTTTGTAGGTAAATGAAGATGTTATCTTTCGTTTGATATACATTTCATATTGGTTGATATCTTCCTAATATTTAAATTTCTCAAATGAAAATTGTTGAAACACATACACTCAAACATATGTGTGGTGTTTGGTTGAGTGTTTGAGTTTGAAGCGTGAACACAAACTATGCTGCTGTTTCAGTGTGGACACAAACCTTCGGCTGTTGTTTTGATTGATGAAATATTGAAATTTCGTATACATATTTACTTATGTATTTAAGTGAAACAAAATGTTAAATGTGAATTTGAATTTAACATGGATATATAATTATAAAAAATATAAATCAAATTGATTTGCGTCTGTTATTTATCATTTATCCTTACTCTTTTAATTTAAAAACATATTTATCCTATTTTTCCTACCATAAGCTTATGTATATTATCAAAAGTAACTATCAAATAAATAAATTCATTTGCTTATGTTATTTATCATTTATTGTTATGTATGTTTTCTGTCTTATCGGATGGCGTATTCTACGTTAAACTTAATGGCCGTCTCTCTGACACAGCCTGTAGGGACAGTTCGTGGCCGAAGGCCTCGGTCAACTGTCTGCTGTTATTTTTTAATATCTCTGGAATTTGAAAAAACGCCCTCTTGAAATTGTGCATACGCGTAAAGAAACTGTTAGGAACCAACATATAATTTTTGTAGAATTTTAAAAATTTCGCTTTCTGAGATATGTCTTCCCGAACTTTAGGTCATGCGAAATGACTTTTGACCTTGCAAGAATAAAATGTAATTTATGTAACATTTTTAAGACCCTTTTAATACCTACAAAATGAGACCATAATACAATTTCTACTACAAGTAGTTTCAGAGGTATAACTATTTCTTTAGCTACACATTTCAACATTTTTACGATTTTTCACATTTTACAAGGTGCCATAGTTCGGGAACCAAAACGGTCAGAGGTCCAGAAATTGGCACATATTATTTTCTTATAAAGAACTACGTATTTTTTCAAATTTTGGTCAAATTTTGTCATTTTCAAATTTTGTCATTTTTAAAATTTTGTCATTTTTTTTGTCGAGTTCATTTGTTTTAACTCATATGATTTTCGAATATTAGTGAAATTTTGGAATTAAGAAACATGATTTCTATTGTGAAATATAATCTTATGCTACACAATCAAACAATTTTTTCAAAATGATTTTATGACTTGAATTAGAATTAATTAAAAATAAATTAAGAACATTTTTTTTATCAAATTTCAAAATTAACATTATTTGATAAGTAAATGTTTTAAACTTAATAAGATTATCATATATGAAATCTTTTTCAAAATTGAATATGATTTTCGATTTTAAATCAGTTTAATGCGAATTTGAATAAAACTTTTAAATTTTATATTAAACACGCTTGCAACTTGGAATATGATATATATTATTTAAAATGTGATGATTTATTCGACTTTTCGTATAACGAGAATATTTCAAATGAAAACGTTCGAGCGTTAGGTCTATTTTATGTTATGTTATTCTTCAATATTTCGCTACCCATTGGGTAACATTAAAATTTCATTTTAATTTTTAATTTCATTATTTTTCATTTAATTTTTAATTAATAATTGTGCTTCCCGACGATAGATAAATATTGAACAATAAAATAGACCTAACGCACGAACATTTTAAATTAAAATATAAACTTTTTATTTAAAATTAAAACGTAATTAATTAAATACAGTTGTGAAATATTAAATAGTCGCTAAAGAAATGTATTGACGTTCTACATGTGTAATTTAGTTTAAAGCAAAAAAACAAAAAAAAAACAAGTTCCACCGGTTTTTACCAAAATTAAAAACCGAAAACCGATTTCTGGAAAAATTGATTTTTCGAACAAATCGAAAACCGGTCTCTTGAAAAATTGATTTTTCGAACACGCCGAAAAACGGTTACTAAAAAATTCCGGTGTTTAGGATACTCTAGTCGCACCCCAAAAATTTAGACCTAAACTTTTTTTTCTTATGGGTGTGGCAAGTTTGAATTTTCTTATCCAATACTGTCCGAGAAAAATGTTAAAATCGAGTACAAATACTGAATGGAGCGAATTCTTGTGATAATATATCTGAAGTGAAATTTGATAAGGATTATTTTCATAGAATATTTGAATGCTTTATTTCAAAGTTTAAAGCGTTATGTCGTTCTTTGTACAAAAAGTATCAAAAATTTACACTAAATTGTCCAGCTAGGGTTTCTGAATATTTTACGTATTTATTCCTCATTAAACTCCATTATGGGTCGTCAGGACGAAAATTCTCTATCTTTATTTTCAGACTTCGTTTTTTTTTCCATTTTTGAAACAAGGTCAAGAAAACTGCACCAATATGACAGGCAAAATATCCAAATGTTCTAGCAGTTTATAGTGGTCCTTTTAGTCTTTTTTTTTTAAACTGAAATCTTGAAATCTTAAAATAAAATTGAAAATTACACTGGTAGAGTGCCTTTTACCAATTACCAGGAGATCAATCTGGTTTTTTGATTGTCGATCAGGTGTTCCCCAATACACGTCAAAAATTAGATCCATCATATTCATAGTTTGATCGTGCCTAACTGGTTAACGATTAAAATTATAATATAACGATTTACGATTATAATAAGCGTGGTGGTTTGGTATAAGCTACTAGTTTAATAACTAGGGTTTTGTATGGGATATGACACTTATGGCCAGTTTTTCATTCAGTCAGTGGTGATCTTCGTTTCTTAGTTAAATTGTGGTTAAACATCGATTTGTGTTTTTTAGTCATTGTTTAACTATGATTTAACCAATCAATGTTGGTTGGTTAACTTATAGTCAGAACCATATTATTTTGACAATCAAATTACTGACTGTCAAAGTGAGATTGTAATGAAGATTATATAAAATACATGTTTCAGATTTGCTTATTTGTAGACATACATTGAGTCTAGATCGTTAAATTGTTGCGCCTATATAGTTTTTTACACATTTTTGTTAAAATGACTTCGATTTTATGCATCTATTTCTTATTTTACATAATTCCATTTTGTTTGTTTCCCTTTGTTGTTTTGGTATTTATCCCAAAACACACGTTTTTTCCAATAAGAATACAAGGGTTGCCATACTAGTTGACAATATGGCGACCTCTAATTAACTTAGAATTAAGATTAAGTAATCCGATAGTTAATTACCCACTTAAAAACTGGCCATTAGCGCTTACAACTACGAGGATAGATTAATAAGTACACGTGTGTGAAGACAGGTGGCGTTGGAGAGGGAAGTTGGCGTTACCGTCATGTACTGCCATCTGTTGCACGACACCATACTAAATTTCAGACTGATTCATAGGTTAGTTTTATTTTGGCAGCCAGTTGTATCTAGGGTTGCCAGATTCAAATGGCTTTTTGTCTGGAATTTTGAATAAGTTAGCTGGATTTTATAAAAAAAATCTGGATTTCGTAATCCCCAAATATGAGGAATAAATTCTGTTAAATTCATTCATTAAAATTATTTAATTAAATTATAAAAACATAACAAAACATTTATAATTCAGTATTTTCCATTTATCGGAAGAGCTTGTAAAATTTATTTTTCTAGACGGTCCAGCTTCCTCATGGCTCTCCATGTTTATTGAACGAATGTTTTGCTTGCAATGTGAAACTCTGTAGTTACATTTGCTGTCGACCAGCTGTTAACAATTGTCAAATTATCAGTATTGGTCACACAAATCAGAGATGGGGCAATATGGAAATACTGCGTACTATTATTTTCTCTCTTTGGGTGTAATTGAGTGCTGGCTAAAAGTAATTAGCACTCAAAAATAACCTTATTGACAATGAAATAGATAAATAATAATATTATTACAAACTGTATATTTAGCTGGAAAAATTATTGAATAGCTTGTAACTGGACTTGACATAGAAAATCTGGAAAATCCAGCTCATTCCAGCTGATCTGGCAACCCTAGTTGTATCATACGTATTTCGTGGTACTCGATAAAATGAATAAAGAACAATATCGATCCGCAAGTCGCTTTTTAGCTTTGGATGGAAAAACATGCAAATAAATAAAAGCGAAGTTGGATGCTGTCTATGGGGACTTCTCACCATGGATGGCAACCGTAAGATATTGGTTTAAACGAATTTAAACGTGGTCCTATATCTGCTTTTGATGAGGAGCGCACAGGCCGCCTGGCAGACGTGGTTACCGAGGAAATTGTTCAAAAAGTCCACGATATGGTTCTCGCTGATTGTCAAACGAAAGTGCGCGAAGTAGCAGAGGCCGTGACGTATTGTACGGAACGATAATTAATATTTTTCATTATAAGCTATGCATAAAAAGGGGGTCGGCTCGATGGGTGCGGCTCAAACGAGAAGGATATCGTCGAGACAGAAACATATGTCGAAGAGTTTGACAAATCCTATTTATTGGAGGGGTTAAACAAATGACAGAACCGTTGGGAAAAGTGAAAATGAGATTGCGTTGAAAAAGAAAAAAGGAGATTACATATGTTGAAGAATATAAATTTGTGAAAAACTTGCGCCTTCATTCCTGACACGGTTAGTAATTGATCGACCCTCGTACAGAGTATTGCCATGTTCTACTTTTATACCCTCACTAGAGTGTGCAAAAAACCGTAATTTTTTAGAAACCAGTTTTCGGTTTTCAAGAAACCATGTTTTCGGTTTGTTCGAAAAATCAAGTTTTAAAGAAGCCGGTTTTTGGCAAAACCGGTGGAACCGGGGTTTTTCGGTTTTTTGCTTTAAACTAAATTACACATGTAGCACTTACAATACATTTGTTTACTGATTGATCATTTCCTATACATATTAGTGTTTAAAACTCAAAATTACACAACTCTATTTAAATATGACAACTACGTTTTAATTTTAATTAAAACAATTATGTCATCTTCCAATTTGGAATGCGTGTTTAATAAAAAATTTAAAAGATTTATTAAAATTTACATTAAACTGATTTAAATTCGAAAATCGTACTCAAATACTCAAATTATTTCTTATTCAATTATTATATTTCTTATTCAAGAAAGTAGTTAGGCATCTGATGATGAACTTGTCACGGAGTTCGAAACTAGTCATGGCAATGAGTGTGTGTTGAAGTGAATTGTCTATTATTTCCAACAAAAACCAACCATTTTTCAATTAGAAAAATATTTATGATTTGTAAGCTTGTAGTATGAATTTATCATACATTAACCAAAAACTGACAAAAATCGGTCATAAAAATTCAAATTCAAATAAATTTGATTATAAAAATTGTTTGGAAATATCTTTAGAACTTTTTGAAACATAAAATCATATCTGAGAATAGAAATCATGTTTCTTAATTCCAAAATTTCATTAAGTAAAACCCGATTAACCGATGTCAAATAACCGGTTTCGGGTTTGTTATAAAATTACGATTTTTAAAAAACCGGTACACGGTTAAGGGCAAAAAAAACCCGCTTAACCGGTTTCACCGGGTTTTCGGTTTCGGACACTCTAACCCTCGCCCATAGGTTGGGGGTATATATCGTCTAATTGGGAAAAAAATGTAAGGCATAAAAGGAGCCATTGCAGGCCCTTAGTACCTTTGGACGAAATTCGTTTTACGACTTTTAAGTAGATTTAGATAAGTAGAACCATGTCCGTCTGTCTGTCTGTTTGGCTGGCTGGTCAACACGATAACTGCCGTAAATCTTCACAGATCACAATGAAATTTCGTCATTGATTATTATTAATCGAAGGTTAGTTTGGAATAGGAAATGGGCGTTTTAACCACGCCCCTTCTTGTACCTCCCTTACAAATCGACACCTTTAAGACAAAATCGTATTCCTTCCAAATCTTTCTTCTGGTAGATGTGATTAGCTTCAACTCACACATTGGCTAATAATCTGTAAATGTCAACTTAACGCCCATTCTGGTACCTCCCATACAAAACTGGGTGTTCGTCCGGGTTGTCAATCCGATAAATCGTGTGAAGCACTTCCGACCTTAATGAAATTAGGTAAAAGGCTTAACGTCATCAAACGCCAATCACCGATTAAAACAAGGTCGATTTTGCTTTGTCCATTTTGCTTCGCACATTTTGGTACCTCCAATACAAAACCTGTTTGGCCGTCTGGTTGTTCTTTATAAAATTGTGTACTAGTCAATATTTAGACATGTACCAATCTCCTATAAAAAATGAGCGGTTTTTCAACATCCATTCTGGTACCTCCTATACAAAAGTTGGTTGGATGACCGGTTGATCGACACGATAACTCTCGTAAACTACAACCGATCGTAATAAAATTCTTACTAGTCTATATTTTGCTAAAATCTAATGTGTAATTAATAACTGACTGCTGTGTCACGCCCAGTTTCGTACCTCCCATACAAAAGTTGGGCGTATTTCCGGTTTTCCGACTCCATATCTCCAATAAATCACAACCGAACTTAATAAAATTTGGTACCAATCAAAATTTTGACTTTATCTCTCCTGTGATAAAAACATCAATCATACTATTGTTTAATGTAACTATTAGTATTTATTATTATCTAGACTCAAGTCAAAATGTATATTTTCGGAGAATTTCTTGGTTGAGGTAAATGCATCATACGCGTTGTTAGAATATAGTTTATATAGTTTTAACATAATTTACTATTTTTTTAACACGCTGAAAACTCTATTTTTTTTTGTTGTTGTTTGGATGCAAATATAACGTGTGTATGGAGTTTTTAGCAAGTATAGTATACTTGTGTTCAAACACAACGTGGTTGCTATCCAATATTACATGTTGGAGACACAATGATTAATATGTTATAATATATGTGCTTGTGACCTAAGTATAGCTATGTTTGGGATACAAATCCAGCTGTTTTCGGTGCACTATTTACTCGCTATTGAGAGCAAGATAATAAAAGAGGTACAAGGAGAGATTATTCACAGTCAAAGATGTATTTTTGCATTACTTTTCAGTCACTAATTCATAAAAGTTCCTAAATACGTGTGTAAGTTGAAGATGGAGTGAGTATTTCTTACATCTGTTGCGTTTTAGTTTCATGTATTCAGTCGGCAAAGGGCAGAGGACAGTAAATGCGTGTGGTTGATTAAGTAAACATGATGTTGAAAAAATGTATATTATACGCTTAAAAATCTGTGGTTTTTTGTGTTTGGTTTTAGTGGTTGTTAATCAATATTGCATGCTGGAAACACAATGATTAAAATGATATAATACATGTGTTTGTGATTCGAATACATCTGTATTTATGACACAAGCACAGCTGCGGTTGTTGCACTGTTTATACTCTCACGTGTACAAGAGAATAAAAGAGCGATTATTCATAGTCTTAATTGTAAGTGTGTAACTGTATTTTTCGGTGGTGCAATGGCAGTGTGCGCGGCTCTTTGCGTGAGGACTTGGGTTCGAACCCTACTCTGACCACCTTAAATTTATTTCGACGGCGGTCACCTCGGTTCTGAAAGGCCTCTTAAAGACCTTTCCAACAAGCTCAAAAATCCGACAATTGGCTCAGAAGTTAGCAACTTTACCCTACTACCCTCCGACCGCCAATCCGAAAATTTTGAACCCGCTGCCATTTCGCACCCTTGCATTTTCGGACATGATCCTAGTGGACTTTTCTTCATGAAATGAGCCAAGAAATACGCTGGAGAAATTTGTCCGGAACTTCCTGAATCACCCTGTATACATGCAAATATATTGTTTGTGTTCCAACGCATAGGGATGGATAATCAAGATTTGCAATGATTTTAACGAAGTTGAAACCTTCTGAAAAAAAACTTTAGAGACAAGAAAGAAATGCAAAGCAAAAGAGCAGCAGATTCTTATTCCATAGAAAACAAATAATGCATTCAGTGCAAGTAATTATAGATTGGGACGTTTTAAATATTTAAATTTTTTTTATTAATTGGTTATAAAATATTGACAAATTATTTATAATAAATAATATACTATATATCTTGAAATCAAAAAATAATTTGCTCTGTTATGTTTGGGAGGAAATACGCAAATGTTTCCACGTAAGTATATGGAGGTTTGGGAGGAAACACGCGAATGCTTCCACGAAAGTATGTGCATGTTTGGGATGAAGCACGCATATGTTTCCACGTAAAAGCATATATATTTACTTGCAAACATTCTACTGTTTCCCGTTAAGTACATGTGAGTTTTCGACTTCCACAAATATGAATGTTTGGAGTCTGTTTCACACACACATACATGGTTCCCCCAGAATATGTTTGGGAGAAAGTATGTGGAATGTTTGGGATGCATCACACATATGTTTCCACTTAAAATCATACATATTTGCCTGTAAACATTCTACTATTTCCATTTAAGTACAGCTGGGTTTGGGACTTCCAAACATATGAATGTTTCAAGTGTGTTCCAAACACATACTTGGTTCCCGCAGAATATGTTAGGGAGACCGTTTTTTTTCCAGCGTGTATGAAGTATATTAATATCCATAATTTGATTGCAGCAACCATATTCATGTTGCATCTTCAATTTGTTGATCATATTGTAAATATATAAGAGAGAATCAGCTGTCGCCTCTCTTTTAATGGGGTGAATGTACAAAGTTACTATTTTTAATTTACTATTTTGATAACCCAATCATTATGAAGTAGATTATAATACCTAATAGGAGTGCAACAACCATATTATTGTTGGATTTTTTGATAATATTGTACGTATAAATATAAGAAAATTAGCTCTCGCCTGTCTTTTCACCTGATGTAGTGGAAAAATATACTACAACAATAACAGAAAGATTAGAAAAATCTAAAATCTAAAATCTAAAATTTTTAATGACAAGAAATATTAAGTGGCACTCAGAACATATACTACTTTAGGTTCATTATTCAGCAGAACAAAGGATAAAATAGATAAATTTTAAATTTAGTTTATAAGATACCGTGTAAGGGTAAGGATAATGTAAATTGCCATATGGTATACGTAGGTACAACAAACAATAGACTAAAGACTAGAATTGCAGGACACAAAGCCGTTCAGAAATACAATAAAACCACTTCTAACCTTTAAATCCGCATTACCATTACACTGCAGTAATTTGAATCATTGTCCTGAGTTTGACAATACATCAATTTTGAACACAGAAAACAATTACACAGTGCAACACGAAAAAATATAACCATATACGGACACCACTACGTGATAAAAGACCAAAACAAAAAAGGCTCATGTCTCCCAGTTTTGCCCAAAGTCCTCCAGATTTTTTTATGGGCCCCCAAAGAAGTGGGACCTCGGTGTCATTTTTGCAAAAAAATGATAATTTTCTCAAGCTCATATCTTGCAAACCGTTCGGAACTCTCTGAGGCAAAGTTGTAGCTCTTGTCATAAAGAACAAAAATTGTTAACATATAAAGTCAAAAAAAAACTTCATCTTCAAGGTCAAAATCACGAAAAACTAAAAAATGAGCGAAAAACCGCCCAAAACGCGTTTTTTTTATGTTCCGCTTTTACGAACAAATTTACTTTCTGAAAAATGCGCCAATTTTCTTTGGCCTAGTAGGGCTTACAGCGCTGATTAAAACCCGAAAGTTTTTTTAAGGAGGCCGATCCAACTTCTTGAGATATAGGCCTTTATACCTTGAGTATATAATCGCTTATATCTCAGCCATTTCATATCCGAACTGGTTGAGATGGATATCAGTGAGAAGACCTTTGAGAACGCTATAAATCTGTATATAAATATGTTCATTTTTATTAACTCATTGGGGCAAATTAAAAAAAAAAAAAAGATTCTTTAACCTCACTTTTTTAATAAAAACCTGGTTTTCTCAAAAAACAGCCATAGTAAACTTATTTCTTCCTAGACTCAGTAAAAGACAACACTTCAAGCTTTTTTTTAAAGTATAATACTCCGCATTAACCCTTCTAAGACCGGAGATAGTGAGGTTTTTCTAACAAAAGTACTTTCTGGGAGCCAAATTTCGCTTAAAAGCAATTGAAGAGTAAGAAAATAAGCGATTTCTTAAAAAAAATGTTGATTTACAAACCTTTGAAGGTAAATAATTGTCAGTGAGGAGGCCGAGTGTGTGAGTGCACTGTAACTTCACTGATAGTAAGTGGATTCTATTAAAAATTCTTAAGCTGGTGGGTGAGTTCCCGTGCCCAAACTATCAAATAACTACCTGGAAGCAAACATCTGCATTGAATTCACATAAAAACAACTCAAAATTAAAAAAAAAGAAAATACCTGGAAAAACATTGTAGCATAAAGATGAAATTGTGAACATATAAAATCAAAAACACTTCTATCAAAAAACTACCTGGAAGCAAACATCCCTACAACACTGAATCATTATTACTAAATATCCATGCTACTACTTTTTGTTACAACCCTAATTCTAAATGTCAACCCATACCACCTAAGGACTAAGATTAATAAAATCAGTAATACAAGGTGGCGCAAAATTAATCCTCCTATCAGAAAATGCTATAAATTTTGCGATTGGCCCCTAATGTCAGTTCTGTTTTGACATTTGTGTAGTAAACACATGCGAAATACACGTTAATAAACAATGTTACGCTACACTGCTCCAGAACGCGGAATATTGCTGACTATTTATTTGACCAATAATCGGTCGGTGACTTTGGCACAACGTGAATTTCGTCGCAGATTTCCTGGCCGTCCAACGCCTACTGGTGAAACACTGCGACGTTTAGCCGCTCGCCTCGAAGAGACTGGCACACCACGAGATGCTGCCAGGCGTGGCAGACCCCGGAGTAGCCGTTCTGCAGAGAATATTGCTGCTGTAGCCGAGGATGTCATGGATGCGCCGTCGACATCGACCAGACGACGTGCCACGCAAATGGGTATCAGTCGACGGTCTTTACAGCGAATTTTGGTACAAGATTTGAAGATGTATCCGTACAAAGTCCAGACGGTGCGTCAGCTGTTAGCTGCTGACCGCCAATCGCGTCTAACATACGCTCAAGCCATCCTTAATCACCACCAAGAGGAAGATGATTTTTCATGAAAAATAATCATGAGTGATGAGGCCCATTTCCATCTTAGCGGGTACGTAAATAAGCAAAATGTACGCTTCTGGGGCACTGAAAATCCGCGTGTAACCCACGAAGAGCCATTACACCCGCTCAAAGTCACTGTATGGTGTGCTGTTTTCGCTGGAGGAGTCATCGGACCTTTTTTCTTCGAAGACGTCGCGGGCCAAACGGTTACTGTGAATGGTGAGCGCTACAGAGCAATGATCAACGAGTTCTTTTTGCCGCAACTTGATGAATTGGGATTGGAAAACATGTGGTTCGAACAGGACGGTGCAACGGCACACACTGCACGTGCCACAACCGATATGCTGAAGGATGCATTTCCCGGGCGCCTAATCTCCCGTTTTGGTGATTTGCACTGGCCAGCAAGATCGCCTGATTTGACCGCTCCAGACTTCTTTTTGTGGGGCTTTTTGAAGTCGCGGGTTTATTGTCAACAAGCCTCAGACTCTTGCAGCTCTTAAAGACAATATCCGTCAAGAATGTGAGGACGTATCGCCGGAAGTTTTGGCCAAAGTGATGGAAAATGCCTTAAAAAGGGCTCAAATGACAATCAACTGTGGCGGCGGCCATTTACATGACATCATATTCTCGACTTGATGTAAAAAAATTAAAAGACCAAATAAAAATAATCCACAAGAAGAATCAAAGTTTTTCATTTTATTTTTTAAATTACAGCTGAAAAACATCCGAAGTTTACTTTTGCGCCACCTTGTAGTATAACAATGAAACCTGCAACATACCTTCTCACTTACGGGAGAAGGCTTTATAGTATCTCAATGTTGAAGTAAAGAAAAAACAAATTAAATTAAAAAATTTTCGGGAAATTTTTCACTTTTGCGGCTATCTAAGGGCTACCTAAACGGTGTTAAGAATCATTCCTAGGAAGTTCGTGTGTTCTAGAAAGTTGTTTATTGAGATCTTAGGATCATTCTTGTAGTTGATTGTGAATTTTGAACGGTTTGCTACCTATGGACCTGAACAGAGGAAAAAAGTAAAAAAAAAATTGAATTTTTAAAGTTTTTTTTTGCGATTTTGACTTTGAAGAAGAAGTTTTTTTGATTTTATATATTTGCAATTTTTGTTCTTTATGACAAGAGCTACAACTTTGTCTCAGAGAGTAAATCAAACTTCCGAACGGTTTGCAAGATATGAGCTTGAGAAAATTATCACTTTTTTGCAAAAATGACACCGCGGCCCCACTTCTTTGGGGGCCCATAAAAACAACCTGGAGGACTTTGGGCAAAACTGGGAGACAGGGGTCTTTTTTTTTTGCTCTTTTATCACGTAGTGGTGTCCGTATATGATTATTTTGCCATGACTTAAAAAATTACACACAGTGTTACAAACGCAGATATAACTACATTAGAAATATTACAAATCATGAAGGTTCCATTAACATAAAGGATTATCTATGAAACAGACATAGCGAATATTGCTCAGAATTACAGACATTTAGTTAATAGGAATTAGGATAATTGCATTAATGTTAAATCAGATAGATATTTTCAATATTTAAGTTAATATTTTAAATTTTTTTAATTTAATTTTGTCTTTAAGTGTATTTTTACTTATATTTTATGAGATATTTATTCATATTGACAAGGAAAATTTTTTATTTCCCGCTCTTTTTTGAAAGGAAAAATTTGTGATATTGAGGTTTTTGCATTGTTAATTATTAAATAATATAATAATAATTGTTCCCTGAAGAAGTCGCCCAATGTGGGGACGAAATATTGGAAATATATAAGCAATACTTGTGGATTGATATTGAGCTCGTTTAAATAATACTAAGAATTTCAATGGAAGATCGTGGAAACTTAATATAATATTTATTTTATTTTTTATTATTACACTGAACGTAATATGATTATAGAGAATACATTATAGAGGCGATAACCATGTTCCAACCATATGTTTTCTCCGGGTGCACTGAGAAAAAATATCAACAATTCTTCAATTAATATTGACTGCATCCAAAATCACATATTCCAAGATTACAAAGATCATGTATAAAGTTTTATACAAATTATATCAGTTTAAGTTTATATATATTATATATATGTATATATATTAAAAAGTATTTTTTCTATGAAAAAGTATATTTTAATAAAAATATTTAAAAAGATATATGTGAAATTGATTATTATGGTGGATGGTTGGGAATATAGCTATTTCAATGCCTACCAAAGAAATATCATCATCTATGCAATGGCATTCGATGAAAGCATGCATAGCAAAGAAATGTTGTGTACATTGATGGTTATGGCAAAGTATTTGTTGTGGGTGTTTTCGTATAAGTAGGAGTGTTGAAACAATTCTCGCTAAGTTGAGTTTTGTTCATGATTATAATGTGTGATGATATACCTAAATACTTGTGGAGAAGGGAGCTGATGATATGCCTTGGTACGCATTGAAATAGCTATATTCCCAACCATCCACCAAAATAATCAATTTCACATATTTCTTTTTAAATATTTTTATTCAAATATTTAAGAAATATTCCAAATTTAAGTCACAAAGTATAATTTGTATACATTCAATATCACTATTGTCCACAACATCAGCATATGTTTTTAATATTGTGGGTGAGGTCGGTTATTAATATTAGGGTGTACAGCTAATATTCTATGGCCTCAAACGCCTCTACATGACCTCGAAATATGAAATAACGCAATATGAAATATAGAATGCCGCAATTAGCTCCTCAATCCGCATTGATTTGAATTTCTGAAAAAATTCGTTTTCCGTCACACCCTAATGAACATGTCCATTGAATTTTATATTTTTATTAACATGAAAATTTATGTTTTCTTTTAATACACGCATATAAAGGTTCTTATGACACTTTCCAAAAATTTTATGAATTGAAAAGAAACAAACAACAAGATTTGGTATTTATAACCACGAAACATCACAGATTTTGAAAATTGAAAATTAATATTTGAGAAAGATCATAAATGCTGTCTGTGCCGTTAAGAAATGATTTTCTAAAAGCAGAATAAAATACAAAAATTCTCAGCTAAAAGTGAAAATTGTCAAAAAAAAATACACGTTTTGAGAATCAAATTTATTATATTGCCACTGTTGCGTATGTGTCATTCCATGCCAGGCTGGATAAAAAAAACAGCTATACCTCAGATTTGTGGGAATACTTCAAGAAACGTTTTTCTTTATAATCATAGCTGTCTTAATGCTGGCACTAACTTCGTTAGCACATAAAACATTGATCAACAAAAATATGTTTCGCTGCGACATTGACCAGGAACATTTCTATTTTTCCCAGTTCTTCTCACACAGAAACTATCTTTGTTTAGAAGTAAAGTGTAAATTTGAATAAGTTTCATTTGCTGAAATATCAATTTATAAAACTCACAATTCTGTAATATATCTCTGTAAGATCAAATTGTATTTATGGATTAAAAAATATTTTGAATTGAAATTGTTTACAAATTGAATGGCATTTCAAAGGTGTCAAACTCTAAAGACCATCCACACTCACAAAATTAATTGTTTGAAGAGAGTTTGTAGCAACCGATAATGCGGTTGTTGCCACCGAACTGCGATTGATACTACCGAACTCAAGTTTTAACGAATGAATTTAGTGCCCACAATTGAAATTCGATTGAAACAACTACGCTTCTTAATTGATTCGGTTGTGGCAACCGAATTTCCAATTCGTTTTATCGTTAATTTGGAATCAATTGGGTTCAATTTGATACTCAGTGGAATGCAACAACTGAATGTGGCCTCAATATGGGTGCAATAGGAGAATTCGAAATCAATGCGGTTGGAGCAATCAATTTTGGTATCAATTCGGTCGCACCAACCGAATTTGGCTGTAAGTCTGTTGCAACAAACGCAATTACTAAAAATTACGTTGCTACAACTAAATATCTCATGAACTCTGTTGGTACAATCGAATTCATTATACCATCACCCATAAGGATGGGGGTATATATTATTGGTTCATTGTTTTATATAACTACATTTTTACATTACATTCCAATGTTTTTGAGACTTGCGAACGGTTTCATATGAAACTTGAAGGTTTTTACATACAAATCCCAAAAAAGTGTATTATTTATTTATTTATTTAATTATTTCAAAAATTTTAGTGAAATTTTACTCACTAGGTGGGTTTTCCGAAGCAGTGTCACATATATTTTTTTTTACTTTTCTGTTTACTTTTATTCATAAAATACATTTGTGCTGAATTTGATTATTGAAAAATTCCGGACAAAGCAAAATGTCTTTTGTTGTTGGGGTGGTGTGTTTGTTGTCGTAGTAACACCACCTCGTCAATGCACCTTGAGTTTCATTCAAATCAGGGAAACCCCAATGCGTACGTACACTTCAGATTTTGTTATGTTATTTATACGAAATACCTAACTATTAGTATATTTGGCCGAAATTCGTTTCAGGACTTTTTAAGACAATTGGTCCATGGCCGTCTGTCTGTCTAGCTGGCTGGCTGTTCAACACGATAACTGCCATAAATCTTTACCGATCACAATTAAATTTTGTCAGTGACTATCATTTTCACAAGCCTAGTTTAATAATCTGTAAATGTCAACGTAACTGGAGAATATTGATAAGGTTGCCACGCTCATTCTTGGACCTCCGTATAAATGCTAGGGCCGTCCAGTTTGGCGATACAATAATTCGTGTAAAACATTTCCGATCTTAATGAAATTACCTATTGGGCTTCATTTTACCAAAATCCAGTCAACTACTAAAACAAGGCTGATTTTTCTACATACATTTTGGAACCTCCCATAGAAAATTTTAAGGGCCGACTGGATGTTCGACAGGATACATCTCGTAGCAATCAACCAAACTTTATGAATTTTGATAATAATCAATATTTAGTCAAACTCCACTCTGCTGTGAGAACTGGGTCTGCTTTGTTTTTCAAACCTCAGCGACAGCATTCTTCTCTAATATTTAAAATTTGCAAATTCCAGACGTTCAATTCCTTTCAGTCATAAAAAGATCGAGTTGGGGCACCTCGTCTAATATTAATCTATGGCTTGGATGCAAATACATATAACATGTTTGTAGCTTGTCGCAAATATAGTATACTTGTGGCCAAACACTTTGTGTTAACTATTCACTATTACATTTTTGAGACACAATGATTAACATGTTATAATCAGAGAGAATATTTGATTGAAAATGCATACTGCATATGCATTTGCTTATTTAAGTTTAAATGCATATTTTAAAGTTATGTGCATGTTTTTGCATATTTTCGCAAGTTGATCACATGTGTGTTCAAAAATGCGAGTGTGTTGTTAAAAAATATTGAGTGTATCCCAAATTGAAGGGAAAATTTGATCGTGTAGCCCCATAGTTAGCGATTTTTCACAAAAAATGCATCTGGCATCGTTATAATTGCACAGCTGTTTATTCACAGTTGTTTATGCACAGCTGTTTATCAGTTATTTACGCACAGCTGTTTATACACAGCTGTTTATGTGCAGGTGTTAATGTGCAACAGTTGGGTAGAATAGCGCGCTCGTTTATAATTTCTATAGTTTTCTAGTCATAAACTTTTCTAGTCATGCCAAAGATAAAAGAAACAAATCGTGAATTTTTAAACCGCGTTACTTGTACATTTCCAGGCGTGTTTCGATCGGATGAAAGTGTATTACTTTGCACTTTATACAACTGCACAATTAACTGTACAAAAGTTTTTAATGTAAAGCAGCATATTGGAACTGCTAAACATAAGGAGGCAGCAGAAAAATCGTCAAAAATGAAAACACAAAGTCTATTAACAGAGTTCAAGGGTCAACAACACCTAGATGAATTTTCTATGGATTTATCAAAAACATTCTTAGAAGCTAACATTCCATTAAAAAAAACTAGGACTGGATTGCGTCCAATCTTTTTTCAAAAAGTACATAAAAAATAAAATGCCATCGGAGTCAACACTTCGTCAACGATACGTACCTCAGTTGTACCAAAAGTGTATTGAAGAAATGAGGGCTAGTGTTCAAAATAAATATATATGGATATCTGTGGACGAAACCACTGATGTTGAGCAACGACTTGTCGTTAATTTCGTTTTTGGAGTTCTGGAAAGTAACGAAGAGTTTTCTGAAAACCGCAACAAACCTTTTTTATTAAATGTGTCAACGGTTGCCACAGCTAATGCAAGCTCAATCGCCGCATTTGTCACCGACAGCTTGATGTTGTTATGGCCAGATGGTAAGTTAATCCTTTTATTTAGCACAACATTTTAGTAAACAAATCTTTTGAATTGCAGGAATAAAATATGAAAAAGTCTTATTGGTGCTGACAGATGCGGCCGCCTATATGATTTCCGCTATTGGAGCACTTCAGGTGCTGTACCCCAACATGTTGCATATAACTTGCCTTGCACACGGACTTCACCGAATAGCTGAATTCATTCGTTCAAAATTTCCAATAGTGCATGATTTAATTTCATCAACAAAATCTGTTTTTAGGAAGGTAAGCTTGTAAATAATTTATTTTTAATTGCTTTACTTTACTGTTAATATTTTATAGTCTCCTTCTCGCCGCATGGCCTTTAAAAGCGCATATCCAAACATTCCTTTGCCACCAAATCCGTGTGTAACGCGCTGGGGCACTTGGCTTAAAGCTGCAGTGTATTATACGGACTATTTCCAAGAAGTAAATACAGTTATTGAAACGTTCAACTGCAATGACGCGGAAGCCATAGGTGTAGCACAAAACTTATTTAATTCGAGCCGTATAAAATTAGACCTGGCTTATATAAAAAGCAACTTTCCCCCATCATAACAGCTACAGACTGGAAGCACAAGGTCTGCCATTAAAAGAAAGCATCGCTATTTTTGAAAATATAAGGCAAAGCCTAACAGCATTGGAAGATCGCTCATACAGCGATAAAATGGAAGCTATTATAAAAAGGAATAAAGGTTACAATAGCCTTTTGAATATAAATAAAATTATAAATAAAAGTCGCATTGTAGAAGACGAGTTTGCTAAAAAACTATCTCCGACTCAACTGGCTTCTTTCTCGATTTGCCCTGTAACATCAGCTGACGTAGAGCGAAGTTTTCTTCATATGGCAACATACTCACCGAAAAAAGGCGAGCATTTACTTTTGATAATTTAAAACAATACTTAATTATTTATTGTAATAAATAAAATTTATTTTGCATATTTGCGTGCATATGTTTTAATTTTTTGGTCATATTTTTAGCGCTTATTTAGCTTTTTTTCGTGCATATTTCTATCTACTCTGGTTATAATATATACTTTTGTGACCCAAATGGGGCTTTGTTTGTTGAAAATTGCCGCAAACAAAAACGTGACCAACAAAGAAACAAAAAAGCACCAGATCTTCAATTCATGAAAACCATGCTAGCAAACATATACATATTTCCTGCAATATGTTTTTGGGACCGTTTTTCAGCGTACAATTCAAAGCTGGATAAATACTATGGGGATTGTGTGCATTATCAATATAAATATTTAATAATTAAGTTACTCAATTCCTTTATTGTCGTACCAACATAAAGAGATCATCACACCAGAAATCGCTGATAATATCCATGATAAAATCCATGGAATGATATTGCACGATTAGAGAATGAAAGAGCGTGAGGATGCTGAGGCTGCTGGTAGCGCAACTGAGCGGGTATAACCCATTTTACATGAGTAATTGGGCATGAAAACGCTATGCAAGCTATGGGTGACGCGATTACTCACACTCGACAATAAGCGCAACAGTGTGACCACTTCAATGGAGTGTTTTACGGTGGTCAACCCCAATCCGAAGGAGTTTTTGCGCTGTTTCGGAACTGAAGAGGAAACATGAAATCATCGTAATACACCAGAGCCCAAGGAGCAGTCAAAGCAGTGGACTGCTGCCATTGAATGTGTACCAAAGAAGGCCAAGGTGTCGCTGTGGGCCATGAAGTTAATGGCGACAGTTTCTTTGGGATACAAGTGATGTCATTAACATTGGTTACCTTGCAAAGAGTAAAATGATCACCGGCCAACATTATCACAGCATTTGGTTAGATTTGAAGCACGAACATTTCGTAAGAGCTGACATTGACGTCGACATATCCACGACGTTGCCCTTGATATTTCAATGCTAGCGACACAATCCTAGCGTTGCATTTTGGATTCGAAGTAGTCGTTAACTGTACACTCTGAAAAATCTTAATTTTGTTATTGTTTGGATGCAAATATATCATGTTTGTAGCTTGTCCCAAATATAGTATACTTGTGTCCAAACACATTGCGTTTGCTATTAATATTTCGATGCTAGCGACACAATCCAGGCGTTGCATTTTGGATTCGCAGTATTCGTTATCGGTACACCCTGAAAAAACTTAATTTTGTTGTTGTTTGGGTGCAAATATAACGTGTGTGTAATCTAAAAAATCTTAATTTTGTTCTTGTTTGTATAACGTGTTTGTAGCTTGTCCCAAATATAGTATACTTGTGTCCAAACACATTGCGTTTGCTATTGATATTTCGATGCTAGCGACACAATCCAGGCGTTGCATTTTGGATTCGCAGTATTCGTTATCGGTACACCCTGAAAAAACTTAATTTTGTTGTTGTTTGGATGCAAATATAACGTGTGTGTAATCTGAAAAATCTTAATTTTGTTGTTGTTGGTATAACGTGTTTGTAGCTTGTCCCAAATATAGTATACTTGTGTCCAAATACATTGCGTTTGCTATTGATATTTCGATGCTAGCGACACAATCCAGGCGTTGCATTTTGGATTCGCAGTATTCATTATCTATACACCCTGAAAAAACTTAATTTTGTTGTTGCTTGGGTGCAAATATAACGTGTGTGTAGCTTGTCCCAAATATAGTATACTTGTGTCCAAACACATTGCGTTTGCTATTGATATTTCGATGCTAGCGACACAATCCAGGCGTTGCATATTGGATTCGCAGTATTCACTATCTGTACACCCTGAAAAAACTTAATTTTGTTGTTGTTTGGGTGCAAATATAATGTGTGTGTAGCTTGTGCCAAATATAGTATAATTGTATCCAAACACTTTGTGTTTGCTTGACAATATTACATGTTTAATATGCTATAAAATATGTTTTTGTGACTCAAACAAAATTGTGACAGACAATAAAGAATCAAAAAAGCAGCAGGGCCGTTTTTTTTCGGCGTGTAAGTATTAAGTGTGTTTTTTATCCCATGAAAACAATTCATCTATAACACTGTGATAGTCGAAAAAATGAACTTCGATGAATCCTTTTCGAACTATTAGTGGGGAGTCCCCTGAGTGCGAAAGTACATTTGGAAGTGTCATATTGGCTCCAGTTTTTGAGAAATCGGTATATATGGATATAGGTAAGTCTGCGCTATTTAAACAAATTTTACCGGCCATAGGCCTACTTTTTTTTGTCCTAAAAGGGCTTAAAAAGCTTATTAAAATAGAAGAAACAAATGTTTGCGCTCGGTCCAACTTCTTGAGATATGGGCCTTTAAAGCTTGAGTATATAATTGGCCATATCTCACATATTAATGGTCTGATCTGCTTCCGGTGAATATCATTACAAAGACCATTAAAAACTCTTTAAATCTGCATATAAATATATTACATTTTATTATCCCATTGGGGACAAATTTAAAAAATACGATTTTTTAACCTCACTTTTTTGCTAAAAATCTGATTTTCTCAAAAAACAGCCCTAGTAAACCTATTTTCTACCTAGACTCAGGTTGTAGGCTACACTTCAGGCTTTGTTTTAAGGTATAATACTTTGCATTAACCCTTCTAAGACCGGAGATATTTATGTTCAAAGTATGAAATACAAGAAAAAATTAAAGTTTTTTTTACTTTTTTCCAAAATTTTATTTATTTTCCTAGCATAGGCCTCAAGTTAAGCTTCAAAATCAAAATATTGGACTTTTATATATTTTTTTCGTTTTTTCTTAAGTTAATTAATTCAAAGAAATGAAAAATTTTTAGAAATAACCGTTACATAAATATAATGCTAATCTTCATCATCCAACTCCAATATCTCCGGTCTTAGAAGGGTTAATGCGAAGTACGAGTACGAGTCTAGCTAGAAAATAGGTTTACTAGGGCTGTTTTTTGAGAAAATCAGATTTTTAGCAAAAAAGTGAGGTTAAAAAATCGTATTTTTTAAATTTGTCCCCAATGGGTTAATAAAATGTAACATATTTATATGCAGATTTAAAGAGTTTTTAATGTTCTTTCTAATGATGTTCACCGGAACCAGATCGGACCATAAATATGTGAGATATGGCCAATTATATACTCAAGCTTCAAAGGCCCATATCTCAAGAAGTTGCACCGAGCGCAAACATTTGTTTTTTCTATTTTAATAAGCTTTATAAGCCCTTTTAGGCCGAAGAAAAATTGGCCTATGGCCGGTAAAATTTGTTTAAATAGCGCAGACTTAGCTATATCCATATATACCGATTTCTCAAAAACTGGAGCCAATCTGACACTTCCAAATGTACTTTCGCACTCAGGGGACTCCCCCCTAATAGTTCGAAAAGGATTCATCAAAGTTCATTTTTTTTCGGGTCAAAAACTATCACAGTGTAATTTATAGACCGTTTTATATGAGCAGCCACTTAAAATCGGTTAATACCCCTTAGCTTCCCATACAAAGCGGTCGAAAGATTAGTTCAGCTGGGTGTAAAAAACAGGCCTAATGTAAACCTCTAATGCAATAGTTCCATGAAAGGATCAATTTGAGTTTTTTATTCAATAGATTTAATAAAATGAAAATTATATAATACTTCTTTATCCCATTGAGGCTGTTAATGTAGAATCTAAATCAATATATCTTCTCTGCCCCATGTGAGTATGTCGTCTCATTCTAAAATGGATGTACACATTTATGACTCCACTAGTTATGCTGGGTTATGCATAAAGTGACAAATTGTCTCTTATCAATATCATCAAAGTCATAATAATACGTAATAAGACAAGGCATCTGCCTCTATTTATCGCACCAAATGCATACAGACTATGAGCAAATTTTGCCATTTCATGCCAACACGTCAACCGAGCAAACTGACACTTCCACTTGCAATTGCGAAATGTGAGAAACTTATAGCCAAGGGAAGGATTCATTTGATGCACTTAAAACGGATTGATAGGTAATGCAATTTTACAGAATTGTACTTGTAAATAATCTCAAAAAGGTAAACACAATTTGTTTATTGTTGTTTTCGACAACATTCAATGACACCTTTAAAGTGTAATAGTTATTTAATATAAATAAATAAAGTGTAACAATTATTAAAAACAACAACTGAATGGGAAAATCATTCATTGTTACAATCAAACAGATAATTGTGCATTGCCAGGTTGGACATTTTTAAACTACTTACATACATAATGGGCATGTGTAGACAGGTAAGTAGTGATGGCGTGTAATAATTACATGTGTAGATATTGTTAACATTGTTTACTTACCTCAATGTGACTATGTTTGTATACATTGCACTCTGCAGATACTTACTGTCACTCATCACATGTTGCTGGTAGAGTTAATGTTGATATCGATCGGTGTTGTTGATGATAAGCAATAATATCAAAACCGTGTTGACGGTTTCTTAGAATAAAACTTGTAGGATGTATTACCGACATACATATGACTCTAGGAACATAATTAAAAAAATCAACAACAATTAAAAATTAATTAAAAAAGAATCAAAGGTGAGATTTTTTGGAGAGACATATTTTAATATTTTTTTTTAAAATCTTATGTTTCAAAAATATTTTTGGTTATATTTATTTTATTATCCAAGCTCAAGATCATAACATATCTCTATTAATAGGGATTTAGTTATTTAAAAGAAATTTTGCAAAATGCACCCTCATGGTTCCTGCAAACCGTATACCTATTTCAGATCCAGCCACGGATTTCCATCAGCGGTTGTTTAGAATGATGGTATTGAAAAAATTATTATAAAACTTTATGCTACAACCCTCTATTATCAACTATATTGTTTACTTTTGCTTTGGTTTGTGTCTAGACTTACTAGATGTCTCACACATGTTGGGAAATTTTTTGTTTAACGGGAAGTTTTCTAGGTGGAGCCTGTAATCAATATTTCGCATAAAGAAAAATAATAGATGATGCACAAATGTTTGGGAGTTTTTTTTAGTGTATTGGGTAATTTTCTAGATGTCGCTGAAAGCTATAAATAGTATTTTTCGTTCACAAAGCAAAACTATGACAGTTATTAAAATTTTCAAATTTCAATTTCATACCAAATACAAATAAATCTCCAACGAAAATATAATTTCAAAACAAGAGTACAACACATAACATAAAATCGAAAGTTACATGGTCATCGAACTGTAAAGCCAATTAGCCACCGTCTATGTCATCATAAAGCGGGTTCTTTCTCCAGTTCAACAATTCCTGATGGGGAGTCCTCAGGCAATCAAACGGATTTGGAATCTGCGGCCACAAAAGTTGCTGGACTTTTTGGGGGGCGGTGGAAATTTTTGGACTCCTGCTTGTTATGACTATGGCGGGTTTTCTCCTCTTGATAATTTCAACAGCAGCTTCAAGGACATGACAATTTTTTAATAAAAAAATTGTCGTAACAATTAGTCAAAGCTTGCCACAATTTCCTTGCTTAAATTATGTCACAAAAATTTCCACCAGTACGATGGTTGCATTTTATGTTTCGGGATTAGAGAATAAAAACAAATATTAATCATCGAAAATTACTTTATTGTTTTTCAAAATATTCCCCATGAAGATTTATACACTTTTGCATGCGTTTGAACCAATTGTCGAAACACTTTTGCCACTCTGATTGAGGTATCTCCAAAACATGCATTCTGAATGCAGCAACCGATTCTTCAGGTGTCGAAAAACCTTGACCTCTCAGTTTGTTTTTTACGTACGGGAATAAAAAGAAGTCATTCGGTGCCAAGTCAGGCCTATACGGCGGCTGACCCATCAAATCGATGTTTTGGGTGCTCAAAAATGCAGTTGTTTCAGTCGATGTGTGAGAGCTCGCGTTGTCGTGGTGAAGAGTGATCCGTCTTCGGCGGTTGGTTTTCCTGATTTCTTGAAAGGCAACTGACAAACAAATGGTTGTGTTCCACTCAGAATTCACTGTTCTGCGTTGTTCTAGTGGTAGTTGCGACATTTGCTTGGAAGTGCTCCGGGCGCGAACAACTTTTGTTGGATTTGGCTCATCTTGAAACACCCATACAGTTGACTGCTGTTTACTTTCAGGCTCATACGCGTACATCCAGGATTAATCACCTGTCACGATGTCATAGACGTGTTTCGAAGCACCGCGATCGTATTTTTGGAGCATTTATTTCGACCAATCGACACAATCATTTCTTTGAGCGATTGACAAATTGTGTGGGATCAAACGCGAAAAAATTTTTTTGACAATCAAATGTTTATGCAATATTGAATGTATGCTGGTTCCACTAATGCCTAAGGTTGTCTCAATCTCACGATAGGTCACAGGACGATCTTGCAAAATCAGTTCGCGCACGGCATAAATGGTTTTCGGAACAACAGCTGATTTCAACTGACCTTCACGAAATTTGTCTTGGAGTGAAATACGACCACGATTGAATTCACCATACCATCGATAAACACTGGTCCTTGATGGAGCTTCATCGCCAAAAATTTAATTAAGTCATGCACTGTTGCTGTGTTAATCCACGTCGAAAGTTGTAAACAATAATCGCACGAAACTGTTCACGATTTAATTCCATTTTTGGGCCGAGATGAATCCTTTTAAGTTACTGTAAACAACACAAATATCGCTCGTACCTCAAAAAGTTCTGAGTACACATAACCTCAAAAATATCCAACTTTACGATAGAGCTGTCAGTTGCTAGATTGCAATACTAGGGTTGCCAAATCCCGAAACATAAAATGCAACCCTCGTATTGAATAAATGTCAGTGAGAATTATGGGAAACTACAATGAAAGTGCAGCACCTAGTGAAAAAAGCTGACAATGGTCGCGCTTTATCTATTTGATTTTTTATCTATGATATTTAGTATATATTGTACTTTTTAAACCCAATAAAAAGTTAATTTAGAAAAGCCATAGTTTTATATTTTGTACAATATAAAGTAATAAGAAGTGTATTTTACTACAATTTCTTTTATTGAAGTTTTATTTGGAAAAAATGTTTTCCTTAAAAAAACTACTTTTATTTAAAAAAGAATATTTTCTTCACTTTCTTTGCTTTAAAAAATTAAATTTTCGCAAAAAAAAAACCTATTCATATTCTTAAACAAAGTACCTTTTCTTAAAAAAAAAACCTTATCTTAAAGAAGTACCTTTGCTTAAAAAAAGTAAATTTTCTTACAAAAAGCTAAATTTTCTTTAAAAAAATATATTTTCTTAAAATAAGTGCATTTTTTTAAAAAACTAGATTTTCTTACAAGAAATTGCCTTACAAGAGTGCCTTTTGTTAAAACAAAATAACTTTTCTTGAGATAAGTTCCTACTCTTACCTATTCTTGAAAAAGGACCAATTCTACAAAAAAGGCCCATTTCTTAAACAAAAACACTTTTCTTCAAAAAAATACCTTGTCTTACAAAAATGCATTTTCTTACAACTAACTTTTCTTAAAAATAAAATAATAACTTTTCTTTTCTGGACACAAGTAGCATTTCTGAAAATAAGTACATTTTCTTAAAAAAATAACCCTTAATTTAATTTTTTTTAAATAAGTACCTTTTCTTAAAAAAGTAAATTCTCTTACAACAAATTGCCTTTTTTTTTAAAAAACACCTTTTCTTTAAAGAGTACCTTTTTGGGAAACAAAACAACTTTTCTTGAGATAAGTACATACTCTTAAAAATGTACCTATTCTTGAAAAAAGGACCAATTCTAAAAAAATTCCCATTTCTTTAAAAAAAACTTTTGTTCAAAAAAAAATAACCTCTCTTAAAAAAATACTTTGTCTTACAAAAATTTGTTTTCTTAAAAATAAAGTAATATATTTTCTTTTCTTGAGATAAGTAGCCTTTCTGAAAATAAGTAAATCTTCTTAAAAAAATAACCTTTTCCTAAAAAGAGTACCACTTCTTTAAAAAGTACCTTTTCTTAAAAAAAGTACATCTTTGTAAAAAAAATCATACTTTTATGGCTTTTTCTTACAGAAAGTAATTCGTTTTAAAAATAGTACCTGTTCTTAAAAAAGCATTAACTTTTAATAAAAGAAGACCACTCTTTAAAAACGGACCTTTTCGGGAAAATATAATGCATAATCTTACAAAAAAACCTAAAAATATACTTTAAACAAAAAATACATTCCATTAAATCTAATTTTCTTAAAAAAGGTTTACCATTTTAAAAACAAGTATATTTTCTTAAAGGTCCATTTAAATTATCGTATTCTTAAACGGGCGCCTTAGGCGTGTTCGAACTAACTAGAACATAATATATAGCGAAAGGAACTTTGTACCAACTGGGTGTCCCCTGAGTAATGCCGTATAGAGTAGCCATATCTCTCAGTAAATTGATGACATTTGGTGTGTTGCAGATGGGCGGTTGGATGTTGGAAAGTATTGCTTTAATAATACCAGATAGAGGCAATGGCTCAAACCAACCAACAATAAATCAGAAATTGAATTTCGTTTTGTGCGTTAAAATTTTTGTGTAAATACACCACAAATATATACTAACAAAAAAAGGTAAAAAAAAGACCAGAATACGTTTAAATTTCACAGTTTTTTATCAACGCGACATGAAAAATTTAGGTCCACAATTTTTGTGATTCCACCTGGTGTAAGTCAAATAACTCTCTATCGCACCGACCGCATCACAAATAGTGTGAAAGGAAATTTCAGATGACAATAATGGCATCTCTACACGGCATTACTCTATGCGTAGCATTTTCAAAATCATAAACCTGTGCTGTATAAAATAGTTGAAAACAAGAACTGTCAGATATAAAGAAAATTCTTTGAAAATAAGTACAATTGCCAATGGTATTTAAATTTTTTTCAATTTGCATTTGTTATTCAAATTAACCTACAAATTATAATTGTCATGTAATTAATTTTCCCCATGTATGGTTTATTTGTAGATTCAAAACTGTTTTTTTAATTATTTGTTGAATTGTGTAATAATTTTTTCTTCCTAATTTTATACAAAAGAAATCCCAACTAAACTACAACATAACTACACGCTGAAAAATCTTTATTTTGTTGTTATTTATATGAGAATATTACGTGTTTGTAGGTTGTCGCAAATATAGTATACTTGTGTCCAAACACATTGTGTTTGCTATTCAATATTTCATGTTGGATGCAAAATGATTAATGTGTTATAATATATTTTTTTTTTGCCCCAATGTGTCTTTGTTTGGTGAAAGAAAAAAATCAGCAGACCTTCAACTCATGAAAACAATGCTTGCGAACATATGCATGATTCCTGCAATATGTTGGTAGGACCGTTTTTCAACGTGTAGTCACAAAAATTTGACTATCCATAAACAAAAAACTATACATTAACTACACGCTGAAAAATCTGCAGTTTTTTGTTGTTTGGATGCAAATATAATATGTGGTTGGAGCTTGTCCCAAATATAATATACTTGTGTCCAAACACATTGTTGTTGTTAACCAAAATTACATGTTTGAGACACAATGATTAATATGTTATAATACATGTGTTTGCGACCCACATATATTTATATTTGTGATACAATAACAGCTGTGTTTGTTGCACTGTCCATGCTCTCTCGAGAGCAAGAGAATAAAAATGGGACAACGAGAGAGTCTATCTTTTATATCTGTTTCTGTATTTTCACATTATTCTCCCTAAGTCACCGTCGGCGTTGCATGGATAGTGTGCGCGCCTCTTGTATATGAGATCCTGGGTTCGATCCCTGTTCTGACCACCTTACAAAAAAAAAATTCTTCTCAAAATACCATTCGGAATCGGTGTAAAACTGTAAGTCCCAATCGGTGAGTGAACACTGGAAAGCGCACAGCTCAGTGATTGTGAGAAGCTCTCCCCTGTCCCTTCATGGGATGTAATGGGAAACCATTTTTTTTTTTTGTTAGTGAGTCATACATATTCCTGAAGGTGCGTGTAAATTGCTGATGAAGTGTTTCTTATTTTGCCTGATGTATTGCGTTTTAGTTTCATGGGTTCAGTCGTCAATGGTTCTTCGGACAGAGGATATCAAAAGCGATTAATCAGTGAAAAAAGAATATACGAAGGCTCGGACGGTTAAATGGTTTGTGATGCTACTTTGGTTTTTGTGTATGTGTTTCGTATATATATATGTATGTGTGCTACCAAAGTGAGAAAGGATTTTGAGGTAATAAACAGGAACGGGCAACAACGTGAAGCCCTTTGTCTGCCTTTACTGAGAAAGTCGGAACGGCGGACCATTTGTGAAATAAGTGTAATAAAAAAAACACAAGTAATTAATCCGTGCTTGGCTTGCATGAACTTAATTTGTATATAAGTATTTTGTTTGTGATCCAACGCATAGCGACAACCAGTGCATAGCTGAAACCTTCTGAAAACAAAAACGCGAGAAACAACAAAGAAAGAAGAAGCAACACAGCAGCATATTCTCATTTCATGAAAAACAACAAATAACGCATTCAATGAAAATAAATGTAAAAAAGGGCCGTTTTAAATCTATTAATTTTTTGTATTAATTATTTATAAATGTGGATTTATATTGTTAAAATTAATTATAATAAATAATATATATATATTGAAATCGAAAAATAATTCGTTTCTAAATATTATCATGTTTTGGGAGGAAATTCACATACATATGTTTCCATGTAAACATGAGAAGGTTTGGGGGAAACACGCGAATGCTTCCATGTAAGTATATGGATGTTTAGGATGAAGAACGCATATGTTTCCAAGTAAAAGCATACATGTTTGTCAGTAAACATGCTAATGTTTCCATTTAAATATACATGAGTTTGGGACTTGCAAAACATATATATATTTGAGGTGTGTTCCAAATAAATACATGGTTCCTGCAGTTTATGTTTGGGAAAATATGTTAGAGAGGCCGTTATTTTTCAGCGTGTGGAATATGTTGATGGGGTCGTTTTTTTTTCAGCGTGTAGCTACAAAAATTTGACTAAAACAAAAAAAAATATACATTTACTACACTCAGAGAAGTAACAGCCTGAAAATAGTTGTGGCAACCTCAATGCAACCGCAATGTTATTGAGGTCATCACAACTAAATTTAGTCACCACCACTGAAATTCGATTGAAGTAACCTCGATTCATAATTGATTCGGTTCTGACAGCTGAATTTCAACAATTCCAACACAACAATTTCAAATTTCGTGAAGCAAGATGCTGTTATCACAGCAGTGTTCCACATTTAATCGAAACATGCGTACTTTAATGCAATAAAACTATCACCACTTAGTCGAAAAATATGCTTCTATATTTAAATTAAATCGTGAACTTTTATTGTGACAGTCTTACTTTTTTGTATATTTTATTTACTTCGTGGTAAGTTTTGTGAAAGTGGTATGAGAGAACCATAGTAGTAACTATTATTCAAATCTCAACCACTTATAACAATTATATTATTATAACAATTTTCCAAACCTAAATTGAGTATTCGTTGCTGGAACAAATTTGAAGTTTTTGCAGCAATGCAAGGACGAGCGTTATACAAATCTTGTATAAAATGTTTCGTTGCAGCAATGATAAAATCGTCCGATGTACAAAATTTTTAATTGCTACAATGTAAACACATCAACGACCATGTATCAACCTTGCGACGAATGTTTTTTTTTTTCAGTGCAGCATATAAGTATGGCTATTACATCCTGTACACCTTAAGTTATTGGCTATACAAAATTATTATTATTTTAACTATTTCCTTCATATCCCCCCAAAACAAATCACCCTATAGATTGTAAGACTGGCAACGTTACCACCACTGACTTCCACATTCCCCAAATTGATTCGCACATGCGTGTTAATACTAATTTAGTTCCGCCAAAATCAAATATCATAAAAATACAATCAAAGCCGCTTGGGGTTTTAATCGAGATTGTAGACTTTATTACATGATCGTTTGTATGCAAAACACAAGTAAAATTTACTCACAATTGACGTACTGATGAACAAATTGTCGTTGGAAAAATCCAAATAAACAACAAATATACGACGAAATCAGAATTAAACATTACCTTGAAACAATAACGTCATGAACTTGAAGTTGAACACAGGTAGTCAGTAGTGACCAAAACTGTCGTATGGTCACAAGCGTTTTACGAATTCACTAGAATACGATATTGTACACAGTGACCTACACAAGTGAAGTTCATCGATACGAATTTTGCATAATTAAATATTTTAATTGTTGGCAAAAGGCGATAAATGTATGATGGCAACTAGCCAAGTTCAATGATTTGCAAATTAGAAATGCCGGTGTGGTTGAGAGGATTTGAATACAATTTTTATGGGACTCCCATTTTTAGGCGGATTTATTAGCCGTGTTTTGGTTGCAAAGAAAACGGCTTTTTAGCGAGAAGTCATTTTATTAAAAAATATGAAAAATGGTTAAAAATAAGTAAATGGTTTCCCATTACATCCCATGAAGGGACCGGGGAGAACTTCTCACAATCACTGAGCTGTGCGCTTTCCAGTTTTCACTCACTGATTGGGACCTACAGTTTTACCCCGATTCCGAACGGTATTTTGAGAAGCTTTTTCATGGCTATATACTCGATAGTGTCGCCGTCACTATGCGAGGTGACCGCCGCCGAAAGAAACTTGAAGGTGGTCAGAGCAGGGTTCGAACCCAGGATCTCATGTACAAGAGCCGCCCACACTAACCATTAAAAATGGTAAAAGATGTCAACATTTTTTTGTTTTAAATTTAGCGAAAATGATTCTAGTCGCTAAGTTCTCGCTAAGTCTTCGCTAAGTCCTTCATTCAAAACAAGCGAATATATAAGCAAGCGGTGTAACCAAAACACGCTTATTATCCAGACAGTGGAAGCAAAGAAATGAGACAAGCAAGAGAAAAAATTTGCGATTTTTTTAAAACCCATAAAAGTCACAAAACAAGATACAAGCCGACTAATCGCCGTTTGTTTTCCAGAGACTTATATCAGGATTTTGGTACGAAACTGTTGAGAGAATCAGACCACTGTATGATATTTAGGCCAATTTGCATTTGATCGGGCTTTAAATCAGAGTAAGTTAAAATTCCGCTCGCGAGCTGAAAAATTCAACTCCTCCTCAACACAAAGCTCTCATCCGAGTTTAAAAAAAATTCAAATCTCGAGCGAATTTAATTTTTAAAATTTTTCGCTCCGAGCGAATCAAATATAAAAAATACAAATTCGGTTCCGAGTTTAATTTGTATTTTATTGGGAGTGAGACCTTTATAATGAAGAGGAGCCGAGTTTTTCGAACTTTTCAACCTTGCATACCGTGGGGGAGTATTCCCGGCACGTTGGAAGATCGCTAATGTCCAGCCAATCCCTAAAAAATGTGATGCAAGTAACCCAGTAAATTACCGCCCAATTGCAGTTTGTTCTGCGTTCTCGAAGGTTATGGAGGGAATGGTTAACCACCATTGTGTGAAATATCTTGAGTCCAATGACCATCTTAATGATCGGCAGTATGGCTTCCGTAGAATGAGGTCTGCTGGAAACCTGATGACATTTCTTTCGGAAGAGTGGAGTCGATACATCCACAAATTCAGCTCCTCCTCAATACAAAGCTCTCATCCGAGTTGAAAAAAAATTAAAATCTCGAGCGCATTTAATTTTTAAAATTGTTCTTTCCCGAGCGAATAAAATATAAAAATAAATATTCGGTTCGGAGTTTAATTTTTATTTTATTGGGAGTGAGAGCTTTATAATGCAGAGGACCCGAGTTTTTCGACTCGCAAGTGGAATTCTTTTAAATTTGGATATATGGGGGCGGTTCAATAAGTCCGTGGCTTTTTGAATGAAACACAGTTTTTTTTTTTACAAAAAAAAATTATTTTTCAACATAATCTCCTTTTAGCTCAATACACTCAGTCTAACGTTTCTCCAATTTCTGTATCCCTTCCAAAAAGTATGATTTTTCGAGGTCCCTAAAATAGGCATTTGTTTGCTCAATAATTTCATCGTTGGAGATAATTCTCTTTCCACCGAGGTTTGGAAATAGGAAATAGTCACTGGGGTCTAAATCCGGAGAATACGGCGGATGAGGTGCCAATTCGTAGCCCAATTCATGGAATTTTGCCATTGAGACTACACACGTGTGCACCCGTACGTTAATGGTCAATTGAGAGCAAACGCGGCACCCATCTTGCAGACAGCTTTCTTAAATCCAACTGATCACTTAAAATCGAAACCACACTGCCATATGAAAAGCCCATGGCATCAACAATCTCATGCACTTTTACTCTTCGATCGGCCAACACCATATCGTGGATTGCTTCGACATTTTCGGGTGTATTGACCTCAATTGGCCGTCCAGAACGTTCAGCGTCCTCTGTACTTGTGCGACCACAACGAAAGTCAGTAAACCACTTTCTTACCAATGAAATCGATTGTGCTGAGTCCCCATAGTATCTATCAAGCTTTGCCTTGGTTTGATTTATCAAGCTTTTCCTTGGTTTGGTTTTTTTTTTTTCGCAAAATATAGTGTTTAATGAGTACTTGAATTTCACTTTTTAGCATTTTTAAAAAAATGCACGAGGTTGTATATTTTGAACAGCTGTTAAACGCAAGATAAATGATGGAAATTGCTAAAAATTTGACAGTAGTCTACTAACAGGTGGTACTTGATGGGAGCAGTGTTGCATTTCATATACCCACGAGGGAAGTTCGAAAAGTCACGGACTTATTGATTCACCATCTAGCTTCAATACCCTGTTTATAGTAAGAACTGTTAAACTGCTGAAAATAGCCATCAACCGCAGACTCCACCTTTTCATTGTTGGCAAATCTTTTACCACCGAGCCATTTTTTCGAGTTTGGAAATAGAAAATTGTCCGAGGGATTTAAATCCGGCTAATAAGGTGCGTGGTGAAGCAACTCGAACTTTAATTCATTATTTTTGGCCATCGCAATAGCGGATGTGTGAACTGGAGCATTGTCTTGATGAAACAACACTTTCTCTTTCGCCAAATGCGGCCTTTTTTCCACAATTTCATCACTTAAACGGTGCAATAAATTAGCATAATATTCGCCGTTGATGGTTTTTCCTTTCCGAAGATAAACAATGCGCATTCCAAAAACAGATGCCATAACCTTCCCTGCAGATGGAAAGCCTTCTTTGGACACGATTCTCCCATTCCACTCGACGGCATTGACTGTCCTTTTGACTCAGGTGTGAAGTGGTGGACCCATGTCTCATCCATGGTTAGAAATCGAGGCAAAAATTCGGCGTTATTGCTGTGAAACTTCGCCAAACACTCAACTGAAACATCTTCACGGCGCTGTTTTCGGTCTACCGCAAGCAAGCGCGGCACCCAACTTGCGCACAGCTTTCTCAACTTCAAACATTCGGTCAATGAACGATGCATGGCACTTTTTGGAATGCCTATCATTTCATCTAGCTCACGCACCTTCGGCCGATATCATTTAGTGGATTTTCTTAACCATGTCTGCGAATTCGTGCTAAAGTCCTTCTCTCCCTAGAGGAAATATGAGCTTCTGGTCATTTGCAAGAAGAGTAAAGGATAGTTCTTCCTCCATCCCAACTCTTGTTAAAGATGGCATAGCTTTCACTGCCCCGGTTGATAAAGCTAACCACCTAGATTAAGTGTTTGCAAGGAACTCTTTCTTTGCGGGATAGCAATCAACCACTCCCGTGATCAACAGCGTGTTTTGTTCCATGCCCAAGTAATTTTTTGCGAACACGAGGAGTTAAAAAGATTCTTGCGAATCTCGTCGTAAATAAATCCCTGGGCCCGGAAGGCATATCTGCACTGGCCTTGACTAGGTGGTCTTCGACGCTGGCACGTCCACTGCGCAACGTTTTCAACCGTTGGGAGGTCGCTAATGTTCAGCCAATCTCTAAATAAATGGATTCTCATTACATCCCATGAAGAGATAGGTGAGAGCTTCTCACAGTCACTGCGCTGTGCGCTTTCCAGTTTTCACTCACTGATTGGGACCTACCGTTTTACACCGATTCCGAACGGTGTTTTGAGAAGCTTTTTCATGGCTATATACTCGATAATGTCGCCGTCACTATGCGTGGTGACCGCCCCCGAAATAAATTTTAAGGTGGTCAGAGCAGGGTACAAGTAACCCTGTAAATTACCGCCCAATTGCAATTTGTTGTGCGCTCTCGAAGGTTATGGAGGGCATGGTCAACCACCATCTTGTGAAATATCTTGAGTCCATTGACCTTCTTAATGATCGACAGTATGGCTTCCGTAGAATGAGATCTACTGTAGACCTGATGGTGTTGCCTTCGGAACAGCGGAGTCGATCCATCCACCGACAGAGCATAGCACGATGAACTCTTGTCAAAGCTCGCTGCTTTTGGTGTTGGTGATAACTTTACTCGATTTATATCGAGTTTTCTCAGAGATCACATTATACGAGTTGTTATAGATGGGCTTTCATCCGACGAGCATAAATTGATCACAGGTGTACCACATGGCTCTGTTCTTTCTCCTTCTCTTTTTCTTATTTTCATTGACGATCTCCTTGGTCAGACTGTGAATCCAATCTACTCTTTTGCGGATGACAGTAATCTCTGGTATTCTTATTAATTCGACCGTAGGCCAAGTCTTCAAGAGATTGAAGTCAAACGCCGGACGTTGAAAGATACACTCGACCGGGATCTGGTGTCCATTGTTGAATGGGGTCGAATGAATAGAGTAGATTTTAATGCGGGTAAGACCCAGCAATTGGCGCATAAGCGCATTGCTGACCCAAGTGTGTCGTCATTGTCTATGGATGGTGTGGATATTGATGAATCAGACAACCTTAATGTTCTGGGCATGAAAATACAATGTGATGTCCATTGGGAAAAACATTAGTTTGAAGTGTTGAAAGATGCATTCAAGTCTCTAGGTTTTTTTAAAGCGGTGCAAGAAATACTTCACTCCATCTGATCTTCTTAATATCTACACCACGTACACCAAAGATGGAATATAACTCCCATATATTGGCAGGTGCTCCTATGACATCTTTGGAGCTTCTCGACCGGGTCCAGAGGAGAGCGACGGTGTTGATTGGGGACAGTACGGTATCCAACTCTATTGCCTCCCTTGAGCATCGTCGAAATGTGGGTTGCGTATCGCTGTGCTACTCATACTTCCAAGGTATATGTTCCTCGGTCATCAGTCAACTTATCCAGACGTGACGATATTTAGCCGAAGTACGCTGCTTTCCAGGAACTCTCATCCTTTTTCTATCAACTAGCCGGTTGACCGCACTACACACTATATAGATAATACGTTCTTCAGCCGTCAATCTGTATTTGGAATAAACTTCCGGCTAATGTATTTCCCACCAATTGTGGCATACAGAGAATCAAGGCAAATGTCAACAGACGCTGCTCCTTCTTTCCACCCTCTACTACCACAATAATACCAATAAAAACATTGGCCGGCCACTACGGTGTTCGTCTTGGCAGCTCGTACGGCCTCGTTTAAGCTCTGCTACCTAATATTTTTCAGTCGAAAACGAAGGAGCAGAAGAGACCCCCAGAGTAGAATCTAGCTCGGTTTTAATATTGCTTGGACTGATACCTTTCAAATGGAAATATTGAATTACGTAACCATGACCAATTTTTTCCATGTTTACAAATTCACTGAGATCGTTTACTATTGATGTCGCAAATAAAAATATTAAACTACATGATGCCTTGAAACGTAAAACATATGGTTTATAAGGTTGCCACTTTTCACCAAAATATTTTTGATATGTTAACATCAATAGGCACCGGTACGGCAATCTATCAAAGTGACCACATGCAAACGACACACAGCGTTAGCAACACATAGGTGCTTATTGTACAACAATAGTCTCTGCTTGTACAACAATAGTCTCTGTCTGAAAGTATGATGCTTTTGATGTAGCCGCAGCGAACAAACAAGCAGGTCGTCGTTGTCAAAGAGTATTGAATATTATAGAGAACTCATGGAACGAATTGTTTGACTCAAAAGCACTGGCGACATCTGGCGAATGATTCAAAACGTGGTCCAATTATAATTTTGATAACTGGGTCCATTCACAATTTCGATGTGAAACATTGATGCCTTTTGAAACATTCATGCTTTTTGTACTGTTTTATGTAATAACATTGTCGAAATGGTGAATTTATTTTGAAATATTCTAGAAAGAGAACAAGACTATTTTATGCTCTTTTACTCAGACTCTCTACAAGTTCTCTATACTATTCAGTACTTTTTGTCGTCGCTCTGTTTATTACAAAACAAAAACAATTATTTCAGTGAGGTAAATATTGCTTTCTTTATTTTAACAATATTACATCTAATATAAAAAAGAAAGTGCAATAGCAAAAGATCCTTCAGTACAAAAAAACAAAAGATTTCAAACCACAACAAAATAATTTTAAACCAAATTGTATGTATAATGGAAGTAAGGACATTTCGTATAATGGCTTTTGGAATTGACTGCATTCTGGGCATCACATAAACCTTGATCAATACTTATTAAACGAATTTATTAATGTTTAAAAGAGCTTGAAATTTTTTTATTGTCCAATGTAAGATTTACTAATGTGTTCATCGAAATCGAACAGGTACCGTGTAACAAAAAGGTGTTAACACATCGCCAGTGAGTTCGAGCACTAATTTTTTTTAAACTACTGGCACCATCTACACGGCAAGTCGGCTAGTTTTGGTACGGCCCGTTATACTGGCACAGATTTCTCGTCGATATTTCGCAAGTATTATTTTGTTTGTATGAAGTTTTGTAAAATATCGCAGGATCTATTGAACTAAGTACAAGGATTAGCAGTACGAAATCATTTAGAAGTAATTGCAGGGCCCTTGTCACACATTTCCAAACTTCAGCGTATTCTCTTACACCCAGACCACTGTGCAACTTACAAACAAATTCTGTAATTTCTTCGTAACTTATTAACTTTGTATGAAAGTCATTTTTAAACTTTTACTTTCTATTCAGCAGCCTTCTAAGAATTCATTTTACACACCAAAGTACCAGGAATTACAGCAATTTGTATGAGAAATACAATGCGTGTTAATGTATTTGGAATTTTCAGATAACATAATTAAATCAGTTGACACTTGGAGAACAACAACAACAGCTACAATTGCAATAATGAAATCAAGTTATATTGTTTATAATTTTATTGTCGTTTACCTGTCGCCCTAACATATCTGAGATTACTTTCCTACTGCTGCCGTCTATGATTTGAGTCAGGTTAAATCGAGTTTATTTAATTGTTGAATTACAATTCACACATTCGTACAGAAATGAGATAATACAGACAGACAGTCATCAGCGGTAATTTGTTTAGAATTATTTTAATAACAGTAATTAAGTTAAGCAGCTCTAAAGATTTTGCTGTAATTTTGTGAACACATTTGAATACATGTTGCTGCAATTGGATACATTCAAATTCGATTTCTAATACTATATTTCTTAATTTGTTTTTTTGACGTAGAATACGTCTTACCTTACGGTATGAGGAGTCATGTCAGGTTATTATTGTTGTAATCTTTATTTCATTGAATTTGAGGAAACGGCTAGATGAATTTTTTTAAAATTTTTTTTGTAGGTAAATGAAGATGTTATCTATCTTTCGTTTGATATACATTTCATATTGGTTGATATATTTCTAGTATTTTAATTTATCAAATCAAAATTGTTTAAACACATACACTCAAACATATGTGTGGTGTTTGGTTGAGTGTTTTTGGTTGCTCAACATTGCTTAGGAACATGTATCTAGTAAAAAGTGAAACGAACAGCAAGCTAATGTTGCTTGGCAACATGTATCTAGTAAAAAGTGAAACAAACAGTAAGCTAACGTAATAAAGCTTTTTTGCGAAAGCTTCAATAAAGCTGTTGTAACATTAATTTTGAATTGTAAAGCGTAAAGCTGTCACACAACGCTCGAATGCTAATGCGAAGACTCGATAAGGTAAACCTTTTTTAATATTAGGGCAGCCCTCTCAACATTCGCAGAACTTATTTCAATAAAAATATTAATTAAAATACATAAATTAAATTAAGTTTAAAATAATTGAACATAATATTTTTTTTTTAAACGGACTTGAATCAAACGCCGTTGGTAAATATAAAAATTACAGCAGACAGTTGTCCGAGGCCTTCGGCCACGGACTGTCCCTGCAGGCTGTGTCAGAGACACGGCCATTAAGTTTAACGTAGAATACGCCATCCGATAAGACAGAAAACATATATAACAATAAATGATAAATAATGTAAGCAAATGATGGCGTATTCTACGTTAAACTTAATGGCCGTGTCTCTGACAGAGCCTGCAGGGACAGTCCGTGGCCGAAGGCCTCGGACAACTGTCTGCTGTAATTTTTTTTTTTGCTGTTAAATCTCCAGTCAAAAGTTATAATATATTCGCAGATTTTTGTAGGTTACCCTTTGGTAAGGAGATTTTGCGAAAGATCGTTCAAAGGTAAATGTTTGTTGGCATTTATGGAAATTGTTTTCTATCCTATGCCAGTGGTTGCATCGACTTCTTCGAATAGTAATATCGCGACATATGTTGACATACTATTTCCCAACTTTGATATTTTTACATGTTATTGTACACACAGAGAAACGATCCGTAGTCACAACTAAATTTAAAGCTAACTAAAATTTGGTGGTCCCTTGGACTATCACATTATTCAGATGTGATTACTAATAATTGTGCTCCGTATCACTAAACGTTGGGCATATCAATTGATTTATAATTCAATTTTGATTTCAAGAATTGAAGTATTTAGTTGAAGCCCCAGCAGCTAGAAATAAATGTGATCTGTCAGTCGTGTTTTAGTTTTAGCATTAAAATTATCCTGTAGTGGTGACTATTCTATTTGATGGATCAATGAAAACTGTAAAAACTAATTCGGTTGTACCAACAGAGCAATACTAAAGAGCACCTATTACTCTCTTCGACGTATCGTCATGACGTCGAGGTAGTAGGCCATTTCATCGACTTCGAGTTGCTTTGGTAATTTACTCTTTGGTTGGCATTATACGGACCGAAATAAAAGGGAATGCGTATTTTCCTTCGATGCAAACAGCATAAAACATAATTTAGCTGTCATTACTATCAATCAAACAATTTTAAACTTAGTTCGTTGCATGGTCTGTAATCCGTATGTCTTCTTTAGTCTCTCATTCTGCATCATTTCCCTAGTACCTTTTCGATCAGCTGTGCCATAAATAAATAAACAAATGGTTTCCCATTACATCCCATGAAGGGACTGGAGAGAACTTCTCACAATCACTGACCTGTGCGCTTTCCAGTTTTCACTCACTGATTGGGACCTACAGCTTTACACCGATTCCGAACGGTAATTTGAGAAGCTTTTTCATGGCTAGATACTCGATAGTGTCGCCGTCACTATGCGAGGTGGCAGCCGCCGAAAGAAAATTTGAAGGTGGTCAGAGCCGGGATTGAACCCAGCATCTCATGTACAAGAGTCGCGCACACTAACCATTGCACCACCGACGGCCACGAAACCATAAAACCCAAAAACGATGTACAAGTCGACAGTCAAAATTTCCCTTCATTCAAATGCCAACTAACACAACGAGTGAAACCCTGGACATTCTCTGTTCTCTCTCCTACTCTCTTCATTGAATATTTCAATACACGAGCAGTTTTTTGATAGTGTTATTGTATATAACTATACAAATTCCAACCATGTTGAAGTAAAATTACATAAACTATGCAAAAAGTATGAAATAATCAAGATATGACGCGTGAGAGAAATGCCTTTGAGTGAATTTCTAGCACTTTTTGGTTCTCTTTTACCAGGGTTGCCAAACTGCGCACTTCTTCCGGTCGTCTATTTATAGATCGTCTTTGAGATACCCCCTGGTTGTACCAAGTAATATATTGCCAAGTTCAACTAAAGCTGGTTTCCCATTACATACCATGAATGGATTGGGCAGAGCTTTTGGCAACCAGTGAACTGTGCGCTTTATAGTTTTACACTCACTGATTGGGACATACTAAGCGAAACACAATTTTTTGACAGTCAAATGTTTATGCAATATTGAATGTATGCTGCTCCCACTAATGCCTAAGGTTGTCTCAATCTCACGGTAGTCACATGACGATCTTGCAAAATCAGTTCGCGCACAGCATAAATGGTGTTCGGAACAACAGCTGATTTTGGACGACCTTCACGAAATTCGTCTTGGAGTGAACTACGACCACGATTGAATTCACCATACCATCGATAAACACTGGCCCTTGATGGACCTTCATCGCCAAAAATTGAATTAAGTTCATCCATGCACTGTTGCTGAGTTAATCCAAGTCGAAAGTTCAAAAAAATAATCGCACGAAAATGTTCACGATTTAATTGCATTTTTGGGCCGAGATGTATCTTTTAAGTTACTGTAAACAACACTAATAGCGCTCGTATGTCAAAATGTTCCGAGTATGCATAACCTCAAAAATGTCCAACTTTACGATAGAGCTGTCAGTTGCCAGATTGCAATACTAGAGTTGCCAAATCCCGAAACATAAAACTCAACCCTCTATTATAATTGCACAGGAATTAAATTGTGTTTACTGTTTTTAAAAATGTAGTATTCGCTTCTATTGTATTGTATTTAGAAATAAAACATTTTGAAACCCTTTCTTTAATTTCCCTTTGTATCCCCATGAATCACCGTATCTATATGTTGGTTGCTCTTATGATTTTCATGAAAACGTGGAAACTTCGTTCTCTCAATTGAGAGATTTCGTTGGAGCGCTGCCAAGAAATGAGAAAAGATTCTATTCTAGCGCCGGGTCGTCAGCCGCAGTGGATTTTCGTGACGATTTTTCCCTGCCATAAGAATCCTCTGTAGAAAAAAAATCCAATGAGTGTTCGAACTCACGGGCGATGTGTTAACACCTTTTTGTTACACGGTTCCTGTTCGATTTCTATGAACACATTAGTAAATGTTACATTGGAAAATAAAAAAAACAGGGTTCTATAATGTGATGACGTTACATTTAAATAATATTAATACATACTTAAATTTATTTAAAGACCAGTGCAAGCACATGTGTTATTATTTTCTTGCTTAATACTTTTTGTTTTATTCCAACAAAAACAAAGAGAATGCAAAGAAACAGTCACATGAACATACCTACATTGTTATGTTCGTACATACGCTACACAAGTTTACACAATTTTCGTTGCTCTCATGCTATCTCATTTTTATATACGTATAACTACGTCATTATTCTCTTTGCTCTGAGAGTGCTCCGCACCCACATTTTATTTGACTTACCTTTCACAATAATAATCATATGATGACGTTACATTTAAATAATATTAATATGTACTTAATAACACAAAAATATTTAAAGACAAGTGTCATTACTTTGTTGCTTAATACTTTTTATTTTATACCCACAAAAAACAAAGAGAATGCAAATCAACAGACACATGTACATACATACATTGTTATCATGGCAAAATATGTAAGGTAGATGCAGTAGGAATTGAAGGCATTTTGTTTTTATTTCAGAAGCCGACCTTGTCAAATTCAGCCGATCAAAATTGTCAAGATGTATTTATTTCAGGTTATATCACAAGAAATTGTTGTAATTTTCGGCAACACCCACAAGTACAAGAACAAATTTAATCTGCTGTTTTAACGCTACCACCTGTACTAGATACAACTTGGAATTGGTGTAAACAACATTTGACAAGGTCGGACCACAATGACAAGGAAAAATTGAAATCAGCAGTTCTAACGTTTCCACCTGTAATAGATACATCTTGATTGTTACGTTCGTACATACGCTACACAAGTTCACACAATTTTCGTTGCCCTCTTGCTATCTTAATTTTATATACATACATATAAAGCTGGGATCACACGATTTGTACATTTGGCTAAAAATTTGTCATATTCATAGACAAATCGTGTGATCTCTAAATTGCATTTGTCATTTATCAGAAATGCCAAATATTTTGCTTCTTGTGACAAATCAAAGCCAAATCAAATTTATGAAAATGGCCAAATTTCTGATTTGCCACTTGAAGACAAATGCAAGTGCCAAATAGACAAATATGGTTGACAAGTGTAAGTATTGCCAATATGTTGATTTTTTCGTACTTGTTATGGTTTCAATTTCTTTGGCATTTTGATTAATAATTTGGCATAACTACACTTTAGTTGATCCTCACCGATTTCATAGAATTTTTTAAACGAATAAAAATGACCGACAATTTTTTTGGCGGTCGGTCCAACTTTTTGATATATAGGCCTTCCAAGCTTGACTATACATATAATCGGCTATATCTCAGGTATGTCATTAGAAAGCTCATACAAAATTCTATAAATTATATTCATCCGTATTACGAATGTCGTTCTCGTATTTCGACTACGACAGTTTTGTAAAAGATTAAAGATAACACGCCAACTTTGTCTTTAATCTTTTACAAAACTGTCGTAGTCGAAATAGGAGAACGCCATTCGTAATAAGGCTAATTATATAAATTTTTTCATTTTTATTAACCCATTGTCGGAAAATTAAAAAAAAATAATTTTTTAACCTCACTTTTTTGATAGAAACCTATTTTTCTCAAAAAATGGACGTCGTAAAGTTACAACAGTTCAAGCTTTTTTTAAGGTATAATACTCTGCAGTAACCCTTTAAACACCAGAGATCTTGGTCAAGAGATATCAAAGTTATAAAACTGAAAAAATGTAGCATGTCACAGTGATCAGTAACATAATAACATTTGACATTGAAAATAGGGGATCCCCGACTTGAGACTCCCTTGTTATTAATTTACTTTGTAAACAAACCGAAAAACCCCTCCCGGCCCGAATTTTGCTATCAAACTTTCTCTCTGGGCATTATAGGCTTTTTGAACGTGAATATCTACGGTCTTTGAAAGGTTAATAAGGAGTACTATACCTTAAAAAAAGCTTGAAGTGTTGTCTGCTCATTAAATCAAGAAAAAAACTAACTTTACGACGTCCATTTTTTGAGACAAATAGGTTTCTATCAAAAAAGTGAGGTTACAAAATTCTTTTTGTTAATTTCCCGCCAATGGGTTAATAAAAATGAAAAAATGTACATAATGTAATTTATAGAATTTTGTATGAGCTTTCTAATGATACTCACTTGACCCAGATCGGACCATAAATACTTGTGATATAGCCGATTATATACTCAATTATATACTCAAGCCAAAAAAATTGTCGGTCATTTTTATTCGTTTAAAAAGTTCTATCGATAGTGAAACTTTGGTGTAAATCGGTGAGGAGCAAAATTTCAATCAAAATGGCAAAGAAATTGAAACCATTACAAGTACGAAAAAAATCAACATATTGGCAACACTGTCTCCTCTCGCGACTCAGCAGGTGTTTTGACAAGTAAAAGCAAAACATTGAATCAGTTGATTTTACCATTTTACTTAATGTCTACGAGTAACTTTATTTTTGACACTTTTTTCGCGTTTTCAATAATAGTAAATGTATATACATATGTAACTGCAGCGAGTTTCTTTTGCCTTTGCGTTACCATCATTTTCGTTTATTTTACAATAAAGATTGAAAATTATGGTTGACAGCTGATCAGCTGTTTTAGTGTTTATGACCAAATGGTTAAATCGTGTGAATGAACTGGCAAATATTTGTCACTTTACTGCTGTGTACAAATGAGTGACAAATCATTTTGATGTTTAATAGAAAAATCGTCTGATCGCAAAACAAATCATTTGCACATCGATACCCAAATGCACAAATGTGTACAAATCGAAATTTGTCATTTATTGTACAAATGTACAAATCGTGTGATCCCACCTTAATACGTCATTATTCTCTTTGCTCTGAGAGTGCTCCGTAACCACACAAGACAACTATTCGCTGCCGCTACATCAGTGTGTGTTTTTTTCGCAGTCTGACAAGCTGTGTTTCGCAGTGGGACAAATCTGTGTCCTGTATAGGGGTGGGTTACCCCTATCATTTAGGGGTACGAAAAATAGATGTTGGCCGATTCTGAGACCTACCCGATATGCACACAAAATTTCATACAAATCGGTCCAACCATTTCGGAGGAGTTTAACGCCAAACAATCTGTGTGATCGCAGTCGGACAATCTGTGTGATCACAGTCGGACAAACTGTGTTTGGATGTATTCACTTTGTGAATTTAGGCCGTACCCGCGCCTATAGATGTTAATACATCAAAAACATCCATGGCCCATTGAACGACTTGCTGGCGCTTTCCATGGTCTGCTGGTTTGAGGTTCTGAGTAAGCTGAATTTTGTACGAATGAAGGTGGAGGTGTTTTGTCAAAATTCGCTGCGTAGTTCTTCGTGAAATTTGAAGTTGTTGAAAACGATGCGGAATTGATGTTTTCGGGGTTTCGGCAATACTCTCGTTTACAGCAGCAATGTTTTCAAGAGACCGACCGTCACGTTGACACAAAGGGGCCTTACTGTCCATAAGCGGCCCAGTTTCGTAACATTTTTTTTGACCACTCTTCGAAAGGTTGACACACTAGGAGCGGTGCTGTGGCGGGTCTCGCGGGTTCAGTTCTTAAATCCGCTATATTTTATAAGTACACACTTCTAGACCAACAGTATCTTGCTCAGTAGTACATAGTCCAGATTGGATTGTAACAGATCTGTCACATTAATTGGTGTATAAAGGGTTAAGCAAATTTTATTCAACTGTTAATTGATTCCATCAATAAACTTGATGCATAAGATTTGTTCACATATCTATAAATCTGAAGCATGTGCACAATTAATACCACAATATAACGGGTGTTTTTTTAGTTGCACGAGAACTTAAAATGATAATAACGGGTCCGCCAAATAAATTTTTTTTTTGAAAATGCTATAAAAGAAAACTAGTGAATATTTTCTCAAATTTCTTTTTTTATTTGAAAGTACAATCCTTCCGGTTAATAATGGAAAATAATCTCATTCAAATGGCTGCCTCGACTGGCCATGCAGTAGCCTACACGATCGGTCCAATTTTTAAGCACATTATCGATTGTGTGCAGCTATATTTCACCAATGGCTTCACGAATATTGTCCTTTAAAGCGTCAATTGTCTCTGGCTTGTCGGCGTAACACTTATCTTTGAGGGCACCCCACAAATAATAGTCCAACGGTGTCAAATCGCAGCTCCGAGGTGGCCAAACGACATCAGCTCTGCGGCTGAAACGTATGACGGCTGCCCTGGCCATGACATTAATATTGTACTAGGAGATTTTAATGCCAAAGTAGGAAGGGAGAATGTGTTTAATCCAACTATTGGCAATTTCAGTCTACATGCTGACAGTTCCGACAACGATATGGGACTGATTGACTTTGCCGCAGCAAAAAACATGGTCATTAGTGGTACAAGATTCCAGCATAATGACATCCACAAGGCTAGTTGGGTATCCCCTGATTGGATGGACTTACGAGTAATCACAGGGTCTAACATCGATTCTGATCATTACCTGGTAGCAGCAAAGGTTCGCCCAAGATTAAGTAGAGCGAAAATCGTACGAAACCAGACGCAGAGGAAGGTGGACATCGGAAAGCTGCAATTACCAGAGGTAGCCACAGCATACTCAACGAAGCTCTCGCCATTTTTGGCACAGAACCCACCCCATCCCGTTGACGATCCTGAAGCTCAGTGGAAACCCATTTCCGACTCTATAAAAACTGCCGCAACAACCGTTCTCGGTTTTGAAAAACCGCTTCGCAATAAACCATGGTACGATGAAGAGTGTCGCATTGCAAATGATGAAAAGAACGCTGCACGTATGGCAATGCTTCAGTCAATTGTAAGGCGAGCTGCGGAATGAGCGGTATAGGGAAAAAGAACGGAGGTTAACCGTCTCTTTAGGCGTAAGAGACTACAGCAGGAAGAACGATGCCCGAAAATTCTATTCATGGGAATGGTTCAGGGGCCCCTTCTCTAAAGACAAGGACGGAAATCTCGTTGCAGAAATGCAGAGCTTGTAGGGAACTACTACTACTGGTACCTGAGATATTCAATGACGATGAGATAATCGATCACAATTTGGACGACGACGTCAATTGCCCCTCCTAACTTAAGACGAGGCCAGAACAGCTTTTGCTCGGCTTAACAACAACAAAGCCGCAGGAGCCGACGGATTACCGGCGAAGCTGTTTAAGGGTGGCGGCGATGAGCTGATAAGGTGCATGCATCAGCTCATTAGCAAAATTTGGTTAGATGAATGCATGCCCGGCGATTGGAGTCTCAGTGTACTATGTCCCATAATTAAAAACAGTCAATGAGCGTTCGAACTCACGGTGATGTGTTAACACCTTTTTGTTACACGGTACCTGTTCGATTTCTATGAACACATTAGTAAATGTTACATGGGAAATTAAAGAAACGGATAGTTTTCGAGCTGAAGGCTCTTTTGCTGTTGCACTTTCTTTTGTCCGATGTAATATTGTTAAAATAAATAAAGCAATATTTAGCTCACTGAAATAATTGTTTTTGTTTTGTCGACAAAAAGTATTGAATAGTATAGAGAACTTATTGCACTCCATTTTCCTAACTCATGTAGAGAGTCTGAGTAAAAGAGTATAGACGAATTTTATTCTAATAATAGAATATTTCAATATAACTGTACCATTTCGACAATGTTATTACATAAAACAATACAAAAATCATAAATGTTTCAAAAGGCATCAATATTTCACACCAAAATTGTAAATGGCCCCAGTTATGACCAAAAATATGATAATACGTTTTGAATCATTCGCCAGATATCGCCAGTGCTTTAGAGTCATACAATTCGTTCCATGAGTTATCTATACTATTCAATACTCTTTAACGACGACGACCTGCTTGCATTTTCGCTCTCGCTGCATCAATACCATCATACTTATTTCCAGGCAGAGACTATTATGGTACAACAACCACGTATGTGATGCTAACGCTGTGTGTTGTTTGCATGTGTTCACTTTGATAAATTGCCCTACCCGTCCCTATAGATGTGAACACATCAAAAAGATGACGAGAGTCTCTGTGCCTAGTACCGTGAAATAAGCCTTTTCGTCCATAGCATCTAAGGTTCTCAACGAAGCAATGTCTGAGCTTGGTATTCCTGCAAAACTCATACGCCTTTGCAGGATGAACTTGACCGAACCTTTCGAAACTAAGCGAGGCCTCAGGCAAGGCGATCTCTTTAACATCTTAATGGAGATCATTATGAGAAAAGCTGCAGTCAACATGAATAAAACCAGCAAAAGTCACATGCTGCTCGCGTATGCTGATGATATCGATATCATTGGATTGAATTGAGAATGAAAAGTGGTTCTATCGATAAATGAGGACAAGACAAAATTAATGGTTTCAACGAACAGGGCCTACATGCGATTAGACCAAAGCGTGAACGTTGATAACCATTATAATTTCGAGGTGGTGGACACATTTATATACCTCGGATGTGCCGTAAACAAAAGCAACAACGTCGGCCTTCAGATCAAGCGGAGAATTGTGCTTGCGAATAGATGTTATTTTGGGCCAAGCAAGCAGTTTAGAGATAAAGCCCTCTATCGAGCAACAAAAGTCCAGCTATACCAGACTCTTATACAACCTCTCTTATTTTATGGCGCAGAATCCTGGGTCTTATCGCAAGCAAACGAAATATCTGTAGGAGTTCTTCGAGAAAAAATACTCCGAATATTTTTCGGCCCTATAGTACACAACGGCGAGTATCGGCGACTCATGAACAATGAGCTGTGTCAGCTTTATCCCTACATTGACATAATTAAGTGGATCAAAATAATGCAATTGCGCTGGCTAGGCCATTCCAGTAGAATGGATGAAGCCGCACAAGGACGAAGGATTTTCGAAACCGAACTCGAAGGAAGACGAAAAATAAGAAGATCAAGACTCTGATGGAGGGATCAGGTTGACGAATCCCTGCGTACACTTGGTATTACCAACTGGAGAGATAAGGCAAAAGATCGAACTTATTGGCAAAATCTGTTATCTTAATTTTATAATGTCCCTGACCCCCGGGGTAGTTCGAGACCGGATAAATGAGTAAGTAAGTAATGGAGATTCGTTAATGGCTTGAGGATTGTCTTCGCTCCAAGTAGGGCAATTTTGTTTATCAATGTAGCCACTTATCAAGGAACGAGTTTCATCACTAAAACCAACTCGTTGATAAAAATGCTCATGAACTTCGCGAACAGGTTTATTTTTTCAATGTAAATTTCCATAAATTCCCAATGTTGTTGCAGCGTTAACCGATTCCTGATGACTTGCCAAACCTTACTGAATAGAAATGTCAACACAGTTTGACATTCTCAGCTGTGAAACAATAGTTATCGATATCGATAGTTATCATGCAGCTAAAAACAAGGCGAAACAAATGAGCATCAAATCAGGTATAGTAGGTGACTGATGTCACTGAAGCTCATCAAACAATCGGGCATATTCTTTTGTCCTTAGAAGGCGGATGAGCCAAACATACGGGCCAACGGCGGATAGAAACTAAAAGAAGAAAATCCAGGTTCAACATATCGCATCCTGGTCAGCGTCTGATCCATAATGGGCGGCTGCAATCAAATATCCTGGCAGTAGGTAAAATGCAAAAACCCGGTGGGCTGGGTTTGCCTCCCGCCACCGTTCATAATGGCAGTGAAAATACAAAAACGAAACAGAAAACATAAACAACCCCTATTTGTTGACGACCCCCGCAAACGTTATAAGGACCACGATTTACGGATATGCACTTGGAATGTAAGAACTCTATATAGATCCGGTGCAAGTATCCAACTGGCAGATGTCCTCGAAAGTTATAAGGCTGACATTACCGCTATCCAGGAAATGCGATGGACAGGACATGGCTGCACAAGAAAAAGAAACTGCGATATATACTACAGTTGCCATGAAAAAAAACATGAATTTGGTTGTGGATTTGTAGTTGGCAAAAGACTGCGACATCTAGTCTCTAGGTTCAATCCTGTGAGTGAACGAATAGCCACAATCCGCATAAAAGCGAAATATTTTTATATTTCCCTAATTTGTGTGCATGCCCCGACAGAAGAGAAAGATGATGATGCCAAAGACATATTCTATGAGCTCCTAGAGGAAACGTATGACCGCTGCCCTGGCCATGACATTAAGATTGTACTAGGAGATTTTAATGCCAAAGTAGGAAGGGAGAATGTGTTTAATCCAACTATTGGCAATTTCAGTCTTCATGCTGACAGTTCCGACAACGGTATGAGACTGATTGACTTTGCCGCGGCAAAAAACATGGTCATCAGTGACACAAGATTCCAGCATAAAGACATCCACAAGGCTACTTGGGTATCCCCTGATCAAAGAACTAGGAACCAAATTGATCACGTGGTAATTGATGGAAGGCACTCATCCAGTGTAATGGACGTACGAGTGATCAGAGGAGCTAACATCGATTCTGATCACTACCTGGTAGCAGCAAAGGTTCGCACAAGATTAAGTAGAGCGAAAATCGTACGAAACCAGACGCAGAGGAAGCTGGACATCGGAAAGCTGCAATTACCAGAGGTAGCCACAGCCTACTCAAGGAAGCTCTCGCAACTTTTGGCACAGAACCCACCCCCTCCCGATGACGATCCTGATGCGCAGTGGAAACCCATTTCCGACTCTATAAAAACTGCCGCAACAACCGTACTTGGTTTCGAAAAACCGCTTCGCAACAAACCGTGGTACGATGAAGAGTGTCGCATAGCAAATGACGAAAAGAACGCTGCACGTATGGTAATGCTTCAGTCAATTGCAACGCGAGCTGCAACTGAGCGGTATAGGGAGAAGAGAAAGGAGGTAAACCGTCTCTTTAGGCGTAAGAAACGGCAGTGGAGAAAACGCGAGAGTGAGAAAATTGAGACATACAGAAGGAAGAACGAAGCCCGAAAATTCTACCAAAAAGTTAAAAACGGAACTAATGGACATGGTTCAGGGCCCCCCTTCTGTAAAGACAAAGACGGAAATCTCGTCGCAGATGTGCAGAGCATGTTGGGAATATGGAGAGAGCATTTCTCCGCGCTACTAGTACCTGAGATATCCGATGACGATGGGACAATCGATCACAATATGGACGACGACGTCGATTGCCCCCCTCCTAACCAAGACGAGGTCAGAACAGCTATTGCCCGGCTTAAGAACAACAAAGCCGCAGGAGCCGATGGATTACCGGCGGAGCTGTTTAAGGCTGGCGGCGATGAGCTGATAAGGTGCATGCATCAGCTCATTAGCAAAATTTGGTTAGATGAATGCATGCCCGGCGATTGGAGTCTCAGTGTACTATGTCCCATATTTAAAAAAGGTGACCCGAGTATTTGTGCCAACTACCGTGGAATAAGCCTTTTATCCATAGCATATAAGGTTCTATCAAGTATAATGTGCGAAAGACTAAAACCAATTATCGCTGACCTGATTGGACCATACCAGTGTGGCTTTAGGCCTGGAAAATCGACAACTGACCAGATTTTCACCCTACGCCAAATCCTGGAGAAGACACACGAAAAACAAATCGACACCTATCATCTATTTATCGATTATAAAGCAGCCTTCGATAGTCCGATACGGGAGAAACTCTATGAAGCAATGTCTGAGCTTGGTATTCCTGCAAAACTCATACGCCTTTGCAGGATGACCTTGACGAACACCAAATCCGCAGTGAAAGTTGGTAAGGATCTTACCGAACCTTTCGAAACTAAGCGAGGCCTCAGGCAAGGCGACACCCTATCGTGCGATCTCTTTAACATCTTAATGGAGATCATTATGAGAAAAGCTGCAGTCAATATGAATAAAACCATCAGCAGCAAAAGTCACATGCTGCTCGCGTATGCTGATGATATAGATATCATTGGGCGCACAATTAGAGAAGTTACTGCGGTTTTTTCGAGAATTGAGAAGGAGTCAGCAAAAGTGGGTCTGACGGTGAATGAGGACAAGACAAAATTAATGGTTTCAACGAACAGGGCCTCCACGCGATTAGACCAAAGCGTGAACGTTGATAACCGTTATAACTTCGAGGTAGTGGACGAATTTATATACCTCGGATCTGCCGTGAACAAAAACAACAACGTCAGCCTTGAGATCAAACGGAGAATTGTGCTTGCGAATAGATGTTATTTTGGGCTAAGCAAGCACTTTAGAGATAAAGCCCTCTCTCGAGTAACAAAAGTCCAGCTGTACCAGACTCTCATTCAACCTGTCTTGCTTTATGGCGCAGAATCCTGGGTCCTATCGCAAGCAGACGAAACATCTGTAGGAGTCTTCGAGAGAAAAATACTCCGAAAAATTTATGGCCCTATAGTGCACAACGGCGAGTATCAGCGACGCATGAACCATGAGCTGTATGAGCTTTATCCTGACATTGACATAGTTAAGCGGATCAAGATAACGCGATTGCGCTGGCTAGGCCATGTCAGTAGAATGGATGAAGATGAACCAGCGCGAAGGCTTTTCGAAACCGAACTCGAAGGAAGACGAAAAATAGGAAGACCAAGACTCCGCTGGAGGGATCAGGTTGACGAATCCCTGCGTACACTTGGTATTGCCAACTGGAGAGATAAAGCAAAAGATCGAACTGGTTGGCGAAATATGTTATCTTCGTTTTGTAAGGTCCCTGACCCCCCGGGGTTGTCCGAGACCGGATAAGTAAGTAAGTAAAAACAAGCACCCTTTATATTTATATTTTATTATTCATAATTAAAATTCTTAATATGATATGAAACATATTAAAAAATTTGAATGACAAATATTTCGTTTACGTAGTACATATGTTCCTAGATAAGATTACGATTCCCCCGCTGCAATTCAAATTCCAATCACACTCAAAATCAACAAAAAGCGCTTTTATCTTCACATGTTTTACAGATTTATTTATTATTAAAAAATTTTTTTTTCAATAGAACGAAGTTAACAAAATATTTGCATTCATGTTTAAATCAACCTCTCCAGTAATAACTTGTTTTAGTGATAACATTCTAAAGTGTCTTCGTACTTCCACTCCAATGTATCTGGTTATCTTCTTTGCTAACGTCATTGCGAAGTTTTTAATTCATGGTTCAGTGGCAATTCAATTGTCACACGATTTAATAAAAGATTAATCGATAATGTTGGTCAATACTTTAAAAAAAGTAATAATAATAATGCAGTTAATACATAATTCTTGTTACCTATAGACAGCGTTATTATATTAACAGATTTATCTGTTTTTCACAGATTTTCTAGGTGTTAAACAGATTTCCAGTTTTCTTCTGGTAAAAACTGATTTTGTAAAATGTTATCGCAATGCGGTTTTTGATAATTTGTATATAACGTAAAAATTATAAAACAATAAAGAAATGACGTGACAGAGAAAATTTGAGTCTGTCGGACCCAAGTATGCATTGCCAAATACAATGACAACATTCCCTTTATTCAAATGCTTATAACGGGTTTTTCAATAAGAGCGCTACAAAAGTTTTTTTAAATAAAACAAACCCGGTTTAGATACCAATGAAATTCTTTAATCCTGTGAAAGTACATTCGATGCCATTATGTATGGAAGTCGATTTCTTTTGCACGGCCACCACGGGCACGCTTGCAGAAGTCCAGACGCTGAACCCAATTTTCGACGGTTTTCAAGCATAAATCGGCCGATACTGCTGCAATTTCACGTTCGATATTCGTACGAAGTTCATCAATCGTCGCTGGCTTGTTGGCATAGGCCATAGACTTGTCGTAGCCCCACAAGAAATATTCTAACGGCGTCAAATCGCATGACCGAGGCGGCCAATCGACTGGGCCACTTCGCGAGATAACAAGTTCACCAAACTTGGTTTCCAATAAATTGATTGTGGCATTCGCTGTGTGGCGCTGTCCTGTTGGAACCACATGTCCTCCAAGTCAACATTATCCAATTGGGGCCAAAAATATTCGGTTATCATTGAACGGTAGCTATTCGCATTCACAGTAATGTGCCGGTCTTGATCATCACGGAAGAAGTACGGCCCAATGACGCCGCCGGCCCATGAACCACACCAAACCGTAATTTTTTCGGTAAATACAAGGTTCAGCTCTGCGAATGATGCTGTTTATAAAGTACAGTTTCTACGCAAAAACTTTAGTCCATCTTATTTACAAAATGTAAAAACCATAAAGAACGTCATGATCTCATGGAAAAAACAAAAACCAAAAAAGAACGACAAACCAACCCAATGTTGGAACTGTCTAATGTACGGACACGGTGGCGAGCACTGCAACAGACAACCGGCATGCATGATTTGCGCACTTCGACACCACACTAATGACAGTCCATTTAATAAAAATGATAAAAAACCCGCAGCCTTTTCTTGTTTCAACTGTAAGAAATTTGGCAAAGAAAGAACCGATCATTCTGCCAATGATATAAATTGCCCTCTTCGGACACACTATCTTGAAATAAGAGAGAAAGCCACAACCAATAAAAATAAGAGAGCCCCACACGTTCGTGGGAACTCTTACATTGCACACGAACCAGAACAACACATCACCAGTAGGAATATCACCGCCAACGCTCAACACCACTACGATGATCGACACTCTTACGCTGCACAAGTAAGGAACAATAGTAGTAATGAACTCTTTAACGTCGATGAATTATTTAATATTTTCACCTCTGCTCTAGATGAGCTCAGTAAATGCACATCAAAAGTACAACAAATGTATGTTGTCATGTCTTTGGTTAAGAGAGCTTATGCTATCAAATAACCTCACACAGTTTAGACTGCTTCACTGGAATTCGAATGGAGTTTCAAACTATTCAGCCCTCAGACAATTAGAGCATTTACTGGAGGTACAAAATATACATATTGCCTCATTGAATGAAACATTCTTCAACGAGAATCACAAACCCTACTTCAACAATTACATTTTTTACCGAAACGATAGAACTGGAACAAGAGGCTCTCTTGATCCACAAATCTCTCAAGCACACTCTACTCCCATTAACTAGAACAGCAACTATAGAAAATGTATCCGCTGAAGTATCGATAAACCAAAGGCGGGTTATTATAACCACTGCGTATTCTCCTAGATATACGTCAAACTTTTGCGACGATATTATTAAATTAACTCCAAACAATAAGGAATTTATTCTCCTTGGTGATCTTAATGCCAAGCATTCTTTATGGAATTGTTCCACAAATAATACCGCTGGCAATGCTTTGAATATGTTGCAACAGTCTAATAACTTTTTTGTCTACAATCCTGATAGCCCTACCTTGTTCCCGCATCAGAGAAATAGGAACTCATCTACAATAGACTTAGTATTGAGCAACTCACCACTAAGCATGCAAATAAAGACTCTGGGCTACGATCTTCCGTCAGATCACAGACCAGTTTTGTGTACTGTAAATTGTTCAACGTTTAGCACAAAAGACCTTGGTAAATATGTATACAAACGCTGCGATTGGAATTTGTATAAAAGCGAAATAAATCGAAAAATCAGAGTATCTTTTGAAACATATAACTCAAAACCTGCGATCGATAAAGAAATCGAAGCCTTTGCGAAACTTATGCTAACGGCAGGAGACGTTGCCACTCCCAAGATAAACCAAACCAAAGACAACTCTTTGCCGAAAAATGTTGTAAAACTTATAGGTGAAAGAAATAAGCTTAAAAGAAAACAACAACGTGCAGCAGACAATCAAAGTTTAATTTTCTATGAACAATGCACCAAGTTTGTCAATAGGATAATAGATAAAAAAATAAATAATGAAAGCAACAGTAAATGGTCAAATTTGTTGAACAACATTATTCCAGGAGACAAACGATTTTGGCAAATAAGCAGAAGCCTGAGAGGAAAACGAAAAATCCAAATTCCGCATCTCACAGATGGACCCAACAAATTGATTTCAGATGTAGAAAAGGCTGAAAAATTAGCAAACACTTTTGCGCAATCACATTATCTGACGATAAACTATGTCCATCCATCCGAAGCAAAAATTAACCTGACAGTTAGAGAAGATTTAATTTCGGACTTGAAGCTCCGAATTTGGACGGAGTTGAATTTATTTCTGTAATTGAGCTCACAAATCTTCTAAATTCACTAAAGACATCGAAATCTCCTGGTTTAGATAATATACCGAATATCTTACTAAAGAATCTACCTGAAAGGGCTGTAAACGTACTATTAATAATATTTAACAGTTGCATTAAATTAAATTATTTCCCAAACGCTTTCAAAAAAGCCAAAGTTGTTGCAATTCATAAACCTCATAAGCCCAGGAACAGCCCGATTAGTTACAGACCTATAAGCCTTCTCAGCAATTTAGGTAAACTTTTCGAAAAACTACTATATCATAGAATCAATGACTTTGTTTCTACACACGACATAATAGCAAAAGAGCAATTTGGTTTCAAGAAAGATCATAGCACAACACATCAAATCAGTAGAATTAAAAATAAAATTCTTTCAAACAAACGCATCAAAAAATCGACGGGTGTTATACTACTGGACATCGAAAAGGCATTTGACACAGTTTGGCATAACGGACTAATTTTTAAATTAATTTCCGCAAATCTACCGAAATACCTCTGTAAAATCGTAAAAGATTATCTCGACAGCAGATCCTTTTCTGTGTCTGTAAATAATGTTCTGTCATCTACCAAACATATCCCAGCGGGTATACCACAAGGCTCAATACTGTCTCCACTACTGTACGCAGTATATACATCGGACTTCAAGGCTCCAAAACTGATGGATGTAGCCTATTACGCAGATGATACAGCCCTGATCTCAACATGTAAACTTACAAGTGCTCTTTTGAAGAAAATGGAAGAAAGTCTTGAAGCATGCAGTAAATATTTGACGAAATGGAAAATCAAGATAAATCACGATAAAACTCAAGCCATAATCTTTCCATACAATAAATCACCGAAAAGATCACCAACCCGACAACTTTATTTCAATGCCAACTATATAGATATTCAAAACCAAGTCAAATATCTTGGAGTCATATTTGATCGAAAACTTCTATTTCACCAACATATTGAAGCAGTTTGCGGAAAAGCAATTAAATCGTTCCGATCACTATGGCCTCTCTTACATCGCCGTTCAACACTAAACTTTAGAAATAAAAATTTATTATTTAAGTGTGTCATAAGACCAATCCTAAGCTATGCGTCCCCGGTGTGGTACAAAGCTGCTAAATGTCACTTAAAGAAAATGCAAATTGTTCAAAATAAATGTTTAAAAATGATAAATAACAAGCACTGGCGATATCCCACACAAGCGTTACACAATGAAACTGGATACGAAATGTTTCAAGAGTTTGTTCGTAGACAAAATTTTAATTATTTGAATAAAATTATAAACTCTTCTTATGATATAATAAGAGATTGCTTAGAATTAACATAATCGTACATATGTATCTCCGAAATTCAACAAACTGAAAATGCCTGTATTTATTTGATTATTTTCTAAAAATAATCTATATTTATATATTACAGGAATATTTTTCAAATAGTGTTTGACTTTTCTCTATCCCTAATTCAAATGAAGGTTTTATCCCACTTTTGCCTTTAAACAAAATCTATTACTGTTAAGTACTCAGTTGTTAATTTAATTAGACATAAGTATTACCTGATGCAATATCGTACCGATAAAACCCGGAAAATGTTTATATATATAATTATGTTATATAATTAAGAAATGATGGAAGAATAAAAATGAATGAATGAATGAACTAATGTTTTATAAAATCTTTTTGTTTTTTTTTTCTATTAGATCCCTGAAAATGACCAACGAAGTTGATCGGAATATTGGAAAGTAAATAAATTGTGATAAATGGAAATTTCTACAACTTCGTTTTCTTTTTTCCATACCTACGACTAATAATATTTTATTTAATATTGCTTAAAAACAGGTTTTTTTCAGGAGAAAACATTTCTTTGCAAAAATGTACAGATTTTTGTGAAAAAAATATAATAACACTGAATGCAACCAACTACGTTCATACCCTACGCCAACTTGTGCCCGTAACCTAATTACAAAAAAAGTATTAAAATAAAAGTTGGTAGATACATTTGAATACCAGCTATATCAAACGTGAATCTATATTCCCGATTTTCAAAAGCGATTATCAGTTGTCGGATCTTACGAGGGTTGCTATTAATATTTCTGGACTAGGAAGTTTTTAGCAATGTGGCAACACTAATGGAAAGTATTACAGTGTTTAGCTTACCCTGCGTTTACACGCGACAAGACAATTGATAATACGTATAAATTTATAGTAGAGCCGCCATTTGTCTCATCTGACGTTTTGTTTTAAACTTTTTTATTGACTGTTATTGTTAGCATACATTTGTGTTGTATTTAACACAATAATTTTAACACACAAAACCAAATGCCGTTGTTGTTATTTTGTTCGTTGTTTTGAACCATTGCCTCTATCTGGTATTATTGAAGCAATTCTTTTCAACATCAAACGTAAATATCACACCAGGCCAAATGTCATAAATTTGGTGGGAGAACTAGTAGATCTACTATAAGTATTAATCTATGCGTACTAGTGGCTGAATTTACTGTCTTCGAAGAATCAGCGACAGTGACGAAAACAATGAGAGAAGTGTGAGTGTATTAGTAAAAGAGTGTGAATATATTGCCATCGTCACCGAAAAATTGTCTCGTGTAAACGTCCAGTTAACGGCACGCAGAACGAGTTGACTCGCGAGCATTAGTTCTCTTTTTTTTCCAAAATTCATCCCAGTCAAATAATTTAATTAACTCGTTAAAATTTTCATACCATTATTTTTCAAAACTTTCAGCGTGGATTATCAAGAGAAGTAATCATTGATGAAGCTAAATCTTTCTATCCCAATGATGTACTATCCTACAGTACTGTGAAAATCTGGTATCATGAACTAAATTGGAGCCAACGTTCTCTGCAGGAGAACTGAGGTTCTTGACCGGTTCTTCTGCCAGAAATCACTGAGGCTGTGAGTGAACTGGTATTGCAAGATGTCATGTGACACAATGTCAGATAGAGGAAACCTCGGACATTACTTCCACTCCAATACATTCAATACTGCATGAACATTTTGCTGAACAAAAATTTCCTCGAGGTGGATGCCAAATAATTATTCAATAGCTCAAAAAGGTGTTCGTGTGGTTCAGTGCAATGCAATGGCTTTGCTTCAAAAGACTTGGTGTATAAGATAACGACAAGCGACGTAGCTTGGATCTTTCCATATGAACCTGAGACTAAGCAGCAATCGAATTCCAAAAACGTGGATTTCAGTACACTTTAGGAACATACGGACGGGTGGAAGGTCGGACGGACATCGCTAAATCGTTTCAAAAAGTGATGCTGATTCAAATTCTTCAATTGCGATGTCTAGTAAACAAAACATCGCGCGATTTTTTTTCCGAAAATTTATCAATTTTGTTGTCGAGTAAACATTCACTGCCAATATATACATACACTTTGTTGAAACTTGTTTTATTTAGTTTGACAATAAAAATATCTTGACTTAACATCACCTCTTTGGTGATTTTTAGTTGTCTTTGACAACAATTTTCGAACTGAAATAACATTCCAAGCTATGAATGAAGGTTACAAACTGAAACAAAATCTGAACCCAGAATTAAATGAAACCTGAACCAAAATACAGCTCAGTGGAAAGTTATACAGACATTCCCAAAAAATTTACGACTTTAACAAAATTTCGAGTTGTTGTTCTCGATATAAATTGTGGAATAAAATTAAATTTTTAATTTTGGGTGTTATTTCTTGGGACCTACACTCAGAGAACTATTTTTTTTGAAAAGAGGTTGAAGCAAACGAATTGCGGTTGCCACAAACACACATGTTAAATTTAAGTATGGAATTGGATTATGTTGTATCCATGCAGGGTGTATCTATGACACAGCTTATCGACTATGTAGTCGGAAATTAATAAAAAAAAATAGGTAGGCGAGAGGGCGATAAGCAACCAAAAGCAAACCATGAAGCAAACTAAATTTAAATAGTGTTTCATTGACACTAAGGACAGCTAAATTATGTTTTATGTTGGTTTCATCGAACGAAAATACGCATACCCTTTAATTTCTGTCCGTTTTATGTCCAACCATAGAGTAACATATAACAGCAACGTGAACTCGATGAAATGAAATCTCTCGTCATCGAGAGACCGTAATGATAGGAGTAGATACCAATGAAATTCTTCATTCCTGTGAAAGTACGTTCGATGCCATTATGTATGCAACTGGATTTCTTTTGCATGGCCACCACGGGCACGCTTGCAGAAGTCCAGACGCTGAACCTAATTTTCGTCGGTCTTCAAGCATAAATCGGCCGATACTGCTGCAATTTCACGTTCGATATTCGTACGAAGTTCATCAATCGGCGCTGGCTTATTGGCATAGACCATAGACTTGACGTAGCTCCACAGGAAATAATCTAACGGCCTCAAATCGCACGACCGAGGCGGCCAATCGACTGGGCCATTTCGTGAGATAACACGTTCACCAAACTTGGTTTTCAATAAATTGATTGTGGCATTCGCTGTGTGGCTTGTGGCGCCGTCCTGTTGGAACCACATGTCCTCCAAGTCCATATTATCCAATTGGGGCCAAAAATATTCGGCTATCATTGAACGGTAGCGATTCGCATTCACAGTAATGTGCCGGTCTTGATCATCACGGAAGAAGTACGGCCCAATGACGCCGCCGGCCCATAAACCGCACCAAACCGTAATTTTTTCGGAATGCAATGATGACTCATGGATTACGTGTGGATTGCTGTCTGACCAATAACGCATATTTTGCTTATTGACGGAGCCATCCAGCCAGAAACGAGCCTCTTCGCTGAAGATGATTTTCCGATGAAAATCCGAATCATTTTCAAGTTGTTGCCCAGCCCAATTCATACGACGCTTATGGTGGTCAAGCGGCTTCAGTTCTTGCGTCAGTTTGATCTTGTAAGGATGTAGGCCAAGACCTTTTCGCAAAATTCGCCACAACGACGTCACAGAGATGCCCAACGCTTGAGAACGACGTGTGAGAGACACATATGGGCTTTCTTGAACTGAAGCCTCAGCGGCAGCAACATTCTCGACACTACGGGCACTTCTTTGTCTCACTGGCACGGGAACATTTTGTACTGTGCCTGTGGATTCAAATTTTCCCACTAGACGCTCAATTGTTGATCTGGTAGGACGATTATGACGACCATAAATTGGACGTAGCGCTCTTAAAGTTGAGGCCACTGACTACATATTTCGGTAGTAAATTTTAGTAATTTCGACTCGTTGTTGGCTCGTATATCTTTCCATGATGAAATGGCAAACCTTACTGAAGAGAAATGTCAAAAGAGCGGGAAAAAATATGGCGTCGTTGGCTGTCCCTATCGATTTACTTTTGTAGCGTCTCTGTTGAAAAACCCTTTATAATCGCTATGTCTTCTTTAGTCTCTCATTCTACATCATTTCCCAAGTACCTTTTCGCTAAAACATCATCACTGAAAAAAAATTGATGTTGCTCAATATTTTTCACATGAACGATCTTAGTACTCGGTTTAAAAGCAAATTCTCAAAATAAATTTGCGAATATCCAAACTTTATAAAAGTGCAATCAATATCTTTGTTGAGGCCTTAGCTGGACTGATGGGTACAATTTTTGCTTAATTAAGCAATGAAAACATTCAGTTTTGAGAATTTGCCCTTACTAATCGGTTGTATTTTTAATGAAAATGGTTGCAATGCAGTGGTGTTTTTTTAAACTGTTGCGGTTAAGAATAACAAGGTTACTGTCAAAAAATCAAAAAGTCTGTGTGAAAATCTAATATTTAAAACTTTTGATTTAGAATATCTTTCCAAAGTTGTAATTTACCCTATTTGGTCGGTGCCCACAAGTAAAAACTCATCCAAATCGTCTTAGAAATATAGAAGTTATAGGCCTTGAAACGTCGAATTCAAAAAAGCTGTATACTTACTTACCCTGTAGCACATTCTTCATTACAATAGGGTTCCGTCAGACATAATATTGTAAAAACCTAACTCCTCCCCTACACAGAAAAAGTAACCACAGGTAATATTAAGCGTGTTTTGGTTACACCGCTAGCTTATATATTCGCTTGTTTTGTATGAAGCACTTAGCGAGAACTTAGCGACGTGAATCTTTTTCGCTAAGTTTAAACAATCGCTTGCTTGTAACCTAAACACGACTATTGCCTAGTTTGGGTTGGGGATATTTTTGTATGAGGACAAGAAAAATAGGTAATATTGCCAAAATCGAAAGTGCAAAACACACTACTAACGACAATGCTAAAGGTACATACAGTGCACTCGCGCTAACTTGACTACTCGCAAACTTGAATACTCGCTAGCTTGAACATATTTTTCTGTCAATGGACTATCTTCTAACTTGAACAAATGCCAATTACACTATAACTTGAACAATTTTTTTGTTCATAAATGCAAAAAAATTTGATACATACATACTTTGTTCGTTATTTTACCGTTGGTTTTGATGTTGATAACTTTGCCCCCTCAATTTTCCGAGAAATCATATGTATGACTTTTTTGTGCTTGGAATTTGTATTTGTCTCTCACATTTTGTTTAAATAAATCAACTTTAAAGATTTTTCTTAGTCCAAAAACAGTAAATTTTGAGTTATAGCAGTCTTCTAGTAAGTGAGCGATATGTTAGGTTAGGCATACCGAAAAAAAAAAACATTTTTTAATATAAAAATATAGCATTCGTAAACTTGAACAAATTCACTATCTTGAACTGGCCTGGTTTTAATTAGTTCAAGTTAGCGCGAGTGCACTGTATTTACTTTGGCAACTCTACTTGTTGTTATTAGAACGTCAACAAACAAAATTTGGAGGAGATAAATACCACAAATGCGGAGTATTTTTTTCCTTGGAATCTACAGAACTTCAACAAAACGGCTGATTTTGCTTTCTTATGACTCTATCTGTCAAATTCCATATATTTTGTTATTGTACTTTTTTGTTGACTTTGTTTGGTCATATGTATTTGTGTTGAATTTGACATTTATGGCCAGTTTTTAAGTGGGTAGTTAACTATCGGATTACTTAATCTTACAGCCTAGCTACGTATGTCGAATACTTACGGTCTTTCGTCGTATAAGCGAAAATATTTCCTGTTGCGCTCTGTAAAAGTATGAGAATGACAAATCAAAAGAAAATGAAAAAAGAATGAAAACGAAGTGAGCATTTCAGTACAAAGTTGCGCTCCGTAACTTTTTTTATGTCATTTGCGTAAACACAATGTCAAAAACAGTCACTTGTGTTTTAGCTTTCGCATTGTTTATTTTTGTAAATAGAACGAAGACATAAAATGGATAAATGGTAAGTATTTTATAAAAAATTATCTATATTTTATTAACATACTAGCTGACCCAGCAGACTTCGTCCTGCCTTCAAAAGTATTTGTAACATCAGATGGTAAACAATGATTAATATCTCGACGTGGGCGCCATCTATTTTATCACGGTGCAAAACCACAAAAAAATAAATATTGCGCCATCTGTTGGACGAAGTTCAAACTACACAGAAACACTACTCACGGTCCATAGAGCATGCATATACAATTTTGTCAAAATCGGTCTAGTAGTTTGAGAGTTTAGCGATCACGAACATATGGTGTGAACAGAATTGGTGCGTACTGCGTATTTTACGCAGCGTAAATACGTCGCCAAAAATAGAACACATTTGTGTATATGGAAATGAGCAGAATCACGACGGCGTCGTAAAATACGCAAGTACGCAGCAGCTGAAAATAGATTTATTTCTATTTCATACGCCTGCGTACGGCGTACAAAACAGTACCGAGTGACCATATTGTTTTAATATTTTAAGTATTTCAGTAATTAAAGTTACTTTTTACTTAAGAAATTGTTTATTTTTACTTATTAACATTTAAAATAATAATATATAAATAAAATTAAGTACAAAAAAGCTTTTTAGTTGAGTTTTTGTTTATGTTTCATTTGTGAAGTACTTTTTTTTACATATGGTCACCTTATCAGTTGTTGACAAAAAGAAAACTTGTAATTATAAATTATTTCAGTGAGAATATAGCGCAAGTTATGAAGTGAAAATGGATCTCAACGCCATAATTTTAGAAAATGTGATGCAGCACGACTGCTTGTTTAATCTTGGATCAAAAGAATAGAAGAAAGCATTCACAAATAGTAAACAACTTTATCAGCTGTGTTTAGTTTTACGTCGTACGTTACGGCGTTATTGTGTTTCATACGACGTATTTCCACTGCGTTTTCTTGACCTGCGTAAATTTACGCTGCGTAAAATACGCAGTACGCACCAATTCTGTTCATAGCAATACACGTAATTTTTATATATGTAGAGATATGTATTTCAGCAACAAAAAGTCTCCGGGGTACTTGCTGTGATTCCACACTGCTCTCCTCCAAAAAATGCACAGCGATTGTGTATGGAAACATCATTTTCACATATAAAAAAAATACACACAAAACAACCCGTAAATCATGGTAAAATGAGTAAGGTAAACTCGTTAGAACAGCTGATTTCAACAAATTTCTTGCTTAGGTGTCACTCTTATGTCAAATTCACATGCATTTTGTTGTTGTACTTTTCTGTTTACTTATACAGTAGGTACACCCATGAAGAAAATTTGACAGATTATGGACACCAAACAAAAACAAAATGCCTGTGTTTGTTGTAACAATTTCTAGTGCGTTTACCTTACTTATTTTACCATGCCGTAAATGTATTTACTAATTTTATTCGTGTTTGTTTATTTACATTTACATATGTTGTCAATTATTTCCAGCTGCCAATTTGAAGTCGCATGGAGCTGTATTTTTTTGGTGCACTCAAGCGATTTTTATTCGAATATAGCGAGTTTTTCTTGTAAATTTTGCACTTTTTTTAGAATTGTAGATCTGGCACCATTTTTGTTTGACAATTGTTGAATGACTTTCGCTTCGATACATAAGCGAAGAGAAAGAAGAAATCGTAGATATGGAGCGCAAAATAAACGAAAAAGGGAGTGCTTTGATTCGCTTCGCTTCCCTTTCGACATACGGAGCTAGGCTGTTTCTAAGTTAATTAGAGGTTAACTTTGCATTTTGTTTTTCAGTGGTGAGTTAATGTAAGTCGACATATTGTCAACTAATATGGCAACCCTTGTATTCTTATTGGAAAAAACGTGTTTTGGGATAAATACCAAAATAACAAGGGGAACAAACAAAATGGAATTATGTAAAATAAGAAATAGATGCATAAAATCAAAGTCATTTTAACATAAATGCGTTAAAAACTATATAGGCGCAACAATTTAACGATCTAGACTCAAGAAGGTATGTGTACAAATACGCAAATCTAGAACATGTATTTTATACAATCTTCATTTCTCCCTTTGACACTCAGTAATATGATTGTCAAAATAATATGGTTCTCACTATAAGTTAACCATCCAACACTGGGTGGTTAAATCATAGTTAAACAATGACTAAAAGACACAATTCAATGTTTAACCATAATTTAACAAAGAAACGAAGATCACCACTGACTGACCATTAGATTCACAGAACAACAACAAAATCCCTGTTGTTGGTGCCCACAGCAACAAAAAGACCTACTGCGTTAACCTCTACTAGATCAGCCTTGATTGCGATTTAACTTTTAAATCCCGCGACAAATCGCAATTGAAAGCACATCGTTTGGTGTTAAATACCTCAACCGATTACACTGTGGAACAAAATTAAACTCTTTCGAAAATAACATGGTTCTGGCAACGGATTCTGATAGAGGGGGTAAAAAAGGTTATACGTGTATCGGCATTTTGACAGTTTACGTCTGCATTTTTTAAGGGTGGGGGTGAAATTGTCGCCCTTTTCCACATTCTTATGATGACTCGGCATAGGAAACCATGTTTTCCGTACATTTTATGTATAGGATATTTTCAAAAATTGTATGTAAAAATTTACGAGAAACATTTTCATTAAATACTTTAAGCCTCTACCGCCTAAATATGGATTTTCCAATTTTAGTGATATGATTCCTTAAAAAAAACACACTAATTGCTTTTTATTTAATGTGAAGTACAATCGATACATTTAAGTTCTGAATAAAACGTCTTTCAAATGTTCCGATTTTCGCAGTAAAAGCTCGGACAGACAAAGGGCTTCACGTTGTTGCCCGTTCCAGTTTCTTTCCTCAAAATCGTTTCTCACTTTGGTAGCACACATACATACACATATACGAAACACATACACAAAAACCAAATCAACGTCACAAACCATTTAACCGGCCAAACCTTCGCTTTTCACTGATCAAGCGCTTTTAATGTCCTCTGTCCGATGAATCCATCAAACTAAAATGCAATACAGCAGGCAAAATAAGAAACACTCATCTGCAATTTACACGCACATTCAGGAATATTTATGGCCGAGAGAATAATGCAAAAAACAGAAACACACATACAAGATAGAGTCTCTCGTTGTCCCTCTTTTATTCTCTTGCTCTCGAGAGAGCATAGACAGTGCAACAAACACAGCTGTATTTGTATCGCAAACATAAATATATGTGGGTCGCAAACACATATATTATAACATATTAATTATTGTGTCACAAACATGTAATATTGGATAGCAAACACAATGTGTTTGGACACAAGTATATTATATTTGCGGCAAGCTCCAAACAACAACAAAAAACAGATTTTCAGCCTGTGGAGACCATTGAATGTCACAATTTCTGGAAATAATCGAATCTCCAAACTCTTCTCGCAATAAAACGGTTTTTGTACGTGCTGTGTAGCACGTAGTCCCGTCTTGTTGGAACCAGATGTTGTCAAGATCAACTTCTTCCAATTTCGGCCATAAAAAGTTGGTTATCCTCGATCTATACCGCTCTCCATTGACAGTAACGGTGCTACCAGCTTCATTTCGAAAGAAGTACGGACCGATGACTCCATCAGACATAAACTACACCAAACTGTCAATTTAGGTGAATGTAATGGCTGTTCATGAATAATTTGTGGATTTTCTTCCCACCAGAATCGACAGTTTTGTCACAGAGCAATTACTCTCTTCGATGCCACTTCATGACGATGAGGTAGTAGGCTCTTTTATCGAGTTCTAGTTGCTTTGGTAATTCACTCTTTGGTTGGCATAATACGGACAGATATAAAAGGGAATAAGTATTTTCGTTCGATGCAAACATAATTTAACTGTCATTAGTATCAATCACACACTTTTAAACTTAGTTTTGTGCATGGTCTGTAATCTGTATGTATTCTTTGGTCTCTCATTCTACATCATTTCCCCAGTGCCTCTTCGATCAGCTGTGCGATAGAAACCCATTTAATTTGTTTATTTACCGCACCACTCAGATGAAAGTGAGCCTCATCGCAGAAGATGATTTTCTTCTTTCTTTTCAAGTTGTTCCAAGACAAAATCAGCAAATTCATGACGTTTATGGTAGTCAGGGGGATTCTATGGCACAGCCGATCGAAAAGGTACTAGGCCGATGATGGCGAATGAGAGAGCAACGACGACAGGAACTAATTTTAAATAGTATTTATTGATACTAATGACAGCTAAATTATGTTTTATGTTGTTTGGCTTGAACGAAAATACACATTCCCTTTGATTTCTGTCCGTTATATGTCCAACGAAAGTGTAAAATTGGTAAAATACAGCAGCAAATAAAACTCTATGAAATGGCCTACTACCTCGTCGTCATGAAGCATCGAAGAGAGTAATGGAAACTCTTAAGTACTACTCTATGGCAACACTTGCCTGAACGGCAGCAATATTTTCTTTACTTCGAGCGGTTCTTTGTCTTATTGGCACTTGAACATTATTATAAATGGACGCTCGTAATTTGCAACAATTTGACGAATAGCGACCACAGACGGGCGGATATTACGACCATAAAATGGCAAAAGCGCACGAAAAGTTGCAACGATTATTTTGATAAAAAATTTAATAATTTGTAAACGTTGTTCTTGCGTGTATCTCTCCATGATGAAATTGTAAACATTAGTGAATACAATGAAATCAAATTACTGATCATGACATACCAAAAACGATGTACAAATAGACAGCCAAAATTTCTCTTCACTCAAATGCCAACAAACAAAACGAGTGAAACCCTAGCACTTCTCTGCCCTCTCTCTTACTCTCTTCATTGAATATTTGAATACACAAGCGGCTTTTTGATAGGGTTATTGTATATAACTATACAAATTCCATCCGTGTTGAAATAAAATTTCATAAACTATGCAAAAAGTAGGAAATAATCAAGATATGACACGAGAGAGAAATGCGTTTGAGTGAATATCTGTCACTTTTTGGTTCTCTTTTACCAGGGTTGCCAAATTGCGCTCATCTACATACTACAAACAAAAAGGATGTACAAGTAGCGAAGAAAAAACCCCCGCAGTTTGGCAACCCTAGCAGAAGAGAACCAAAAAAGTCGACGCGATTCACTCAAACGCATTTCTTTTCCGCGTCATAACTTGATTATTTCATACTTTATGAAATATTATTTAAATATGGTTACAATTTCTATAGTTAGATAGAATAACATCATTAGAAAACTGCTCGTGCATTAAAATATTCCACGAAGAGAGTAAGAGAGCGGGCAGAGAAACGACACGCTTCACTCGTTTTCTTTGTTGGCGTTCCACTACATGAGTAAATTTTCTTCTCTACAAATGGCCGGAAAGTCACTTAGAAATCATATCACTCAAATTGGAAAACCCATGGGTCTGTTTTGCTCTTTTTGTGGAAAAGGGTAAAACACAGCCCTAAAACAGGGGTGTAACGGATTAAAATGTACTAAACAAATATTCTTCATAAAATGCTACTGTAAGTTTCTTAACACACCAAAGGTCGGAACTCAACTTGAAGGACAAAAATAAGACTTATTTATAAGGAATATTTTTGTGGTACAGTTGAACGCGTTAATTCCCTGTTTCAGCGGTGATTTTTACCCTTTTCCACAAAAAGGTCAAAAAAGACCCATATATTGAGGCGGTAGAGGGTTAATGAATTCCCCAAAAATGTTTCTCGTAAATTTTCATATAAAATTGCTGAACACATCCTATAGGTAGCTAAAATGTAAGGATAACATGGTTTCCTATGCCGATTCATCATAAGAATGTGAAGAAGGGGGAAAATTTGATCCCCACTTATAAAAAAATTCAGGCGTAAACTTTCAAAACGCCGATACAAAAATCCGTCGTCAAAATCTTGCTATTTTTTTTGTGTTCCACCGTGTAATTTTATTAACAAATTTATTGAAATTTGTTGATACATTCATTGAAACTACTAAAAAAAATTCAAAAACTAGTTTTTTATACCTTAAACGATTAAAAAATTTAATGTTGTAAAAAATTTATTTCAATTACATCTCGTTAAATGTGTGAGCAGATTTTGAATTCATGGCCTAACTGCACTTTCTTTCTTATATCATCTATTTCTAGGCAAAAAAAAAACTACCAGCTATAATTCATAACATCACAGGTGGTGTTGGTTAAAAAACCGTCTGAAATACGAGTATCTACCTGCCGAAATCTCTACCTTGGCTCAGCAACAGTCAACGAATAAGTATAATGTATACAGTGCGCGCATGCGCACTAACTTATCGGAATATTTGTGCAGAGCAAGTTGAAATTCAACTCCAGTTGTTGTGTGTGTGTGACGTCAATCAAATCTCCCACCCAGCTGAGAGTGACTGTTAAACATTGTTGTGGTTTAAAAATGCCAATTTGTTAAACAAAAAATATTGACTTCTGCTACTGTTTGTTCGTTTATGTGGGGTTTTTTATCACCTCTCGCTTAGTTATTGCCGGAATTTATAATTTCTTCTTTTATTCCATTGTTCTTCTTGTTTCCTTTAAAAGTTATTTAATATTATTTGGTTGACTTAGCATTTGTTCAATATGCTAATGTACCCAATGTCTGGTGTTTATAAATGAAATTGAAATTGACAGTTGTGGCGCATTTTTTTTTGTTTGTGTTATTTATGGCTCCGAAACTTGATTCTTGGTAATATATAAGTATAGTGTGGACCATGGTGAATTTTAAACAGCAGTTTGGTTGTTTCGCTGCCACACAGATTGATTATGACTTTCATATTTAGGAGGGAGAAAACTTTGTTAATGCATTTGAAATAAATATCCATTCATCTTCGATGTTATTCCGACACATACATATATGTACTAACAATTTCTTTCTAAATCGATTTAGCTGTTTCTGTCATATAACGGATACAAGGCATTCCGAAGCAAACAGAAAACACCCAAGGCTCCAAGTCGTCTGGAAAGTTGAGTAAACATTATTCTTTTAAAACAAGTTAATGTTTGGGTTGGCAAGAAAGTAACTTCGGTTTTGTCATATCAATGATGCTTTTGTCAATTTTGAAATACTTTGGATCAGCTGATTAAATTCTTTGTTATACAGTTACACAGCTGACATTTCAAGCTGGTCAGTTTTCAGTGGTCAGTTTTCATTTAAATCGTGTTGTGAAAAGGTGAAAGGTTGTGAAAAGGCAAAAAAACTCGGGGAAGCACTTCGGAATATTTGTCACTTGTAATGTAAAAATGTCGTTCTGGAAATTCCATGATCAAAAATGGCCACATGAGCGGTAGCTAAGAGAAGTTGATGAGGACGAAATCAAAGCCGTTATCAGACGTGACCAACACGTTTCTGTTCAGGAAGTTGCAGACAAGTTGAAGGTGTCGCACACGGCAATTAAGCATCATTTTAAACGGCTTGAACTTGTCAAAAGCTTGATATTTACACGCAAAGAAAAAAACGTTTATTGTTGGGTTACCACAACAATACTTTGATTGATTTGTATTAATTTATTAATCACAACCCAAATAAACTCATATATCGCAAATGTGTATCACGTTGTTGCAAACGAGATCTCGTTTGCATTAAACGCGGACAAAATTACATTTGTCGAAAGTTAAAAACCGTTTGCGATAACTGAAATTAGCCATTTTTCTAATGAGTAGGAAGAACGTAAATTTCTCTCAGTCTCTCTTTCTGTCGACTGTATACACCATAGAGTAAATTTGTAGTAGAGCCGCCATTTGTCTCATCTGACGTTTCCTTTCATACTCTTCGTGATGCGGTCGGTGTGATAGAGAGATGTTTGACGAAAAGTGATATACACCAGGTGGAATTACAATAACTTCTTGCTTTAATTTTTCATGCCATTTTGGTGAAAAACTGTGAAATTTAAATGTGCCTTAAACTTTTTTATTGACTGTTATTGTTAGCATACATTTGTGTTGTATTTAACACATTAATTTTAACACACAAAATGAAATGCCGTTGTTGTTATTTTGTTCGTTGTTTTGAACCATTGCCTCTATCTGGTATTAGTAAAGCAATTCTTTTCAACATCAAACGTATACATCACACGAGGACAAATGTCAGAAATTTGGTGAGTGAAAGATTTTCTCTACCCATATTTACTCTATGGTATACACAGTCCACTCGTTTGACATACACACTCACGCATACAAATAAAAGGCTTTTGCCTTGTCAATATATCTTGGATGGACAACTGACGAGTTGTAGTTTGCTGCGCTTTTAGTTGTTATTTGAATAGGTGTGCGAAGTTAGCCCCCCATTTTTAGAAATAAATATTTTTGAAGATTGTTCTGAATTGTTCTAGGATTGTTCTACCATGTTCCAAAACGATGATTTTCTAAAATATAATTTGTACCGGTAAATCGAAAAAAAACAATATTAAACTTTGCACCCCATTTTTGGAAACACGAAATTTTTGCGGTTGTTCTAGTTGTTCTAAACATTGTTCCAAAACGATGATTTTCTAAAATGTAATTTGTACCGGTAAATCGAAAAAAAAAATTTTAAAGTTGCACCCCATTTTTGGAAAAAAAAAATTTTTTGCGGTTGTTCTAGTTGTTCTAAACATTGTTCCAAAACAATGATTTTCTAAAATATAATTTGTACCGGTAAATCGAAAAAAAACCAATTTTAAATTTGCATCTCACTTTTGTAAAAAAATTTTTTTTGCGGTTGTTCTAGGTTGTTGGTTTTGGTTTTTTTCGATTTACCGGTACAAATTATATTTTAGAAAATCATTGTTTTGGAACAATGTTTAGAACAACTAGAACAACCGCAAAAATTTAATTTTTCTAAAAATGGGGTGCAAAGTTTAATATTGGTTTTTTTCGATTTACCGGTACAAATTATATTTTAGAAAATCATTGTTTTGGAACAATGTTTAGAACAACTAGAACAACCGCAAAAATTTCATTTTTCTAAAAATGGGGTCCAAAGTTTAATATTGGTTTTTTTCGATTTACCGGTACAAATTATATTTTAGAAAATCATCGTTTTGGAACATTGTAGAACAATCCTAGAACAATTCAGAACAATCTTCAAAAATATATATTTCTAAAAATGGGGGGCTAACTTCGCACACCTTATTTGAATGCTAGTCGAGACGGACGTGTTAGTAGGCAAAATTCCAACTTTTTTTAAAACAAACTTTATGGGTAAAACCAAAATCATAAAAGTTGGAAATTTACACAAAAAAGAGCTTATGGAAGCCATAAATATAAATTTTAATGTATAAGTAATGTTGTACTGAATAGAGTAACTACAACTACCATTCGGCTGCTGTAACTACAACTCGGTTGCTGTAACCGAAAGAACAGTTGGTGAAACCGTTTTTCGTTTATCACAAATGTTTTTTCAGCTTTAATTTTTCACAACTCGTTTACTGCAAACGTTTTTCAGTTCTCGCAAACGTCTTTTTAGTTAGGATAAACTACAACTCGGTTGCTGTAACCGAGGGAACAATTGGCGGAACCGTGTTTTGTTTCTCGCAAACGTTTTTTTCAGCTTATGTTTTTCATAACTCGTTTGCTGCAAATATTTTTCGGTTCTCCCAAACGATATGATATGTATGGCTTACCAGAAGTTCGTTTCTCCCAACTACAGTCCCCAAATGAACTTCAGTTATCTGAGATTTCGTTTGGGAGGAACGAGTTTTTTCTTTGCGTGTAGGTTCCGCACGATCTTAAGGATAAGCACTTGAAATTTTTAGTAAAAATTATTCATTTTTGAAACGCATTGTCACTGAAGATGAAAAATGGATTCTATAGAACAGTGTCAACCGAACGAGATTCTGGTTTCAACTGGATTCAAACTTCATCGAAAACTGAACTGCACCAAAAAAGGTTATACTGTCCATTTGGTGGTATTTTTACGGGTTGGAGGCAATCTTCAGGGGCTGCCTTATGCTGTTAGTCATTCCTAGCATTTGGAAGCAAACCAAAGTGGTTTTCGTCCCGAAAGCGGGCAAATGCTCTCACGTTAAACCAAAGAACTTTAGACTAATCAGTCTATCATCCTTTGTTCTTAAGACATTTGAAAGGTTATTGGACATTCACGTTCGAAGTAATCTACTATCGAGTTCTCAGCATGCCTATATCAAATGCAGGTCAACTGAGACGGCTCTCCACCCTATAGTCAGCATAATAGAAAACTCTCTTGAGAATAAGGTCTTCGCTCTAGGGACCTTCCTGGACATCGAATGAGCCTTCAATAACATTAAACCTTCGGCGATTCTTAGGGCGTTACAGAATCTAGGAGTTGACAGCTTAGTGAAAAGCCTAATTGGGAAGCTTTTGGTGGACAGATCCGTCAAAGCTGAATGGGGTGGTGTTACAATTGCAAGGAACGTTAACAGGGGACACCGCAGGGGGAGTTCTGTCTCCACTATTATGGTTAACTTCTGTCAATGAACTGCTTCTTCAATTGGACGGGGCCGAATGCCAGGTTTTTGCCTATGCCGATGATATTGCTATCATCTGTACGGCTAGAAACCTCAATTTACTTAGTATTCGTATAACCAGCCTACTTAGTCTGATTTCGAACTGGACCGCTAACAACGGACTATCACTTAACCCACTTAAAACCGAGCAAGATAAGCTCTCGGAAATATAAAATATCCGCATTTGAACTGCCGTCAGTTAATGGGGTGCAATTACAGTTGACGGAAAAGGTTAAGTATCTGGGGATAATTCTCGGCAGAAAACTGTGTTGGAAACCGAATGTGGAGGAGAGGGTAGAAATTGCGTCTGTTGCTCTTTACTACTGTAAAGGGGAGATAGGAAAGCCCTGGGGACTGTCTCCTTAGGTCAGCATGTGGATTTATACGGCAATAGTCAGACCAATACTTCTCTATGGCATCGTAGTTTGGTGGTGGTAAGAAATATATTCTGAATTTCTTGATGAAAATTCAAAGATCAGCACTGATTAGCGTTAGTGGGACAATGGGAACGACGTCAGGTACTGCACTCAGTGCTATCCTGAACATCTGTACTCCTGATATCATGGCCGAATCGGCAGCCGCCACATCCCTGGTGAGAATCAGAGACTGTGGCGTTTTGATATCGGGGCATTCCGGACACGCTGAATTACTACACCGGATCCACTCTATTGCCGTAAAAACGCATTACTTTATCCCCTACCTTCTACCAGCGACAAATTTAAGGACTTCTATTCCGAACAGGAATACCTGGGAAAAGTCACTGGAAGGGGATACCAGTAGTATCAGATTTTTACGGATGGATCAAAGTTGACCGAGCAAGTAGGCCATGGGGTCCATTCACCGGACCTAAATGTAAATATCTCCTTCAAGCTGCCTGATCACTGTAGTGTAAACGACGAAACACCTTCTCTTGGATTGCCCTGCTCTGGCAGGACTGAGAAGTGGGATATTGGGAACACATCTAGTTAGCACCGTTGCCCTACAGGATGTTCCTGTAGGTCTTATAGACAAATTTATTGGAAGGGCAAATTGGCTGGACGACTAGTCAATAGTTGCTATGGAGGAAACTGCAGGTGTTACAATGGGCTTCTTGAGCCTAAGTGTGCTAGACAGCGTCCTGTCTTGCAGCGTTTTGAACCAACCAAGGGAGTAATTTGTTTTGAACTGCTTCCAAATCATAAACTCTGACGTTTATTCTCAGCAAAGGACGAACCTTGATGGGACACTTAAAGAAACACGACCTAAATTGGTAAATCGCAAAAGCCGTGGTTTTCCATCACGACAATGATAAACCACTCGCTTGAAGAAACTGTGACAAGACGAGATCTTCCTAACGCTGGCCGGTCAGAATATATTTCTTGCTGCTGTTGCCCAAGATGTCGAAGAGAAGCCCGTAACACCAATCAGACGACGTGCCGCGCAATTGGGTATTAGCCGGCGATCCCTACGCAGAATTTTGGTGAAACTTTTGAAGATGTTCCCTAACAAGGTGCTGACAGTTAGCTGTTGCCCGCCATACGCGTGTAACCTACGCTCACAACGAAGAGGTGGACGATTTTTCATCGAAAATGATCATGCGCGATGAGGCTCATTTCCATTTTAGCGGTTACTATGTGAATAAACAAAATAAATATTTCTGGGGCATCGAAAGTCCGTGTATCATCCACAAAGAACCATTACACTCGTTCAAAGTTACTATGTGGTGTGCTGATTACGCCGGAGGAGTCCTCTGGCCATTTTTTTGGGGAACACCGCGGTCCAAGCGACGACTGTAGACGGCGCGCGCTACAGAGCCATGATTACAGAATTTTTTCAATTGGATGATTTGGAACTGGAGAACATGTGGTTCCAACAGGATAATCGATATTCTGAAGGAAGTATTTCCGGGTCGCTTAATCTCTCCTTTTGGCGATTTGCACTTGCCGGCCAGATCACTCGATGTAACCGTTCCAGACTTCCTTTTATGGGGTCGCAGGTTTACGTCAACAAGCCTCAGAATCTTGAAGACATTAATATTCGCCAAGAATGCGAGAACCTGTCGGAAGAACCTCGGAAGTCGGCCGACTAAGCCGCTTCTCTAAAGCGCCCTTAAGATCCCTGCGTGATACAGAAACACACCATTTGGGGAAATTGATGTAAGCCCGTATAATTTTTGACTTATGACGGTCTTCTCGCATGTGAGTGATGTGTAGGGTTACAATATGTGCTGTTTTCAGCAGTAGACGTACTTTTTTTTTTCACAAATTGTACGTTTGTCTGCATAACACCTAAAGAAGTACAAAAGAGTACTTCCTTTTACCCTCTGTACTTATTTTTGTACTTTTTTTTGGGATGTCAATAAAAAATTTGTTCCGTTTAAAAAAAATGCAAATGTAAGTTATTTGAAACGCCCTGTAACAATATCTATCATACAACTTTATCGAATGTCTACTAGATATTTACTGCCTTATAGACTTGTGTCGAACTCGTTCACTAGTTCTCGGACACGTTCATTTAAGGTGCCCGGACATAACTATCACGTACATACTCCCCGTATCGAACATGTTCATTTTGTTCGTGAGCGTGATGTTTGGTCACCCTAAGGGCTCCCGCAGACTGCAGACTTTTTATCGGCCGATAGTTTAGTCGCGTTGGGCTGAAAGTGCGCACACCGAGCTAACCAAACAGTTTGTTTGGTGAACAGGGCGCAGACTATCCAACAGCCGGCAATCAACAATTGTGATTTGGGCGACGCCATATTCAAAATACACGCACAGGACGCCAAATCACAGATTGTGATTTGGGCGACGCCATATTCAAAATACACGCACACGACGCCAAATCACAGAGCGAACTGAACTATCGGCCGACTAAACAATCGTCGTATGCGCAGGCGTGTATGCGCCAATACTGAGTAAACAGTCGGCCGATAGCTGGCCGACAGATTAGTTTGAATGTAATCGGGTAGCCTATCAAGCTTTTTTATCGACCGATACTGAATCGCTGTAGTGTGCGCATATGCATTCCTCTCCATACTGATTAAGACGCCGACCTAACTATCGGCCGATAAAAAGTCTGCAGTCTGCGGGGGCCGTAAATGAACTGTATCTAAATGAACTGTATCTAGTTCTTTGAACTACCCAACTCTACTTCCTTATTCATAGAAAGTTGTGAGAGATTTCAGAGACATTTTTTGTATGATAGAAATCGTCTCTCAAACCTCTTCTAACTTTTCATGAATAAGGCCGTTAATGTATGAGAAACAAAATTAAGCTGTCAGTTTGCCAGTGAACGTTTTACATTGCTATTATTATTTTGTAGAGATTCAAAAATATTAGTTTATATATGGCATAAATTTATCTTTTTATATCGTATATAAGTATTTACGTAGAAGACCGTTTTACTTTAATAAATTACAAATTTGAAAAACTTTCCACTTTTAACCTTAATTTAAACAGCTAATTTCCTGACTTCGTAGAAGTAATGGAATTATTTTCAATCAAACGAATTGACTGGGATTAACTTTTTGACGAATTTAAATCCTTAAAAGTTTTGCTGAAAATATTCCAAAAGAAAAATGGAAAGAGTTCCTAAGAAATGAGTAATTTCCTGGAAGTGGGCCATTTCAAATTTCGAAAATATCTGTAAATTTTTGTTTTCAATTCATCATTATAATGCGGCGTCTGAACGAATATTCAGTTTGACGTTTAATTTTTGGAGAAAAAGAACAAAATAAAAATAAACAATTTTACGTACAATTGTAATGAGTTTGTAATTATCTTAAAACCAGAAGATGGTAAAAACGGAAGAGTTAATAAAGTCCACAAAATCGATAAATATTTGTAATTCTTTTCAAAAGTTGACGAATAATATACTTTATGATTAAATAATTAAAACAAGAAGATTATAATCAGCATTAAAACCTGTTAATACAGAATAAATTAAAACCTGTTAATATAGAATATTTACTTTTTATAAATAAAATGTGAAACACGTGACTAGTTGTAATTGTAATTACAAACAAATATTTGTGATCTCTTAGGGTGTTATTCTACATATAAGTCGGGAATCAGTCACTTCGAGTTACCTTTGTCGTTTTGGTAGTTTATAAAACGTTACATCTGTTCCGTGACTACCTGCGTTGAGTTACATTGCGCAAAGATTAGTTTATAAAACGCAGCCCCACGGTTTTGTTCGCTTCAACTGTCAAATTCAACACGCCACAATTCCTCGCGTTAAGCTCAATATTTAGTTCTTGCGAAATTTTCGTAAGAAATTTTGCCGTTTATCTCTAAACAGAAAATTTTGTAACGGAGAGTTACCATCTATCTTTGATTTACCTTGCAAATAATTCAATAAGAAGTCCTCTTCGTACTCCATTTTATTTTTAACTTATGTTGTATTACTTTAGTTTGCTAAAATGATCGAAATGCCAATATCCGGCCCAAATGAATCGTTGTCATACGAAATAACTTTGGCTTAACAACCCTGTAATTGATTTTGCTTACGAAATTTACGCAAGGAGCTGAGTACTCGATAACTGATAACTCGATAACTAAGCGACTTATCGAAAAATGCTACATTATTTTTTGAGTTTGTTATGACTTGTTTTATACCAAAAAGTGATATCAATGGCTTTACACGGTACGTTAGTGGAAAAAGTATCCGAAATGTCGGGGTCCATAACTCCGAAACTATGCATTTGCCCCGATTTTGTTATTTTACTTTCTTTGCTTAAAATAACATGCTCCACCAGACGCAATAAATTTTGTAATTTTTGGAGAGTAAACCGTATAATAGACATACATACATATGCCAAAATTAACTTACGTTAAGATGTGTTATTAAACCTTTTGTAGAGCAGCCATTGGTTTTTAAACCCTTTTTGCACAATTTGAATTTTGCTTGAGGTGCACCTTTCGACACTTCCAAAAAATAACACCACACTGAACTTTTGTCATAGTTTTTAGTTTTATGTTTTTCAAAATTAATAATAATCCCGAACAATTGAATGAATCCCGAATACCGGGACTTTAATAAGTAAATCCCGGGATTCGGGATTCATCAATCCCGAAAAATCCCGGGATTCGGGATTTCCCGTTTGGCATCCCTAATCCTCATACAAAAGCTTATAATATTACTTCGATTAAGGCACCTTACCAAAACCCTCATCCAAACATAGAGAAATACTTAAGAGTTTCCATTACTCTCTTCGTTGCCTCTTCATGACGACGAGGTAGTAGGCCATTTCATAGAGTTTTATTTGCTGCTGTATTTTACACTTTCGTTGGACATAAAACTGACAGAAATCAAAGGGAATGCGTATTTTCGTTCAATGCAAACATCATAAAACATAATTTAGTTGTCATTAGTATCAATAAACACTATTTAAAATTAGTTTTTGTCTTCCTTGCTCTCTCATTCTCCATCATCGGCCTATTACCTTTTCGATCAGCTGTGCCATACAATCCCCCTGAGCCAAATCATGAAATGTAACAAAGAGAAACTCTTGAAATTATATACTCTCAATACAAACTCTTTGCTTGCTACTGTTTATAAAAAAACTTACCTTTGTTGCAATTGATCTACTGCAATTCTCTCTCACTTGATACATAAACAACACACACACGCACATACAAACAAACTACCGCTATTTTTCTTCTTATTTTCTTTCTTTTACTTTTAACACAAGACATTTTGGGATTAACTCTGCTATTGGTGAAGAAAATTTATAAATTTAATCGGCTTTTTCGTAATGAAATAATTAACTCTTCGTTACTATTTTGACATACACTTGTGGCGCAACAGCTGCACTTTAGATTAATAAATTTTGTATCGAGTTTTACACAGAAATTAACACACGTTTTGCGACATTTACACCAGATTATAATTTTCGCGATAACAAAAAACTTACTTGATTGCAGTTGACAGAATTGCAATTCTCACTCACTTGATATTGCAACAACACACACCCGCATACAAAACAAACTACCACTAATTTTTTTCTTCTTTTCTTTGCTTTACATTTAACACAACACATTTTGTGATTAACTCTGCTTTTGTTGAAGAAACTTTAGGAACTTTAAACGGCTTTTTCTCAATAAAATGGTTCACTGTTCTTTGATATTTTTACACTCACTTATGGTGAAATGGCTGCACTTTAGATTTATTCACTTTGCGTTGGGGTTTACACAGAAATTGACTCCGATTTTGCGACATTTGTGGCACTTTACTATTTTCGCGACCTTCACTTGTTCCGCTCGTACTTGGCACTGAGGAAATGGAAATACGATAGAGGTGATTAAGTATGTAGGGTTGCCAGATTCTGTAGAATTTTAATTGGATAAAGGGATATGGGATTTTTGTTGAATTATAAATAATTATAACAGTTCAATTAAATAAATATAATTGTAACAGAAATAGTTTTTTTTCCAAACTTTGTACAAAATTGGTAAACTTAATTGGTTTAATAGTGATATTGATTAATATTGGAGCTAAAATCTGTGCAAAACTCGAATAAAAACTTATCTAATGAGAGTTAAAATATATTTTTATTTTACATTCAGCTCATTGAGCTATTGTGACCGTCGGTGGTGCAATGGGTAGTGTGCGCGCCTCTTGTACTGGAGATCCTGGGTTCGATCCCTGCTCCATCCACCTTAAAATTTCTTTCGACGACGGTCACCTCGCTTAGTGACGGCGAAACTATCGAGTATATAGCCATGAAAAAGCTTCTCAAAATACCGTTCGGAATCGGTGTAAAACTGTAGGTCCCAATCAGTGAGTGAAATCTGGAAAGCGCACAGCTCAGTGATTGTGAGAAGTTCTCCTCGGTCCCTTCATGGGATGTAATGGGAAACCATTTATTTATTTTTACAATGGAAATTATGTTATATTAAGCCGCTAAAAACAAATAATTCGCTAACAGATGAAAAATTCGGCAAACCCCAACATATATGGTAACCTACGAAAATATCATAATTCAAAAATTAAATTGTTCGAGCGTTTGGTCTTTTTTTTTAAATATTTTATTCTTCGATATTTCGCTGCCCTTTGGGCAGCATCGACAAGATATCCACAATTATTATTTAAAAACGAAAAGAAACAACACAATTCTTTTCGTTTATAATTAATAATTGTGTTTAGCTGCCTGACGCTCGAACAATTTAATTTTTGAAGATAATGCGTAAGGTCGGGTAAATCATCACATATTCAAAATAACATAATTATAATGTTTAGCGTATTGTTATGGAGTTTGAATAGTAAGTTGATTAGAAAAGTTAATTTATAAGTTTTAAATCGTTATATGTTTACAAGTTAAAAAATATCTGTCCTACGAACAATATTGTCCAATCATATTTTGCAGGAACAATGTATGTTTGCAACACACTCCAAACAATAATACGATCACAAGAGCCAAACTCACTTGTATTGAACTACAAACATTAGCATGTTTACTGACAAACATGTATTCTTTTACGTGGAAACATTTGCGTACTTCATCCCAAACATCCATATACTTACGTGAAAGCATTCGTGTATTTCGTCCCAAATCTCCATATACTTACTTAAAACATATGCGTATTTCCTTCCAAACATAATAATAATTAGAAACGAATTATTCTTTGATTTCAATATATATATTATTTATTATAATTAATTTTACTAATATAAATCTAAATTTTTAAACAACTAAAAAACAATAAAATATTTAAACCGACCCATTTACATTTACTTGCTTTGAATGCATTATTTGTTTTTTTTCATGAAATGAGAATCTGCTGCTTCTTTGATTCTCTATTCTTTGTTGCCTCTTACGTTTGTGTTTTCAGAGGGTTTCAATTTCAATAAACGCTACAACAGTTCAAAACACGATCATCGCATTGTTTTTTTTTTTTTTTGTATGAAGTTAACGTGTTCAACTTGAACTGGAGCCCACGTTATTTCGAGGCAGATGGCCAATTTGGCATTTAAGAACTGACACATTGTTAGTTTAAGGTAAGAAATTTACGAAATGGGTCGCTTTACACTTTCTTCCAAACTTCTGAGTCTTCAACTCAAACTATAGAGTCGTTTTTTTTCGTAACTTATACACGTTAACTCATACAAAATGAAAACCTGCACGGTAACATGTATAATTTTAGAAGTTGAGAATAACCCCGATAAACGTGTTACCAAGTTTGACTTTGTTGTATGGCAAATATAAAATGTTTGTCATTTCATTTCTTATATTTCCACGACGTTTCGAAAATTATGATGTAAATATAAAAAAATAAATAAATGGTTTCCCATTACATCCCATGAAGGGACAGGGGAAAACTTCTCACAATCACTGAGCTGTGCGCTTTCCAGTTTTCACTCACTGATTGGGACCTACAGTTTTACACCGATTCCGAACGGTATTTTGAGAAGCTTTTTCATGGCTATATACTCGATAGTGTCGCCGTCACTATGCGGGGTGACCGCCGCCGAAAGAAATATTAAGGTGGGCAGAACAGGGTTCGAACCGAGGATGTCATGTACAAGAGCCGCGCACACTAACCATTGCACCTCCGACGATGTAAATATAAGGGGTAGTTAATTTTTTTTATCAAAATATTTAAAAAGTTGTATAATATTATTGGTATTTTCTTCTTCAGGAATAAGGATTCCAAGGCAATTCTGGAGACCAAACAACTAAAGCAAAACTAAAAGGAAATAAAGTGAAGAAGGAAGCCTATACCTTATCATAACTCGACAACATTCACAAGAACACCTTCGGCTCCGTCTACTTGCAATGTTTTTGTTTTTGATACACTTTGAGTACTTTTTGGAACACATTTGAGAACCTTTATGCAGTTTTTTGGTGTAGTTTACGCAAAATTCACTAGAAAGGGGTTTTCAACAGAGACGCTACAAAAGTAAATCGATAGGGACAGCAAACGACACCATATTTTTTCCCGCTCTTTTGAAATTTCTCTTCTGTAAGGTTTACCATTTCATCATGGAAAGATATACGAGCCAACAACGTGTCTAAATTATTAAAATTTACTACCGAAATTTGGAGTCAGTGGCCTCAACTTTAAGAGGCCTCAACAATCAGCGATGAGGCTCATTTCTGGCTGAATGGCTTCGTCAATAAGCAAATATGCGTTATTGGTCAGACAGCAATCCACACGTAATCCATGAGCCATCATTGCATCCCGAAAAAATTACGGTTTGGTGCGGTTTATGGGCCGGCGGCGTCATTGGGCCGTACTTCTTCCGTGATGATCAAGACCGGCACATTACTGTGAATGCGAATCGCTACCGTTCAATGGTAGCCGAATATTTTTGGCCCCAATTGGATAATATGGACTTGGAGGACATGTGGTTCCAACAGGACGGCGCCACAAGCCACACAGCGACTGCCACAATCAATTTATTGGAAACCAAGTTTGGTGAACGTGTTATCTCACGAAATGGCCCAGTCGATCGGCCTCCTCGGTCGTGCGATTTGACGCCGTTAGATTATTTCCTGTGGGGCTACGTCAAGTCTATGGTCTATACCAAGAAGCCAGCGACGATTGATGAACTTCGTACGAATATCGAACGTGAAATTGTAGCAGTATCGGCCGATTTATGCTTGAAAACCGTCGAAAATTGGGTTCAGCGTCTGGACTTCTGCAAGCGTGCCTGTGGTGGCCATGCAAAAGAAATCGAGTTCCATACATAATGGCATCGAACGTACTTTTACGGGAATAAAGAATTTCATTGGCATCTAAAACCGATTTTGTTTTATTTAAAAAAAAACTTTTGTAGCGCTCTTATTGAAAACCCCGATACATAAGGATCACGAGAATAAAGTTATTATAGCCAAAAAATGTTTAACATATAAGAATATATTTTAGGTTTAATCTTTTGTTGACTTTATGACATTCTGAATATAGTGGGTTAAGGTAAACCTATAAAAAGTTTGCACAATGTCGCAATTTAACTTTACGATTTCACAAACTGTTTCAAATTTCGAATTAATAATAACATTTTACATTTCAAAGAATTTTAGTGTAAAATAAAATAAACATGTAGATATAGGAATACGCGCTTGATCCGGATTTCTGAAATAATACAAAATATTTTCTGTTTTATGACACTTCGTTTGAGGTTCTTATTGACCATTTAACCTTTTATTTTATTCGGGGACTTGTTTGTTTCTTTTGCGTTACTAGTGAACTCACCAAATTATGAATGTAATGGTAGAATGATTTAAAAATCCTAAGTTAACTGTCCATAATAAATATATTTGTGTTGACGTTCATCACATTTCAAATCCGTAATAATCTGCTAAACATTACCATTTTGTGGTTTTCTGAGATATCAACCTAAGATTTTCGAAAAAAAAAATTCGAATTTTTAGCGAACTACACTTGTGCTCCAACAATTAAGCTACATACAAATGGAAAAATGAAAACCCTTGTGTCAGGCGTGCGCCACCAAGAAAACGGATAAACATGGTGCTTCTGCAATAACGGTATGGGGCTGTTGCACTGCATCAGGCATTGGTCCAATAGTCTAAATTGAAGGCAAAATGACTGGCATAATGTACAATAATATACTAGAGGAAAACCTGCTAACAGATTATGCAACCGATTTACCTTTAACTTGGATATTTCAGCAGGACAATGATCCGGAGCACTGCTCACGGGTCGTAAAGGACTGGATGAGTGCTAACCGTATGAAAATTATTGAGCAGTAGCAGTTTCCGTCAGTTAACCTGTAAACAAAACTTCACTGTGGGAAATAATACACGATGAATGGTACTAAATTACGCTTGTGCAGATTTAGTTCGCTCAATGGGAAAGAGATGTGAAGAAGTCATTGATCATAAAGGATTTCCAACCAAGTTCTATCCCTAAATAATATAATATTTTCCAAAAAGTAAATTTTTTTTAGGAAATACTTTTTTTTTAGGTGGCTTAATTATGTGGGCAGCATAACATTGACCTAATGTTCCTTTTTTTTGTATAGAGCTAAGAAAATTTACAGAATAAACCCCTATTTGTGTCTAAATTTTTTTAATTTAACACCCTTTACTGTTTTAGAAATAAAATGCAGTTTTTATATTTGAAAAAATATATTGTATATTTATGATTTTCAGGTTTGCTCTAAGTGGCTTAATTGTATGAGCACATGCGTATTTATTTGTAACAGCCGAAGAGACTGCAATTAACATTCAGCTCAATTTAAAGCAAACCCGTCTTTTACCTCTTCTGAAAAAGATATCATTTAACTTGACTTGACATATTTTATCTCCCACATTAATGAATATAACTACTATTAAATCAATTAAATTGATTACACAATGTTTTGAAAAAACTTCTTAGAAATCTGTTGAACTGTGGAAATTATTTGAATACAACAAATATGTCATCCAATCAGAATTCAATAGAATCTGGCAACTCCACATACTTCATCACCTCTATCGTAATTCCATTTCCTCAGTTCCAAATTCAAGCAGAATAAGTGAAGATCGCGAAAATAATAAAGTGCCGTAAATGCCACAAAACAAGTGGAAATTTCTGTGTAAAACCCCAAACAAAGTGTATAAATCTAAAGTGCAGCCATTTCACCATTAGCGAGTGTAAAAATATCAAAGAAAAGTGAATTATTTCATTGAGAAAGAGCCGTTTAAAGTTCCTAAATTTCTTCACCAAAAGCAGAGTTAATCACAAAATGTGTTGTGTTAAATGCAAAGCAAAGAAAAGAAGAAAAAAGTAGTGGTCGTTTGTTTAGTATGCGGGTGTGTGTTGTTGCAATATCAAGTGAGAGAGAAGAGTATTTCAATATGTCATCTGCAGTAAAAGTAAGTTCTATTATAAATAGTAAAAATTAAGAGTTTGAATAAAGAGGAAATAGTTGCAAGAGTATTTGTCTTGTGTTAAATGTAAAAGAAAGTAAAAAAAAACAGAAAAATAGAGGTTGTTGTTTCTATTGCAAGTGAGTGAGCATTTCAATTCTGTCAACTGCAATCAAGTAATAATAAAATATCGCGAAAATTATAATCTAATGTAAATGTCGCAAAACGTGTGTTAATTCTGTGTAAAACCCGATATAACGTTTATTAATCTAAACTGCAGTTATTGCTGCGCCACAAGTGTATGTGAAAATATTAAAGAAGAGCTAGTTATTTCATTAAGAAAAAGCCGATTAAAGTTTCTAAATTTTCTTCACCAAAAGCAGAGTAATCCAAAAATGTCTTGTGTTAAAGCAAGAAGAAAAGGAAGAAAAGAAGAAAAATAGCGGTCGTTTGTTTGCATTTGTGTATAGTGATGTTGTTTATGTATCAAGTGAGAGAGAATTGCAGTAGATCAATTGCAACAAAGGTAAGTTTTTTTTTGTATAAACAGTAGCAAGCAGTGTTGGTAACGCCAAAACGACGACTATCATATTTTTGAATTCAACAACTTAAAATATTGTTTTGTTTTGCTCCTATACCAATTTAGTGTAATATTTGGTAGTCTGTCCCTTATATATTTTGGACGGAAAACATCGTTCAAAACTTTCAAAAGAGCGTGAAATTGAAAGGAGTCCTACTACAATATAATACATAGTTTTGAATAATGTTTAATTTAAACTGCTTATAATATTGGACACCGCATTTGATTAACTTTTTGAATTCAGTTCTTTTCGACAATGCTCTTTATTCGCTATTAAGTTAGGCCCTAATGTGTAAAGAGTTTAACTATTGTTAAATTGTGCCAAAACAGTATTGACTGTGCCACGGGGCCACAAAAGGTTCAATAGGGCCAAAAATGGCACATTGTGCCATACTTTTCCATCACTGGTAGCCAGCAAAGAGTTGGAATTAAGAGTACATAATTTCAAGGTTTTATCTTTATTTACATTGCTCGATTTGGACATAGAGAAATACTTAAAAGTTTCCATTACTCTCTTCGTTGCGTCTTCATGACGACGAGGTAGTAGGCCATTTCATAGAGTTTTATTTGCTGCGGTATTTTACCAATTTTACACTTTCGTTGGACATAAAACGGACAGAAATCAAAATGCGTATGTTCTTTTAATACAAACAACATAAAACATAATTTAGCTATCATTAGCATCAATAAACACTATTTAAAATTAGTTCCTAGTTCCTGTCTTCTTTGCTCTCTCATTCTCTATCATCGGCCTAGTACCTTTTCGATCATCTGTGCCATAGAATCCCCCTGATTTGGATGAGGATTTTGGTATGGTATCTGTTTGTATATGAGGATACACATGAGTAGGGATGCCAGATTTGAACCTAATGTACTTTTACATCGAGAAAAAATGCAGTACAATTAAGAAAAAAAGTACCTCTTTCTAATTAATGCAGTACTGAAAAGTAACAATTTAAGTCATTAAGAAATCAACAAAATTCAGTACATAACAGTAACAATTTATAAATTGAAAAAGAGACGAACAAACTCAAACATCACAAATATTTTTTTGTTATAAAAATTACAACAAGGCACGTGTTTCACATTAAATAAAGTATCTCTTTGTTTACACTGCTAGTAGATTTGAGTGATGGGATGGATATTACCAGTGCTGCCAGTTTGGCATAATTAATGCTTTTTTTAGCATAATTTTTTTTGGCTTCAGCACAATTTTTTTTTGAAACATGATGCTAAATGCTTTTTAGCATGATTTTCTCGAACTTTTTCCAAAATGAGATATTTTTCTCCAAAATTTTAGCAGAATTATTTTTTTAGATATTGCCTAATTTTCCATCAATAAATTTTCTTAAAAAATAAGGAAAATTTATTTCTATGCTACTTACGATGATACTTCACACATTTTACATTACATTTCGTAACAAAATTGGCAGAAGTAAATAACCACTTAGATGTGGTGAGTATAGGTGAGAATTTCTTTTGCTAAATAAATTAAAAACTAACTATATACAGTGCCCGACATAAGTCTACGTACGACCATCATTTCTGCTTTATGAAGAAAAGTAATGATGTATTTTTGTTCGAAATCTCATTTTATTAATATAAAACAAAAAAAAAACTACTTACTTCAATAAAAACTTAGAAAATTATTTAAGAAAACTAAAAAAAATATCACTGACAAAAGTCTACGTACGACTGATAAACTAATATAAATAACTTCAACAATATTTATGAAATTTAAACTTAGTATTTTTTTGGCCCATCAAGGGCATCTATAACTGCCTGTAATCGTCTGGGCATTGAATCAACTAAATTTCCCAATTCTGTAGACGTTATATTATTCCATTCTTCTTGCAGCTTCTCTTTTAGTATTGGAGCGCTAGTAATCTCGTGTTTTCTGATTTTACGTTCTAATATCTCCCAAACGTGCTCAATGACATTTAAATCCGGGCTCTGAGGTGGTGTGTGCAGCTGTCGTGGGGCATAATAAAGCAGCCAATCTTTAACGACATGAGCGGTATGCTTCGGATGGTTATCTTGCTGGAAAATCCAACTGGCACCAAGATTCAAGATATCCACCGAGGGCTTCAAATGTTGTTCTAATATAGATTTATATTGATAACGATCCATGTTGCCCTCTATAAAAGCCAGCTTTCCTACTCCAGATGCAGCGACGGCACCCCAAACCATTACGCAGCCACCACCATGCTTAACAGTAGGAATTAAGTGTTTGGGATGCATTGCTGTATTAGCTTTTCTCCACACTTTGGCTCTCCCATCACTTCCAAATAAATTATATTTAGATTCATCTGTAAACAAAACTCGTTTCCAGAAATCATTTCCCTTCGTAATATGCTGTTGGGCAAATTCCAAGCGAAGCTTACGGTTTTTTCGCTTATTAGAGGTTTTTTGCGTGGAGTTCTGCTGTAGAAACCGTTGTTGTTTAAACATCTTTGAATAGTTCTTGCATTCACATTTACATTTGATCTAATTTCTACATCTTTGGCCAACTTTGTGGCAGTCACTTTAAAATTTTTGTTCACTTCTTTCATAATGAAGCTGAGGTCTTTGCGATTTAGCTTCTTTGGACGTCTGCTGCGTGGTTTATTTTCAATAGTACCGGTGCTTTTAAAGTTATGAAATATTGTTTGAACTGTTGATTTGCTTAAACTCAACAGTTTTTCTATTTCACCAAATGATTTTTTTCACTTTTATGTTTTAAGACTAATTTTCTGACTTCAATTGAAATTTCTTTTCCAGGAGCCATGATCTCTATCTGAAATATTTTTCGCAACTGTTCCAAAAAACCTAAACACAATTTATTCGAAGCCTAAAACATAGCTCAAACGTAAAATTTGAAAAACGGTACTTTCCGATATTTTCCAGAAGCAGAAAATGACATAAAGACAAACACGCGAGGCCGTACGTAGACTTTTGTCAGTGCTTTTTCTTAAATATTTTCATAAATTTATATGGAACAAAGTAGGTTTTTTGCCAGTATATTAATAAAATAAGATTTCAAACATAACTGCATCATTACTTTTCTTCATAAAGTTTTCAGGCTCGTCAGGTAGCAGAAATGGTGGTCGTACGTAGACTTATGTCGGGCACTGTATGTGGCCGTCGGTGGTGGAATGGTGGTGTGCGCGGCTCTTGTGCATGAGAACGTGGATTTGATCCCTGCTCTGACCTGCCACCATACCGTTCGGAACCGGAGTAAAACTGTAGGTCCCAATCAGTGAGTGTACAGTACAGCTAGTTATGAGAAGCTCTAGTTGTGAGAAGCTCTCCTTAGTTCCTACATGGGATGTAACGGGAAACCATTTATTTATTTATACATATATGACAAAATTAAATGTATTTATTCTAAATTTGCGAAGATGATGTTTTTGTATATTTTATAATAACTTGTAATTAAAACAATATATTCCGCAAATTTAAAAATCAAATTTGAAAATCATTGTATATACTTTAGCACAAAATGTTCCCTTTGACTTTGTTGGATTTATGTAGAAAACATTTTTTGGAAACAAAGTAAAACAGTAGTTTGAAAAGACAGCATTTAGTACTTCAAAATCGCAAAATTGTCGAGAAATTGTCATATATAATTAGATAGATATTTCTCCACATAATATATCATAACTCGAAAATGACTGATCCAAATTTAATTGAAACAAATCTGAACAAATTTAAGTTTATATTATCTTCAACTTATGCCATAAAAATTGTAACAAACAAATACTTGTTTTCGTTAATATATTATTTGTATCTTCTTAAAAAATCATGAAAAGTCAAATAGAGGAAAAAGTGTTTAAATTTATTACTTCGTCATGAAGCCATGAATGAAACTAGACGTGGATCGTGAAAATCAATGAATATTTTTTGTTTTATTTTGTTTGGGTTTCATTCATAGTAATTATTGATATTATTTGAATTACATCAATTTTAAAAACTTCCCCCCTTGTCATATACCAAATATCAGATTATAAATGTGATACTTTATAAGTTTTATATTTCCTCGGAAAAATCATTTGGAAAGAGATGAATATTTTTTTTGATTCTCAGAATAAAAAATAAGTGATAAACAGTAGACTATATTCCAGGTGGGGCAAAAGTAACCACCCAATGTTCTCTTGCTGTAATGTTTTTTTTTTTAATGATAAACTTTGGTTCCGCTTGCGACGTTTGTCTTTTTAATCCATTAGAATTTATTCCATCAAGTTGAGAAAATGATATTGGCCGACGCCAGAGTTGATGACCATACGGGATCGTTTTATGGCATCAGTCTTGCCAGAACTTCGGGCGACAAGTTCTCGCATTCTGGCCGAACATTCTCCTTAAGGGCTTCAAGAGTCTGAGGCCTGTTGACGTAAATCCGCGACTTCAAAAACCCCCATAAAAAGTAGTCTGTATCAGTTAAATCGGGTGATCTGACCTGCCAGTGAAAATCACCAAAACGAGAGATTAAGCGACCCGGAAATGCTTCCTTCAGAATATCGGTTGTGGCTCGAGTAGTGTGCGCGGTGCACCGTCCTGTCGGAACCACATGATCTCCAGTCCCAATTCAGCCAATTGAAGTAGAAAAAATTCGGTAATCATGGGTCTGTTGCCCGCGCCGCCCATAGTCGTCGTTCTCAAAAAAATGGCACGATGAATCCTCCAGCGCTAACAGCTCACCACACAGTAACTTTTTTTCGTGGGTGATACACGGATTATTTTGTTTATTCACGTAACCGCTAAGATGGATGATAAGTCTCATCGCTCATGATAATTTTCAATGAAAAATCGTCCACCTCTTCGTTGTGATTCAGGATAGCTTGAGCGTAGGTTACACGCATTTGGCGGTCAACGGCTAACAGCTGATACTCTGTCTACACTTTGTAAGAACATCTTCAAATCTTTGAATAATATTCAGCGCAAGTGTAGGTCCCGTTAAGTAAACATATTAGGTTTTAAATTATAAAACAGTTTATTGTTCAAAGGTTGCAAATTGAATGAATTTGTAAATTCTAATAGTATTGATTAATAGAAAAACAATTATTTGAATGAGTTCTATGAGAATTTAAAATCTATAATTATAAAGTTATCAAATACATGCAAAGAAGTCCTACACAGGGACCGCCGGCAAATGCCCAATTGCGCGGCACGTCGTCTGTTCGATGTTCCGGGCTCCTCTTCGACATATTTTGCAACAGCAGCGATATTCTCAGCAGAACGGCTCCTATTGTCCCAGTCTCTTCAAGGCGGGTGACCAAACGCCGCAATGTGTGCCCAGTTGGTGTCGGACGGCCAGGAAATCTGCGACAAAATTCACGCTACGCCAACACAACCGGCGAATTGTTGCGCAAAGAAATGGAAGCAATTATTCCGCGTTCTTGCAGAGCAATCCGATTCATGGCTTGTTGATTTGTGTTCTGCGTTTGTTTACTTCACACTTATCAACACCGAATTGACATTTGGCGAAATTTGCAAGTTATTGGGGTTTCCAATAGGGTCATTACTTACCTTGTACTTGGACCATATTTATGATTGAATTCTCGTGAAAACGAAGAGGTTATGTATCAGGACGCAGAAGCTGGTAGATTTTGAATCCTTTTCAGAAAAATTTTGCGAGCAAATTAATTTCAGTTATTTATATGGGTTCTTTCATCCACTTTTTGTCATTCCACAAGTGTTTACGATAGTAAAAACCACCCGGGTTGCAAAAGCCATGTACAGCATAAAATATTTATTTGTTTTCATGATCCATAAGATATGCAACTTTATGAAAAGCAATAAAATTCAAACACTTTTTCCCCTTTTCGACTTTTCATAATTTTTTAAAGAACGTAAGAATGAAATTTTAACGGAAAAAAATATTTGCTTGTCACACGATTTTGGTAACTTCGAAACTATTGATCAAATTATAATGTGGTATAAGTAGGCATAAGTTGAAAATAATGTGAACTTACATTTCTTCAGATCAGGTTCAACAAAATCGGCCAAGCTATTCTTGAGTTACGATAAATTATGTGGACAAAAAGTTTGGCAATTTTGAAACATGTAACGTGACGTCATAATCCGCCTGTACATAATTTAAGCAAACACCAGCGAACAGTCATGACTCACACAGAGCACCTCAACCAGTCAACCACACCCGCGAACAACCATACACACGCTCTATCGATAGTGTACGGTAAACATACAAAGTAGTCGCGAACGGCTACACTCACTGATAAGAATGGTCAGTGTGCGACAGCGACCCTACAAGAATAAGTGGTGCGATGTAAAGCCGTAATCACAATGCAAGCAACATTTTCAAAAGGCATTCACAATGCAAGCAACAGTTTACTTCGAATCGAGACGTTTGTTCTAGCAGGTGATACCAGTATTACGGCCAATAAATCAAGGCAACAATAGAATATATTTTGTTTTCATGTCAAAGTTAACACAAATGTTTGTCAAGAATAAAAGTAAGCCAGAAATTATAAAACCAAATACATTTGAATTTGATTCTTCATATAATGAACAGAAGGAAAGTAAATCATTTAAGTTGTTCTTATAACATAACCTCTATTAGTTGCATCATGATTCAAATGTCACATCCAGGGTTGTATTTCGAATATTAAAAAATGTTAATGTATTTAAACATATTTGGTATTAAAAGATTCTACAGATAAAATAACGTTTTATAATGCGTCTTTTAACACAAATAGGTTTAATTTTCATTGATGTTTTTAAGTTTGGAAATGAAATTCGAAGTACAGCGCCATCTACCGCTTAATAGTACATTATTTATTCGAACAAATATGTTGCTGGAGTAGGAATAGATCAACTTCAGCCACAAATTGGAGTTACATTTTCGTAAAAAAAACGAAAGGCCATTATGTGAAATTCTGTGTGTGAGAACGAGATAGCATGAAAAACGAAATTGTCGCTTGCATTGTGAATGCGGCTTAATTCGCATCAATACGGCTCGAGTACTTAATGTTGGGGTTGACCAGCATCATCAGTCAGTCGCTACCCAGCACACAACCCGATACGATCATATATAGATCTCGGGACTCTAATTCCGAAAGGAATCAAGAGTAAACCTTTCCCTTACAACCATAGCGACTTAGGTTGACTATTCCACAATAGCGGCTTAGGCTGACTATTCCACCATATCGGCTTAGACTGACTATTCCACCATAGCGACTTCGGTCGACTATTTCACCACAGCGGCTTAGGCTGACTATTCCACCACAGGGATGATATTTGTAGTGGATAATGACTTTTTACCTCTTTTCGATTTCAAAAAGTCCCCAACTCCATTTGGTCCAATAAGAGTACTTTCGGACTTGACTCACCAAATTTAATGTGAGAGGTTTTTAAATACAACACATGGCAAATTAAGTAGGAATTGGAGGAATTTTGGTTTTATATCAAGGGCCGATCTTGTCAAAATCAGTTGATCGAAATTGCCAAGATTTATTTATTGTTCTGTTATGTATAATAGGACTGAAATATGTGTGTGCCTGAGGCTAATTAAAGCTCTTACTGCATTTACACCGATAGATTAACAAACCGTACGCAGATTAAATACATATTTTGATCTATAAATAGCCCGTTGTTGGTGTACAAAATTTAATTAATTATTTTACAAAAAGTACTCTTACGTGGAAAAAGTAGTTTCGAATGAATGCAAAAGGTTTGAAAATGATCAAATATCATCACTGTTCCATCATAGCGACTTCGGTTGACTATTCAACCATAGCGGCGTAGGCTGACTATTCCGGATGTGAGATACTGTCTGGAAGTATGAACCGAACCGATCTTGCACCGCTCCCTGCTAACCAGATCCGACTCCCCCCCCCCCCCCCCCGTGTGCGGAACACCAAGTTCTCGATTACCTAAAATCGATTGACCGAACCCAAGGGATATTTTCAAACCGTTCCCAGAAGAGTGTTGTCAAACCAAACCCAGAAGAGTGATATCAGACCGAACCCAACGGAGTGTTCTCAAACCATTCCCAGAAGAGTATTATCAACTGTTCCCAGAAGATTGTCATCAAACCACCCCTAGAAGAGTGCTCTCAGATCGAACCCAAAGGAGTGATCTCAAACCATTGCCAGAAGCGTATCCTCAACCGTTCCAAACTATTTAATTATTTTGTATCATAAGAAAACCAATAAAGAATCTGAATTCAAACCCCAAACTCTAGATGCGAGGTTTACACACCAATTTGTTTTATATTTCTTTTCTACTAGTCCCTACCAGCAATTATGCTGAGGGGGACATTTGCATTTTTTGCTAATGCCGAAAAACCCCAAAATCCATTTTGTTAGTTGTGAGAAGTACTTTCAGAACTTGAAGTCAATTCAGTAAACAGTGCAACACAAAATTGTAACTTAAGTACCACTGCATAAAAAAACATCTAAGAAATGGAATTTAGTTTTTCTTTAATGACACAATTGTAAATATACAGAAAATATAAAAGTTTTGAAAAATCCTTATCGTAGAGTATTTTGTAGAAATTTGTAGAAATGTGCTCGGTTATTAAAATAATAATTTTTAATTGAAATTGATTGTTTTTAATATGATATTTTTTATAACAATTTATGAGGATTTATGCATTTTATATTTCAAATTATTTTTAAGTTATCCAAAAATTGTAATTGCACTGATGAAATAATTTTCAATCATGGTAAATTAAAAAAAGGTTTATATATTTATCCATCGAAGGATTTATGTTAGAAATTTTCTAACCATATAAGGCATAATGGCTCGGTTTATGAAAAGAAATAAATAAATAAAATGTAATAAAAATATTATTTATGATAATATGCGAAATTTAAAAAAAAATCTACAACATTAAAGGGAAGTTGAGAGAGAATTTCAAAATGTAGACGTGAAACAAATATTGACCCTAAAAAATATCTTTGTGATCAAATATATTAGGAGCACGAGAACAAAATTAATGTAGCCAAAAAATTTTTAACATATATGAATATATTTTAGGGTTAATATTTTGTTGCCTTCATTTTGAATTCTGAATATAGTGGCTTTTTTAAAGTAAAACTTACTATAAAAATTTGCACAATGTCGCAACTCATCTTTACAATTTCACAAACTGTTTTAAAATTTTTAAACATTTATGTATGTATGTATGTATAGGAATACATGTTTGATCCGTATTTCTGAAATAATACAAAATATTTTCTGTTTTGTATGCGCTCGTCATGGCACTTCGTTTGAGGTTCATATGAACTCACCAAATTATGAATGTATGGTGGAATCTAACTAACTTAACTGTCCATAATAAAATATTTGTGTTGAATTTCATCACATTTCACAATCCGTAACAATCTTCTAAACATTACAATTCTGTAGTTTTCTGATATACATATCAACATAAGATTTTATAAAAAAATTTAATTTTTAACGAACTATTTATCAGCAACGGCAGAAAGGACTGAAATTACTATTCAGCTCAATTTAAAATAAAAAGCTATTACTATTTGACTTGAGTTGACTTGATAGATTTTGCGTGCCATATTAATGAATATCACTACTAAATCAATTAAATGAATTACATTAGCACAATGTATTGAAAACCCCTCTTAGAAATCTGTTGAAATGTGAAAATTATTTGAATACAACAAGAATCCCCATATCCCGCTATCCAATAAGAATTCAACAGAATCTGGCAACCCCACATACTTCATCACCTCTATTGTATTTCCATTTCCTCAGTTCCTAATTCAAGCAGATTAAGTGAAGATCGCGAAAATAATAAAGTGCCGTAAATGCCGCAAAAAAAAAGTGGAAATTTCTGTGTAAAACCCAAAATAAAGTGTATAAATCTAAAGTGCAGCCATTTCACCATAAGTGAGTGTAAAAATATCAAAGAAAAGTGAATTATTTAATTGAGAAAAAGCCGTTTAAAGTTCCTAAATTTCTTCACCAAGAGCAGAGTCAATCACAAAATGTGTTGTGTTAAATGCAAAGCAAAGAAAAGAAGAAAAAAAGTAGTGGTCGTTTGTTTTGTATGTGGTGTTGTGTGTTGTTGCAATATCAAGTGAGAGAGAAGAGAATTTCAATATGTCATCTGCAATAAAAGTAAGTTGTTTTATAAATAGTAAAAATTAAGAGTTAGAATAAAGAGAAAATTGTCGCAAGAGTATATATTTGGCTTGTGTTAATAAATGTAAAAGAAAGTAAAAAAAGAAAAATAGCGGTAGTTTGTTTTGTATGTATGTGCGTGTTGTTTCTATTGCAAGTGAGTGAGAATTTCAATTCTCTCAACTGCAATCAAGTAAGTTTTTTGTTATCGCGAAAATTATAATCTGATGTAAATGTCGCAAATCGTGTGTTAATTTGTGTGTAAAACCGAATACAAAGTTTATTAATCTAAACTGCAGCTGTTGCGCCACAAGTGTATGTGAAAATATTAAAGAAGAGCTAATTATTTCATTAACTAAAAGCCGTTTAATGTTTCTAAATTTTCTTCACCAAAAGCAGAGTAACCCAAAAATGTCTTGTGTTAAATGTAAAGAAAGAAAAGTGCTTGTATGTGTGTATTGTGATGTTGTTTATATATCAAGTGAGAGAGAATTGCAGTATATCATTTGCAACAAAGGTAAGTTTTTTTTTTATAGCCAGTAGCAACAGTTTGAATTAAGAGCATACAATTTATCTTTGAAGTTTATGTTTGTTTACATTGGATTTTGGTATGGTATCTTAATCGAAATAATACATACATACATACATATGTTTGTGTATGAGGATACCCATGAGTAGGAATGCCAGATTTATGAACGCAACAAAAAAATATGTACAAATATGCAGTACAATTAAGAAAAAAAAGTATCTTTTTGTATTAACAAAATCATAAAATTCCGTACTGAAAAGTAACAATTTAAGGCTGGTTGTTTAAATTGGCAATCAGTTGATTTTGATTTATGTTTGATCTGATTTTAAATACTAGAGAGGTTTTCAGTGCTTTTGTCTCGGCTAATCGTTACAATGCGTCAAGCTGACGCCATTTACAAAATAAAAGTGAAGTGATAAAATCATAGAGTAATCTCAGACTAGAGAGAATATTTGGCTCATCTGACGTTTCCTTTCACACTCTTCGTGATGCGGTCGGTGTGATAAAGAGATGTTTGACGAAAAGTGATATACACCAGGTGGAATTACAATAACTTCTTGCTTTAATTTTTCATACCATTTTGTTGAAAAACTGTGAAATTTAAACGTGTTTTAAACTTTTTTATTGACTGTTATTCTTAGCATACATTTGTGTTGTATTTAACACAATAATTTTAACACACAAAATGAAATGCCGTTGTTGTTATTTTGTTCGTTGTTTTGAACCATTGCCTCTATCTGGTATTATTGAAGCAATTCTTTTCAACATCAAATGTAAATATCACACCAGGCCAAATGTCATAAATTTGGTGGGAGAACTAGTAGATCTACTATAAGTATTAATTTATGGATAAAATACAAAATATTTAATGAAATTGGAAAATATTTGAGTAGGAATAAAGTTCTAACTGCACTACGAGCTAAATGAAACGTTTTTATTGCTATTTCAACTAGGATGGTGATTCTAATTGTTCACATTAACAATTAAAGTAGCTTTGTGTTTGTTCTTCTTGTTGTTTTCTATCAAAATCATAGTTTAAATGCCCAATTTTGGCTGTTTAAACAGCAATCAACTATTAACCTAAAAAATTAATTCAGAGTTTAAATTATATTTGATCTTTGCTAGATTTGAGTGATGGGATGGTTTTACCAGTGCTGCCAGTTTGGCATAATTTATGCTTTTTTAGCACAATTCTTTTGGCTTAACCACAATTTTTTTTGAAACATGATGCTAAATGTTTTTTAGCATGATTTTCTCGCAATTTTTCCAAAATTAAATATTTTTCTGCAAATATTTTAGATATTGCACAGTTTTTCATCAAGAAATTTTCCAAGTTTTGGAACGAAATTTCTTATCGCAAGTGACGTGTGCTAAATGAAAAAACATTAAACAGCTTTTGTTTAAACACTATTATGCCCACTATTATCAACGATATTGTTTACTTTTGCTTTGGTTTGTGTCTAACCTAACTAGATGTCTCACATTCGTTGGGAAATTTCTTGTATAATGGGAAGTTTTCCAGTGGAGCCTGTAAACAATATTTAGTATATATTGTAGTTCTGAACCCAATAAAAGTAATTTTAGAAAAGCCAAAGTGAAAGAAGTTAAAAAAAGTAAATTTTCCAAAAAAAAAATACCTATTCACATTACCAAACAAATTACCTTTTCCTAAAAAATACATTATCTTAAAGAAGTACCTTTGATTATAAAAAAAGTAAATTTTCCTACAAAAAGTAAATTTTCTTAAAAATAGTAATCTTTTTTAAATAAATAACTTTTTTTTAAAAAAGTACGTTTTTTTACATCAAATTGACTTTTCTTAATAAACTACCTTTTCTTTAAAGAGTACCTTTCTTGTGAAACAAAATAACTTTTCTTCCGATAAGTACCTACTGTTAAAAATGTACCTATTCTTGAAAAATAGACCAATTCCGAAAAAAATTCCCATTTCTTACAAAACCCTTTTCTTCAAAAAATACTTTCTCTAAAAAAAAGTACGTTGTTTCTTAAAAGTACGTCTTCTTAAAAAGAAAATAATACCGTTTCTTTTGATGAGAAAAGTAGCCTTTCTGAAAATAAGTAAATTTTCTTAAAAATTACCTTTTTCTAAAAAGAGTACCACTTCTTTAAAAAGTATCTGTTTTTAAAAGAAGTACTTCTTTGTATAGAAAAATGCATACTCCTATGGGGTTTTCCTACCGAAAGTACTTATTTTTAAAAATAGTGCCGTTTCTTAAAAAAACATTATCTTTTAATAAAAGAAGAACCTCTCTTTAAAAAATTACTTTTTCGGGAAAATATAATACATATTCTTGTAAAAAGGACTTAAAAATATACTTTCTTTAAAAAAAAAATACATTCTATAAAAAAACAATTTTACTTAAAAAAGTTTATTATTTTACCACAAGTATCATTTTATAAAAATCCATTTAAATTAAAGTCTTTTTCAACGGGCGCGTTAGGCGTGTTGGAACTAACTAGTACATAATATACAGGGTGATTCAGGAAGTTCCGGACAAATTTCTCCAGCGTATTCCTTGGCTCATTTCATGAAAAAAAGTCCACTAGGACCATGTCCGAAATTGCAAGGGTGCGAAATGGCAGCGGGTTCAAAATTTTCGGATTGGGGGTCGGAGGGTAGTAGGGTAAAGTTGCTAACTTCTGAGCCAGTGGTCGGATTTTGGGCTTGTTGGAAAGGTCTTGAAGAGACCTTTCAGAATCAATAAAAAAAAGTAGAAAAAGTCAAATCGCTGAGATACAGAGCTTTCGGAAAAAAAATAACATAACCTCAATTTGCTCAGGCAGATGGCAGGCAACTTCTGTTGAAAGATAGCCATGCCTCTTACCTTTCCAAAATGATCCAACCGAAGCACATAGGTCTTACCGTTCCAAAGTTATGACCATTTTACTGAAATGCAAAAATGTTTGTTTTTGTGTTTGGAAGCGAAATAACAGCACACATTTATTTGTTTTTGTAAATTAACACGATTAAGATTTTATTTTATTGAAATTTTCAGAATCAATAAACAAAAAATTAGAAACAAGTCAAATCGCCGAGATACAGAGCTTTCGGAAAAAAATGCGACCACTGGCTCAGAAGTTAGCAACTTTACCCTACTACCCTCCGACCGCGAATCCAACAATTTTGAACCCGCTGCCATTTCGCACCCTTGCATTTTCGGACATGGTCCAAGTGGACTTTTCTTCATGAAATGAGCCAAGGAATACGCTGGATAAATTTGTGCGGAACTTCCTGAATCACCCTGTATAGCGAAAGGAACTACGATCCAACCGGGTGTCCCCTGACACCTCATGTAATTTTTTTTATTATTTGTAATTGTTTCCTTTTTTAATATTTTTCCAATGTTTATTTTTTAATTCTTACATTTATTGTTAAACGAATTTTATTAACAAGGGTCTAGTTTGAGTTTATCGAGGGATTTCGTTTGTACATTTCTGTATTCGTCTTACATATGATTGGTAACGCGATTCATTTCAAGTAACTACAATGAATGGTGCATACTGTTAGGCGGACCAATTAATTCGCTTTAACAGCATGGGAAATTTCTTTTCTTTTTCTTTTAGGGTGGTCTAATGAATAATAATGCCTGACAACGGCTACATATGATTGGTATATTTTGTATGATCTTGTAAGGTCATAACGTATACAGTTCATCGATTACTGAAACCACTTTCTGGTTGAACTTGATACAAATTATTAATAACATCCCCGCCATTCAGAGTCCGAATGGAGTCAGAAAAGAATCTCAAAATCTACCGAATCAATATGAAGAATGTTTTTGACAGTCCCATCATTCTGATTGTTCTCTTAAGTCGCTGGGAAAATTCAATACTATGGTAGCGGGAATCAATTATTTTCATTCATTTTTAGTGGTCTCAGAAAACCTTTATGAAAAAGTTTAATTTGAAATTTTTAATTTTTTAAAAATTTTCCTTTCTTTTCTGACGCATTAATTAATGCTCAAACAAGAGCAAAAAAACTGTATTTTCAGAGCGGTGGTTTTGAAAGACTCACGAAAAGGGCTCATAAATGGGCATTTTATGACTCTGAACTACGAATGCTTTGACTCTTTAATGATTACGATTTAGAATTGATGGCTGAGTAACAAATCGAAACGCATTTATCCCCATTATAACCATCTCAGGTTATGCTACAATTAGAGCTAACCAACAGCTATGGCTGTCAGTTTGTATGGAATTTGAAAAATATACTTGTTGCTTAGCTCTAACCAGACATGGTAATAATGAACCTTAGTTTATAGTTATAAGTTTTTATTTTCTTTTGACGCAATTGCATTGGTTTCACTAACGAACTGGGTTTCAGTTCGTTCCTGCTGCTCTTCAGAAGTTTCTGTAACTTTGGGCGTTAAAAAGTCTTCAGCATTCCAGGGTTGTGTCTCCGTAGTGCCACAAATGATATAGAAGAGATTGCCAAAGAAAAATATGGCTGCAGCGATGATGAATACAATTTGCCATTGGGAGCGATCATGCTGGAAGTAAATTAAAGATAGATTATCATTAAGGTGCAGAAAATCTACGCACAACTTACAAAATCAGTAATCACCACACCCACAATTAGAGGTGAAATCAAAGGCATAAAATTGGCCACGGTATTGGCAATGCCCATCAGAATGCCCGCATGATTTGCCGACAGATCAATGGTATTCAAAGAACTACCTATGGTTGCACCACTATTAACGCCTCCACTTAAGGCCATAATAACCAAAGCCCAGGTTTTGTTGTCTTCACTCAAGAAACCGATAGCAACTAAACCAGCAGCCGGTATCCAAAATGCTACGGAATTTATGATCTTGCGTATGGCAGACAGAGATAAAATCTTTCTCCTTTGTAATACATCAGCAACCACTACATAGACGTATGAGAAAGCCCACATTACCAGGAAAGGCAATGCGGAGAATAAAGCATTCGATTTGATTTCCATGCTTAGAACGCCATATAAATATGAAGGAATCTGGGCCTGCAGAGTGGACAACCCCCAGGCTTCGGTACAACGTGCCACCAACAATGCATTAAAGGGTATAGACATGAAGATGGCCTTCCACGGAACGGGAATTTTCTTTTTGTGGAATTCCTCAGAATGTTGCATAGATGATTCTATATAGTGTTTTTCTGCTTCCTTGACAAATCTGGATTCGGTAGCATTATTAGAAGCCAGAAACCACCAGAGACCGCACCATATGAAACAAACAGCAGCCGAAACATACGATATACCCGGCCAGCCCATGGGACCTTCAGCTATAATTCCGCTTATACCCAAAGATAAGACATTGCCACAATCTATGCCGGTCAGACTCAAGGCGCCCAAACGATTTCGCTCCTGAATTGGCGACCATTTAGCTAAATGTTCGTAGATACAGGGGAATATAGTGCCCTGGCAGAGACCCTGTATAACACGTATCACGCAAAATGCTTGCCAGCCACCCCAACCCACGCACCAGGGTGTTAGGGCGCTGAGGAAGGCTGTACCAAATGTCGACCAGCCAATAATCAATTTAGCGCCAAAACGTTTACTTAATGCGCCACCAGGAAATTGTGTGATCACATAGCCCCAATAGAAACTGGAGAGGATATAAGAGATTTCCTTTTCAGTCCAGTCGTATTCCTGAAAATGAGAAAAAATCTAAGGATATTAACTGCGTTTTCCCGTAACTTTTATTACATATTTAATACAAAATTAATCCTTGCGAAAATATGTCTTGTACAGTACGTACTGCAATATAAATGAATGGATAATTTGAACAATATTGCCAACTACATTAATGTTGACAAGCTGTGTTCAATTGTCTAAACAGGCAAACTCAATTCATATAAGTTACGGGAAAAGCGCAATCAAGCACATCCCAAAACAATACGGCTGCAGTGCAAAAGTAGTGACGCACACCAATCGCAATATATTCTTCTGTTGTTACATTGTCGCCCAGCAGCCACATTCGTTTGGGGAGTGCTTTGTTTATTAAATCGAAACTTACCGGAAAATCGGGATTTGTAGTCGCAGCATTGGTCATGGCCACCACAGCTACGCCGATATTCAAACGACTGATATAGACCACCACCACATTTAGGAAGATAAGTAAAGCCTGTACATGGCGAATGCCCCAACTGGAACCTAAAATTAAAGATTATTTTTACCCGAAAGTTTGTAGTTCTCAACTTTAACTCCAAAATATTTAATCGGAATTGTAAACCAGCATTCCAATTTTTACTACAATTCCAAACCTTTTCCATTTCCAAATGAATTTTATTGTGGGACAAACCTAAATTAAGCTCCGTGGCGGTCATTTTGTTCCATAAATTGTCAGATCTCTATAGAACATTTGTATTCAATCTTTACACGTCTTTCACTCACGAATGTGGAATAATATATAAATCCCAGTTAGTTTATTTTTGTTTAATTGATAAGACTTGTACACGCCAGATACAGTCAACCTATGAAATGGATAGAATTTTTATGATAGAACTTCAATAATGCAAATCTGAATGATAAAGTGTAAATTTATTTTTATTATTTACCTTATAAAAATGTAGAGCACTTTACCGTCAACATGCGAGAGTTTGATGATAAGCACAGACGTGAACCACACAAAAGAGATCACAACAAGTACCGTTTTAAAAACCTCGACATTTTTGAAAACCCGGGTTTCGGCCAATTCGAAGAATCACTTTATTGGAAAATAGGTTCTCGATTTCAGAGATTGGGGAAATCGTATAATTTTCGGTTTTTTTGTTCAGAATTTTATGTAATTATACCCTCCACTGTAAGTGATAGAGGGTATATATCAGTTTGTCATTCTGATTGTAACATATAGAAATAAGGCTTTGCGACCCCATAAAGTAAATATATTCTTGATCCTTATAACAACCGGAGTCGATATAGCCATGTCCGTCTGTCCGTCTGTTGAAAACATTCTCACGACTTCAATCGGCGATAACGCGGTTTGGTTTTTGGCCAGAATGTTCCACGTATTCCTGAGCAGTTTGGTATTGAAAATCAGCGAAATTGGTCCATTGAAAAAAATTTTATGATTGGAAACGTAAAAAAACTCATAAAATTTTCACATTAATTTTTGTGGTTTTATACTAAACTACTCCTTTTGCCGTGTGGTGAATTTCCATGTTGAAAATCTTTGTTGTTCTTTATAATAGGTAAGTACTTTAGAATGTTTAGATGTACTTTCATGTGTTCATATGTACATTTATATGAATTTTGTCACGCTTCATCTAAGGTCGCTGTGGCCTGATGGGTAAAGGGTTGCTTGTTGGAGTCTAAGGGTTGTTGGTTCAACTCTCGTCCCAGCTTGTTTTGTTTTTTTTTTAACAGTTCTTCAGAAAATGCTTTTTAATTTTTAAAAAATGCTTTTTGCAGCTTTTTTTTTTTTAACAGTTCTTCAAAAAATGCTTTTTTATTCATAAAAAATACTTTTTTATTTTACTTGTGAACAAGTAACTTATATTTATTTTTTTTAAAAAAGTAAATTTTCTTAAAAAAAAGTACATTTCTTAAGTACGTTTCAAAGTACATTAAGTACATTAAGTACATTTCAAAGTACATTTCTTAAGTACATTTCATTAAGTACATTTCTTAAGTACATTTCTTTCTTAAGTACATTTCTTAAGTACATTTCTTCTTAAGTACATTTCTTAAGTACATTTCTTAAGTACATTTCTTAAGAACATTTCAAAGTACATTTCAAAGTACATTAAGTACATTAAGTACATTTCAAAGTACATTTCTTCAGTACATTTCATTAAGTACATTTCTTAAGTACATTTCTTTCTTAAGTACATTTCTTAAGTACATTTCTTCTTAAGTACATTCCTTAAGTACATTTCTTAAGTACATTTCTTAAGTACATTTCAAAGTACATTTCAAAGTACATTAAGTACATTAAGTACATTTCAAACTACATTTTCAATGTGAGCATTTGAGCATTGTGAGCAATGCATTTGTGAGCATCCTGCATTTGTGAACAAGTAATTGAATTTGCGAACAAGTAACTTATTTTTATTTTTTTTTAAAAAGCACATTTTAATATTTTGCTGGTTAACACTCAAAGATCAAAGATTCGGCACAGCCGAATTTAACACTTTTACTTGTTTAAATTTAAAAAAGAACACATCAGTTAATATATTTCCGAAAATGATATGAAGAACTGAATTGATTTCAATTTGAATAGATTACATTGAATTGAGTTGAAGTGAATTAAATTGAATTGATTTAAATTGAGTTGAGTTGAATTAAATTTGCTGGAATTGAATTGAATTCAGTTAAATTGAAGTGAATTGGATCGAATTGATTTAAATTGACTTTAATTAAAATGTTTGGAATTAAATTGAATTGAATTAAATGAAATTGTATTGAGATGAATTGAATTGACTCTAATTGAATTTAACTGACTTGAATTGGATTGAATTGATTTGAATTTAATTAAATAGTTTGGAATTAAATTGAACTGATTTAAATGATATTGTATTTAATTTAATTGAATTGAATTGAATTGCATTGAATTGAATTTAATTCAGTTGAATTGAATTGAATTAGAATGAATTGAATTGAGTTGAAGTGAAGTGAACCGAATTGAGTTGAGTTTAATTGAATTGCATTTAATTAAATTGAATTGATTTCAATTAAATTTAAGTGAATTGAGTTGAATTGAATTGCATTAAATTGAATTCAATTAAATTGGATTGTTTTAAACCCTCCTCTACTAAATTTCCGTCGCCAGCACAATGCATTGCATTTATAGGGGGTATCCCCTGAGTGCTGGTCTTAAAAAAAAAAAAAAATTGAATTGAATTGAAGTGAATTGAATTAAATTGTGTAGAACTGAATTAAATTGAACTGAATTGAATTGCATTGAATTCAATTGAATTGAATTAAAATAGATTGAATTGAATTAACTGTATTCAATTGAATTGAAATAGATTGAGTTGACTTGAATTGAATTGAACTGCATTGAATTGAATTGAATTGAGTTGAATTAAATTGAATTAAAATGAAATAGATTGAATGGAATTGAACTGAATTGCATTCAATTGAATTGAATTGAATTAAATTGAATTCAAATTAAATGGATTAAATTGAATTGAACTGAATTGAATTGAATTCACTTGAATTGAATTGATTTAAATGAATTGAATTAAACTGGTTATTGGTTTTGGTACTGAAACCGGTTTCGGGTTTGAACACCCTAATCATAAGGCATAAACAGAATCAATATGAGACGAGGCACAGTAAACCAACTCTGGTAGAAGGGTGCTTATCATCATATTCTTCGTTGTTAACGATTTTATCAATAGAGAGTATATATTTTGGGCGCAGCGATTTCATGCCAGACCAAATTGTAATTTTGTTCAGTATTGGCTGAGATTTCATCTTAGGCGACTTCGCCCGTCACAGCGTCTAGATATTGTTCTGCTATAATTGGAGACCACCGTCCGTGATGCAATGGTAGTGTGCGTGGCTCTTTTATATGAGAATGTAGGTTCGATCCATACTCAGATCACCTTACACTTCTGTTGACGGCAGTCACCTCGCTTAGTGATGGCGATACTGTCGAGTATTTAGGTTTAAATATGTAGGTCGCAGTCACTGAGTGTACAACTAGAACGCGCACAGCTCACTATTTGTGAGAAGGTCTCTCCAACATCTTTATAGGATGCAATGGGAAACAATTTTTTTTATTGTGAGAATCGGCGTTTTACTAGGAATGTGTTTCGCGACATAGGGTTCAGATTGTATTTCATTTCTTCCTTTTCATTTCCCGTTAATAAAACAAGGTTCTTTTTAAATTACAATTGCACTTATTCCTTTCTTTATTTTACTTAGTAATTTAGTTGAAATTACTGTTGCCGATGAACTATATCTTTAACCATATAATCACAGATTAACGCCTACACGCTTCCCATCAGCTGTTTATATCATTTCTCATACTTGACACCAGCTTATCTAGATGTTTCCACCCGTTTCCACAACCATGATATTGCCGTATTTTGAGACGAATTTTAATCTAATTTAACCGGTATTGAAGCAAATTCAACAAACATGGTGCAGTGAGCTGGTATGTTATTGCAAAGTATACCTTTGGGCGCAACAGTTATCGGGCTGTTATTTACATTCGATTAAAAATACTAGCTAAGCCAAATAAGTAAAACATTCTCATTAACATTACTTTTAATTATCCATTTAGCATAAGTAAAGATTTTAATCGTAACAGTGTAATCGGGTACCGAATGCACAATTCGCTATTCCATCGAATTTTAATGCCAATTTTCAATACTGAATAACACGCGTACAGACCACATCTAGCACATGCTGTTGAAAATAGCTGAGTGTGTATGCCATCAGGGGGTAATCCATGGTGCCAGATGCCGAAAATCTGGACAAAAATTACATAAAAGCGGACTTTCTCTGGACAAGCAATAAGTCATCTATTGTATGGGGGTTTACCTTCATTTTATTAGCAAATTGGTGACCAGATTGGGGTTGGCAAAGTTGCATAGCAAATAGGATGATAATAAAAAACTATTTTCTTTACTTGTTGCCTTAACAAAAAAACAAGTTAAAAATTGAAATATTTTACTATTTTCGATTCAGCTAAGTCTCTGTTCCCTAAATTCGGAAAATCTTTTTTTTTGCTATGTTATATTCCCGTTAGAAAAAGGGTCCGGCCGGCTTTATATGCCTTCCCAGAGAATGGGAGGGTAAAATTGTTCCACTCAATTCCTATGAACTATTAACTTGTCGTTCAAAGTGACTTCGTTGCCAGGTAATAAGGTGCCAATTTACCCCTCCATAGCCAAAACCATGTTAAGGTTACCGGTCATATAGTGCACGTGTATGAACTAGGACTGGTCCTTGCCACACTGACCAATCAGGTGACTAGTTCTGTATCAGTCTATCTCCCTTTATGGCGGTTACTGTAATTTCTCTTCTTCATTAATATTCAAATTTTATGTTAATTCATTTCAGACAAAATTTTCATATAATGATTTTTCTTAAACTGTAGAGCAGTGTAATTAATAGGCAGACTAAAATCAAGACATTTAAGTTAATAATGCTTTCAGTCGATAGACAAAGAATACCTCAGGAATGATACTCATTCAATGCAGCAAAATCGGTTTAATAATTTGCTCACCTTATCCCTTAATTCGATATATAGGTTGTGGAACAGGTTCGTTAATAATTTGTATGTCCCCAAAGTGGCGCTAATAAATATCCGTGATTATCAATGAAAAAAAAAACAATTGATGACTTTGATTTAAATTACAATTAATCTCACAGATTCCGCAGAATTTGCTGCCTAATTTTTAATAGCAGCGTCATTGGCTTGAAATGAATAGAAATTAGAACACATCTACGGGTTTCGTTATACAATAACCACACAATTAATAGCTTCCTTCCAAGAATTGATGTTATATTACAATACTGATGTCAGGAGCCAAAAGTTGGCGTACACGAACAGTCACAAACTGGTATTTTTTAATAGTTAAAAGGTTGATATACTGTTCGATCCGATTAAATTATATGGCGATGACAGATCGTATGAATCATATAATTATTACTTGAAGCAGCAAAGGCTTCCAATGACGCTACCTGATTTGCAAACAGTAACGACTTTATGTTCGGGACTTGTTAATCGCAATCTCAATACTGAGTAAATTGATGTCAAGATGAAGACATTAAACAACTTACATACGTCGGTGCCTCAAACAACCCAAAGGTGTCAAAAGCCTTACAAAATGAGAATAACATGCTTCTCCAACCTGCTCGATGTTCAGCTTTTCTTCTTTAGTTTGTAACACCAAGCTCTCGAAGGTAAATTTCCACCTGGCCTTTCCAGCGAAGTCTTGGACGTCCGCCTTTTCGATATCCTTCGAGTACGTCGTCGAGTACCTTTCGCACTGGTCTATTCTACTGACATGGCCTACCCAACGTTATCGCGCTATTTTAATACCCATAACTACGCCGTTGTCGGGATACAGACTAAACAGCTCGTGGTTCATCCACCGTCGATACTCGACGTTTTCTATTATAGGACCGTTTCTATTTTCGGAGTACTTTTCTCTCGAAGTCTCACAGTGATGTTTCATCTGCATGCGATATAACCCAGGATTCTGCACCATAAATCAAGACAGGTTGTATGAGAGTTTGATGTAGTTGGATAGTTATAGTTCTCGAGAGATGGTATTATCTCTGATGCCCTTGTTTAGCCCGAACTACTGCTTGTTTGCAAGCACAATTCTCCTTTTGATTTATAGGCTGAGTTTATTGTTTCTGTTCACGGCAGATCCCAGGTAAATAATTTCGTCCACAACCCCGAAATTATAGGGGTTATCAACATTCCTCCTTTCATCCAATCGGGTGGATGTTCTGCTTGCCGAAACCTTTAATTCCGTAATTTCGTCTTGCTCTCGTTTACTCCCAAATCCACTTTTGCTGATTCCTTCTCAATTCTCGAAAATACTGCAGTAACTACTCGCATATTTCAGACAATGATGTCTAAATCATCAGCATACGTGAGCAGCATGTAACCTACTCTACTCTGTTTTCTTCATGTTGACTGTCGCTTTTTTCACGATGATCTCAGTTAATATGTTGAAGAGATCGCATGATAGGGTGCCACCTTGCCTGAGGCCTCGCCTCGTACCTAATGGTTCGGTGAAATTTTTACCAATTTTTACTGAGGATTTCGTGTCGGTCACTGGTATTCTACAAAGCCGCGACAGCTTAGCAGGAATACCCCGTTCCGACAGTATTCCCTGTATCGGGCTGTCGAAGGCAGAGGTGGTAGGAATCAACATATTTTCTATAGGTTTCTTCAGGATTTGTCGCAGTGTGAATATTTGGTCGATAGTGGACTTTCCAGTCCCCTAAAAACAAACTGAAAATATCCGGTCATGCCTGCAACTGCTTTAGGTTTTTACAAATTAAGCTTGAGAGAACTTTGCATGCGATGGATAAACAGCTTATTCTACGGAAGTTCGTACATATACTAGGGTCACCATTTTAGAAAACAGGACACATTATGCTAAGACTGCAATCATCGCGTATGTATTCGTCTAGCCCGATTTTGCACATGAGCTGATGCCTACACCTTTCACCAGCTTAAACAGCTCCATCAGCACCAGCGGCTTCGTTGTTCTCAAGCCGGGAAATTACTGTTCTAACTTCGCCTTTTCTAGGAGGGGTGCAGTCGACGCCATAGTCAACACCATCATCTATATCAAAGTCTGCTGGGACAAGTAAAGTAGAGAAGTGAACTCTCCATATTCGCAACAATACTCTGTACATCTGTGACAAGACTCCAGTTCTTATCTCTACAAAAAGGAGGGCCCCGATCCATTTCCATTGGTTTGGCTTTATATTATTTTGTAGAATTTGCGTGTCTTATTCCTCCTTCTCCTCCTTTCTCACTCTCGGGATTTCTCCACATCCGTGTCTTCTTCTTAAAGAAAAGGGCTTCGTCTCTCTGCTTCTCCTTATACCGCTCTGTCGCAGCTCGCATTATAGCTGACTGAAGCATTGCCATACGTGCAGCGTGGTTTTCACTACCTGGCATGCGACACTCTGTGTTGTACCGTGGTTTGTCTCTAAACAATTTTCATAACCAAGTACGATCTCTGCAACAGATTTCATGGAGCGGGAAATGTACTTCCATTGCGCATAAGGATCACGAGACGGGATTACTATCTTCGTCAGTATCTGAGTGGGCTTCTCTGCATAAGCCGTGGATATCTCTGGTAATGGCAGCCTTCCGATGTCCAGCCTTCTACATGTCTGGTTTCGTATGACTTTCGCTCTGCTTACCCTTGTGCTAACCATTGCTACAACCAGGTAGAAATCCGAATCGGTATTTGCTCCTCGAGTCGCAACTACGTCTATTACACTAGTAGAGTGCCTTCCATCAATCACCAGCTAATCAATCTGGTTCTTCGTCTGTTGATCAGGTGATATCCAAGGATGTCTTTATGTTGGAATCTCATACCACTGACAACCATTTTTTTTGAAGCGGCAAAATCTAACAGTCACCTCGCTTAGCGATGGCGATAGTAGCTCCCAGTCATTGAGGGAGAAACTAGAAAAGCTCTACCCAATCCATTCATGAGATGTAATGGTAAACAACATTGTTAATACACTCCTTGTACAAGATTCACTGTACAAGACGAACGGCAATGATTTTTATTACCATATCAAACAGAAACTCAATGCCAGTCACACCTAGAAGAAGTAAACCCCAATCTACGATGACGTCAAAATGAATATACACATCCATTCATATATATGTATTCACATCTATAGTCAGTCATCGCGCAAAACACTGAAATGTACAAATAATTTCAATTACATACATACATGCAGTTTCAATTCTACAAGGGGGTATCCATGTCACAGCTGATGGAAATATTAGTTAATGACATGGAGTAATATACCATGAGCTTGCAACAGCTGTTTTTATGGACCGGAAATCTCGGAAAGTCACTGGAGTAGGACTTCTGATAGACATAGATTTTTATGTGGCAAAACGAGCATCAAACGTGACTTAAAAGACACTATCATTAATCAAAGGTAATTTAAAATACAAAGGCATCAATCACACGCCGAGAAATATCTCCCAACTGTATTTAAAACATGATTTACTTCCAGTCACTTATAGCTTATTCTTTCATTACACTCTATTCTCTCCGACTACTCCAACTATGTACATCTGTGACATCGATACCCTCTGGGTAAAGATTTGATAGAGAATCGAGTGGATAAGAGAATGAGCAATAATAACTTGAAAGTTAACTGTGTTTAAACCAGGGGTATTCATGACACTGCTTATCGACTATGAAGTAGGAAATTAATAGAAAGCAGAGTATAAGGCGAGAGAGCGATAAGCAACCAGAAGGAAAGCATGCAGCAAACTAAGTTCAAATAGACTTTGATTGATTGATACTAATGACAGCTAAATTATGTTTTATGTAGGTTGCATCGAACGAAAATACGCATTCCCTTTTGTTTATGTCCAACCAATTAGCCACATACAACAGCAATTCGAACTCGATGAAATGGCCGACTACCTCGTCGCTATTGAGTGAACGTAAAGAGATGGATGGCAACTCTATTGCTCTATTGGCAGTGGTAGGTAAAACCGAAAGCACGCACACAAACATATAATGTGCGTGTGTACGTTCGCAAACAGAAGTGATGTCGCTGTCGAATTGTGCCAGGGGGTTTCTATGGCACAGCTGATAGAAAAGCCACTAGGGAAATGATGTAGAATGAGAGACCAAAGAAGACATACAGATTACAGACCATGCAGCAGACTAAGTTTAAAAGTGATTGGTTGATGCTAATGACAGCTAAATTATGTTTGCATCGATCGAAAATACGCAATCCCTTTTATATCTGTCCGTATTATGCCAACCAATGAGAAAATTACCAAAGCAACTCGAACTCCATGAAATGACCTAATACCTTGTCGTCATGAAGAGGCATCGAAGAGAGTAATGGAGGCTCTTTAGTATTGCTCTGTGATTGTGCACAACGCAAAAGCAGAGACCGATGCTTTGAATCAAACATAGTTGTGAATTGCCGATCATGTGTGTGTGAAAAATACGACTATTATTTGCCTCGCGAGGCAATGGGTTGGTTAACACTACCTTCTGCTTAAAACAGTGTTTGATTGTTGCTAATGACAGCTATATTTTGTTTAATACTAGTTGCAACCAACCAGGGAGCATCCATGCCACAGTTGGTCGAATTAGTAGGTAGAATTTGATAGAGAACAGAGCGGATGGGGGAATGGTCGATAAGCAAACTAGATGCATAACATAAGCGTTCAATTATTACGCTACGCTTCCGCCCCGTGTCTACATGATATACTGATCTTTTTCTTATCGAATAACATTTAGTTAACCGCGTCGGAGTTGCGGATTTCTCCTTATACTCGTATAATAGTTGAGCGGCATTATCAAATTTACTGTCTAATGCCATATATGTGTGGCCGTCGGTGGTGCAATGGTTAGTGTGCGCGGCTCTTGTACATGAGATCCTGGGTTCGAACCCGGCTCTGACCACCTTCAAATTTTCTTTCGGCGGCGGTCACCTCGCATAGTGACGGCGACACTATCGAGTATCTAGCCATGAAAAAGCTTCTCAAATTACCGTTCGGAATCGGTGTAAAACTGTAGGTCCCAATCAGTGAGTGAAAACTGGAAAGCGCACAGCTCAGTGATTGTGAGAAGTTCTCCCCAGTCCCTTAATGGGATGTAATGGGAAACCATTTATTTTTATTTAATGCCATATATAATTCTGTTCTGCTTGCGGATGACATCGTGTCCAAGTTGGAGATCACAAAATGGTTATTGCAAACTCTATCATTTTAATGGTATTAGAAGAAACTAGTTTTAATACTAAATTGGTCGATTTGTAAGGGAGCAACCAGAAAGGACGTGGTCATTATGTCTATTTGCAATCGCACACTAAGGGCGTGCAACAAAAAAATTTAACGGTCATTGGAAAAAGGGTTCCTTGCAGCAGTTACCGTGTACGCCAACCGGATATTCAGACAGGTCTCAATCGTTTTAATAAGTTCTAAAACGCAATTGATACTAATATATGTACATACCTAGTATCTAATATGAGTCCTTCCTTGCATTACATTTACTATATCCGCATTAAATGATATAAGGAGGGTTCAAAAAACTCTACATCCATTATGCACAATAAAACACCATAAATAGGTCCATAAATCCATTAACTATTCCATATGTTATTTAGGAAATTAATTCTGGTCACCTTGGGTTCGTTTGGATTGCGATAGCGACTCATACGTACAACTGCGCACATTCCTACTCAACGAGATTTCCGCATCATCGGGCATCAAAAAGTCTTCAGCATCCCAAGGTTGAGTTTTGGCAGATCCTAAAGTGCAATACACCAAATTGCCTACTACGTAAATTACGGCAGAGATGGCGAAAACTATTTGCCATTGAGAGCGACTGGTCTGTAATAAAAAATATATCAAAATCATTAGAAACTATCAGACATAAAATGTAACACGAAATCATAGAGTAATAGATACAAGTTTCCATCAGCTGTATTGCCTTCTCTTGTTGTCATCGAAGTAGTTGGAAATTTCATTGCGTTCGAGTTGTTACTAAATGGTTGGACATAAGACGGACAGAAATAAAAGGAAATGCGAATTTTCGTTGACAAGAGTCTCTTCCTCTGTCTTTACATTCTCTCGATGACGACGAGGTAGTAGGTCATTTCATCGAGTTCGAGTTGCTTTTAAATTTTAGTCTTTGGACATAACACGGTCGGAAATAAAAGGGAATGCGTATATTCGTTCGATGCAACCAATATAAAACCTAATTAAGCTGTCATTAGTATCAATCAAACACTATTGAAACATAGTTTGTTGTACCGTTTGCTTCTGGTTGCTTATCGATCTCTCGCCTATCCACTCAGTTTTCTACCAAATTGCAACTACAATTTAGCTCGGCTGTAGTAAGGATAGCACCTGGTTTTGTGGAGCGAGATCAATTGGTCTGTTAGCAGCTCATATAATTCTGTGGTTGGAGACATATAGTAATAGATGTGTAAGTGTATCCATCCGCCATAGACAAATATACAAGAGTTTCTATCCCTCTCTTTACTTTCTCTCGATGTCGACGAGGTACTAGGCCATTTAATTGTGTTCGAGTTGCTGTTGTATTTTAGTGTTTGGGTGGACATAAAACGGACAGGAATAAAAGGGAATGCATATTTTCGTTCGTTTCGTGTCACTAGTATCAATCACACACTATTTAAACTTAGCTTGCTGCATGGTTCTGGTGGTTTATCGGTCTCCCGCCCATCCACTCTGTTGTCTATCAATTTCCTTCTAAATAGTCGACCAGTTTTGTCATGCATTGCAGCTATCGAGGTAGTTGGAAATTTCAGAGTTCGAGAATCTGCTGTATGTTACTACTTATATAGGTTGGACGTAAATCAAACGGATGTAAAAGATAATACTTATTTTCGTTCGATGCAACTAGCATCAAACACCAAGTAGCTGCTATTAGTATCAATCTCACACTATTTAATACTCAGCAATATTCAAAAAGGTTGGACGTAAATCAAACGGATGTAAAAGAGAATGGTTATTTTCGTTCGATGCAACTAGCATCAAACACAACTTATCTGCTATTAGTATCAACCTCACACTATTTAATACTAAGCAGTATTCAAAAAGCCTGGGAGAAAAACCCTTTTTAACAAAGAATGTTGTGTACAGCTGATCGAAATGGTAGTTGTTAGGTGATAGAGGATGGGAGAATGAGCGATAAGCAAATAAAAACATGCCTCGACGCAAACTAAGTTTAAATAGCGTTCGATTGATACTTATGACAGATAAATTATGTCCGATGCCAGTTTCATAGGACGAAAATATGCATTATAAAGGAAAATGTGCATTATATTCGTTTCATGTCAAACCCTAAAGTAACCCACAACAGCAACTCGAACGCTATGAAATTACCAACAACCTCGGTGACTGACAGAAACGCAACTACATCGGTAACTTCAAGCTAACACAAAGCAGCTGCTGGAAACTCTTTTCTATTACTCTATGTAACAACGTTATCCGCAAGAAGGTTTCATTTACTTCCAGTTTCTTATCGTTTAATCTGTCATCCACTCCATACTTTATGAAAACTCCAACTACCATTTCGGTCAGTTGTGGCATAGTTACCCCTGCAAATACTCACCACATCTGTGACAATGGCACCCACCACTAGGGGAGATATCAGGGCAATGGCGCCACCAGTAGTCATCGAAATGGACATGAGTAAACCCGCATGATTGGATGACAAATCAACGGCATTCAAAGCGCTGCCAATAATGTCACAACTGCTGATTGCCACAGTTATAGTCATCAATATTAAAGCCCAGTGTTTGTGGGTTTCGTCCAAGAACCCTATACCAATCATACCCAGAGCAGGTAAACAAGTGGCTGCAGTATTAAAAGATCTTCGTAGCGCCGTTAGCGATAAAACCTCTTTACGCTGCAAATAGTCCGCAATGGCCACGTAGACGTAGGACATAAAAAAACTGGCCAGGAAAGGCATGGCTGACAATAGACCGTTCGCCTTGATTTTCATACCTAGTACCCCATATAGATACGAGGGGATCTGGACCAGGAATATGGATAAACCATAGCCAACAGCACAGCGTACGATAATAAATGCAAAAACGGGTATCGACGTTACAATAGCTTTCCAAGGGACTTGTCTTTTCTTCTTATGGAAACCCTCTTCGTGGTCCAGAGATGTTTCGATATAATGCTTTTCAGCATCTGTAATAAATCGCGATTCATGCGGAGTATCAGCACTAAATTTAAGCCACAGTAGGCACCATGTGAGAGATATGGCAGCAGAGATGTAGTAGATACCAGGCCAACCCATGGGACCTTCTGCTATGGCACCACTCATACTCATGGCCAATATAGCACCGCAATCAACACCGGTGAGTGTGAAACCACCTAAACGATTACGTTCCTTGGAAGGGGACCATTTTGCCAAATGATCAAAGATACAGGGATATAATACACCTAGGGAAATTCCTTGCAGGGCACGTATACCACAAAATACTTGCCAACCACCCCATCCCACAGACCAAGGTGTTACAGCAGTAAGCAGGGTTAACACGGACATTGCAAATCCCATTACGCGTCTAGAACCGAATCGTTTGGACAACATACTACCAGGAAATTGGGTACATATGTAGCCCCAATAGAAACTTGACAGTATGTAGGATATTTGTTTGCCATTCCAGTCGAATTCCTGGAAATAACAAAAGCCGTTGAATGGATTTTCTTAGTTTCATATGATGTTCACTAACCGGAAAATCGGGATTAGTTGTTGCGGCATTTGTCATGGCCACCACGGCTATACTGACATTCACTAGACTGAGATACATTGTAAGAACGCAGAAGAAAAGCATCAGCGCCTGTATATGGCGCACGCCCAAGGTGGGTCCTGCAAAGCAATGAGTTAATATTGATTTAGTTATTAATATCCACCTGCCTCATTACCTTTATTCACTTCAACATGCATTTCCGTAAATTCTTCCATGCATTATTATTTGTCTCTATACGTCTAACTTTGGCGGTAGGTCTGATTGTTATGGTTTATTGTACTAATTATTACACTAATGTGGTGGAATTTGATATCTGGGAAGTTGCTTCAATGCTATCCAGTGGATGAAATGATTAGATTGTCTTAAGTACATACACAGTCGATTAAGCAATGGGAGTGCTTATAAGGTGTGTGATAAAATTTTCGGGGGTCTGTCAAGACAAGTGATTCTGATTAGGCTACAATTTGCTGGATAGCGCAATATGAAAGACAAATGTTGTGCGACAAATCATTGAAAAAAATACGGTTATAATGATAAAAGAGCTTTGTACAAAATTGTCTTAAACACAAATGGGAAAACAGTAATTATGTGGCAATTATGATTAGTAGATAAATTTGAATTGTACATATGTACAGTAGAGTGGACTGAAAAACATATTTTTGGTGGGGGGTCTCATAAAGATGGATATTGAGGAGATGATTCTGGGGACGCCGAATTTTTTTTATTCGAGGCTCCCATTTAATCGGGGTTTTTGATTAATCGGTTAATCGTTAATCGTAAATTTCAATCTGACAATTAACCGAACAGAACGCAATCAAATTATTCGATTAATCGATTATTCGAATAAAATTAAACAAAAAAACGAAAACAGTGTTCAAACATTGTACTAGGCACATTTATTAAAAATAAACAAAACATGACAACAGCAACTTCATTATAAAGTATAAAATATATGTAGGTACAATTCACAAATCGTAGTTGCAGCAACATGAAAATTAGTGACTTTTGATACCAAGCCAAAATTAAAAAAAATCTCAAAGTTTGGACCCAAAAGTGCGAAGCTTTTCGGTACCTCCCATACAAAGGGTAGGGTCGCTCTGAAACTATATCACACTATAACACCCTATTCGATTGATTAATTTTTACAAAAATTTTGCAAAACGTAATTTTCTGACGATTATCCTTATTGTAATGGGTGGTTGATTTTGAATAAAACACAAATTATTTAGGAAATTATTGTAATTTCTTTTTATTATGATAATATGATATGGTTCAATTATGTATTTACCAAAATATCGGCCAAATGGCCGCCGCCTCCATCCGATGGTCCAAATTTTCGATGACGCTGAGGCATAATTGAGGTTCTATGCCGTTAATGTGCCGAATTATCTAATGTTTTAACTCTTGAATTTTTGCTGGCTTATCGACGTACACATTTTCTTTCAAATAACCCCAAAGGAAGAAGTCCAACGGTGTCAGATCACATGATCTTGGCGGCCAATTGAAATCTCCACCACGTGAGATAACACGGCCATTGAATTTGTCGCGCAAAAGAGCCATTGTTTCGTTAGCTGTCTGGCAAGGGGCACCGTCCTGTTGAAACCACATATCGTCCACATCCATATCTTCCAATTGGGGCCATAAAAAGTTCGTTATCATCTCACGATAGCGAACACCATTCACAGTAACTGCCTGACCGGCCTCATTTGATTTGAACGCCCATTTCCATACTAAGCCTGAATAACTTTAACGCGTTGCTCGATTGTGTATCTTTCCATGGTTCAAATTGAGTTAGTCCGAAATTGAGACATGTCAAATGAAATGCAGAAAAAAACTTGACGTTTAGGTGTGGTTCACATTCAACATCGGCCCTTAACATTTAATCACCCGATATATAGTTTGAGCAGAATCGGACCAGGCATTTTGATACCCCCCATATAAAGTGACCAGTGGGTATTGAAATGTCATCAGACTATTACACCCACCGAATTTAATGAACCAATTTTGAGACAATTTTTTTATGTATGTCTATGAGCCTAAGCACTGTGCGACGCTTTCTGTCTACAAACTATCAAATCCGTTCGAAATGTGTGACATTTGTTATGACATTTGTTCGAAAATCGTTGTAATATGAGTTGCCATATGGAAGAGTTTATTAACCGATTAATCGCTATGATTTGTTCGAGTTAATCGTAACATTTAATTATTAAACTGTTCGGTTAATTTTATAGAACGATTAATCGGTTAACCGAATAATGATTAATTGAATGGTTACCCTAGTACCACTTCCGGCCGTTGAGGTTTCGATACCTTTTATATTTGGGGAAAAAGTAATTTATTTTTGATCAATATACCGCTCAAACGATGTGTCATGACGACCATACATGGAATAATATATTTTCAAAATTTCAATATATGTAGTAACTATATTTTTCGTCACGGTTGGAAATTTCGATCATTCGAAAATTTTCAAAACTATTTTTCAATTTCATTTTCAATTAATTTAATTTTGTTATTAAATTAAAATGGTACACGCTGAAAAATCTGCCTTTTTTCGTTGTTTGGGTGCAAATATAATGTGTTTGTAGGCTGTCGCAAATATACTATACTTGTGCCCAAACATATTGTGCATGCTACTCAATATAACATGTTTGAAGCAAAATGATTTATAGGTTATAATATATGTGTTTGAGATCCAATTGTGGGTTTCTTGTTGAACACCGCTAAAAATAAATACGAGACAGACAACAAAGACAAAAAAGAGCAGCAGATATTCAATTTATGACAACAGTGCTTGCAAACATGTACATGTTTCCTGCAATATGTTGCTGGGGTCGATAGTTTTCAGCGTGTATTCTTTTAAAGTTATCTTTTTTATATTTTAAAGTTTCTACGTAATTCGTCGAGCTATTACACGTTGAATTATTAAATTATCACAAAAGTAATAACTATGAAATGTCACAACCAAGACAAAAACGGAAACTACACAAAGAGAAATTGAACAAAATTCCCCGAAACACAATAGTGGTATTCATGCAAACGTGAAAGCCGAGAACTTTTGCTCAGCGCAAGTTTTCCTCGCACCGTTGCATGAGGCACCAGGTAAAGTTGCTCAGCGTAGTTGTGCTCAAAACCATAGCAGCTGACCAAGATGGATACATAAGGTGGTAGCAGAAGCAATTGCATGTATTATGTATGTGTACTTTTTCTACTGTTCTAGTGCTATCACCTTATTTATCCATCCTAGTCAGATGACAACGAAATGTCAAAAGTTTACACGTTTCTCCATCCCACGTTTGCGCAGCAAATTTGCCTCGAAAACTTTCCCCTTTTGAGCAAGTCGCTTTGTATGGGAAATTTGTTTGTTTTGACGTTTGCTGTGCAAGTTTACGATGTTTTCGAGTTTACGAGGTTCTTTCGAGCTTTCATGAAGACCGCTAATGTGAAGGCATTTTATGGAATCTTTTCCTTCTCTCTTACTTCTCTACACCTCTTGTCTGACGAACGTAAAATTCACGAATTTTCTTGCAGGGACAAATTCGTCGTGTAATAGTGATCTAACGCTCCGACAAAATTTTGAAAATATATTTTCTAAATAGAGCTCGTTACGATACGCCGTCCGCCCCACATGTACCAAAAAAAATTATTTTGTTTTTTTACATAAAAAAAACTAGGAATTCAAACCTTAAACGACCGGGACTAGAAGTACCCTCGTAATAAAAAAAATCAATGAGTGTTCGAACCCACGGGCGATGTGTTAACACCTATTCGTTACACGGTACCTGTTCGATTTCTATGAACACATATAAAATTAACACAATGAAATGAAACATTAATAAATTCATTTAATAAGTATTGATCAAGGTTTATATGATGCCCAGAATGCAGTCAATTCAAAACGCCATTATACGAAATGTACTTATTTTCATCTATATATATAAGACTGAATGTTTTTCTGTATGACCTTTATAGAATCGTAAACTCTACATTTGATCATGTGATGGTCTTCAGCAAAGTTGTTGTGCATGAGCCCACGAAGGTGTCTGAGTTTGGTACGACCAATTTTTTCCTTACATCTGCTTTAACATTAGATGTAATATTGTTAAAATAAACAAAGCAATATTTAACTCACTGAAATAATTGTGTTTGTTTTGTCATAAACAGAGCGACGACAAAAAGTATTGAATAGTATAGAGAACTTATTGCACTCTTTTTCCACTCTCATGTAGAGAGTCTGAGTAAAATAGCATAAACAAGTCTTATTGTCTTTATACAATATTTCAATATAAATGCACCATTCCGACAATGTTATTACATACAACAATACAACAAAACAAAAAGTATAAATATTTCAAAAGGCATCAATATTTCACATCAAAATTGTGAATGGACCAAGTTATGACAAAAATATAGTAATACGTTTTGAATCGTTCGCCAGATGTCGCCAGTGCTTTGGAATTCGTTCCACGAGTTCTCTGTACTATTTAACACTCTTTGGTGATGACAACCTGCTTGTTTGTTCACTGCCGCTACATCAATACCATCATACTTATTTTCAGACAGAGACCATTGTTGTACAACAACCACGTATGTGATGCTAACGCTGTGTGTTGTTTGCATGTGTTCACTTTGATAGATTGCCCTACCCGTGCCTATATATGTTAACACATCAAAATTAATTAAAGTCAAATATAAGTAAATTTTTGCATTGCCTTTGCAACGTATTAACCGATATATTGGGGGTATAAACAACTCTACATCCAAGCAAAAATTCAGGGCAATCAATGTAATATAATGAAATATATCTACTAACTATTCTATGAGATATTTGGCATGTCCGTTCTGTTCAATTTTCAGCCGAATATATGTATTTTCTATGCAATCACGAATCTTTGTTATTACAGCCCTTGTTTGCTCTCGACGAGTCCTCCTCATCTTGGGGTAGCAAAAAACCTTCAGCATTCCAGGGTTGAGTTTTAGCAGAACCTAAAGTGCAATACACCAAATTGCCTACTACGTACATTGCGGCAGATATGGCAAAAACTATTTGCCATTGGGAGCGACTAGTCTGTGATCGGAAAGAAATTAAAGATCAAATCAAACAATCAAACGTAAAATCTAACGCCAAATACTCACCACATCAGTAACAACGGCACCCACCACTAGAGGTGATATCATGGAACTGGCTGCACAGGCTGTCATTGATATGGATATCAGTAAACCCGCATGATTGGATGACAAATCAATGGCATTCAAAGCGCTGCCAATAATATCACAATTACTGGTGGCTACAGTGATAGTCATCAACACTAAAGCCCAGGATTTGTGTTTTTGATCCAGGAACCCAATACCGATCATGCCTCCAGCAGGTAAACAAGTGGCCGCAGTGTTAAATGTTCTGCGTAGCGCCGTTAGCGACAAAATCTCTTTACGTTGAATATAATCCGCAATACCCAAATAGATGTAGGACATGAGATAACTGGTCATGAAGGGCATGGCTGATAATAGACCGTTCGCTTTAATTTTCATATCTAGCACCCCATACAGATACGAGGGGATCTGCGTCTGCAGTGTTGATAAGCCGTAGAAAGCAGTACAGCGTGCGATGATAAATGCGATAAAGGGTATGGATGTTAGAATAGCTTTCCAGGGAACTTGTATTTTTTTCTTGTGGAAACCCTCTTCGTGGGCAAGAGATGTTTCGATATATAGCTTTTCAGCGTCTGTAATAAATCGAGATTCATGCGGATTATTGGCACTAAATACAAACCATAGTAAACACCATGTCAGGCAGATGGCAGCCGAGATGTAGTATATACCAGGCCAACCCAAGGGACCTTCAGCTATGGCACCACTTACGCTCATGGCCAATACAGCGCCGCAATCAACGCCGGCAAGTGTAAAACCACCTAAACGGTTGCGTTCCTTGGAAGGGGACCATTTAGCTAAATGGTCAAAGATGCAGGGATATAATACACCTTGTGCCATTCCTTGCATGACACGTATAGCACAAAATACTTGCCAACCACCCCATCCTACGCACCAAGGCGTCACTGTAGTAAGGAGGGTTAACAGCAACATTGACCAGCCCATTACGTGCTTAGCACCGAAACGTTTGGATAACATACCACCAGGAAATTGGGTACACATGTAGCCCCAAAAGAAACTTGACAGTATGTAGGATATTTGTTTCTCATTCCAATCGAATTCCTGAAACGAGACAAAATCGTTCAAAAAATTTTCTCATTTTCCCATCATATGTACCTACCGGAAAATCGGGATTAGTTGTTGCGGCATCTGTCATAGCCACCACTGCCATACTGACAATCAGGAGACTCAGATATATCGTGGCAACGCAGAAGAAAAGCATCAACGCCTGTACATGGCGCATGCCCAAGGTAGGTCCTTTAAAGTTGACAGTTATTATGGATTGAAGTATTAGTAGCAGACAGTCCCATTACCTCTAGTAATTTCAACAACCATATCCACCAGAAAGTTTCCTTAGATTACTTTGTGTCTTAATACGTCTAACTTGGCTTACATTTCTTATTGTAATAAATTATTATCATTTAATATCAAGAAAAATTCGTCAGAACTATCCAGCGGATGAAATGATTAGATTATCTGAAGTACGCCCACATTCGATTAGCCAGGTGAAATGGGTATAACGTCAGTGAAAATAAATGTTAAAACTTGACATACAAAAGGCGGGTTCTCTTTCAACTTTGATCAACAACAAATTTATTCTGATTGGGCGAAAATTTGCTGGATAGCGCTACATAAAACAAAAAAGCTCTGTGATTGTTTTCCAATGTTGCTGCATGGTATTCCTCGACTATATGTAAACTAGAATTCTCATTTGTGTAAAGGGTTTCGATACATATAGTCCTGACTGAGTCTTCAAAAAAAACTAAAAACGTCTACTGATGAAAACCATGGCAAGACTTGATTTTTCATTGAAATTGACAAAATAAAAAGCGAATAACTACGGTTCATACACTCTGAAAAAGAACTCCCCCAGCAATATACTGCAGGAACCATACATATGATTGGAACCATTGTTTTATTGAATTGAAGATCTGCTGATTTGTTGTTTCTTTTGTTAGGGTCACTAAAACATATTTTATAAACTATTAATAATTTTGTGTCCAAAATGTTATATTGAATAACAAACACAAGGTGTTTGAACTCAAGTATACTGTATTTTCAGTTTTAACGCCCAGCATTCTGAATATTAAGAACACTATACCTTGAAAGACTGACGTACGTACATACTTAGGTGTATTCAAACAACCCAGAGGTTGCAAGAGTCTTACAAAATGAGGACAACATGTTTATCCAACCGGTGCAATCTTCAGCGTTTCTCTCCAATTAATAACACCAAGCTCTCGCAGGCAATATACCACCTGGTCATTGCAGTGAAGTCTTGGTTCATCCTATAGTTCGATATCCTTCAAGTACGTGTTCGAAACCCTATCCCACTGGTTCATCCAGATCCATTCTATTGACACGGCCTAGCCAGCGTAAACGCGTAATTTTGATACGTCTAACTACGTCGATGTCGGGATACAGATTACACAGCTTGTGGTCCTTCCGACGTAGATTCTGGCCGTTGTCTATAATAGGACCATATATTTTTCGGTGTATTTTTCTCTCGTAGACTCCCAGTGGTGTTTCATCAGCATGGTATTTTTAAGAAGCCTTTCACGGCTAATTACTCGATAATGTCGCCATCACTAAGCGGGGTTAGCGTCGTCGAAAGGAGGGTAAGGTGGTCTGAGCAGGGATCGAACCTATGTTCTGATCTACAGGAGCCGCACCTACTAACAATTGCACCGCCGATGGCCACGATAGTTTGCACATATACTCGGGTCGACTTTTTGAAAACAGAATACAGTATGTTAAGACTCCAATCGTCGGGCATGCATTCGTCTAGGTAGAATTTGCAAATCAACTGATGCAGGCACCATTACCACTCATAGCCGCCAGTCTTAAATAACTGGTAGTACATCAACATGGGCGACTTTGCTGGGAGGGGGAAGTCGAAGACATCGTCCTGTAGTTCCTCAACACCCAAATCTATGTTGAAGTCTTCTGGAACAAGTAATACACATAAGTGAGCTCTCCATATTCCGAATATACTCTGCGCAGATCTGTGACAAGATTCCAGTCACTGATACATTTCCGTTGGTTTGACCTTGTATTTTTCGGTACAATTTACTCCTTCTTCCGTCTGTAAGATTCAATTTGCTCACTCTTCCGCTTTCTTCAAAAACTGCTTTTTTCCTTAAACAAACGGGTTTCCTCTCTCCCCTTCTCCTTATATCGCTCATTCGCGGCTCGCGTTGCAACTAACTGAAGCATTGCCATACGTGCAGCATTCTTTTCATCACTTGCCATGCGACACTTTCCATCGTACCATGGTTTGTCTTTAAGCGGTTTCTCGGAACGAAATACGACATCTGCAGCAGTTTTCATAGATCATAAGGTGTGCGCTTCATGATCATAAGGTGTGGGTTCGTTCTTCACCAGTCTCTGAGTGAGCATCTCTTCTCTAGCTCTGGCTATCTCTGGTAATTGCAGCATTCCGATTTCCATCTTTCTATATGTTCTATATATGTCGCTCTGCGAACCTTTGCTGCACCCATGTAGTATGACCTGTACTTAAAACCATTCTATGTATTAATTTAATTTTAATATTTGGGATAATTTTTAGTCGGACACGAAATTAGAATATTTTTGTCTATTTCTGTTTTAATTTTTTGCCTGTACTCGTACAATAATTTTTCCAGATTTTGTGAACTAAATTTTAATACGCGTTTGCTAGAATTAAGTATAATTTTCATCAAATTTAGGAAAATTGTTCTCATTTTGAGGAAATTTGTCCTAAAAAAATCGGAGAAATTTGCGATATTATTATATTGATCCCATATTAATTTTACGTGTGCTCCGTATTTCCTCAAATATAGTTAAACTTCCTAGTTTTAAGAATAAATGATCTACAATTGCGTAAATATTTTGAACTATATTCGAGGAACTTTTGAATTCAAAGTTTGGAAATCATTTTGTTTGAGTGTAGAGCACATCGGAAGGCACTCAAGTATGAAACTTGGTGAGTACTCCACGGTATTACGTATAGACCAACAGAACACTTGGAAACTATTAGCCAGGTTGACATCGGTAACGAGACCTCTAAGGTTAAACAATTAGTATCGAAATCAGATCGGGACTACGATAACGGCCCCAAAACAACCCGAACTGCATATAGATGGTGCCAGTAGTTTGAAAAAAATATATATTTTGGTGTAACGTGGCAACCCTGTAAAACATATGTTTTAAGTTTCAAGGCGCCACGTTTTTTAGTATTTTTATTTGAGCCAACAAAAGTAAACGATCTCAGTCGAAAAAATTGGTCACCGTCATGTAATTCAAGATTTCCATTTGAAATTTCTCAGTCCAAACAATATTAAAGCCGAGCTAGATTATATTCTCGGGCAGTCAACTCCATCGTTTGTGACTGTAAAATATTGGGTAGCAGACCTTAAACGTGTTCGTACGTGCTGCCAACACCTTAGTCGTCGGCCAATTGAGGTGTCCACGCCAGACACGGTTAAGGAAATGCACAAAATGGTATTGGATGATCGGCGACTGAAGGTGCGTGAACTAGCTAAAATGATAGGCATTTCAAAAAGTGATATACATTGTAATATATTGACCGAAGATTTGAAGATGAGAATGCTGTACGCAAGATGGGTGCCGCGCTTGCTTTCAATAGAGCAAAAACAGCGTCGTGAATATGTTTCAGTAGAGTGTTTGGCAATGTTTCACCGCAGTAAATCCGAATTTTTGCGTCCAGTTATAACCATGAATGAGACATGGGTTCACCACTTCACACCTGAGACAAAGGAACAGTCAAAGCAGTGGACTGGAATGGGAGTATCGTGCCCAAAGAAGGAGAAGACGCTTCCATTTGCAGGCAAGGTCATGGCGTCTGGTTTTTTGGGTGCTCATGGGATAATTTTTATTGATTACCTTCAGAAAGGAAAATCTATCAACGGTGAATATTATGCTAATTTATTGCAGCGTTTAGGTGATGAAATTGTGGAAAAAAGTCCGGCCTTGGCGAGAAGGAAATGTTGCTTCATCTAGGCAATGCTCCAGTTCACACATCTAGTATTGCAATGCCCAAAATTAATGCATTAAAGTTTGAATTGCTTCATCACGCACCTTATTCGCCACATTTATCGCCTTCGGACTATTTTTTATTTAAAGTTCAAAGAACACAGTTACATCAAAAAACCATCTGCGACAGGTGAATGCAAGACGTACCGTACAATGTAGAAACCATAGAGGGAGCTTTAAACTGTATGCAGGCCGCAACGCTAATCCAGTAATTTTACTGGGGGCCGAGAAACATTATGTTGCGGAACCCCATACGGTGTGAGAGTATCACCACCTCTGGGTAACCACAATAAATAGTCTACTCAGAATTTTGATTAATGAGGTATTCAAGCCCATCTGGTGTTATTTCTTAGGGGGAAATGTGCCAACATTCTTTGGAGAAGGGCATCAAGGGCGCTTCAAAATCGCACAACTGAACGGCCTTAAGGACTGAGTGTTATCCCGAATATGTGTGATAAAGTACTGAGTACAATATTCGTAGTTTTACTAAATCCTTATATATTCAAGGTATCGAAAATCGGTTTGGCAGGTAAGTGTATGATTCATAGAGCATTTACCTGAAACAAGAAAAAATCGAAAAAAGTTGCATAGGTTGTAGAGTTAGCCACAGCCTTCTCAAGGAAGCTCTCGTAACTTTTTGGCACAGAACCCACCACCTCCCGATGACGATCCTGAAGCGCAGTGGGAACCCATTTCCAACTTTATAAAAACTGCTGCAACAACAGTACTTGGTTTTGAAAAACCGCTTCGCAACAAACCAAGGTACGATGAAGAGTGTCGCATTGCAAATGATGAAAAGACCATTGGACGCATGGCAATGCTTCAATATAGGGAAAAATAAAGGTGGTAAACCGTCTCTTAGGCGTAAGAAACGACAGTGGAGAAAGCGCGAGAGTGAGAAAATTGAGGCATACAGAAGGAAGAACGAAGCCCGAAAATTCTACCAAAAAGTCAAAAACAGAACTAATGAACATGGTTCAGGGCCAAGGAGGGAAATCTCATCGCAGATGTTCGGAGCATGTTGGAAATATGGCGATATCATTTCCTTGCGCTATTGGCACCTGAGATATCCAATGACGATCACAATTTGGACGACGAAGTCTATTGCCACCTCCTATCCAAGGCGAGGTCAGAACAGCTATCGCCCGGCTTAAGAACAATAAAGCCGCAGGAGCCGATGGATTACCGTCGGAGCTATTTAAGGCTGGCGGCGATGACCTCATAAGGTGCATGCATCAGCTCGTTTGCGGAATTTGGTTAGATGAATGCATGCCCGGCGATTGGAGTCTCAGTGTACTATGTCCCATATTTAAAACAAGCCTTTCATCCATAGCAAATAAGGTTCTATCAAGTATAATGTGCGAAACACTAAAACCAATTATAACTGACCTGATTGGATCATACTAGAGTGGCTGTAGGCCTAGAAAATCGACAACTGACCAGATTTTCACGCTACGCCAAATCCTGGAAAAGACCCACGCAAAACAAATCGACACCTATCATCACCACGAAGAAATGCCTGACCATTGTATTCCTGCAAAACTCATACGCCTTTGCAGGAAGACCTTACCGAATCTTTCGAAACTAAGCGAGGCCGCTGGCAAGACGACACCCTACCGTGCGGTCTCTTTAACATCTTAATGGCGATCATTATGAGAAAAGCTGCAGTCAACATGAATAAAACCATCAGCAGCAAAAGTCACATGCCGCTCGCTTAAGCAGATGATATATGAACATCATTGGGCCCACAGTGAGAGAAGTTACTGCGGTGTATTCGAAAATTGAGAAGGAGTCAGCAAAAGTGGATCTGACAGTAAATGAGGACAAGACAAAAGTAATGGTTTCAATGAGCAGGGCCTTTACGCGATTAGACCAAAGCGTGAATGTTGATAACCGTTATAATTTCGAGGTGGTGGACGAATTTATATACCTCGGCTTTGCCGTAAACAAAAACAACAACGTCAGCCTTGAGATCAAGCGGAGAATTGTGCTTGCGAATAGATGTTATTTTGGGCTAAGCAAGCACTTTAGAGATAAAACCCTCCCTCGAGTAACAAACGTCCAACTATACCAGACTCTCATACAACCTGTCCTGCTTTATGGCGCAGAATCCTGTGCCCTTTCGCAAGCACACGAAACATCTGTTCGAGAGAAAAATACTCCGAAAATTGTATGGCCCTGTAGTGCACAACGGTGAGTATCGGCGACCCATGAACCATGAGATGGGTGAGCTATATCCCAACAGTGATATAGTTAAGCGGATCAAAATAACCCGATTGCGCTGGCTAGGCCATGTCAGTAGAAAGGATGAAGGCGAAACAGCACGAAGGGTTTTCAAAATCGAACTCGAATGATGACGAGAAATAGGAAAACCAAAACTCCGCTGGAAGGATCAGGTTGACGAATCCCTGCGTACACTTGGTATTGCTAGCTGGAGAGCTAAGGCTAAATATCGGACTGGTTGGCGAAATATGTTATCTACGTTAGGTCCCTGACCCCCCGAGGCTGTTCGAGACCGGATCAGTAAGTAAGTAGGTTGTTTTGATTGTAGCACCATCGATTTGCTTTTAGTCCTAAGCAATCATGATTTCAGTGAGGAAATAACAAAAACAAATGATTTTCAAATATTAAATTCGGTTGCTTGTTTTAACTTATAGTTGTTTAATAATATTAATATGCAAATATTAAACTGTTAAACAACATTTTAGAAAAACTTTAATAGCTACTAAGTTTTAAATTCATATGTATAATTGATAATATAGATTATGAACATAAATGACAGATTTGAATTTAATTTCATATTGGAACAACAAATTTTAAATTTATATATATATATTTAATATTCATATTATTCACATAAGTATTCAAAAATATTCAAATGCATATCAAATTGTTGAATTGGCGTATAAACAAATAAAACACGGTTAACCAAGTAAACACATTAATACAAGAGGTTTTGGTTTTTAAAACTTAGTAAAACAAAAATCAGACACTTGAACCGAATAGTCAGTTTTTGCATAGAGAAATAGATGAAAGTCTGTATCAGCTGTTTTGTCTTCTCGCACGGTTGCCGAGGTCGTTGGGAATTTCATAGCGTTCGAGCATAGAGCGAATTAGAATAGAGAAGTTTATTCTCTCACTAATTTTAATATCATAGGTTTGGTTGCATGTAAACATTGGAGGTGGCATGAATGGGTTCAATCAGGGGGTTTCTATGGCACAGCTGATCGAAAAGTTACTAGGGAAATGATGTAGAATGAGAGAGCAAAGGAAACATACAGATTACAGACCATGAACAAAACTAAGTTTAAAAGTGTTTGATTGATGCTAATGACAGCTAAATTATGTTTGCATCCAACGAATATACGCATTCGCTTTTATTTTTGTCCGTAATATGCCAACCAAAGAGTAAATTACCAAAGAAACTCGAACGCTATGAAATGGACTACTACCTCGTCGTCATGAAGAGGCATCGAATAGAGTAATGGAGGCTCTTAAGTATTGCTCTGTGCATCAACCAAAGTTTAAATAGTGTTTGACTGATGCTAATGACAGCTAAGATATATTTTATGTTGGTTGCATCGAACAGAAATACACAGTCCCTTTTATTTCCGTCCGTTTTATGTCCAACCAAAGAGTAACATGCAACAGGAAATCGAAGTCGATGAAATGAACTACTACCTCGTTATTATCGAGAGAACGTAAATAGAGAGAGGGCGACTCTTATCTAATACAGTATGGTTGAATATAGGCAGAAGTGAAGTGCGCCACAAAAAATAACGGGACGCCTGTTATTTTTGCCCACAATTACAAAAACACATACGTTTTTTACCATTATTATTCTACCAGGGGGTCAGATGTGATCGAAATGGTATTTGGAATTTCATAGAGAATGAAGTGATTGGAGAACGAGCTATAAACAACGTTGAGCAGGGGGTATCCATGACACAGCTGATCGCCTGTGTGGTAGGAAAGTGATAGAAAACAGTGTGGATAGGCGAGAGGGCGATAAACAACCACAAGCAAACCATGCAGCAAACTAATGTTTGATTGATACTAGTGACGGCTAAATTATGCTTTATATTGGTTGCATCGTACAAAAATACCAACACGCTGAAAAAACGCATCTGTAACATATTCTCCCAAACATATTCTGCAGGAAGCATGTATATGTTTGGAACTCAATTCAAACATTTATATGCTTGCAAGTCCCAAACTCAGGTGTACCTAAATACAAACATTAGCATGGTTACTGACAAACATATATCAATTTACGTGGAAACATATGCGTGCTTCATCCCAAACATCCATAGTTTTACGTCGAAATATTCGCGCGATTCCCCCAAACCTCCATATACTTACGTGGAAACATATGCGTATTTACTGCCAAACTTAATAATATTTAGAATCGAATTATTCTTTCTTTCTTTATTTATTATGTTTAAAATAAATAATTACTACAAAAAATTAAAATATTTAAAATTACCGTTTTTACATTTACTTGCTGAATGCATTACTTTTTTATGAAATGATAATCTGCTGCTCGTTTGCTTCTCCTTTCTTTGGTGTCTCTCACGTTTTTGTTTTCAGAAGGTTTCAACTATGCGTTGGTTATCACCATGCGTTGGTACACGAACAATATACTTATATACAAATCTAGTTCTTGCAAGACAAACGTGTATTAAGTACTTGTGGTTTTTTATTATATTCCACAAATAGTCCGTCATTCCAATTTTTTCAGTAGAGGCTCCGGCCGAAAAAGGGATTCACGCTGTTGCCCTTTCCAGTTTCTTTCCTCAAAATCGTTTCTCACTTTGGTAGCACACATAAATATATGCGAAATACATACACAGAAACCAAAGCAACATCACAAACCATTTAACCGTCCGAGCCTTTGCTTATTCTTTTTGATATCTTATGTCCGATGAACCATTGACGACTGAATACATAAAATTAATACCATGGTAAAATGAGTAAGGTAAACGCACTAGGAATTGTTACAACAAACACAGGCATTTTGTTTTTGTTTGGTGTCCATAATCTGTCAAATTTTCTTCATGTGTGTATCTACTGTAAAAGTAAACAAAAAAGTACACAAACAAAATGCATGTGAATTTGACGTAAGAGAGACACCTAAGCAAAAAATATGTTGAAATCAGCTGTTCTAACGAGTTTACCTTACTCATTTTACCATGATTAAAACGCAATACATTATGCACTGTTAGAAATATTTATGAATCACTCACTGAGAGAGTAATTCAAAAATACAGATCCACATTTACAAGATATACACACTCGTTGCCCCTCTTTTATTCTCTTGCTCTCGTGAGAGCATAAACAGTGCAACAAACACGGCTGTATTTATGTTACAAACACAAATATATTTGGGTCGCAAACATATATATTATAACATATTAATCATTGTGTCTCAAACATGTATTATGGAATAGCAAACACAATGCGTTTGGGCACTAGTATAATATAGTTGCAACAAGCTCCAAACACATGTTATATTTGCACCCAAACCACAAAAAACTACAGATTTTTCAGCTTGCATTCCCTTTTATTTCTGTCCGTTTTAGGTCCATCCAAAGAGTAAAATACAATAGCAACAGGGATACGGTGAAATGGCCTACTACCAGTGCTGTTAACTCTTGAAAGAACAAAACCACCATCAGCCGTTCCAGACAGGGTAAAAAGCGCAAAAAATGGGGGAAAGAGGGGGAAAAAGTAGCAACCATTTTTTCAAAAAATTTTATTCATAATAAGACATTTCAGATAAAATAACTGCGCTTATTTACATAGTAATTAAATTAAAATCGCAATTCATTTAATAAAAATAAAAAACAAACATTCATTTAACCCGAGGAAGATGAATGTAAATAAAGAAGAATGTAGATGGTCCTCGGTGACCGTACGAGAACACAAAGCTCCTGTTGAATACTCTTATCACTATAATTTGATAGACTTCATCACTGATGCTGATCAATTACTGTTCGTGACCTCTTTTTACTATTGATAATTTTATCGACTCCATTCTCTTTTTAACGTAATCAAATTTAATTTTGTTGCAGTAACGAAATTATTTCATCAACTCTTAACGTAACCCTACAATATAAGTCAAACATGATGATAACCCATTGGAAAATTGAGAGAAAACCCAAACAAGAATAGGTTATATCTCATATGAGTCAGGCCACGTGAGGCGGAACTAGTGGTCTTTAAATTTGAAAATTATATACTCAAATCGAAAGTGTATGACAAGACATAAAAGCTGTAAAAATATTTTGTTGTAATTCCTTCGTTTGTTGTTGTTGTAAAACAAAACATATCAGAAATTTTCATATATAATGCCTTTGGGGCCTTTTTTAAAATATCATAACTCAGAGACTAAAGAAGATAACTGAAAAAAATTTTTTTTCGTGGATTAGGAATATATTTAACTTTATTTTAAAAAATAAAAAAAAAAATATACACTGAAAAAAAAATGTATGTAAATCACATTTCCCTAAACTATGTCGGTTTGTGAACTGTTCTCAATCGATGTTAATTATTACTCTACCCTAGAAAGACGGCAAATTTCATAAGCTTTCAGGAAATGTATTAAAAAGCGTGTAGAATCATGTACTTTCAAAGTTATGATCATTTTTGTGACCACACCTCTTCACACTTATATGAAAATGCAAGCAAAACTCGAGCGCAAGTACAAAATGATTTTGTGTTGTGTTTTTTCTTATTTGCTTTCTTTTTTATTATAAGAGAACTTAACTTGATACGTAACAAAAAAACATAAATTTGTTGATTTCTTTTAACAAAAAATTTCTAAATGGTTTGAAAAGAAAAAAAATTCAAAGTCAAAACTAAAGATTTAAATTCTAAAAATAATAAAAAAAAATTCAGTATAAAAGTACATCAATGCTATAAATCACATGTTTATCGACTTTTCTATACGGCTATCCACATATACATACATCGCTTTTCGAAAAGATTTTGCACCGAATGGTGTATTCATTTATAGGAACGAACTGGTGGAAGTTTCTCGTATTTTTTATTGTGACGGCATTGGCAAATCGCTTTGCATTATTTTTTTCATCATTTTCGTGTTCATCGAGGGTGCAAAATTCGAAATCGATGTTACGAAAAAAGCTTTTGGCCCAAAGAAATAGATCATGCGGTGATTTTATGAAATTGTTGTCAGCACGTTGCAAGCTGGCTCTAAATGCTTGCCTTTTGACCATGCCTCCTACCCCATCACATGCTCCTTTTCCGTGTGAAGATGCAAAAAAGTTCCATTCACACTCTACGTTACTTTCAATTTTTTGCTGGGCCAAGTTAAAAAAATTATATTTATTTTTGTATTGGGACCCTGCCCCGTCAGAGAAATAAATAATTTTTTTTACTGAGCTCTCTCCAAAATTCACTTTAAGGTAATTTACAAGTTTTTTGTTGAATAAATGTACACTGTGTGCATCGTGCGATAACTTTTCGGAAATAATAACAAAACTCCGATGGCTGATTTGATCATTGCTTCGATAATACACCACATATGGGTGTACTGTGGCTTGTGTGTTGGCCCAATGGAACGATTGAATTGCGTTTTGAATCGCAAATGCGTAATTTTCTGCGAAGTCCAAGCAAACTATAAACTCTCCATCTGCAGCAGTGTTTTTAGATTCAGCAAAAAATTTTGCTTGCGATTTTGCAAGAAAATCATGCGTGATGAGGGTTTTTAAATCATCTATTAAACCAACCACAAACGCGGAGTATGACTCGGATTTTTCTATAATTGCTGACCTAAATTGTAAATGGAAGAATTTAAAAATTATTGCAAAAATACCGTTCTTAGTAACGCGAATCTTACCGATCAGTACTACACCAACTACTAAATTTCACAACTTCAATACTTGCTTCCTCTAACCGAGTACAAAGGTTTTGCTTGACTAAATCAACACCGGGACATTGTTCACACTTAAGGAGGAAACAGTCATTCGATGGACTATGACAGACGCAGCTTTTTAAAAATTGCTCAGTCTTTTCGTTGAAAACTAAATTTTTTTTCTTAAAAGCCTTTTGCAGTCCTTGGATTTTCAGCTCAACATTTTGGTGTATTTTGCATACACAAACATTATGTGTACCGCTTTGTCCGGCAGAAACACACTGGCGAGGGCGCAACGCTTTAAATTTCGACAATCCAATCTTTATTTGAGAGTACTCCAACTTGAATTTTTTAAATATTTCTGTCAAGTCAAATAGCAAAAGTCGCTTTTGCATTAGTTCACGCCCATTTGAAGTTTTTATTGAGAGACAGTCCTTCATTCCAGGCATTATTCTGCTTATTTCATCAGACATATAAAATTTTTTGACGAGTTCTATTGTTGACTGCGGAAGTTTTCTACCAATCCTTTTCATTGGAAGCGGAGCTAAACCAAAGTTGTTTTTTGCTTTTTTTGAACGTGATGCCAAGTGGTTTGAAACGTTGAAAATTTTTCGAATTTTATAATTACTAAAATTGTTCGGCAAAACAGACAAAATCTGAACTTTAGCATGGAAGGTTTTCGCTTGTTTTAATGATCTTTTCACATTTCGTATAAATATGTCTGATGTCTTGCTTTTGTAATCGACTTCTTCTAAATCAAATGAAACGTTTGATAGAGCATCATCAACAGAATCATTTTCATCAGCTTCTGTTTTTTTTTTATAAAAATCCACCCGACAAGAATTGCAAATATATAATCCAATAAAGTCTTCAAACAATGAGCTGCTGTTTAAATCGATGCAATAAAGGTTTTTCCTTACTGATTTGTGGGATTTTTTGCCAAAAGGATTGCAACAAGTGTTCACTTTTCCCATTTTATTTTTTTTAAATATATGCACGGTTTCAATTATTCTTTTAAGAATTCAATAAATTTAATTTTCTCCACGCGTAAAAGCTTCAATTAACTCGCAAGAAAAAAATAAAAACAGTTACTGTTGACTGTTGTTGTTTTTTTGACAAAGAAAGAAACAAGAAGGCAAATAAGAAAAAACACAACACAAAATCATTTTGTAAAAACAGTTGCTGTTGAATGTTGTTGTTTTTTTGGCAAAGAAAGAAACAAGAAAGCAAATAAGAAAAAACACAACACAAAATCATTTTGTACTTGCGCTCGAGTTTTGCTTGCATTTTCATATAAGTGTGAAGAGGTGTGGTCACAAAAATGATCATAACTTTGAAAGTACATGATTCTACACGCTTTTTAATACATTTCCTGAAAGCTTATGAAATTTGCCGTCTTTCTAGGGTAGAGTAATAATTAACATCGATTGAGAACAGTTCACAAACCGACATAGTTTAGGGAAATGTGATTTAAATACATTTTTTTTTCAGTGTATATTTTTTTTTTTATTTTTTAAAATAAAGTTAAATATATTCCTAATCCACGAAAAAAAATTTTTTTCAGTTATCTTCTTTAGTCTCTGAGTTATGATATTTTAAAAAAGGCCCCAAAGGCATTATATATGAAAATTTCTGATATGTTTTGTTTTACAACAACAACAAACGAAGGAATTACAACAAAATATTTTTACAGCTTTTATGTCTTGTCATACACTTTCGATTTGAGTATATAATTTTCAAATTTAAAGACCACTAGTTCCGCCTCACGTGGCCTGACTCATATACCAAAGTTTATTTTCATTTTATGACTTTTCGTCTAAAATTTACTATAAATAAAATCGTTGCAGGAACGAAAATTTGTTTGTTACGGTAACGAAACGAAAAATTGTTACAGAAATCATGATTGCAATTTTTCGCTGCAGCGACAACCAAATTGTCCAAAGTACAAAATTGGATGCGACGAAGTGTTTTTCTTACAGTGCACTTTTTTCAAATAACAAGGTTGTGACATCAAATATGCATTTATTTTTGTTTTTGGAGTAACATAATAGTTAGTTTGTGCTACTGACCTTAGAATTATTAAGACAGTTACATCATGTTCGGTCGTCATGAATAGTTAAATTACATTTTCCAAAAACATTTATATGCTTTATTGAAATCTACATACAGAATTTGCAAGTATTTATTTGTACGTAAATTGTAGCACAGTGTTATTAGTAACCATACTAACACATTGCCAGTTTCTTGGAAGAAGATACTGTAAATCGATATTTTAGGAAAGTTATTCATTCACATTATCAACATCAATTTATACGATATCTTTAATACTTCGCCCTCTTTCCGTCTTAATTTAATATAAATCCATTGAAACAGGTTCGTAAACAATTTGTATACCCACACAGTGGCGCTAATACATTTTCGTCATTACCCAAAAGTAATGAGCGCTAAGATGAAAGCAGTTAATGTTATATTTGGTATAAGTCGACTGCATGATGACCTACACTACTTTAGAAGTATAACGTGTTTGTAAAAACAATCAATAGTATCAATTAAGGAACGGTAAACCAGGAACAAAGACGAAATCAAAACGAATATATATTTACTTGAATATACAAAGTAATGAATTACTCGTATTCGTTCGCTTACGATAAAGCAGTACCTGTTTATGGTTTGTTATGTTTTGCAAATAGACTACCTGACGATACAATTACAAAACGTGTTGAAAGCTTGTTGCTACTCTCTAATACTTACTTAATTTTTTAAACCTCCCGGGCCCAAAAATGGTATCACCAGTGGAACTTCAGGCTGTATCCGTTCTATGGCTGATAATGTTTTACATCGCGTCTTTAAACTTCATATATATACCTAGAGAGCTGGGGGATGGAAGGGTTATGTTTATTCCCAAAGCGGAGGGATTGTCTCACAGCTCCTAAAGACAGTAGGCCTATAAGAGTGTAATCGTTCCTATTAAAGACTTTGGAATGTTTCATACATTAAAAATTTTCTGGAGAGTATTGATGTTAGATTGTGATCTCCATATGCAGACCTAGGTAGACAGCGTATACGTAGAGGAATTGTTTGCTGCTAACAGTGATGCATAGAATCGAGGGACCGGTAGTTCAGAACCGGTTCTTTACAAGAACCGACCAGACCGGTGTTTAAAATCACCGATTAACGGTTTCAAAAGATTCGAAAACGGTTTCAAATGAATCGATAGACGGTTCCCAATAAACCGAAAACGGTTCTTATAGGACCGTAAAACGTGTACAAGAGAACCGATAACGGTTCAACAAGATCGAAAGCGATTCTAAAAGAAATGAAAATCGGTTTAGAAAGACGCGGAAAATGGTTCCAAAATAACAGCACTCGCTTCCAAAGGAAACAAAAATGTTAACCTTTGAGGGTTTGAAAATCTGCATCTTCATCAAATTCTTATAATTAGATATTACACTTACGCCTATTTTGGACAACAGTTTGCTGAGAACCGGAACCAACCAAAATACCCGGTTCTGGTCGGAACCGGACTCGACAGAACCGGTTCTTCAAATACGCGGAACCGCACATCACGAGCTGCTAAGGGGTATACGTTGGCAGCCTTTGTTTCCATTGACCTCAATGAGGGATATTGTCTCCACTTCTGTGGAACCGTTCACTGAATGTAATACTGGTTACTCTCAAAAAATGCGGGTGCGAAAATTGTAACCAATGCGGACGATGTGGCGTGGGGAAATGTTTCCCAATACGGCAAAGCGTGATTCTCCAGGGTAGCTAAAGGTCTTTGCACAGATGGGCTGGTTTTATGTAGTTTATGTAAAAAAAAATGGTTTTCTGTTACATTCCCTGAAGGGATTAGGGAGAGCTTCTCACAACCAGTGAGTGTGCGCTTTCTAGTTTTACACCCACTGATTGGCACCTACAGTTTTACACCGCCTCCGAACGGTTCCGAAATTAAGCTTGCAGAGTGTGCCAAATATCTGGGTGGTATTTTGGACATCAAGCTTAGTTTCAGACCCAACATAGAGTAAAGGATGAAAAAGTTAACGACTGCCTTATACGCCTGCCAGTGGGCTACAGGTTGTAAATGGGGAGCTTTCTCCGAGGATTTTTCACTGGATATAAAGTATATAGCGGTGGTGATACCGATAATGCTACCGTGTGGTGGCAAGTCCTTGAGAATCCCACCTATTATGCACTACTGCCTAAGGAGCTGTGCATCACGGATGCTCTGCGCACCACCCCCAATGATGTACTGAATGTAATGTTGTATTTATTGCCCGTGGACATTGTAGTAAGGCAGAATGCCTCCACGTCTGGCATTATGTTAATGCAACGCTCACAATGGAACATGGTCAGCGACGATCATGGAACAGTACTGGGAGATTCTCACAACATTCCTAAATATATTAACTTCTTGAAAGCGGAGTCACTACTCGGTCGGAAAGCAACACACTCTTATACCCGAAAAGGATTCCCGGGAAAAAGAGGTTCCGACCGGCTGGGTCGAAAATGAATGATCAGGTATGGTATGTGATCTACTCTAGGGAACTAAGGCTGTCTTTGTCTCGTAGACTAGCGATAATGAGGCGGAAATGTTGGCTATTGGGGAAGTGTCCGTCTATCTGGGGGATAATAGTCCATTAGTCATTGGGGTCAATGCCTTCTCTGACAAACAGGTGGTAATCAAGTCCCTGGAGTAAGGGTTCCTGAACTGAGCGACTTCGCAGGACTGCCGCAGATCTCTTAACGATATCAAATAAATAAATGGTTCCCGATATATCCCACTAAGGGATTAGGGAGAGCTTCTCACAAACCAGTGAGTTGTGCCCGTTCTAGTTTTGCACCCACTGACTGAGACCTAAAATTTTCACCGGTTCCGAACGGTATTTTGAGTAGCTTTTTCATGACTAAGTACTCGATAGTATCCCCGTCACTAAGCGAGGTGACCGCCGTCGAAAGAAATTTAATCGAACCCACGTTCTCATGCACAAGAACCGCTCACACTACCACTGCACCTACGACGGCCAGATAGAGTCATATAACTGCCAGGGCACAGGATCATTCCGGTGAACCAGGGGCTATGTTGTAGGTTCCATTGGAAATGGAACGTGGTGGTAGGCGCCTAGGTAACGGGTTTTTCAATAAGAGCGCTACAAAAGTTTTGTTAAATAAAACAAAACCGGTTTTAGATACCAATAAAATTTTTTATTCCTGTGAAAGTACGTTCCATGCCATATGTATGGAACTCGATTTCTTTTACATGGCTACCACGGGCACGCTTGCAGAATCCAGACGTTGAACCCAATTTTCGACGGTTTTCAAGCATAAATCGGCCGATACTGCTGCAATTTCACGTTCGATATTCGTACGAAGTTCATCGATCGTCGCTGGCTTGTTTGCATAGACCATAGACTTGACGTAGCCCCACAGGAAATAATCTAACGGCGTCAAATCGCACGACCGAGGCGGCCAATCGACTGGGCCATTTCGTGAGATAACACGTTCACCAAACTTGGTTTCCAATAAATTGATTGTGGCATTCGCTGTGTTGCTTGTGGCGCCGTCCTGTTGGAACCACATGTCCTCCAAGTCCATATTATCCAATTGGGGCCAACAATATTCGGTTATCATTGAACGGTAGCGATTTGCATTCACAGTAATGTGCCGGTCTTGATCATCATGGAAGAAGTACGGCCCAATGACGCCGCCGGCCCATAAACCGCACCAAACCGTAATTTTTTCGGGATGCTATGATGACTCATGGATTACGTGTGGATTGCTGTATGACCAATAACGCATATCTTTCTTATTGACGAAGCCATTCAGCCAGAAATGAGCCATTCAGCCAGAATGACGTAGCGCTCTTAAAGTTGAGGCCCCTGACTCCAAATTTCGGTTGTAAATTTTAATAATTTCGACTCGTTGTTGGCTCGTATATCTTTCCACGATGAAATGGCAAGCCTTACTGAAGAGAAATGTCAAAAGAACGGGGAAAAATATGGCGTCGTTTGCTGTCCCTACTACTTTTGTGGCGTCTCTGTTGAAAAACCCTTTATTTGTAAGCATATCCTGCAACAACAGTTCTATATGATGATGTAGGAGAGATGGACCAATGGCATAGACTGTGTACATCCAAAACGCATTTGACCTATACTGGACAGCAGGTCATCTTCTGTCTCTATCCAGGGCGAAGGTGGCAATGCTTGTTCCTGTTTCAACGGGACACAGTATGTTTAATTGACACGCGGCGACACTAAATGTCAGGTCAAATGAATTCTGTAGAAATAGTTATGATGATTAAGAGGAAGAATTGGCTTTACGTCTTCTCTGCACGTACCTAGCACTAGCCAGTAGGCGAATGTCTTCTATGGGATCCTAATCATTTGGGAACCTGGTAGTAGTATATTAGATAGCAATAGACAAGATCTTGAGCGTTTTGGAACAAACTAAATGGTTCTACAGTCGGGCTAGGTTAGGTAGAGGTGGTTGTCACAATTGACACACTCATTCCAATGAAGAACCTGTAAATTGATCCGGTATGGCTAAGGGGTGTTCAAGCTATGTGATACCCCAGCTCGATATACCAGGATGTGTCCGAAGAAAATACGTACATTGGTCCCCGGCGAACCAATAATTACTCTGCAGAGAAGTCCTAAGATCATTCAGCTAAACTTGCTGAATGTTTATTAAATCCTACATGAAATCAGGTTCGAGATATTTCCTTCTCCTCTCTTACAAAGGTGTTAGACGCTCTCGTTCCCACAGCTTCTGCAATAACCATGAGCTGAGATTCCACGTCTAGACGCGCGTTAACTTATTAAACAGGTCAAGTGTTCACAGCTACTTGCATAGAGATATCTTGTCGAAGAATGGGTATCAAGTTAAGCGCACGATTCGGGTTATATCTGGGTCATACTTGACTGGTGATTCTAAATTTTATGCCACGATACCATATATCAATCGCTTGTCTGACAGCTTCAGTTCTAAGCATGCGGAATGGGGCACACCCAAATGCTCCATATTCCGTAATCGGTAACGTAGTTTCTAATCTTGTGAGCTCCTCTTCAATATGGTTCCCTGGAATGTTCCTGTGCACCGGCAACCGTATTAGATGAATATCAAACTGCTTGGCCATCTCGTTTATAGATTTCACTTCAGTTGTGGGCAGTTCTTGAAGTCAGGAATCAAGATTGCTGAGATTCTAAGGCAGCCTGAGTGTCAGAGTAGATGTTGTTACTAGGCGGTGATAACGTTTCGTCCAAGACTTCTTCCTGAAAACACTACAATGGTCTGGTAGCTTTTGTGCAAGGGGGTTTGGCAGCTCTATTGAATGGACACCAAACCGCAGGTTGGAGCAATCAGTGTAGAAGTTTAAATATATCCTTTAACCTGCTATGCGCTCCTTCCAATCCTGTCTGTCCGGAATATGAGGGGAGAAGTTGCTCTCAAAGGTTGAAGTGGGTGTACTGTAGATATCTGCAGTTTCCTCAAAGTCTATCCTTGACCATATGACCTGGTGATCCATTTCAAATAATCTCCTAGGCGGATTGCCGACTTTGCAGCCATTTGCCTTCTTAGTAAATCTAGAGGAACCAAGTGTAGGATAACCCCCAAACCCTCGCTTGGGGTTGTGCGAAGGGCATCCGTGATACCATCTATTGGCATTCTCTAGAATTTGACAATACAGACTTAGATAAGTGGAGCTTTCCAGTACTGGTCACCAAAAAACAATCCCTTGCAACAATATTGGACGGACGATAGCTGTATATCTCCACTAAACTAGTCTCGGGGTTTCGTCCTATCGTTCTCCGATGACCCTTTAACGCGAATATAAGGCCTTTGTCCAAGGCCAAACATGTCGAATATATTGAATAAACATATTGAATGGCAAACACAATGTGTTTAGACACAAGTATACTATATTTGCGGCAAGCTACAAACACGTTATACAGGGTGGTTCAGTCATGACTGGACAACGTTTACCAGCGTATTCCTTGGCTCACTTCATGAAAATATATCCATCTACTACCATCCCCGGAAATTCAAGGGGGCGAAATGGCAGCGTATTTTCGGATTGGTGGTCGGAAGGTACTAGGGTAAAATTGCTAAGTTCTGAACCAGTGGGCGGAATTTTTTGTTTTTGCATTTTTGGAAAGGCCTTTAAGAGAACTTTCAGAATCATTAAAAAAAATAAAATAAAATTAAATCGCCAAAATACAGGTTTAAAAAAATTATTAAAAAATAAACATAAGAATTTGCACATTACCTCAATTTGCTCAGCCAGATGGCAGGTAACTTATATTTTCTCTTTCTCTTAAAAGATATTCCTATCGCTTACCTTTCCAACAAGCCCAAAACCAAAAAAATCCTACCACTGGTTTATAGCATAGCAATTTTACCCTATTACCCTCCGACCACCAACCGAAAATTTTCAAACCGCTGTCAATTCGCCCCCTTGCATTTTCGGGGATAGTCGTAGATGTACATATTTTCATGGAATGAACCAAGGAATACGCTGGTGAAATTTGTCCAGTCTTGACTTAACTACCCTGTATTTGCATCCAACAACAAAAACACACAAATTTTTTACGGTGTAAGGTTTTAATTAAGCCGTGTGTCGAGAATAAGACCTAGATATCTAGCAGTATCATTAAGCCAAATTCTGTACCACATGCAGAGAAAAGAGATGGAAAAAAGTACGAGTTATGTTTGCTATCGATTTAAACCCAGTCCATACTCCGTGGCTCACTTGGAGAGTCACCCGATTAAGTTCCGGAATATGTCTCTGCACGTGGAGGGGTACTTGCCATGCACTTCAATTGCTAGGTCGTCAGCTTACATATGCTGCGAATGTGCAACCTTATCTCTTCAACTCTAGCACAACACTCTTCAGTGCTGCATTCCAGAGATAAAATTCCATCTTAGGGTGTTCCTCTATTCACAGTTCAAAAATTGCATAAAATATATTAAAATGTCGGCGGTGCACCGATAGTATGTGGCTGGTGTACACGAGAACGTGGGTTCGATCCCTGCTCTGATCACCTTACCTTTCTTCAGACGGCTGTCAACCCGCTTAGTAATGGCGACACTATCAAGTATTTAGCCATGAGAAAGCTTCCGGAACCGGTGTGTCCCAATCAATAAGTAAAAAACTAGAGAGCACACAGCGAAACATTTGTTCTTAGTGTCAGGGGTTCATTAATCGTTTAAAGCATTAATTTTGGCCCAGCGTGGAGTGGTCAAGACTTACGACAGTTATCATGTTGATCAGTCAGATAAGCAGACTGAGAGACGAACCTGGTCAATAAATATAACTTCATCTAGGAGTTACGCTGTGTCCAAATGATATATAACTCCTTCCAAACAGATATGATTAATAAAATAGCGGATAATATTTGAGGCCAATAAATGTACTTTAATGAAATATAGTATCTATTAATTATTCTACGTGCACTTTGGCATTCCAGTTCTGGTCAAATTTCCGCCGAATATATATCTTTTCTCTGCGATACCGAATCACTCTTATCACTGCTCTCATTCACACTCGACGAGGCCTCCGCATCTTTGGGTAGCAAAAAATCGTCTGCATCCCAGGGTTGAGTTTTAGCTGAACCTAAAGTGCAATACACCAAATTCCCTATCACGTAAATTGCGGCACAGATGGCAAAAACTATTTGCCATTGAGAGCGATTGGTCTGTAATTGAAAATAAATCAAATTTATTACAATCAATAAAATATAAAAAAATAACATTAAATACTCACCACATCAGTGACAATGGTCCCCACCACTAGGGGTGATATCAGGGCACTGGCACCACAAGTGGTCATCGAAATGGATATCAGGAAACCCGCATGATTGGTTGTCAAATCCATAACATTCAAAGCACTGCCAATGATATCCGTACTGGCGCTGCCCACAGTGATAGTCATCAATGCTAACGCCCAGGATATGTGGTTTTTATCCAAGAACCCCATTCCTATCATGCCCAAAGCAGGTATACACGTGGCCGCCGTATTAAATGTTCTTCGTAGCGCCCTTAGAGATAAAATCTCTTTACGCTGTAAATAATCGGCAATAGCTACGTAGACGTAGGACATTAGAAAACTGGCCATGAAGGGCATGGCTGACACTATTCCGTTAGCCTTGATTTTCATGTCTAGTACCCCAAATAGATACGAGGGGATCTGGGCCTGAAATGTGGATAAGCCATAGATAATGGTGCAGCGTGCGATAATAAAGGCGAAAACTGGTATCGATGTCAGAATAGCTTTCCAGGGAATTGGAATTTTCTTATTATGGAAACCCTCTTCGTGGGCAAGAGACGTTTTGATATAATGCTTTTCAGCTTCTGTAATAAATCGAGATTCATGCGGATTACTGGCACTAAATATAAACCACAGTATGCACCATGTCAGGCAGACGGCAGCAGAGACGTAGTATATACCAGGCCAACCCATGGGGCTTTCAGCTATGGCACCACTCATACTCATGGCCAATATTGCGCCGCAATCAACACCGGTAAGTGTAAAACCACCTAAACGATTTCGCTCCTTGGAAGGGGACCATTTTGCTAAATGATCAAAGATGCAGGGATATAAGACACCTTGTGCCATTCCTTGCATGACACGTATAGCACAAAATACTTGCCAACCACCCCATCCTACGCACCAAGGAGTCGTCGCAGTAAGGATGGTTAACAGGGACATTGCCAATCCCATTACGCGCTTAGCACCGAAACGTTTGGATAACATGCCACCAGGAAATTGGAAACATACATAACCCCAAAAGAAACTTGAGAGTATGTAGGATATTTGTTTTTCACTCCAATCGAATTCCTGAAACGAGAAAATCATGTTGAAAGTTCATGTTGTTCATGTTCCCATCTTGTTTACGTACCGGAAAATCGGGATTAGTTGTGGCGGCACTTGTCATGGCCACCACGGCCAGACTGACATTCAGGCGGCTGAGGTACATAGTGAGAACGCACAAGAAAAGCATCAACGCCTGCACATGGCGCATGCCCACGGTGGGACCTGTAAAGTTGAGAGTTATTGGGGATTGTATAATTACAGGCCTGTATTGACTTCAATATAATTACTAGCCTGTATTTACTTCAACAACCATTTCCGTAAAAATTTTCCGTTTACATTACTTTGTGTCGATAGACATCTAACTTAGCTTGAAGGTCTAATTGTTATGAATTATTGGGCTAATTAGTCAATTGGTGGTGCCATTTAAGCTATTCAGAGGTCCACTGATCTAACTCCACAAAACAAAAAAGTGTAGGTAATTGGAAATTAAGTTTGGGACTTTTGTGGATTCTACTAGTGTGGGCCTAAATATAATTCATGCTTACTGCCTGATTTTGATGATGCTAAGCAAGGAGGTTTTTAATGTGTCTAGTCACCAGTTTCTGTAGTTCTCGAATCGAAAAACTTATAACATGAAACATGTGAGTTGAAACAAATACGCTACGAATAGGTTCAAAAAATCGCATCGCACATCTACGTCTGTCTACATCTATATCGCATCTACAACATTGTTGAGTGAAAACTTTCATGCTTATTGGAAAAATTCGAGATAAATCTGTTTCTAAAAAGTAGGGAGTCGAAATATTTAAAATTTGAAAAGTCAGAATTACACAAAAATTAAAACGGTGTAAGATTTAGGTATATTGTTTCTACAAGAAATGAACAATTTATATTTTAAATGGCGAAGTTAAGAATTACGAGGGCGGATCAATAATTCCATGACTTTTCGAACTTCCCTGGTAGTTATATGAAGTACCCATCAAGTACCACCAGTAAATAGAGTACTGTCAAATTTTGAGCAAGTTCCGTCATTTACTTTGCATTGAACAGCTGTTCAAAACAAAACGTCAATCGAACCAAGGAAAAGCTCGACAAATACTATGGGGACTCTGCCCCATCGATTTCAATGGTAAAAAGGTGGTTTACTGACTTTCGTCGTGGGCGCACAAGTACAAATGACGCTGAACGTTCTGGACGGCCAATCGAGGTCAATACACCCGAAAATGTCGAAAAAATCCACGATATGCTGTTGGCCGATCGAAGAGTAAAAATGCGTGAGATTGTTGATGACATAGGCATTTCATATGACAGTGTGGTTTTGATTTTAAATGATCAGTTGGGTTTAAGAAAGCTGTCTGCAAGATGGGTGCCGCGTTTGCTCTCAATTGACCGTAAACGTAATCATGTAACAACTTCAAAGGATTGTTTGTAGTTGTTTTATTGGGCTACGAATTCCGCCGCCATATACTCCAGACTTAGCCCACCGTGAGTATTTCCTATTTCCAAACCTACAGAAATGACTCGGTGGAAAGAAATTTAGCTCTAACGATGAAATAATTGATCAAACAAATGCCTATTTTATGAACCTCGAAAAATTCTATTTTTTGGAAGGGATACAAAAAATAATTTTTGTTTTGCATAAAAAACCATGTGTCATTCAAAAAGTCGCGGACTTATTGATCCGCCTCGAATATCCATTTGTTATGTATTTCAATTAATTTTTCCTAAATACTGCAGAAAACTCAAAAAATATCAAATGAGGAAAAAGAAAAATTAGTTGAATATATCTCAATTAATTTGAAATTTGGAAGAAGAAAATTTGGAGAGTTACATTCCAATACAATTTGTAAGGGGCAGTGAGAATCTCTCAAAAAACAACTTCTGTTTTTCGCACTGCTTATTTTGTTTGATTATAAAGGGTGTCTCAGTAAGATTGCACTTTTTAAATTTAGTGTTATTGTTGTTTGCAAGTGACAACTCTAAAATTTGGCAGCTGTCACATATGTTTATTACGATTATTATAAATTGAGCGCTTTACGAAAGAACAACGCGTTATAACGGTGAAAACTTATTACAAAAATTTGGAAGTTATGCTGAGACTGCTCACAAACTTCGAAGAATTTTCAGTCGAGAAAGAGCATCTAATGTGTCAACCATTCGAAGAGTGGTTAAAAAATGTGATCAAATTGGGCCGGTTATGGACAGTAATACTCCTGTGCGTCAACATATAGGTCGGTCTCTTGAAAACATTGCTGCTGTAAACGAGAGTGTTGCCAAAAACCCGAAAACTTCAATTCGTCATAGTTCTCAACAACTTCAAATTTCACGAAGCACAACGCGGCGAATTTTGACAAAAGACCTTCGTCCACCTTCATGCGTACAAAATGCAGCTTACTCAGGAGCTCAAACCAGCTGACCATGGAAAGCACCGGCAATTCGTTCAGTGGGTAATGGGGCAAAGTGAAGTCAATATCAATTTATAAAAAAAAAATCTACTGCGTATTTCCATCTGAATGGCCTCGTGAATACACAATTTGGGGGTCAGAAAATCCTCCTGCAATCCATGAGAAACAAAGGCAGCCACAACGAACCACTGTCTGGAGCGGAATTTGGTAAGGCGGCGTGATTGGGACTTACTTTTTTGAAGATGAGGCCGAAATTGCAGTGACTGTGAACGGCAGTCGTTCTAGGATCATGATAACGGAGTTCTTGTGGCCTCAACTGGACTGCATGGATCTGGATGACATGTCGCGTCAGCAAGACGGCGCCACCCGCCACACCGCGCATTGAACAATCGACTTATTGCAGCAACGATTTCCAGAACAAAATCATGCGATTTAACTCCGCGACTAAACCAGAAACAATTCCTGAGCTCAAATCTGAGATCTAACGCGTCATCGGTGAGATACAGACACATCTTTGTGAAAAAGTCATGGAAAATTTTATGAAAAGAGTATTGATCTGCCATCAGAGCCGTGGTGGCTATTTGATGGATGTTTTATTCCATACTTAATCGGAATATATCTTCTTTACAATCCAATACAAAAATCACATCTATCTCAAAAATACTTGTTTTTATTTTAAAATGAAAAAGTGCATTCTTACTGAGAAACCCGTATTTTGCTATACCAGTATTGCCTCCTTTTGCAATGATATACAGAAACATTTTTTACTCACAAATCGAGAAACGATGGAATATTTTATTTCATGCCGGATGTGAAAAATTGTTCAATTCGATCACGAGGTACAGATTGAAATGTTTTAGTTTTAATAGCTTTAGTTTTAAAAATATGGAGTTAGATCAATTGGCTTCTGGGTGCCCCATTTAATATCAAGAAAGCTTCATCAAAGCTATTCAGCAAATGAAATGATTAGATTATCTTGAGTACGTCTACATTCGATTAACCAGGTAAAATACGTTCAACGTCAGTGATAAAGTTTTGATTTTGTTTGATGTAGATATGACGGATTCCCTCTCAACTCACAAGGAAAAATATTATAGTTTCTGAATGGATTTAAGCAGCGTTTTCTTGCGCCGCCAAGGCACAGTGTGGAGATTTGTTGAAAAATTTGAATTTAACCAAATTACAATGACCCACTGTTATCTAATTTCATAGGACTTTGATCAAAATTTATGTGGCCCTTAAACTGTCATACCCACATCCCATTTACATTTCCAAAATATCTTTAAAAAGAAAGCAATTACCAGAAAACTGTATACTACGATGCGGACATCAAAGCTACAAAACAGCCACGCTCATTTTCCACAAAAGAAGAATTGTAATTCTGTTTGTATAATTAGTAAACAAATAACAATTTGAAATTTTTAAAATATTGACCACCTGCTTCCTCAAATCCCCACACTGTGCAGCGGCGGCACAGAAAATAATTATTTTATGAGGACTTTTTTGACGTAGAATACGTCTTACCTTACGGTATGAGGAGTCATGTCAGGTTTTTATTGTTGTAATCTTTATTTCATTGAATTTGAGGAAACGGCTAGATGAATTTTTTTAAAATTTTTTTGTAGGTAAATGAAGATGTTATCTTTCGTTTGATATACATTTCATATTGGTTGATATATTTCTAGTATTTTCATTTCTCAAATGAAAATTGTTTAAACACATACACTCAAACATATGTGTGGTGTTTGGTTGAGTGTTTTTGGTTGCTCAACATTGCTTAGGAACATGTATCTAGTAAAAAGTGAAACGAACAGCAAGCTAATGTTGATTGGCAACATGTATCTAGTAAAAAGTGAAACAAACAGTAAGCTAACGTAATAAAGCTTTTTGCGAAAGCTTCAATAAAGCTGTTGTAACATTAATTTTGAATTGTAAAGCGTAAAGCTTTCACACAACGCTCGAATGCTAATGCGAAGACTCGATAAGGTGAACCTTTTTTAATATTAGGGCGGCCCTCTCAACATTCGCAGAACTTATTTCAATAAAAATATTAATTAAAATACATAAATTAAATTAAGTTTAAAAAAATTGAACATAATATTTTTTTTTTAAACGGACTTGAATCAAATGCCGTTGGTAAATATAAAAATTACAGCAGACAGTTGTCCGAGGCCTTCGGCCACGGACTGTCCCTGCAGGCTGTGTCAGAGACACGGCCATTAAGTTTAACGTAGAATACGCCATCCGATAAGACAGAAAACATATATAACAATAAATGATAAATAATATAAGCAAATGAATTTATTGTTATATGTATATGTTTTCTGTCTTATCGGATGGCGTATTCTACGTTAAACTTAATGGCCGTGTCTCTGACACAGCCTGCAGGGACAGTCCGTGGCCGAAGGCCTCGGACAACTGTCTGCTGTAATTTTTTTATTTCTTTTTAAATCCAAAACCATCTGTGAACTATTTATAATATAAGAGAAATGATAATGAAAAAGATATTTTCAAAACATTTGTGAACATTTTAGATGACAAGAGAAAAATTAGGAAGACTCTACTATACTATGACTACAGTACTCACAAAACCGGTTCTTAAATGGAACTGTTTTATTTTTTTTTGTTAATTTTGAAAAATTAAAATTTTGACAAACATTTTTGTTCAAAGAAAGGCACTCTTTCTGTTTTAATAACCTAGTTTTACGAACTGAACTTTTTAATTTAAATATAAAACTAGTGTATTCAAAACCCGAGTTTACAAAAATGTCGGTTTTCGGCTTCTTCGAATGTTCCGATTTTGCTGAAACCAGTTTTCGGTTAAACAGAGGTGTTAAAACCGGTTAATAACTGTTTTTTTGATTATTTCGAAAAATTTAATTTTTGAAAAACCGGTTCCACATTTTTGTTCAAATAAAGGCACGCTTTCGGTTTTTATAACCTAGTTTTACGAATTGAACTTTTTAATTTCAATATAAAACTAGTGTACTCAAAGAAACGGGTTTTCAAAAATGTCGGTTGTCGGTTTCTTCGAATATTCAGATTCTGGTGAAACCAGTTTTCGGTTAAACAGAGGTCTAGAAATCGGTTAATAACTGTGTTTTTTGATTATTTGAAAAAATTTAATATTTGAAAAACCGGTTTCACATTTTTGTTCAAATAAAGGCACTCTTTCGGTTAACCTAGTTTTACGAATTGAACTTAATAATTTACATATAAATCTTGTGTATTCAAAAACAGAGTTTACAAAAATGTCGGTTTTCGGTTTCTTCGAATATTCCGATATTGCTGAAACTTGTTTTTCTATTAAACAGAGGTTTATAAACCGGTTAATAACTGTTTTTTTTTGATTATTTGAAAAAATTAAATTTTTGAAAACCCGGTTCCACATATTTGTTCAAATAAAGGCACGCTTTCGGTTTTTCTAACCTAGTTTTACGAACTGAACTTTTTAATTTCAATATAAAACTAGTATACTCAAAAAAACCGGGTTTTTAAAAATGTCGGTTTTCGGTTTCTTCGAATATTCCGATTTTGCTGAAACCAGTTTTCGGTTAAACAGAGGTGTAGAAACCGGCTAATAACTGTTTTTTTTTTGATTATTTGAAAAAATTAAATTTTTGAAAAACCGGTTCCACATTTTTGTTCAAATAAAGGCACGCTTTCGGTTTTTCTAACCTAGTTTTACGAATTGAACTTTTTAATTTCAATATAAAACTAGTGTACTCAAAAAAACCGGGTTTTTAAAAATGTCGGTTTCCGGTTTCTTCGAATATTCCGATTTGTCTGAAACAAGTTTTCGGTTAAACAGAGGTGTAGAAACCGGTTAATAACTTTTTTTTTTGATTATTTGAAAAAATTAAATTTTTGAAAAACCGGTTCCACATTTTTGCTCAAATAAAGGCACGCTTTCGGTTTTTCTAACCTAGTTTTACGAATTGAACTTATTAATTTCAATATAAAACTAGTATACTCAAAAAACCGGGTTTTTAAAAATGTCGGTTTTCGGTTTCTTCGAATATTCCGATTTTGCTGAAACCAGTTTTCGGTTAAACAGAGGTGTAGAAACCGGCTAATAACTTTTTTTTTATTATTATTTGAAAAAATTAAATTTTTGAAAAACCGGTTCCACATATTTGTTCAAATAAAGGCACGCTTTCGGTTTTTCTAACCTAGTTTTACGAATTGAACTTTTTAATTTCAATATAAAACTAGTGTACTCAAAAAAACCGGGTTTTTAAAAATGTCGGTTTTCGGTTTCTTCGAATATTCCGATTTTGCTGAAACCAGTTTTCGGTTAAACAGAGGTGTAGAAACCGGTTAATAACTTTTTTTTTTTGATTATTTGAAAAAATTAAATTTTTGAAAACCCGGTTCCACATTTTTGTTCAAATAAAGGCACGCTTTCGGTTTTTCTAACCTAGTTTTACGAATTGAACTTTTTAATTTCAATATAAAACTAGTGTACTCAAAAAAACCGGGTTTTTAAAAATGTCGGTTTTCGGTTTCTTCGTATATTCCGATTTTCTTAAACCAGTTTTCGGTTAAACAGAGGTGTAGAAACAGGTTAATAACTTTTTTTTTTGATTATTTGAAAAAATTAAATTTTTGAAAAACCGGTTCCACATTTTTGCTCAAATAAAGGCACGCTTTCGGTTTTTATATCCTAGTTTTACGAATTGAACTTTTTAATTTCAATATAAAACTAGTGTACTCCAAAAAACCGGGTTCTCAAAAATGTCGGTTGTCGGTTTCTTCGAATATTCAGATTCTGGTGAAACTAGTTTTCGGTTAAACAGAGGTGTAGAAACCGGTTAATAACTGTTTTTTTTTTTTGATTATTTGAAAAAATTAAATTTTTGAAAAACCGGTTCCACATCTTTGTTCGAAGAAAGGCACGCTTTCGGTTTTTATCACTAAGTTTTACGAATTGAACTTTTTAATTACAATATAAAACTAGTGTACTCAAAAAAACCGGGTTTTTAAAAATTTCGGTTTTCGGTTTCTTCGAATATTCAGATTCTGGTGAAACTAGTTTTCGGTTAAACAGAGGTGTAGAAACCGGTTAATAACTGTTTTTTTTTTATTATTTGAAAAAATTAAATTTTTGAAAAACCGGTTCCACATCTTTGTTCGAAGAAAGGCACGCTTTCGGTTTTTATCACTAAGTTTTACGAATTGAACTTTTTAATTTAAATATAAAAACTAGTGTATTCAAAAAAACCGGGTTTTCAAAAATGTCGGTTTTCGGTTTCTTCGAATTCTCTGAAATGGCGGCAGCATTACAAGGTGGTGATGTTGTTGTTGTTCCCTCCGGTGTGTTTTTAATATAAATGCTAATACCATTAAGGATATTGCTAACACCATTGCATCATAATATTCCAAAGCTATGGTAGCCATCATTATGAATCCCGTCAACACTCCTTCTGTACCAATTGCTGCCGAAATTCTTAAGACCCTACACGTCTATTTGGCGTTTCAACATTTTATGTTGTACGAGTACGTGCTTTCATTGGAGAAGCTTTGAATGCTGATGCCCAAAATGTCAACATTCCCATGATTGGCGGTCACTCCGGCGTTACTATTGTGCTCGGTTTGTCACAATGTCAACCCACTTTTAAGGGAAACCAAGATACCATTGACAAATTGACGAAACGCATTCAAGAAGCTGGTACTGAAGTTGTTGTTGGCTCTTTGTTGAAGGTCAACAGAACGTTGTAGAATATTCGCATGTACAATGCAAGAGTGGCATTCAAGAAAATTTGGGTTCGCCAAGTTGAATGACTATGAGAAGGAATTTTTGGAAGCTGCCATTCCCGAATTTTCCAAAATTCATCGAAAAGGGTGTTGATTTTGGTGATGCCTAAATATTATTCCAAAAATCTGTTTGCATAAAAACAAAATTAAATTCAATATTCAGCCTTATTCCCGTTGTCGTCGTCGACGTCAATACAATATCGGCACCATTGCTATTGGCGACTTGAAGGCATTTGGAAGCAAAATGTTGCCTAATGTTTTAAGAGGGTTGTTTTGGATCATAGAAATCAAAAACTTTGTTGTTGTCGATGTGACAATACATTCATAATGTTCTAAAGTGGACAAAAATAAGGCCGATTATCAACAGGCACTGCAAATGGGTTATTGGTCTAGTATATATTACGCCACCAAACTAGAAGACTATCTATCGGTCGACTATAATACACCAGCAAGTGGAAATTGTTTGGCATGCTTATGAATTCAGCAATGGAGGCCAGAAACAGCTGCTGTTAGTCCTGCTGCAAGGCAATTCCAGCCGAATAAGACACACATATTCAAGACAACACCGCATTACATTTTTACACATGGCATTACTCAAGAGCTTAAACCCCGGCATCATGCACCTCATACGATGGTTGTGTCTTGATTGCCTATGATCAGTACCATCTTTGATGATGTCCCTTGATGGAATAACCTGAATAACATTCCTTCGCTTGGGCGCTGGCTCCTCTCCGAAACTAGTGTTGGTGCTACTGTTTGGACGACCTCTTGCTGGTTTAACATTGGTTTTATACTTGCAAAGCGTGTCAGCAAGTTCGGATCTAAAGTCAGCTAAATTTATTAAACTGTTTGTGGTCATCCCCTTTTTGGCGCAAACTTATTTATAGTTATAAAACCCACGAATTTATTACCGTCAGATCTAGGAGGTAATAAAATAGTCTCATATACCACTTCCTGCTCTTCATACGGATCCTATACCTGGCTAAGTACGAGTCCATCAAATCAATTCCGCCCATATGAGAGTTGTATTCTTTTGCAATTTTTGGACACGGTATAAGCATTCTCCGTTTTTGAGTCTTGTCTATCCTTCAATCGAAGAAACAGGCTCTGCATCCACGAAGGTTGACATCAAAGTCACCTGTTTGTTGTCTTTCCAATTTACTGCCGATATCTCAATACCATCAAAACTGGTCACGTATTCCTCATAGGATCCCCTCTAAGTAGTCTTTGACATCACTACATGCTTAGTCGGTAGTTTGCAGTTATTACCAAGACGGTTTCTTTGGACTGTCCCTAAGCACAAAATTCCTTCTTTTGCCATATAGAACATAAGAGGCAACGACATATAAAAATGATCGAAATAGACAATATGGCCCACTCTTCTTTGTATACCACGAGATAGTTTTATAACTACATTACCAACAGCTCCGACATCTGTCTCGTTTTTAAAATAGGATCGGTGTCCTTTCCTGAGTATATAATAAATTTATAAGCGCATCCTACCAATGAACAAAGTATATACAGTTTGAATCCCCACTTGTGGAGTGGCCTATTTTTGTAGCTCATCTATGGAGAGGCGGTGATCTGGAGAATTTGGAGAATTTTTCATTTAAGTGTTCTATTACCGGTCGCATCTTATGAAGTTTGTAATGTTTGGGATCATTTATCGGCATGTGCATATCATTATCATTGAAATGAAGGATCCGCCTTATCTTTTCAAATCTATTTACAGGCATTGTTTCTTTTGTGGCCTGAAAACCATATTTAGTATTCCAATAGGAACGAACGTTAGGGTAGTGGTATATTGACATACATCTCAAGATCCCCAAATATTTTCGCAATTCACAATCAGTCACACAATCAGGACGATCAGGTTGCACTTGGACAGAGTACCTGCTTGTCTCTTCTGTTATTTGATTGATAAAATCTGTGGTAAAGTAATAGGAGTAGAACTGAAAAGGAGTTCCAAGTTCCATTATTTCAGAAGAAAAGTAGCTGCAGAATTGAAATTGTAAAGGGGTTTTCAATAAGAGCGCTACAAAAGTTTTTTTTAAATAAAACAAAACCGGTTTACCTGTGAAAGTACTTTCGATGCCATTATGTATGGAACTCGATTTCTGTTGCATGGCCACCACGGGCACGCTCGCAGAAGTCCAGACGCTGAACACCCAATTTTTCAAGCATAAATCGGCCGATACTGCTGCAATTTCACTTTCGATATTCGTACGTATATCTTTCCATGATGAAATGGCAAACCTTACTGAAGACAAATGTCAAAAGAGCGGGAAAAAATATGGCGTCGTTTGCTGTCCCTATCGATTTACTTTTGTAGCGTCTCTGTTGAAAAACCCTTTATATCTTATACTTTAAAAATCGATATTTCTATAAATTGATAAGTGGATTTAATTGGAGCCGTCAAGGATTTGGCTCCAGTACAGCATGTTGAAGGCATTGAATATCCAGAATTGTCTCAATGTAATTAACCCTTAAATGCATATTGTATCAAAAATGAAACAACTTGTACTCATTCCAAACCTGTTTCTATTTTGTTTATCAACAACTTTTGTTTAACCGTATTGTGCTATAACCCTGTATACAACCCAGTATTATTTTGCATACTTTTAGGATTTAGGATTTGTACAGTCAGGGACATATATGAGGGTTGATTTCTTCAATGTTGGCTTTGTGATAGTCATGCCCATTTGAATGGGAGGCATTATGATATAATTACGGCTAAGGAAAGCGGGCTTCGCTGGAGCTAAGCTATGTAAGGAGGCAAAGAAAGGATTTCAAATTTTAAATACTGATTTTGTCTCTATTAGTTTGAAACTAATATCATTGGAGGATATGCTTGATACTTTTAAACGGCCTGAAGACATCTCGAAGACGGAAAGAAAGCTTCTAGTGACGTAATTTAATTGTGCCAGTAATTTGGACAGTCTTCTGTTATCTCCGAAGCCGTCGTCGTCTGTTGTTCCTTCATCCACTGAAGCCAGGGACCGTAATCATTATGAGTTTTATTATAAAAATTATATATTAATGATTATAGTATGAGTTTTAAAGGCTTTTTTTCAATGCTAATGATTAATTTTGAGTAATATGTATTACAAAAATCAGATGTTGTGTTTGTTTTGTTTGTTTGCATTTTTTAGTATCTACCTTATAGCCTCGAAAACGGTTGGACTGATCTTTTTGAAAATTCCACAGAATTTAGCTGTGTAGTCAGTGGTGAAAATAGGGTACTTGAGTTTTTGATATATCAAGTGGGCGTGGCCCCGCCCATTGGACTCTATTTTTGAAAACGCAATATCTGGAGGACTGTTTCACCAATCGCCTAGAAAATTGGTGTGAATGCATTTGGCAGCAAAATTCGTGATCGTGGGCGTGGCATTCATCTTGAAATTTTGTACGGCTGTACCTCATGAACTATCAGGAGTATGAATATGATATTTTGTATATAAGTTGTTCATTCAGTACGAATTACAGTCAGGGTGTAAGTGGGCGGTGCCACGCACGCCTCTTTTAAAAAATCGATCTGTAGTGCGATGCAGTAACTTTCAGCGAACCGATAATCGCTATGTTACTTAACGATTTTTGTCGCTTGCTGTAACGATTGTGTGATTCACTCATCCTTAACGATAGTAAACAGCTGACCTTTTGTGTTTACTGAAATTTATATTAAGTGGCAGCTCTGTCCATGTAAATGCCAAAATGTACGAAAAGCATAAAGAGGACTTGAAAAAACAAACAAATTTCTGTTATAAAATTGAATTTGTTATTTTTTTTTAAACATGTAAGTATGTATATATATATTTGGTATTTGTGCATAATATATTTTTTATATTTTTTTAGAATGACTACCAATCCAAGTGGGAAACGTAGCGGCGCCTATTGCTGGATATTTTGGTTTTGTTGAACTTAACAACACAAAAATAGTTGTCGTTAATTTTGCGATAGTCGAATCGCTAACTTCAACAGCTGTTTTTGCGATAGCGAATATCGTTATCAAACTGCCTGCAGAATACCAAAATCGTTAATTTTATCGTTAAGTGAACTTAACGATTCGATTATCGTTAAAACAGCGTACTGAATCGCCTTTTCTAATAGACCAATTGTTATGAAAAGTGCACAATAAGGTACCGATGACCTGCTGATAGTCCTTGGCTATACTTGGAAAAGATTGGATAAATGGGCGTGGCACCGCTCATGTAGCGCTCTGATTGCAAAACCCGATACTTCAACGATGTGACTTCTCCAATTTCTCTTCCATCAACAAATATGCTAAACTCATTATTAAAACAGAAATGTGGTTTAAATCTCATTAGTTTTGTCTTAGTTGGATTAAGGTAAAGCTTATTGATGCGAGCTTACTCCAAAAGCAATGCAGCATCCCGTTCCATATATGGTCTCACGGCGGTTTCATGCATGTACGAATAATAAATGCCTATATCGTCAGCATATATAAACATCTTTCCAGTTAAGCCAAGATATTTCAAGTCATTTATATGAATAGAGAACAACAAGGGACCTAAAACACTACCTTGAGGGACTCCATGTTCAACAACTTCTAAACTATTTTGTTGTTGATTAATCTGAACAAATTGTCTTCGATTATGAAGGTAGCTCCTTAGTAGCAAAAGCTCATTTCCCCTAATACCGTAATACTGAAGCTTTTTATCTAAAATTGTATGATCAATGAGATCAAATGCTTTAGATAAATCATAAAAAACTCCTGCGACAGATCTGTGCCCTTCATCTAACCCCTTGCATATATAATTTTGAACATTTACAATAGCCTCCTCAGTGCCACAGCCCTTTCGAAAACCATATTGAAAATTATTCAGAATATTATTTTCCTGAAAATATTTAAAAAGTTGAACATGTAGAATTTTTTCAAAAATTTTGTCAATAATGGGTAGTACCGAAATTGGTCGAAAGTGATATAAGCTACGTATAACATTCTCTACTTCTTCACGTGTAGTATAATTGAGCTGAAATATACTATTACATGTTCTTAAACTTCTCAGCGCATTGCATGTGTCGGTAGGAAATTGTTGAATTTGCTGTTTAATTATTTGTACTGATTCCAAAAAGTAAGGATTTAACATTTCAGCCTTACGTGCACAAGTTCTCCAAAGGAGTCCTTCATACATAAATCCTTGTCTGAAACTCTACCAAGTGTCTCATTCATAAATCCCCAGAACTTTTTCCGATCATTTTTATTTACTTCTAAATTATTTGAATAAAAATTGTTCATTGAACTATTATAAGCTTCCTTAATAACTTTGCTAATGCCACTTAGTTTAGCTTCAATTTCATCACTACACTTTTTCCTCCGTTGCTTTAAAAGACGATCTTTATACGACATCAATTTCCCCAAATTACCATTTACCCACGGCGTAATTTTATATTTCAAATTTATATTCTTTTTTTTTTTTGTACAGAGGAATAATGATCCACTGCATTGTTAATACAATAAATTAAATTCGATGTATCGACTGATGGGTCACCAGTGTATGACAAGCCTGGAATTTCATTTTGTAAAATATATTTTAATTTATCGTAGTCGCATTTCAAATAATTTTCTGTTACAATATCCTGATATCGTACTCTGATATCAACTCTGCATGAAATGATGTTATGATCAGACATTTGGCATTCGATCGAATCAACAATTATATCTTTGTAAATGTTTCTATAGACATGATCGATAGATGTACCACTGCGCGGACGAGTAATTAAATTATGACAATTTCTATAGTCATAAGTCTACAAAAGATTCAACAGTTCTGAGGACGCATTTATTTCTAATGTATTAATGTCAGCATCACCAACAAAAATACAAGGAGTTCGACCATAACGAACGAGTGCATTGTCCAAAAAAATAGTATTATAGAGTCTATAAAATTCTGACTCATACATTTCTCTACCGTAAAGTGAACACCGTCACGAACAAACACCGACGCACTGTGGGGCCTTTGTCGAGAATCTGTGGCGAAAATCAAAAATTTGATAAAGGATTTTGGTAAAATGAATAATAACAATGGATAGAGACCTTACTAGTATTTATGAAGAATCCGAAAACCGTTTCAAAATCGGATAAACAGTGCGACTTATATGGCCGCTCGAAGTTGTTTAGTTTCTTCAGTGTACAAGAAAAACCACAAAGCGAAGGAAATTCCAAGTTTTACAATTGAGTTACGGCCAAACTATAGAACAAATCATTATGTTTTATGTGTTGATAGAAAGTTACGTTAGATTTAAATCATATACTATTTTTTTTTGTTTTCCAAGGCTTAATTACCAAAATATCACGGTTATAAGAAAACACTATTTTTGGATCGTTTTCCAACTTTCGTAGAATAGAACTAAAAAGGTTTCGATTAGTTTCGGAAGTTATTACTTTAGGGCATAGATGTGCAGCTAGTACTCTTTTGAGTCATCGTGTTTTCACACCGATAGTAGCTTGATCGTTTTTTCACACCAACATGTCCGAAAGCTTGCTGCTTGTTTACCGATTCAAAGTCAGTTGCTGTTCTGCATTCACACTACACTTAAAAAATAACTTTTAATTGCCATGGACGAATATAAAGAAATTTTTATGTTTGTAAATGGCAAAAATCATAAATGGAAATAATCATTGCAGATGTTGATATTTGATTTTTTTTTTAAGATTTAGTTTTAATTTTTAATTTTTTTAATTTTAATTTTTTACTCAGTGTACTACTTTTGTTTTCTCTGCTTTTGTTCTGCTTGCTCCGTTCAACTTAACACAGTCGCAAAATTCGTAAAACTGATTTGAAATGCGTTTGTGTCAGTTTGCACATGTCTGCTTTAGGGTGATTAACTACTCATTACTCTACGATATTCAATTAAAGTTGGCTGCATGTCATCATTGCCCATTTAGATGTTATTACAATAAAAGTGCGGCTTTTTTGTAATAATGAACAGTCTAGGCGCACAGAAACAAAATGCAGCAAAAATTGGCAAATGTTTTGTTGTGTTTTTAAAAGTTTTTTATGCCGTTATTTTTCAATGTATCTGTGAAAACAAAGTGTGCTTTGACTAACACAATTGTTTTTGCATTTGAATTTTGCATTATTTATTATTATCTTCGATGAAAATATATCGATTAAGGATAAGGAAAAGGTCAGAAAAAAGCAATGAGGCAGTAACTGGAATCACTGAAGTTGACAATCAAATCGTTAAAAGATTGGGAACGGTCTTGCATGTTTTAAACTGCAAAGAAAGCGTCAATTCTACAAAATATGGAGAATATACATTGAAAACCTTTGTAGGAAATGTATTCACAGAAGAATTTGACCCCGACAGTCCATAAAATATTGGCGCATGGCAAAGATACAATTGAATACCAGTCTTTGCCAATTGGAGAGCTTTCTGAAGAAGCGCAGGAGTCTCTTAACAAATTGTGTAAAAAACATAGATTGCAGAACACGTTCAAAGCATCAAGGGTGAGGCAAAATGAGGCCCTCTTCAACATGTTAGCATCATTTTCCGATTCACTTATTTCTTTCCTGCGGCATGTGAAGTCACGAATAGAGTTAGAAAATAATTATACTTTAGAATTGATTAGTCTTTTAGATATAAATATCTTCTCTTACGACTTGTGATGAATATTTTACAGAAAATTTAAAAAATAAATTTACAAATAAAAATAATTTTTTTTTAATTTGTTGGGAATTAATTTTAAAACTTAAACACCTTAAAAAGGAACGAAAAAAATCTAAAATTGGTAAAAAAATTTTTTTGTCTAGTTTCCTTAAAATTGGTTTTTCTACAAATTTTAACTTTGATAACCCATAAGTAAGCACCTAGAAGACGCAGCACCCTTTCCAAACACTCAATTCATAGGCTGAACACTTATCTATCATATGCCATTTAAATTATTCGATTATCTTATTCGGTTCAAAAGATATGATTTTTGCAACGAAAAAACTCAAATGGCCCCACTGTGCGACGTGCCGCCGTAATTATCTGATCTGCAACAATGAATGGCTTTGTAGCCTGGTATATTATAAATTTGAACAATATCTTGTCTAAACCCTTGTTTCTTGTACTGCAATAACAGTTGGCAGTTTAGGAAATTTAGCAATTAGAGTCTTAAACTTGTTAAACTTTGAAATCGAAGATACTATGCTTCTGATATTTATGGATATTTTATTGGAACAACTATTACTCGAATTATTCAAGTGCATTTTAAATGCTTCAAATGAATGAAAATTTTGATTATTAATCATAAAAAGAAAAATATAAAAAATATAACGTTAATGAAAGATTAAACAAATGTAAGTTTTATAAATATAAAGGGTTTTTCAATAAGAGCGCTACAAACGTTTTTTTAAATAAAACAAAACCGGTTTTAGATACCAATGAAATTCTTTATTCCTGTGAAAGTACGTTCGATGCCATTATGTATGGAACTCGATTTCTTTTGCATCGCCACCACGGGCACGCTTGCAGAAGTCCAGACGCTGAAACCAATTTTGGACGGTTTTCAAGCATAAATTTTCGGCGGTTTTCAAGCATAAATTGGCTGATACTGCTGCAATTTCACGTTCGATATTCGTACGAAGTTCATCAATCGTCGCTGGCTTGTTGGCATAGACCACAGACTTGACGTAGCCCCACAGGAAATAATCTAATGGCGTCAAATCGCACGACCGAGGCGGCCAATCGACTGGGCCATTTCGTGAGATAACACGTTCACCAAACTTGGTTTCCAATAAATTGATTGTGGCATTCGCTGTGTGGCTTGTGGCGCCGTCCTGTTGGAACCACATGTCCTCCAAGTCCATATTATCCAATTGGGGCCAAAAATATTCGGTTATCATTGAACGGTAGCGATTCGCATGCACAGTAATGTGCCGGTCTTGATCATCACGGAAGAAGTACGGCCCAATGACGCCGCCGGCCCATAAACCGCACCAAACCTTAATTTTTTCGGGATGCAATGATGACTTATGGATTGCTGTCTGACCAATAACGCATATTTTGCTTATTGACGAAGCCATTCAGCCAGAAATGAGCCTCATCACTGAAGATGATTTTCCGATGAAAATCCGAATCATTTGCAAGTTGTTGCTCAGCCCAATTCACGAATATACGACGCTTATGGTGGTCAAGCGGTTTCAGTTCTTGCGTCAATGTACGCCAAGATCTTTTCGCAAAATTCGCCACAACGACGTCACAGAGATGCCCAACGCTTGAGAACGACGTGTGAGAGACACATTTGGGCTTTCTTGAACTGAAGCCTCAGCGGCAGCAATATTCTCGACACTACGGGCACTTCTTTGTCTCACTGGCACGGGAACATTTTGTACTGTGCCTGTGGATTCAAATTTTTCCACTAAACGCACGATTGTTGATCTGGTAGGACGATTATGACGACCATAAATTGGACGTAGCGCGCTCTTAAAGTTGATGCCACTGACTCCAAATTTCGGTAGTAAAGTTTAATAATTTCGACTCGTTGTTGGCTCGTATATCTTTCCATGATGAAATGGCAAACCTTACTGAAGAGAAATGTCAAAAGAGCGGGAAAAAATATGGCGTCGTTTGCTGTCCCTATCGATTTACTTTTGTAGAGTCTCTGTTGAAAAACCCGTCATATTTACGATGGTGATAAATACGAATTATCAGAATCATCTGTAAGAACTGACGTTTTGTGCATAGGTTGTTTCCCCGGATGAGTTGTTGCTTCTAACAATAATAACTGATTTTCAGTTAATGAAAACGACATTTAAACTAGTATCTTTGCAATTTGAACGTGATTCTAGTTCATATGGACCCAATAATGTAACTACAAATAAGTCCAACTTATACATCGTGTTAGTTCAATTGAACTGTGTTTCATTTTAATTATATTTCATAGTGGTACGTGTATACTAACGGGTCCGCCAAATAACTTTTTTTTTTGAAAATGCTATAAAAAAAAAGTGCTGAATATTTTCTCAAATTTCTTTTTTTATTTGAAAGTACAATCCTTCCGGTTATTAATGGAAAATAATTTCATTCAAATGGCTGCCTCGGCTGGCCATGCAGTAGCCTACACGATCGGTCCAATTTTTAAGCTTATTATCGATTGTGGCTGCACGAATATTGTCCTTTAAAGCGTCAATTGTCTCTGGCTTGTCGGCGTAACACTTATCTTTGAGGGCACCCCACAAATAATAGTCCAACGGTGTCAAATCCGAGGTGGCCAAACGACATCAGCTCTGCGGCTGATAATGCGATCTTCGCACAATTTTCGCACATATGCTGCAACATTACCATGATTTTCAAAGTAATGTCGCAATATTTCCCAGCGTTGTTCAAGCGTATACACAACCATATTCGTTCAGCGCATTATCTGTCAAATCAGACATGAGCTAATTATCTGTCAAATCAGACATGAGCTAAGTGTTACCATTCACGATATAAGCACTAGTTGAAAAAAAAACGCTAGATGGCGGACCCTTTAGGTTTGAAGAAGCGTTTAACTAAAAATTAGTAAATGTTGCGGAATTGTTAACATGAATATGACAATTTCTACCCATTTTTAGTTCAACATACTATACTTACTTTAAGTACAATTTCTTATTGAAATTAACTCGCTTTTAGTTTATTTTTAAAAACATTCAACTGGTTTGTGGTGTACGTTAATTTATATTGCGATATTGTTGCAGACGTTTGGACTGCATTTGAATATTATCGACTTATGGTAAGTTTATTCGTATACTTATTATTGCAAGGAAATAATGAACTGTATCTGAGTAAATAATATCTTTGGCTTTATACGAGGTTTATTTTTTCCTTGATTTTAGTTCAATTGAACTTAAATTTAGTTCAATATAATGTATATCTGAACTAAAAATAAGTGACGGTGTCCTATATTTGCTACAACAATTTACTCAAGTCTAGTTCATTGTTGAATTCTATTGAACTAAAAACCAATAAGTTTTAATTGACTCCACGTTCAGATTATGAACTAATTCCAAGGAAATTCATGAACTTAAAGTGAGTTAACAAATCGTTGACGCCATACGAAGTTTAATTTTCCTCAGTTTTAGTTCGTTTTAACTCAAATCTAGTTGAAATTTTTTTGAGTGTAGTGACAATATTTATTGAAAATAATCGTTCCATTATTGCTTCTCAGCGGAAATTGCGTCAAAAATATCCTAATCCTCCAGTGCCTCAGAAAAAACAACAATTTATCGTTTACATGCGAATTTTCGACAGTACGGTACGACAGCGGACGGACGTCTCGTAACGCTGAAAATGTGACTCTGGTGCGCGATAGTGTTGCAGAGTCTCCAGAAACATCAATTCGGCGACGTGGTTCCCAGTTACACATTTCTGCACGCAGTTTAAGGCGAATTTTGAAAACTCATTTAAAATTGTTCCCGTACAAAATTCAATTATTGCTACCGAGAGATTCTGATCAACGAGTTGAGTACAGTAATGCAATCCTAAGGCTGTCTGGTGAAATTGAAGACTTTTCGTCTAAATTTAATGTCTAAGTGATTTAGCATGGTCAGCCAGATCTCCTGATTTAACAGCGCCAGACTTTTTCTTTTGAGGTTTTTTAAAATCAAAAGTTTATGTGAATAATCAACATCTTAAAGACAATATTCGTCACGAAGTTGAAGAACTTCAGCATGAGCTGTTTTGCAGGATGTCATGAAAAATGCCTTAAAAAGAGCCAAAAGTTGCATAGCGAATTGCGCTCACCATTTAGCCGATATAATTTTCCAATCATAACGAAAAAAAAATATGAAGACCAAATAAACTTTTTATGAAAACCAAACTTACTTATATTTTCTTCGAACACAGTTATTTATAGGCAATCAAAATGGTAGAGCGACTTTTTCCCCACCCTTTACAAACTGAAAATGCCAACCTAACATAAATGACGATCAAAAACATCAGCCTTCAACATTAAAACACCCGTATTTAAGTATATTTTATCAAACTAATGAGAATTCTTTCAACAACCAACTACACCATTTTCAATTGAAATTTGAAATACATCAATTGAAATTTAGAAATTCTATTTGAAATTTGAAAGACATCAATTGAAATTTGAAAGACATCAATTGATATATAAAATACATCAATTGAAATTTGAAATACATCAATTGAAATTTAGAAATTCTATTTGAAACTTGAAATACATAAATTGAAATTTAAAAAAAAAAAATTAAATTTGAAATACATCAATTGAAATTTAGAAATTCTATTTGAAATTTGAAGTACACCAATGGAAATTTAAAAAATATAAATTGAAATTTAAAAGACATCAATTTAAAATTTAAAATAATCAATTTAAATTTGAAACAAATCAATTGGAATTTAAAATACATCAATTGAAATTTAGAAATTGTGTTAGAAATTTGAAATATATAAATTGAAATTTAGAAATTCTATTTGAAATTTTTAACTACATCAACTGAAATTTAGAAATTCTATTTGAAATTTGAAAGACATCAATTGAAATTTGAAAGGCATCAATTGAAATTTGAAAGGCATCAATTGATATATAAAATACATCAATTGAAATTTGAAATACATCAATTGAAATTTAGAAATTCTATTTGAAATTTGAAATACATCAATTGAAATTTAAAAAAAAAATTTTAAATTTGAAATACATCAATTGAAATTTAGAAATTCTATTTGAAATTTGAAGTACATCAATGGAAATTTAAAAAATATAAATTGAAATTTAAAAGACATCAATTCAAAATTTAAAATACATCAATTTAAATTTGAAACAGATCAATTGGAATTTAAAATACATCAATTGAAATTTAGAAATTCTGTTTGAAATTTGAAATATATCAATTGAAATTTAGAAATTCTATTTGAAAATTGAAACACATCAACTGAAATTTAAAAAAAAAAAATAAATTTGAAATACATCAATTGAAATTTAGAAATTCTATTTGAAATTTGAAATACATCAATTGAAATTTAAAAAAAAAATTTAAATTTGAAATACATCAATTGAAATTTAGAAATTCTATTTGAAATTTGAAGTACATCAATGGAAATTTAAAAAATATAAATTGAAATTTAAAAGACATCAATTCAAAATTTAAAATAATCAATTTAAATTTGAAACAAATCAATTGGAATTTAAAATACATCAATTGAAATTTAGAAATTGTGTTAGAAATTTGAAATATATAAATTGAAATTTAGAAATTCTATTTGAAATTTTGAACTACATCAACTGAAATTTAGAAATTCTATTTGAAATTTGAAAGACATCAATTGAAATTTGAAAGGCATCAATTGATATATAAAATACATCAATTGAAATTTGAAATACATCAATTGAAATTAAGAAATTCTATTTGAAATTTGAAATACATCAATTGAAATTTAAAAAAAAAATTTTAAATTTGAAATACATCAATTGAAATTTAGAAATTCTATTTGAAATTTGAAGTACATCAATGGAAATTTAAAAAATATAAATTGAAATTTAAAAGACATCAATTTAAAATTTAAAATACATCAATTTAAATTTGAAACAGATCAATTGGAATTTAAAATACATCAATGGAAATTTAGAAATTCTGTTTGAAATTTGAAATATATCAATTAAAATTTAGAAATTCTATTTGAAATTTTTAACTACATCAACTGAAATTTAGAAATTCCATTTGAAATTTGAAAGACATCAATTGAAATTTGAAAGGCATCAATTGAAATTTGAAGCAAATCAATTGAAGTGTAAAATATATTCATTGAAATTCGAAACACATGAATTCATATTTGAAAGACACCAATTGAATTTTAAAAATCAAATACATAAAATCGATTAATAATTTTTGAATTTCAAGTGACGAATTTCAATTTCAATTGATGTGTTTTAAATTTCAAATTATGTTTTTTAAATTTCAATTAATGTATTTCATATTTCAAATGATGTTTTTTAAATTTCAATTCCTGCATTTCATATTTCAAATAGAATTTTTAAATTTCAATTGATCTACATATTTCAAATTTCAAATATAATTTTCAAATTTCAAATGATATTTTTCAAAATTAAATTGATATTTCTCAAATTTCAATTGGAAATGGTGTAGTAGTGCGAGAACATCCAAAACAACACTTTTTCCGAAAATATCCATATTCATAAGTTGTTCTCTGTTCAGGTTTTCATTGAAGGCAAGTGCATAGATGTTGCAGTTTCAGAAGAGAAAACAGTGATTGCCTTGAGATAAGTATTACAATCTACCGTCGGGGTATTATTTCCGGTGTCAGTTCATTATATCGATTTTTAATAGCAGTAGTTTGGTTTTTAATCACTTGAATCCAGTTTAAGGAGAGCCATTCATTTCCGATTCGCTCGAAAAATTTAAATAGGCAAACAAACAAAAATTTTAAAAATTAAATTCGCTCGAGATTTTAGTTTATCTAAATTCGGAGTTTGAGCTTTTTATTGAGGAGGAGCTGAAATTTTCGGCTCGCGAACGGAATTTTTACTTTTTTACTTACTCTGCCTGAATCACTTGAAATTTAAAAATTATTAGCCGACTCTTTATGCATTAGATTTTTAAAATTCAATTCGTGTCTTTTAGTAGATTGGAATTGATGTTTTTTAAATTTCAATTGGTGTAGCTTTAATTTCAATTGACGTTTTTTAAATTTCAATTGATGTTTTTTAAATTTCAATTGATGTAGTTTTAATTTCATTTGATGTATTTTAAATTTCAATTGATGTCTTTCAAATTTCAATTGATGTATTTTAAATTTCAATTGATGTATTACCAACTTCAATTGATGTATTACCAATTTCAATTGATGTGTTTTAAATTTCAGTTGGTGTTTTTTAAATTTGAATTGATGTTGTTTAAATTTGAATTGATGTATTTTAAATTTCAATTGATCTATCTTAAATTTGAATTGATGTTTTTTAAATTTGAATTGATGTATTTTAAATTTCAATTGATGTTTTTTAAATTTGAATTGATGTCTTTTAAATTTCAATTGATGTATTACCAATTTCAATTGATGTAATTTCAATTTCAATTGATGTTTTTTAAATTTCAATTGATGTTTTCTAAATTTCAATTGATGTATTTCCAATTTCAATTGATGTATTTCCAATATCAATTGATGTTTTTAAATTTCAATTGATATTTTTTTAATTTCAATAGATGTATTTCAAATTCCAAGTAGAACTATTAAATTCCAATTGATTTTTTTCAAAATTCAAATGAAAATGTTGTAGTAGAGTGACTTCCATCAATTACCAGGTGAACAATCTGGGTTTTTGTCTGTTGATCAAGGAATATCCAAGTAGCCTTGTGGTTGTCTTTATGTTGGAATCTCGTACTAACAACAACCACGTTTTTCTCAGTGGCAAAATCGAACTGCCTCATTTCGTTGACGGAAGTGATGGCGTGTTGACTGAAATTATCGACGTGAGCATTAAGATCACCTAGAGCAATCGTACTATGATGGCCAGGGGCACCGGTCGTATTTCCCCATATTCGCATATGGAACATGTCCTTGGTGAATGTTTGGTGCAATGGTTCCCATGTGTATCTCTTTTGCAAGGTTTTAATTCGCATTTAAATTGTCCAAACGTCTGAACATAAAATGCACGCATCTCTCTGATTCTGAGAAGATCTCTCAAATCTCATCATGGGATGTAGCGAGAAACTACCGTTGTTTGCGAAATTAACGTGAGCAATATATTGCATGTCAAACTGTATGTACAAACTGTAATTAGTATGTATGTATTACAAAAAAGTGTCGCACATTTTCAACACTTGTTATTGTTAGCGTGAATACTCCTATTGTTTATCTGACTAGAATACACTTCATTATGGAATAGGTTAGATATCGCACTATGTGCCCGAATACACTTATTGTTTATTGTACTCGAAGAATACACATTATTACGGAACTGGTTAAATATGGAATTAAATTTTCATAGAATTCACTAATTAGGATGAAAACAAACAGCACAGCATTTATTTTATTCCACACATGTTTCCACTATAAGTAATATATTGGTATAAATTTCGTTTAGGTTTATTTTGTTGTTGTAATTATTAACTCACTTTTTGGATGATATTGTTGATCATTTAATTTATTTGTTAATAATGACACAGTGGTTGCCAAATCATTGGAAGCACCAATACAATCATTACAGTTATAAACTGTTCTCTTAACATTTCCGCTTAGAAATATTTCACGATTTTCATTTGCATCACAGCAATTTAAGTGAAAACAGGCGCCACAAATTGTACAATTCACGTATTTTTCATTTTGTAGGATGGTCTGGCAACATTTGTTGCACAAGCCTTCAGTTATTGGAGCTGACATGACTTTATACATTCGTTCTTCCCAGCGGGCAATCTAAGACTACTTAGGATCCTATGAAGCAACTTATGAATTTATAAATTTCAAATATTTATTCAATTTAATTTAAATTTTTACTCAAGTTTATTATACTCAACTTGAAGCTTTTGCAACCGGTTCAGTGTGATACGCATTATATTAAAATGTTGGTAAAGCCGTTGGCTGTAGAAGGTGAAAGTTTTGTATTATTAAGTTCCGTCATGCGTTGGCTGCATTTCGGTTTTTGCGATAAAAATGATTAGCTGCTGCCCAGGATTAAAACTTCTGGGTCAATATACTAATTGAAGAATCCCCAGGTTTTTTTTTTTTTTTTTGAAAAACAATATCTTCCTTCATTTCATGTTTCCATGGTATCTGATTTTGTTATAGATAAGAAAAAAGTTAACATCTGATATTTAAATTAAAAAAAAAAAATGGTTTCCCATTAAATCCCATTAAGGGACAGAGGAGAACTTCTCACACTCACTGAGCTGTGCGCTTTCCAGTTTTCACTCACTGTTTGGGACCTACAGTTTTACACCGATTCCGAACGGTACTTTTAGAAGCTTTTTCATGGCTAAATACTCGCTAGTGGCGCCGTCACTATGCAAGGAAGGTGACCGCTGCCGAAAGAAATTTAAGGTGGTCAGAGCAGAGTTCGAACCCAGGATCTGGTGAACAAGAGGCGCGCACACTACCATTGCACAATTAAAATTATTAGAAATAAATTAAAATTTTTTTTTTTAAATCAGATACCATGGAAACATTAAACGAAGGAAAATATTGTTTTTCAAAAAAAATTAGTTAACACCTTCTTCCAACAGGGGCTTCAATTGTTAGTAACCATTTCCCTTACTAATATATGTAGATTTTGGCGAATTTTTAATTAATACGAACAAAGTTAATATTAATTTAATTTGATTTTATTAATTTCAACTGAAGAAAGTTAAAAATAATAAAAACAATTTCAGAACCCTAATTATCTTTCGCATTGTTGTCGCGAATACCAGCAAACCAAATGTTCAGAAATCCGTACAATAGTCTGCATAATCTTCGTTTCCGAAATTGTTACCGAAAACGTATAGAGTGGTTGGCACGATGTCTGATTGGTGCGTCTGACGGAAACCTCATATTATGTGCGAACCATCGTACCAATGTCTGACCGATTTCTGAATAAAAATCGTTGGAAATTCTGCAGGCAAATTCAACGCGTCTTAACAAATTCGCATCCAATTCGTTCCAAATTTCTTAAGAAATTCAGATGTTGTTGTCGACGCTTCGAACTGATTTCTGAACGACGTCTGAAGTGCTTGCTTTCTAAATAATTTCCTTTCTATTTCTGAGGATTTTTGGAACGAAGATCCTTATCGCATGTTGCGGGATGTGAAGTGAAAAAAAATAAACAACTTGATTCTAACACTATTAGGTTACAACCCAGTATTATCAACTATATCACGGTGTTACAAAAAATAGATTTTTTTCTGTCCTATGAACCAAATGCACATACTCGGAAAGAGGGGAAAAAATAAAAATACACGTGTATCGTCGATTTTCATACACACGTCAGAATTTTTTTTTTTTAAGTTTGAAGTATAAAGCTCGTAGTGGCCTGTGTGAAAGCCTTTGGACCGATTTTTAACCCTTTTTCAGTGATCCAATCGAGTTGATTTTTTGCAGGCAGACTCGTGGAAATGACTGTATCACGTCGAATTTTTTAAAAACAATTTTTATCAATTCTCAGATTTTCCCCAATTTTTATTATTTTTGAAAAAAAATATTTTTTTCACTTTTCTTAGCATAACTTGAAGGGACTCCTAATTTTTAAACTACTTAAGCGTTACGAAAAAAAAAATGTTTTTTGACCCATCCTACTCGATATAGTTGTAGTTAATCAATAGTAATCTTCTAACACTAAACAGTTTTTGACTTTTACAATACTTACAACTGGTCTGACAGGTGAAATAAGGAATTGCAAAATTGTTTTAAGTTCTGTTGTGCGAAAACGTATTTGTATATATTTCATCTGAAAAAAATGCAGTGTACGACGCGAAATAACTTTTGTTACGTTTGTGGCTTATTCGCACCAAGTAAAAATTTGGAAAATATTACTAAAACAGTGGTGAATTCGTTTCAGAAAATATTTAAGACTGCTTATGTTCCTTACTTGTGGTATACTCCGGAAGTCGTGTGCGACTATTGCTATAGAAATTTGTGCAAGTTTACTGATGGAAGGTCAACAATAAAGTACGCTGTACCAACAATTTGGATACCACGTACGGAGCACTGCAATGAATTGTGCTACTTTTGTGTAACTTTTGCTCAAACAAAAGGGTACCAATACATTCACCGCAACAAAATTCGCTACGCTAATGTAGAATCGGTCATTCCAGCAGTTCTATACTCACCAGAAGAGCGTGTAGCGGCTTCAGTGGAGATTTTTGATAATGTTCCCGAAATAAGCGATGCAGAATCAACAGTTGTACCAACACTGCTATCAACTTTTCTTGCATCGAATGCGAGATGCGAGAGTCCACAAGTATCGGAATTTGTGGCAACACCCAGTGAAATTGGGACTGCAATGCCGCATTTAATAACGCAAGCCGACTTCAATGACCTCGTACGAGACGGAAATTTGTCGAGGAGAACAGCAGAACTCTTTGCATCACGCTTTAAGCAGTGGAATATAGTGGCGGCTGATTTTAAAATAACAGCCGCTCGTGGTCGAGGTACCACTATTCCATATGACGAATTTTTCAAATTGCACGAAGATCGGGAAAAAAACCTAGCTTATTGTTATGATATTGATTTGATGTTTGCAAAAATTGGTTACCCTCATATTTCAGAGGAGTGGCGACTTTTCATCGATGCATCGGTCAACAGCCTTAAAGTCGTGCTGCTTCATATCGGTAACATACATCCATCTGTCCCGATCGCATATGCCACAAACCTCAAGGAAACATAGGAAGGCATGGAATTAATATTACAGCTGATAAAGTACAAAGAGCATAATTGGAAAATATGCTGCGATCTGAAAGTGGTCGGTTTACTCATGGGTGTTAAGCGTGGATTTCCAACCCACCAGTGCTTTTTGTGTACATGGGAAGGTCGAAAAAGAGATGAGCATTACACTGAATTTAAGTGGAAGCCGCGAACATGCTACAAAGTAGGCGTAGAAAGTATAGAGAATCTACCATTGGTGCAGCCGTCTCAAATCATTTTGCCTCCACTACACATTAAGCTCGGTCTCGTATCAAATTTTGTTAAAAAACTGGATCGTGATGGCGAGGCCATTGCAACTTTGCGCAAAATTTTTCCGAAATTGAGCGGCGCAAAGATTCATGCAGGTATTTTTTTTAAGAAGTCATTCAGTAACTTTATGTTTTTTAATGATTTTTTTGATTTAAGGTGTTTTCAATGGTCCGCAGATAAAAAAAATAATTGCAAGTTCTGAATTTTCATCAAAATTAAATGCTATCGAACAACGTGCATGGAAAGGTACATTTGCCGTTAGTGAGCAGTTTCTTGGCAACAAACGAGCTGCCAATTATAGAAATATTGTAGCAGAAATGGTTTCGGCATATGGCGAAATGGGCATATTAATGTCGCTAAAGATCCATTTTCTTCACAATCATTTAGCTTGTAGCGATGAGCATGGCGAAAGGTTCCATCAGGACATTGCGGCTATTGAAAAGCGCTTTAAAGGAAAATACATTACGCATATGCTTGGCGAATACTGTTGGCCTATTTGTCGCGATACTGAAGCAAATGCTTACAACCGCAAAAATAAAAGGCCTAAATTTCTTTAAAAACATTAAAATTTTTAATGTAACAATTCTTTATTTTTATAAAACAAAAGTAATAAAAAAAAATTGTTTTTTTAACGAACTGAAACCTTAAAAAAAACGATAACCATTTAAAAAAAAATAAAAATTTAGGAAAATCTGAGAATAGATAAAAATCTATTTTTTAAAAAATTTGACGTGATACAGACATTTCCACGAGTCTGCCTGCAAAAAATCAGCTCGATTGGATCACTGAAAAAGGGTTAAAAATCGGTCCAAAGGCTTTCACACAGGCCACTACGAGCTTTATACTTCAAACTTAAAAAAAAAAAATTCTGACGTGTACATGAAAATCGCCGATACACGTGTATTTTTATTTTTTATCCCCTTTCCGAAAAAGTAAATTTGGTTCATAGGACAGAATGTGTGTAACACTGTGTATTGGGTACAATTGCTTTGGTTTGTGTCAAGACTAACATGTGTTGGGACATTTCTTGTGTAATGGGAAGTTTTCTAGGTGGAGCCTGTTACCAATATTTGAACCCAATAAAAAGTAAATTTAGAAAAGCCACAGTGAAAGACGTTTACAAAAAGAAAATTTTCTTAAATAATTGACTTTTCTTAAAAAAAGTAAATGTTCTGAAAAAAAACCTATTCATATACTTAAACAAAGTACCTTTTCTTAAAAAAAAATACCTTATCTTAAAGAAGCATCTTTGCTTAAAAAAAATAAATTTTATTATTCTTAAGCAAAAAACCAGTATTATTTTTTTAAATAAGTACCTTTTCATAAAAAAATTAATTTTCTTACAACAAATTGCCTTTTCTTAAAAATCTATATTTTCTTTAAAGAGTACCTTTCTTTGTGAAACAAAATATTTTTTCTTGAGATAAGTACCTACTCTTAAAAATGTATCTATTCTTGAAAAAAGCATCAATTCTAAAAAAAAATTATCATTTCTTAAAAAAAACCTTTTTTTCAAAAAAATACCTTCTCTTAAGAAAAACACCCTTTCCTACAAAAATTCTTTTACTAAAAAATAAAATAATACCTATTCTTTTCTTTTCTTGAGATAAGTAGCCTTCCTGAAAATAAGTAGATTTTCTTAAAAAATAACCTTTTCCTACAAAGAGTACCACTTCTTTAAAAAGTACCTGTTCTTAAAAAAGTACTTCTCTGTAAAAAAAAAATCATACTATCATGGCTTTTTCTTACAAAAAGTACTTCTTCTTAAAAATAGTGTAAGTACATTTTGTTAAAAAAAACATTAGAAGTACCTCTATTTAAAAAAGGACCTTTTCGGGAAAATATAATACATATTCTTACAAAAAGGACCTAAAAATATACTTTAAAAAAATACATTCTAAAAAAACAAATATTCTACAAAATTCTTAAAAATAGTAAAATTCTTAAAAATAGTTTATCATTTTACAAAAAGTATAAGATCCATTTAAATTACAGTATTTTTCAACAGGCGCCTTAGGCGTGCTAGAACTAAAAAAAAAGAAAACGTCGTCGAAAGAAATGTCAGGTGGTCTGAGCAGGGATCGAACCCCCATTCTCATGTACAAGAGCCGCGCACACTACCCATTGCACCACCGTCGGCCTCCGGCGTGTTAGAACTAACTACGATATAATCTATAGCGAAAGGAACTTTGTTCCAACCGGGTGACCCCTGACACCTCATATAATTGTTTTTTAAATTTAAATTTTTTTTGATTATTAGATTAAACTTTACTTTTAACAATAATTTAAATGTTTCTTACACTTCACTTCACAATATAAACAAATAAAATTTATAACAAACCCCGTTTGTTACAAATAAAATTCACATCACAAATGTATTGAGACAACTCTTTCAAAGGGAACATACAGTGACGAGCAAAATTGTAACAGGTTTGACAAGGTTTGGAAATAAATTTGTATACTTTAAATATTTGATTTGAGGGCTATATGAAAGAACAACGCGCTATAATTGTGAAAACTTATTACAAAAATTTGGAAAGTTATGCTGTGACCCCTCGCAAACTTCGAAGAATTTACTGTCGAGGAAGTCATTAGAAGTAGTCAATAAATTTGGAGAAACTGGGTCGGCTATGGACAGTACGACTCCTGTGCGTCAATATACCGGTCGGTCTCTTGAAAACATTGCTGCTGTAAACGAGAGTGTCGCCTAAAACCCAAAAACAATTTGGCATCTGTCCCAAAAACTTAAAATTCTACGAATCAAATTTTGACAAAAGACCTCCACCTGAATTCAGCTAAAATCAGCAGACCATGGAAAGCGCCGGCAAATTCGTTCAATGGGTAATGGAGCAAACTGATGTCAATGCTAATTTTTTAAACAAATAGCTTCGTAAAGGCACAAAATTGTCGAATTTGGGGCACCACATGCAATCCATGACAAACAAATGCACCCACAACGAGCAACTGTCTGCTGCTGATTTTGGTAAGGTGGCGTGATTGGGCCTTAATATTTTTGTGAGTGACTGTGAACGGCATTCGTTATAGGAACGTGATAACGGAGTTCTTGTGACATCAACTGGTCGTCATGGATATGGACGACATATGGTTTCAGCAAGACGGCACCACCTGCCAAACTGCGCATGAAATAATCGATTTATTGCAGCAACGATTATCAGAACAAATTATCTCAAAAAATTCTGATGTCAACTGGCCACCAAGATCATGTGATTTAACCATGTGCGTTTCCTTTCTGTGGGGTTTTGTGAAATCTCGGGTTAATACGAATAAATAAGATACAATTCCTGATCTCAAATCCGATATCCGAAGTGTCATCGGTGAGTCATGGAAAATTTCATGGAAAGAGAAATGGCTTGTCACCATTTGACGAATATTTTCTTCCACACTTAATCGGAACCTGTCTTCTTTACAATCCAATAAAACAAGGACAACTATCTCAAAAACTACGTGTTTTTGTTTTAAAATAAATAAGTGAGAGAGACACCCTTTTCAAAGTGAATAGTAAATATTGTAATATTATACAAATGTTACAATTTTGCACTCTACTTCTATGATAATTTATTTGTTTTCTGGTTCGGCATTTTACACTTTTTGAAGCATCTGGGTACTTGGCGAGCTGAGATTTTGTGTAACTCGAAAAGTTTTCGATCGGGTTTAAATCCGGTTACTGCTCTGGACATTTCGTAGTTGTACATTTTTGGATGCTTAACCAGTTTTTAACTATTTTGGCCGAATGATTTGGTTCGTTGTCGTGCTGTAAAATCACTCTTTCAGTAGCAAGACCCGTAATTTATATAGCAGCTAGTAAATGATTGTACAGAATTGAAAGTTATTGTCCTATTTTCATAAAACATTCAATTGAATTGTCTCAACACTTCTTATTGTACGAAATCAAATACTTTGCCATAACCATCAATATTCACAAAATGTCTTGCCTATGCATGCTTTCAACGAAAGAGTCCTGAGACAATTCTCGTTAAGTTGAGTTTTGTTTAGTCCTATAATGTGTGGTGATATACGTAAATACTTGCGGAAAATGCAGCGGATGATATGCCTTGGTGGGAATTGAAATAGCTATTTTCCCAACCATCCACCATAATAATCAATTTCACGATATTTTTTTTTTTTAAACACAGTCCAACACATAATATGCAAACTCCTTCTCGTGTGAAATTTCTCAAAGTTCCTATCGAAAATAACACAAATCTATTTGGGATTTGCTAGTTTAGCGGCTGTTCAGATTTTATGGCCTCTTGTATATTTTGGCTAAACTTAATTTTGTCGAAGAACATGCAATCGGCTATATCTCGGAAACCAATTAGAATTTTAGAAGAGTGCAATATTGTAACATTAAAGAGTATACGTAATTGTAACATTGGAGTTTGTTTACATATTACGCTCTATTAAACATGTATGTATAATTGTTGTATATTTAAGTGCTCATTATGAAAGAGACCATATCAAAGTAAAATTCATAAAAAAAATGTTCTAGTCCTTAGGTTAAACGCTGCTCAAAATTAAAGTTTTAAACTTCCATTATGAAAACCTGTTACAATTTTGCTCGTCACTGTAATCAACACAGAAAAACATAAAAGCCAATCAAAAAAAAAAAATTAAAGCTGGATTTTTTGTTCAGACACAGCGGTCAGAAAACGGTCCGAGTTCGTACAGGTCCGAGTGCGTAACAAACCAGTAACGAGGAATAAAGAGGAAGTGTTTGTGAGTTGATTAGTTTGTATGTAGGGGGAAATCTTCTAAACTACTCATCGGATTTTCAAAATTCTTTCACCAGTAGACAGCTACGTTATCACTGAGAGCTATAGTCTATACTTTTTTCATTTCCTCTGACTTGCCCTACTAAAATTCAGGACGATGTCTGGAGTCTCTTTTTTTTAGCTAAATCTCCTCCAAATAGTCATTATCGCTGGGAGTTATAGCATATAATAACCTTAACATTTCAGTACTAAAGGATGTCTCAGTAAGAATGCACTTTTTAATTTTAAAATAAATACACGTATTTTTTGAAATAGTTGTGATTGTTTTATTGCATTGTAAAGAAGACATGTTCCGATTAACTATGGAATAAAACATCCGTTTAATGGCCTCCACGGCCCTGATGACAGGTCATTACTCTTTACATGAAATTTTCCGTGACTGTTTCACAACGATGTGACTGTATCTCACCGATGACGCGTTGGATCTCGGATTTGAGCTCAGGAATTGTTTTTGGTTTATTCGCATAAACCTGAAATTTCACAAAACCCCAAAGAAAGAAATTGCATAATCTTGGTGGCCAGTTATATTATTTGAAAAGGTCTTGAGCTTGAATAAATTTGGGAAATTGTAAGTTTAGAAAACAGACCGAGTAAAACCTCCCGCAAAGGAAATGATATTCAGCATTTCTTGAGATAATTTGTTCTGGAAATCGTTGCTGCAATCAATCGCTTGTTTCACGTGCAGTGTGGCAGGTGACGCCGTCTTGCTGAAACCACATGTCGTCCAGATCCATGACGTTCAGTTGATGCCACAAGAATTCCGTTGCTGTAACGAACGCCTGTCACAGTCACTGCAATTTCGTCTCATCTTCAAAAAAGTAAGGCCCACTCACGCCACCATTTGCCAAGAAAAACTTGCACACAATAAGAATTCAAGTTTGGGGAGACACTTCACTACAAAATATATCCGATTCGGTGCTACATATCCAACCGGTGAAGCACATAAAAAAGCTGTTAAAAAGCTTCAAAAATAAAAACAACAGTCGAGTTCCGTGCTAAGTAACTGGACACAATCTTCAAATAATGTAAATCTGGCAAGCTTCGCAATATCACTACAAATTGCAAAAAGAGGGAAACTATTCACAGATGATGAGTACGTCAAAGATTCTTTCATACGTGAAGCTAAAGAACTGGTTCGTGATTTCAAAAACAAACCCGAAATCATGAAGAAAATCAAAGATTTTTCATTATCTGATGAAACAATACATGATAGATCTTCTAAACTGCCTTCAAATGTAACACACATGCAAGTGGAAGACATTAAACTGGTATCTGCGTTATCACTTGACCTGGATGAGTCTTGCAACATAAAACACACGGCATAAATAACCCTTTTCATCAGGTATATGTCGTCCCAAGGTTCAAAAGCAGAACTACTAGGATTGCTGCCGCTCTCAGGGCAAAGTAATGGAGAAGATATAGCAAATGCTATGCAAAAATGCCTGGAAGACTATAAAATCAATATAAATAAAATCATTTCAATAGCAACTGATGGAGCCAGAAGTTTAGAGGAATACATACATATAGGGGTAATAGCGATTCTTCGGCAAAAAGTAAACCACGAAATTTTTACGTTTCGCCGCTTTGTAACCAAACATTTCCGGCCGTAATGGCTGTTTAAGAACATTAACAGCTTTTTGGCAAAAGCGCTCTACCATCACCAGTTTAAGGAATTTCTCTAAGATTTGTAAAGCCAGTATTCTGACATATTTCTGCACAATAAAGATCGATGGCTTTCCAGGGGTAACGTATTGAAATGTTTTTGCTGCTTGCTTGAGTGAAATAAAAACGTTCTTCAATGAAAAGGGCACGTACCATCCCGAATTTAAAGAAGACAAATGGCTGCAAAAATTCAACTTCAGGCCGGATATCAGAATTAAACTAAATAAGCTAAATGTAAAACTGCAAGGAAAGGGAAACCCAGCCAATGTCTTGCTTGAAGAAGTCGTTTGTTACGAAAATAAATTACTTCATTTTGTCGAAGACATGGAGAGCAGTTTCATTTCGAAAATCTGTAGCAATGTAGTGATACAACCAATACAACTGTAAAAAAAAAACAGCAGACAGTTGTCCGAGGCCTTCAGCCACGGACTGTCCCTGCAGGCTGCGTCAGAGACACGGCCATTAAGTTTAACGTAGAATACGCCATCCGATAAGACAGAAAACATATATAACAATAAATTATAAATAACATAAGCAAATGAATTTATTTATTTGATAGCTACTTTTTTCATATATTTTTTATAATTATATATCCATGTTAAATTCAAATTCACATTTAACATTTTGTTTCACTTAAATACATAAGTAAATAAACGAAATTTCAATATTTCATCAATCAAAACAACAGCCGAAGGTTTGTGTCCACACTGAAACAGCAGCATAGTTTGTGTTCACGCTACAAACTCAAACACTCAACCAAACACCACACATATGTTTGAGTGTATGTGTTTAAACAATTTTCATTTGAGAAATTTAAATATTAGGAAGATATCAACCAATATGAAATGTATATCAAACGTAAGATAACATCTTCATTTACCTACAAAAAAATTTTTAAAAAAAGGTATCTCGCCGTTTCCTCATAATCAATGAAATAGAGATTACAACAATAACAATCTGACATGACTCCCTATACCGTAAGGTAAGACGTATTCTACGCCAAAAATGGTTTCCCATTACATCCCATGAAGGGATGGCGCCTTCTAGTTTTACGCTCACTTTACACGGATTCTGAATGGTATTATTTTTTTTTTCATGACTAAGTAATCGATAGCGTTGCCATCACACACTAACCATTCAAATACCGACGGCCAATGCAACTATTGACACCAGTGATGCTAACTCTGCAGGAACGAAAAGTGCCGTCGAACTACCAAAAAATTGCTAAAACGCGCCAAATAACGAAAACAACTAGAAATATCCCGACAGTGCTAAAACGCGCTTAATAGGGAGCGGTAGAGTTTGACACTCCATGGCGGTTACGTTGTTTCATCTATTGTTAGTTCCTGTTATTTATTTTTCAGACAATAGAGACAAATCAACATGGAAAGTTACAGTGCCGAGCAATAAGTGCGAATAATAAAACTTTATTATCAAAATGCGTGTTAACTTGTGGCGCCGATTCCCATTTTTGAATCAACCGGTACATAAACAAGCATTGCCAGATTTAGGACGCACCAATCCAAATTGGCAATGCACGTACAGAATGCCATTCTTAGGTCTGGAATGAAGACGATGATGGTTTACTATCACCGTCAAATGAGAGCGCTACCGATCACGACATGTGGTTTCAACACGATGTCGCTACTTGATACACAGCTGATCCTACAATGGGCACTCTGCGCGACCGATTTTAGGGATATCTCACGCAGATGCGACATAAAATGGTCATAGACACCGTGCAAATTAGAAAGATTGTGGAGTCGCAGATCTATGGCAATAAGCCAGAATTCAGCTTGATCTATGCGTCAGTTACCGAACATTTTAGCACTCGTTTTTGCGTTTAGTAAGGTCGAAAGGTGCTAAAACTAGCCCCAAAAGAGCTAAATTGGCATCACTGATTGAGACGAATTACTTCCGCATTACTAGAAACAAAATAAAGTATGGATTCGCTGGGAGATTTGAACGGTTCAAAATAGTAAAAAAAAAAGTACTCTGGCATTCATAGTTAATCCTCTCAGCACACATACAAATGAGATCAACATCGAACTATTTGGAATTGATGCTGGTTCGCTTCAAATGCAATTGCTGGATTGCTGAAAAGCACATATTTGTGTAGTTGTAAGTTCATAAAACTCAAAGGCAAGTAAGAGGAGTTGGAGGTCCAGAAAAGTATGCACGTTCCGTTGCTCAAGTGGATAGCTCTCAAAGAAATGCCGCGATTTGAGGCACTCGTGTTTGACGAATGGAATAGTCTTCCAGAATGCTACAGTGAGGTGAAGAAGTTGCTATTTGGAGTACTGATGATCTTCGGATGAATATATTTATGCATTGATATGTTCGTACATACGCTACACAAGTTCACACAATTTCCGTTGCTCTCTCGCTATCTCATTTTTATATACGTATAACCACGTCATTATTCTCCTTGCTCTGAGAGTGCTTCGCACCCACATAATACAACTATTCGCTGCCGCTACATCAGTGTGTGTGTTTTTTTGCAGTGTGATAATCTGTGTTTCGCAGTCGGACAAATCAGTGTTCTATATAGGGGTGCATCACCCTTATCTTTTAGGGGTATGAAAAATACATGTTGGCCGATTCTGGGACCTACCCGATATGCACACAAAATTTCATACAAATCGGTTCAGCCGTTTCGGAGGAGTTTAACGGAAAACAATGTGTGATCGCTGTCGGACAATCTGTGTGAACGCAGTCGGACAAATTGTGTTTGGATGTATTCACTTTGTGAATTTAGGCCGTACCCGAGCCTATAGATGTTAACACATCAAAATATCTGTTTGCTGGGCAAATACACATAGACTTGTCATATTTTCGTGATTAGCGTATGTACTGTTTGAAAGGCTTACGTTTCTTCTTTTTAAATCCGATGAGAAACTGAAAATCGGTTGATAATCAACTCTCAACTAACTTATAGGCTTATAACAAACCGGGTTTTTAACCGGTTTTCAAGATTTTTGGGGTGTTTGGGAAATTCCACAATCAGATTCTCGTTTCCATCGACAGCACCTACAACAAAACATACTATCACTTCCCAAGTAAGTTAGACTGTCGCACCTTGTTATCAACTCCCCAAGCATAATCTTATCAGCCATATGGTGTACTTTTGCTTTGGTTGGTGTCTAGACTAGCGGCTTGGATCGTAGAGAAAGAAATTAACTAATGCCCAGTTTTTCAGTCAATGGTGATCTTCGTTTCTTAGTTAAATTGTGGTTAAACATCGTATTGTGTTTTTTAAGTCATTGTTTAACTATGATTTAACCACCCACTGTTGGTTGGTTAACGTATAGTCAGAACCATATTATTTTGACAATCAAATTACTGACTGTCAAAGTGAGAAATGAAGATTGTATAAAATACATGTTTCAGATTTGCGTATTTGTACACATACGTACGTTGAGTCTAGATCGTTAAATTGTTGCGCCTATATAGTTTTTTAAACATTTTTGTAAAAATGACTTCGATTTTATGCATCTATTTCTTATCGTACATAATTCCATTTTGTTTGTTCCCCTTTGCTGTTTTGGTATTTATCCCAAAACACACGTTTTTTCCCAATAAGAATACAAGGGTTGCCATAATAGTTGACAATATGGCCACTTACATTAACTTACCACTGAAAAACAAAATGCAAAGTTAACCTCAAATTAAATTAGAATTAAGATTAAGTAATCCGATAGTTAACTACCCACTTAAAAACTGCTCATAAATGTCTCACATATGTTGGGAACAAAAATCAACTATCAAAATATGGGCGGGATTGGATGAAGGGGCGTGGTACCTCACATACAAATCACAAATTAAAAATCCATTATTTCTGCTCCTGTTAACGGTATTTGAATAAAATTGGGCATATTGGTTAGGTCTACATATTCGAAGATCTGCTACATATACGGATGGGATTGGACAAAGGGGCGTGGTCATATATAAAGAATTTATAGTCAAAATCTATGTTTTTTACGGTCTAATAAAATGTGGGTGCGGAGCACTCTCAGAGCAAAGAGAATAATGACGTATTATACGTATATAAAAATGAGATAGCAAGAGAGCAACGAAAATTTGTTGAACTTGTGTAGCGTATGTACGAATATAACAATGTATATACAAGTGTCTGTTGCTTTGCATTCTTTGATTTTTGTGGGAATACAACAGAAAGTATAGAGCAAGAAAACAATGACACATGTACTTGCACTGGTCTTTAAATAATTTTAAGTATTAATATTATTTAAATATAACGTCATGATTGAACGCTGTTTTATATTTTCCAATGTAACATTTACTAATGTGTAGCAAAAAGGTGTTATCACATCGCCCGTGAGTTCGAACACTCATTGGATTTTTTTAATATTGTATGTATTTCATTTTTCCACAAATTTTTAAATTTAAATTTTTTCATCTTTATGATTCTGTACACTTTGGCGTCAAGTTTATAGAACTGACTTGTCGCAATTGACTGCATTGAAAACTATCATTTTTAGATCCTTATGAACGAACGTTGTATGGAACTGAAATGTCTCGTTTGAACCAAGGAACTAGTGAACTATAAAAAGGAACTAGTTCTTGGGCCGGAGCGGAGCTGAAAGGATCGAACACTGAAAGGAACTAAAATGCCTAACTCTACACATTACCTCCTGCTTTCTTTTTAACATTGCGTGAGATTGGGAAGTCCCGGCCCATTGGCTAAAGAATGCCTTAGAAGGCATGCCAAGAGGAAGACCTTAGAAGGCATTTACTTTAATTTATTTTTGTTAAACAAAAATAAAATAAAAATAATTTATTTTATCACAAAATCATTATCCACCTCTACATATTTATTTATAAATATGTATGTATCTATCTTAGAAAGTTTTACCTCGCCCAACTTCAAATTGAAAAATTTTAAAATACACTGAAAAATATTAAATAAACAATATAATTTTAAAATTTGTATGAACTTTTCCTATTAAATTACGGTTAAAAAGAATCGGTAAAGAAATTTCTCAAAATTGTAAAACTCTTCTTCTTCTTGGTTATATCTGATGAGAATATTCATGCATTCCGCAGGCCTTATTTTAAGAAGGCATTACAAAAGAACCATTCCGCATGCCTTATTTGCGGAAGGCGCTTCGACTTCCGCTGCTGGGTACATACATGTGTGTTTTGTGCCTCTGAATATTTATCTGGTTGGATATGACTTTGTTGTCTTCGTCGTCATTGAGTGTGGGATTCAATTGAATTTTGTTCTGTTCAATGTTTCTCTTTAACATTCTAATGTTTAATGTCGTTGTGTGATCTCTGAGTTACAAATTTTGAGGTGAAAATTATAATTTGTCTTCTCCGGTTGTTTTGTTTTTCAAGTGATCAGGGATTAGTTCCAGTCATAGTGTGTCAGTTGGATGGATGTTTTATCGTTGTATGTTGTGAATGTTTCAATAATTAGTTCTTCAATTTTTGCCAAGCCTACCGATTGTGTTTACCGAACTGTGATATTTGACCAATTTTGTAATTATTATTGTAACAGTTTCTTGAACAAATCGGGTTTTTGAATACCTCCTCATCGAAAAAGTTAAAAAATGGTTAAAAAATGGTACTCTTAAGTATTTCTCTATGTTACGACTCGTATCTCGCGAGAGATATATTTAGAGCAGTGAGAGGATTGTCTACGCATGGTAAAATAAGGAAGGTAAACTCGTTAGAACAACTATTTTAAATTTGTTCATTGTGGTTGATCGCTTCAGCTATCAAACTCATATGTACTTTGTTTTTTGTAATCTTTTTTTATTCCTGTGTTGTCGGTATACTTACGTTTATAGATTGACATCTTAAGCGATTGAAACAAAAACAAAATGCTTGTTGTTGCTGCCCACAACGACAACAACGTCTACTGCTACTACTTGGTTATTTTACTATGGTCGCGTGAATTACAATAGTTATTGATTTAAGCCCCGTATTCAGTTCTTGCGAAATTTCCTTAAAAATTTTTATCATTTATCTCTAAACGGAAAATTTTCTAGAGTTACCACATATCTTTGATTTTCATTTATAATTTCATTACATATTCATTTATAACCTTGGAAATATTTCATTTATAATTCCTCTATGCGCATTATTTTATTTTTAACACATCTCGTGTTGCTTTTGGTTGTTAAAATTATCAAAATGTCAAAATTCCGGTCCTAAACAATTAGCAAACAATTGTTTTCGAATGAAATAGCTTTGGCGTAACAACCCTGTCATTGATTTTTCCTACGAAAGCTGAGTACCAAGCAAATGAAAAGTGAGCGGAATTTTCGGTTCATAAAATTTTCATTATTTTTTATACGCGTACTTCTTATGGCAACGAAAATTGCATAAAACCTGAATACCGGGCTTTAGGTTTTAAAACAAATCAATCTTTATTTTATCAAGTAACAATATCAACTGAACTAAGGCCAAAAATACAATTGTTTATATGATTTGGGAAGAATGCTTATACATGTTTATGCTTATTTGACATTAGGTGTGTTTTCTTTACATGCTAGCGATTATCGCTTGCTTGCTAGTAACAAAAACGTCAAACTAGCGATAGTTTATTATAATATGTATATGTAATCGTCTTGCTCTAATGCATGGTTCGAAGTTATTTTTGAACATGTGTATGTATATTCTTCTCCTTGTCTTAGGCTCACAATGACGATATACAACACTGTTTTTCTGTCATGCTCTAACGCATGGCTTGTAGTTATTCTTGCAAATGTTTATATTCTTCTGCTTAACGATGACGATATCCAACACAGTTTTTTTTTAATTTTTTCAGACTAGTAACTTTATGCCTGCTTAGAAGTGAAATGGAAGCGGTACCTTCAAGTGCCGTTTAATATCGCTTAGCGCTCCATACAAAATAAGGGATAATCTAAGCAGGTGGTGTAACCAAAACACGCCTATTATTGTGAAAGAAAGTAAAAAATGCTGAATTGACTTGATTGCAAAATGACTTACAAACTAGAAAATTGTTTAACTCTAACTTATGCTCTTTGTTGGTGTTGTTGTAGAGTTCTGTTTTAAATGCGCAAGTTGATGGTGGTTGGGTGCGATGTACCCTCATTGTGCTTATGTAGCATTGCTGGAATGCTCAATTCGAATAGCTGTGTTATGTGTTGTTGTTGTAAAGCAGCGTTTTGATTTTGTTGGTGGAAGTGTCATGTTATTGACGTCTGGCTGGGTGTAAAACGTACGATAACTTGTGCGTGTGTGATGCCTGTTTAAAATATTGATTTGGCGCCAGTGCATTTATGAGGAGTAACGGCAGTTATCGTGTTGATCACCCAGATAGACAGACAGACAGACGAAGTTGGTCCAACGATACCTAGGATCTAATATGACCACTCCTACACGCTGAAAACCAACTGCGCCAGCAAGATATTGCAGGAACCATATACATGTTTGCAAGCGTTGTTTAAGTGAATTGAAGATCTGCTCGTGTTTGTGTCTTTATTATCTGTCACGTTTTTGTTTTCAGCAGTTTTCAACAAACAAAGCCACATTTGGATCACAAATACATATATTATAGCCAACCTATTCGCCATTTTGTCCCAAACATGGTATATTGAATAGCAAACACAATACGTTTGGAGACAAGTATACTATATTTACGACTATAGCTACAAACACGTTATATTTGCATTCCACCAACTATACAAGCCAAGTGTAAGAGTTACACTTTCCCCATATCATATATACGAGTACTCCCATCGCTATGATTGAGGATGTAAACAACTCTATATCTCTATTAAATATGGCTAATAAAACAGCGGCAAAAAGTTGAGGCCAATAAATATAGTTTAATGAAATTTATTTATTATCTATACTAGGAGTGATTTGGCATAACGGTTCTGGTAAAATGTTGGCCGAATATATATCTTTACTATGCGATAAAGAATCAATCTTATCTGTGCTCTCATTCACTCTCGACGGGGCCTCCGCATCTTTGCGCAGCAAAAACTCTTCAGCATCCCAGGGTTGAGTTTTAGAAGACCCTAAAGTGCAATACACCAAATTGCCAACTACATAAGTTACGGCAGAGATGGCAAAAACTATTTGCCACTGAGGGCGACTTGTCTGTAAGTGAAAATAAATGAAAATTTATTAGAATCAATCAAACATAAAATATAACGCTAAATACTCACCACATCAGTGACAATGCTACCCACCACTAGGGGTGATATCAGGGCACTGGAACCACAGGTGGTCATAGCAATCGATATCAGGACACCCGCATGATTGGAAGTCAAATCCATGACATTCAAAGCACTGCCAATGATATCCGTACTGGCGCTGGCCACAGTGATAGTCATCAATACTACGACCCAGGATTTGTGGTTTTCATCCAATAACCCTATACCAATCATGCCCATAGCAGGAAAACAAGTGGCCACAGTGTTGAAAGTTATTCGTAGCTTCCTTAGCGATAAAATCTCTTTACGCTGTAAATAATCCGCAATAGCCACGTACACGTAGGACATGAGATAACTGGCCATAAAGGGTATGGCGGACAGAATACCGTTGGACGTGATATTCATATCTAGTACCCCATGGAGATACGAGGGGATCTGGGTCTGAAATGTTGATAACCCATAGATACTGGTACAGCGTGCGATGATAAGTGCGAAAAATGGCATCGAAGTTAGAATCGATTTCCAGGGAACTGGAATTTTCTTCTTATGGAAACCCTCCTCGTGGGCAAGAGATGTTGTGATAAAATGCTTCTCAGCTTCTGTAATAAATCGAGATTCATGGGGATTACTGGCACTAAATATAAACCACAGTATGCACCATGTCAGGCAGACGGCAGCAGAGATGTAGTATATACCAGGCCAACCCATGGGACTTTCAGCTATGGCACCACTCATGCTCATGGCCAATATAGCGCCGCAATCAACACCGGTGAGTGTAAAACCACCTAAACGATTTCGCTCCTTGGAAGGGGACCACTTGGCTAAATGGTCAAAGATGCAGGGATATAATACACCTTGTGACATTCCTTGCATGACACGTATACAACAAAATACTTGCCAACCACCCCATCCTACGCAGCAAGGAGTCGCTGCAGTAAGGAGGGTTAACAGGGACATTGACAAACCCATTACGCGCTTAGCACCGAATCGTTTGGAAAACATACTACCAGGAATTTGAAAACATATGTAGCCCCAATAAAAACTTGAGAATATGTAGGATATTTGTTTTTCACTCCAATCGAATTCCTGAAACGAGAAAATGTCGATGGAAGGGCTGTTTCATGATCCCATCTTGTTTACCTACCTGAAAATCGGAATTAGTGGTTGTGGCATTTGTCATGGCCACCACGGCCATACTGACTATCAAGAGAGTGAGATACATCGTAAGGACGCAGAAGAAAAGCATCAACGCCTGTACATGGCGCATGCCTAAGGCACGTCCTGCAGAGTTAAGAGTTGTTATGGATTGAATAATTGATATTATGTTTGCCTCACTACCTGTATTTTCTTCAACAACCATATCCGTAAAAGCTCTTTTCTTTGTGTCTTTAGAATTCTGAGTTTGGTTGAAGATTTTGCTTTTAGAAAATAGTGCGCTAATTAGTCCATTTATAGAGTTATTTGCGCTGCTGAGAAGCAATTTGATCTAACTCAACAAAACAAAATGGGGAGAAATTTGGAAAAGAAGTATGGACCCCTTGTGGATTCTGATATAAAACTAGTGTGAGGAGGTATTGCTATGATTCATGCTTAGACCTTTATTTTGATGATTATAAGCAAGGGGAGGTTTAAATATGACACGATTAAGACGTTTTAATAGAATTGATGCACGTGGGTTCGATCCCTGCTTAGACCGCCTAACATATACTTCGACGGCGGTCACCTCGCTTAGTGATGGCGACACTATCAAGTATTTAGGCATGAAAAAAATATCGCTCCGAACCGGTGTAAAACTGTACGCCCCAATCAGTGCGTGCAAAACTAGAAAACGCACAGCTCACAGTTTGTGAGAAGCTCTCCCCAATCCCTTCGTAGGATGTAATGGGAAAACATTTACTTATCGCACGTTGCGGGATGGGGGCTAAATGAAAAATAATTAAACAACCTTTTCAACACTATTATGATACAACCCACTATTATCAATTATATTGTTTATTTTGCTTTGGTTTGTGTCTAGACTAACTAGACACAAAATTTCACATACATATGTTGGGAAATTTCTTTCTTAATGGGAAGTTTTCATTAACCAATATATAGAATATGTTGTAGTTTTGAACCCAATAAAAAGTAAATTTAGAAAAGCCAAAGTGCAAGACTGGCTAAAAGATATTGCATTTTGATACAATTTCTTTTATTACCTTTTAGTTAAAAAAAATTAATTTTCTTAAAAATCTGTTTTTATTTAAAAAAGGAACATTTTATTATATAAGTGCCTTTTCTTAAAATAGTAAATTTTTCCAAAAAAAAGCCTATTCATATTCTTAAGCAAAGTGCATTTTCTTAAAAAAAAACCCTTATCTTAAAGAAGTGCAATACATTTTCATACAAAAAGTACCTTTTCTTAACAAAGTTTTTTTTTTAAATAAGTACCTTTTTTTAAAAGTACAGTTTCTTACAATAAATTGTCATTTCTTAAAAAAAACTTCCTTTTCTTTAAAGAGTACCTTTTTTTGAAACCAAATAACTTTTTTTGAAATATGTAACTACTCTTAAAAATTTACTATTCTTGAAAAAAGTACCAATTCTTAAAAAAATATATTTCTCGTATTTTTCAATTGGGCGCCTTAGGCGTATTGGAACTAACTAATACATAATGTATAGCGAAAGGAACTTCATTCCAACCGGGTGTCCTCTGACACCTCACGCCATTTTTTGTAGCATTGAAATTTCTACGTTTTTAAAATGTGGAGTTAGATCAATTGGCTTCTGAGTAGCTCATTTAATAGCAATTTAAATTAGCTAAAGCTAATGAAAGCGGATGCTATTTAAGTTAAATAAATATGCACTTCCGTTTTTTTCACAAACATTAGTTTCATTTATTACTTTAATTTGCAGTGACCCAATCCAATTACTAACAAATATTGATTTGAAATTCTTAATATTGTGACGGCACAGAAAATATTTAATTTATGAGAACTTGTTGTATTTGCTTCTCATGTCTACACTATTTGTGAACTTTTAGATTATGAAGGAAATGATAACGAATGATATTTCCGAACCATTTTTTAACCTTTTCGATGAGGAGGTATTCATAAACCCGATTCGTTCAAGAAACTGTTACAATTATAATTACAAAATAGGTCAAATATCACAATTCGGTAAACACAATCGGTAGGTTTGACGAAAATTGAAGAACTAATTATTGAAACATTCACAACATACATACATACAACAACTTTTTTCAACATACATTGTATGCAACTTAAATACAACGATAAAACATCCATCCAACTGACACACTATGACTGGAACTAATCCCTGATCACTTGAAAAACAAAACAACCGGAGAAGACAAATTATAATTTTCACCTAAAAATTTGTAACTCAGAGATCACACAACGACATTAAACATTAGAATGTTAAAGAGAAACATTGAACAGAACAAAATTCAATTGAATCCCACACTCAATGACGACGAAGACAACAAAGTCATATCCAACCAGATAAATATTCAGAGGCACAAAACACACATGTATGTACCCAGCAGCGGAAGTCGAAGCGCCTTCCGCAAATAAGGCATGCGGAATGGTTCTTTTGTAATGCCTTCTTAAAATAAGGCCTGCGGAATGCATGAATATTTTCATCAGATATAACCAAGAAGAAGAAGAGTTTTACAATTTTGAGAAATTTCTTTACCGATTCTTTTTAACCGTAATTTAATAGGAAAATTTCACTACAAATTTTAAAATTATATTGTTTATTTAATATTTTTCAGTGTATTTTAAAATTTTTCAATTTGAAGTTGGGCGAGGTAAAACTTTCTAAGATAGATACATACATACTTATAAATAAATATATAGAGGTGGATAATGATTTTGTGATAAAATAAATTATTTTTATTTTATTTTTGTTTAACAAAAATAAATTAAAGTAAATGCCTTCTAAGGTCTTCCTCTTGGTATGCCTTCTAAGGCATTATTTAGCCAATGGGCCGGGACTTCCCAATCTCACGCAGTGTTAAAAAGAAAGGACCGGAGATATTGGCATTATATTTATGTAACGGTTATTTTTAAAAATTTTTCATTTCTATGAATTAATTAACTTAAAAAAAAACGAAAAAAATATATAAAAGTCCAATATTTTGATTTTGAAGCTTAACTTGAGGCCTATGCTAGGAAAATAAATAAAATTTTGGAAAAAAGTAAAAAAACTTTTATTTGTTCTTGTATTTCAAACTTTGAACATAAATATCTCCGGTCTTAGAAGGGTTAATGCGAAGTATTATACCTTAAAACAAAGCCTGAAGTGTTGCCTACAACCTGAGTCTAGGTAGAAAATAGGTTTACTAGGGATGTTTTTTTAGAAAATCAGATTTTTAGCAAAAAAGTGAGGTTAAAAAATCGAATTTTTTAAATTTGTCCCCAATGGGTTAATAAAATGTAAAATATTTATATGCAGATTTAAAGACTTTTTAGTGGTCTTTGTAATGATATTCACCGGAACCAGATCGGACCATAAATATGTGAGATATGGCCAATTATATACTCAAGCTTTAAAGGCCCATATCTCAAGAAGTTGGACGGAGCGCAAACATTTGTTTTTTCTATTTTAATAAGCTTTTTAAGCCCTTTTAGGCCAAAAAAAAAATTGGCCTCTGGCCGGTAAAATTTGTTTAAATAGCGCAGACTTAGCTATATCCATATATACCGGTTTCTCAAAAACTGGAGCCAATCTGACACTTCCAAATGTACTTTTGCACTCAGGGGACTCCCCCCTAATAGTTCGAACAGGATTCATCAAAGTTCATTTTTTTTTCGGGTCAAAAACTATCAGAGTGTTATCGACCTCCGAGCCATTGTTAAAAAAAAACATACAAAATTCGAGTTTAAAATAAGACCACAACAACAGTTCCTTTCAGTGAGTAGTTCCTTTGAACTAGTTCGTTCCGGAACTTTACAACTCTAGTAATGTGTAGGGAAGGCCTTCCGTATTTTAAAGATTTCAGGCCTTCCAGGTCATGACTTCCGCCGCTGGGTAAGTACGTTCGACTAAACTGCACAAATTGATAGACGAGGTACTATACAAACTGGGATTCACATACAGCGAGAGCTGGTTTGTAAATGAGACAACAATAGAGTTCTCCGAGGAAATTAAATAGTTGTTGTCAAGAAATTTGCCGTCCCAATTTCTCACCATTAAAGTCCCCCTCCCTATTTCTCACCACTAAATTTCCGTATTCACGTGCATCAGTTCCACAAAAGTTCATTCGTGAGAAATCAAATTAAATTGAGTCGAACAACAACAGCTGATTTTGGTTTCTTAGAACCCTAACTGTCAAATTTAGTGTATTTAGTTACTTATATTGGTATTTTTTGTCTTCTTTTTCTTCGTATATGTACATTTGGTTTGAATTTGACAGCTAAACGCCTGAAACAAAAGCAAAATGTATGTTGTTGGTGCATACAATTACCACAAATCTACTTGTTCAGCCATGGAGAACATAAAGCTGAGATCAGAAATGGGAAATTAAAAAAGCTTTGGCACAACCAATGAATATTGGAGAATGGACGGGCATACAGCAGACTTCGACAACAAAACAATATTAGGCAAGCGGAAGAAGACGAATACACGATATAACGGGTTTTTCAATAAGAGCGCTACAAAAGTTTTTTTTAACTAAAACAAAACCGGTTTTAGATACCAATGAAATTCTTTATTCCTGTGAAAGTACGTTCGATGCCATTATGTATGGAACTCGATTTCTTTTGCATGGCCACCACGGGCACGCTTGCAGAAGTCCAGACGCTGAACCCAATTTTCGACGGTTTTCAAGCATAAATCGGCCGATACTGCTGCAATTTCACGTTCGATATTCGTACCAAGTTAACACGTGAGATAACACGTTCACCAAACTTGGTTTCCAATAAATTGATTGTGGCATTCGCTGTGTGGCTTGTGGCGCCGTCCTGTTGGAACCACATGTCCTCCAAGTCCATATTATCTAATTGGGGCCAGAAATATTCGGTTATCATTGAACGGTAGCGATTCGCATTCACAGTAATGTGCCGGTCTTGATCATCACGGAAGAAGTACGGCCCAATGACGCCGCCGGCCCATAAACCGCACCAAACCGTAATTTTTTCGGGATGCAATGATGACTCATGGATTACGTGTGGATTGCTGTCTGACCAATAAAATTGACGAAGCCATTCAGCCAGGAATGAAATTCAGAAATTGAACGTAGCGCTCCTAAAGTTGAGGCCACCGACTCCAAATTTCGGTAGTAAATTTTAATAATTTCGACTCGTTGTTGGCTCGTATATCTTTCCATGATGAAATGGCAAACCTTACTGAAGAGAAATATCAAAAGAGCGGGAAAATATGGCGTCGTTTGCTGTCCCTATTGATTTACTTTTTTAGCGTCTCTGTTGAAAAACCCGTTACTTACATACATACTACATACATTCAAAGGTTTAAGAATACAACATAATACATTTATGAAAACAATGAACACCAAGGAAGACAAATACAACAATGGCGATTTCTCATTAGAATTAAGAACAACTTTTCTAATGGTTCTATGTAATGTACAGGGTGATTAGATAAGGACGATAGGAAATGAAATTTAAATAAAACAACAACGGGTGAGATATCACCTTGATTCTGGCTTCATTTTGAAGCTACAGTTATGATTCTATGTATGGAATATCACATCATTTAAATGGTCGCCTGTGCTTCGCTACTAGTTTTTCAAGAGGCCACCCCAATTGTGCAGTCTAATAAGTGCGGCGTTACTCCGAAAATAGCGTCTGGAATCTTGGCCTCGAGCTCGTCCAAAGTGGTTCTAAAATAATCGAGGGTTTTCTAGTTGCACGATCACAGCAGCCAATTGATGAACGTTCGTCTTGATATGACCCAGTCGCCAAATTTTTGCTTTACAACTTCAACCGTTGCGTCTAGAGTGTCTAAAAACTGGAATTTTTAAAAACTGGTTTTCACTTTGTTCGCTTTTCAAGAAACCGGTTTTCGGTTTTAAATTTTGTCATTTTTTTGTTTTAAATGACCACATCATTTGTGTTTGAAACCCAAAATTTCCTCCCTATTTAAATTTGACAATTTCGTTTCAATTTCAAATTTAAATCATATTTCAATTTGGAATGCATGTTTAATATAAAATAATGTCATTGCGAAATATTTAAACATAACTAATACTAGCCCGGTTATTCGAAAAACTACCCCACACAGAAATGCATCTGTCTAGATCTAGAATTAGACGACCAGAAAATGTGCGCAATTTGGCAACCCTGGTAAAAGAGAACCAACATGTGGTGGAAATTCACTCAAAGGCATTTCTCTCACGCGTCATATCTTGATTATTGCATACTTTTTAAATAGTTTACGTAATTTTGTAATTTTACTTCAGCATGGTTGGAATTTGTATAGTCATATGCAATAACACTATCAAAAAGCTGACTGTCTACTTGTACATCGTTTATGATATAGATACAAAAACGATGTACATGTAGAGAAGAAAAAACCATCGCAATGTGGCAACCCTCGTAGAAGAGAACCAAAAAGTCGACGCGATTCACTCAAACGCATTTTTCTCTCGCGTCATACCTTGATTATTTCATACTTTTTACATACTTTATGTAATTTTATATAAACATGGTTGGAATTTCAACAACTAGATACTGTCCCATCATCAGAACACTGCTCGTGTATTGAAATAATCAACGAAGAGAGAAAGAGAGTTTTTTGACAACGAAGAGGTAGAGCAGAGAACCGAGGCGCTTCACTCGTTTTTTTTTCTCTTCTACGAGGGTTGCTACATTGCGGTGGTTTTTTCTTCTCTACCTCTCCATTCTCTTTGATACATAAAACTAACCTCAAAACAACTGAAACCCTGCGAAATATAAGAGGAAAATGAGAACATGGAGCAAAAAACCTTCTGTCATTCTTGGAATAATTGACATTCAGGTTGAGTTCGTACTGAGGGATTTTCGATCGATACCAATTCACATATGAAAATTGCATATAAAGTTTAAATATATACGAACTAATTTAGGCGCAGTGAGTAGACATCTGATGATGAACTTGGCACGGACTTCGGAACTAGTCATTCCAAAGAAAACCCAAGCATTTTTCACTTAGAAAAATGTATCAGACCTTAAAAGCTTGTAGTACGAACTTCTAGTACATTCCAATTCAAATCTAACGGAAATAAGGTCATTGCGAAGAATTAAAAATTTAAAAGTTTCATACAAATTATAATATTATTTAAATTCCAAATTTAAAAGACATTTTCATGTATAAAAGTCTTATTAAGTTCAAAACATTTATTTATAAAATAATTTTCTTATGAAATTTAAAAAAAAAAATTATTATTCAAATCATGAAATCATTTTCAAGTTTCAATAAAAAAATTGTTTGGAAATATCTTTTAGAACTTATTGAAGAATCAAATCGTATTTGAAAATAGAAATAGAAAATAAGTAGCGACAAACAATCACTCTGCACAATAAAAAAAATATCTTCGGTTAGTGACTGGTGTAAATACACACCGCAGTGGCTTAACGGGCTAGACGCTGCTGAAGATGATGCTTCACAAACATCGAAACGATCGTCCAGCGAATGTGAGTTCCAATCCCACCCGCGGCATTTACATTTTTTTCAATAACCGGAGAAAACATGATCTCTTAGCCTTAAAGGAAATTACAACTCGAAATCATGTTTCGTTATCCAAAATTTCATTAAACTTCGAAAATCATATAATTGATTATCAATTTTTCTTACGGATATTAACAAAAATTGATTTAAAATCGGTTAACCGACTTCAAATAATCGGAATTCGGTTTGTTCGAGAATTACGTTTTTTAAAAAACCGGCAACCGGATAATACCAAAAAAAAACCGGATTATCGGTTTCGATTTTGAACACTCTTGTTGCGTCGCTTGAATGTTGTTGGGGCCACAGCTCGGATATATCGGTGTTGTCGAGGTCTGGCCACAGTTAACAGTTGGTTAACATCGCTCTATCCCGAGGACCTTTGACCGTAACCGTGTCAGCTTCATCGTTGCGAAAGAAACAAGGTACGATGATGCCGCCAAGTCTTAAACAGCACCAAACAGTATTTTTATTCTGGATGCCGTGATTTTTAGTCGAACACTTATGGATTGTGTCCCATCCAATAGCTTCAAATTTTGCTTGTTGACATCACCCGAGAAGATGATTTTTTTTTGGACAAAATCAGGATCTCCGGCCAACATATCCAGCTCCCAATTAGAGAACTCTCGGTGTTGTCTATGGACGCCCTGCTTCAATTCTTGCGTCAACACAATCTTATTATCTTGTCGTTGCCCCATTCAACTGACCGGCAAATCTACATTTCTGGGTCTTCTTCTATACTGGCCATTACGGCGGCTATGTTGTCTTCACTTCGCCCCAAACTCTGTCAGTTTGGTGGCTTAAGGTCCAAACGTGGCTAATAGTACCGTTTGAAGTTTTCCACGGTGCCATGAATTGCCATGATGACGACCGACCCCACGATGAAATTCACGTTGCGTATTTACAACTGAGGCGGAATTTCGATAATATATTTTAAGACTTTCCCCACGTTCGGCAGACGTAAAACAATGTACGATCAAATGGCAAACCTTGCTGAACATTTTGACAGATGGATGATATTGGTAATTTTGACAGCTTCTGAAATATAATAATTGGAAAAAGTGTCATTACTATCTGATCACCCTTTATTTCTACTAACTAATTGTTAATTGTGACGGTTTTGCTGGATTCTTTCCACAACAAATATATATTAATTAACAATAAGTGTGCGAACACAATCAGAGCGATAATGTAGGCGTTGAACATTCGTAAAGGGGTTTTCTACAGAGACGCTACAAAATTAAATCGATAGGGACACCAAACGACTCCATATATTTTACCGCTCTTTTGACATTGCTCTTCAGTAAGGTTTGCCATTTCATCATGGAAAGATATACGCGCCAACAACGAGTCGAAATTATTAAAATTTACTACCGAAATTTCGAGTCAGTGGCATCAACTTTAAGAGCGCTAGGTCCAATTTATGGTCGTCATAATCGTCCTACCAGATCAACAATTGAGCGTCTAGTGGGAAAATTTGAATCCACAGGCACAGTACAAAATGTTCCCGTGCCAGTGAGACAAAGAAGTGCCCGTAGTGTCGAGAATATTGCTGCCGCTGAGGCTTCAGTTCAAGAAAGCCCAAATGTGTCTCTCACACGTCGTTCTCAAGCTTTGGGCATCTCTGTGACGTCGTTGTGGCGAATTTTGTGAAAACATCTTGGCCTACATCCTTACAAGATCAAATTGACGCTAGAACTGAAGCCGCTTGACCACCATAAGCGTCGTATGTTCGTGAATTGGGCAACAACTTGAAAATGATTCGGATTTTCATCGGACACAAATATTCAGCGATGAGGCTCATTTCTGGCTGAATGGCTTCGTCAATAAGCAAAATATGCGTTATTGGTCAGACAGCAATCCACACGTAATCCATGAGTCATCATTGCATCCCGAAAAAATTACGGTTTGGTGCGGTTTATGGGCCGGCGGCGTCATTGGGCCGTACTTATTCCCTGATGATCAAGATCGGCACATTACTGTGAATGCGAATCGCTACCGTTCAATGATAACCGAATATTTTTGGCCCCAATTGGATAATATGGACTTGGAGGACATGTGGTTCCAACAGGACGGCGCCACAGACCACACAGCGAATGCCACAATCAATTTATTGGAAACCAAGTTTGGTGAACGTGTTATCTCTCGAAATGGCCCAGTGGATTGGCCGCCTCGGTCGTGCGATTTGACGCCGTTAGATTATTTCCTGTGGGGCTACGTCAAGTCTATGGTCTATGCCAACAAGCCAGCGACGATTGATGAACTTCGTACGAATATCGAACGTGAAACCGTCGAAAATTGGGTTCAGCATCTGGACTTCTGCAAGCGTGCCCGTGGTGGCCATGCAAAAGAAATCGAGTTCCATACATAATGGCATCGAACGTACTTTCACAGGCATAAAGAATTTCATTGGTATCTAAAACCGCTTTTGTTTTATTTAAAAAAACTTTTGTAGCGCTCTTATTGAAAAACCCGTTATATGTTTGATTATAGAAAAAGAACAAGAGCTGGCGTTTAACACCGTCTCTGACGTAGGTCACACAAATTAGAATTCTCTTTCATTCCTTGGCGTCAAGAGGGTACATTGCTGCCGGGTTAATTAGGGGGTATCCATTACACAGCTGATCGACTATGTAGTAGGAATTTGATAGAAAACAAAGTGGATCAGACTGGCACAGATCATCGACTATGAAGTTGGAAAATCATGCAAAAGAAAGTGGATGATGGAATGAGCGATACGCATACTATGTTTAAATTATGTTTGATTCATACAAATGTCTTTTAAATTAGGTTCGATTCATACTAATGGCTTTTAAATTAAATTTGATTGATGATAATGACTTTTAAATTATGTTCGACGCTTGTTTTGTCATCTGCAACTCCAACTCTATGAAATTCCAACTTGCGACGTGACATCCAGTCAAAGCTCTAACAGCTGTTGCACACTCTTAACATATTTCTCTATGGAGTGGATTTTCGTAAGAAAGTTTGTCATTTATCTCTAAACGGAAAATTATGTTGGGGGCAGTTACCACCTATCTTTGATTTACCTTGCAATTATTTCATTTTATTCAGCTGGTGGACGGTGCTGGAAATTTTCTTATACCTAAGTCTATTGACAAAGATAAAAAAAAAATACCAATTGTGTGTATAACCGGTACACGTCGTACAACACAGCCTGAGGGCTTGGGAGTTATCCTCCACTTGTTACCATTAGAGGTTCTAGGCAGGCAAATGGTGGCATGGTCACCAATCCTCCTTCCACTTTTTTCACTATAGATCAACAGTGCCGTCGACTACAGAACACCCACTTCAATCTTTGAGCGAAACTTATACACTCATAAATAACCCAGGCATACAAGATTGATTGGGGCGCATATCCGCACTATAAATTTTGAACGCTTAGACTTGGTAGTTAAATTTAAAAAATTCATAAGATTTCAATACAAAAATTCCGAATTTTCAATTCGACGCTCCGTTTCCGAGATATAGACATAAGGGCGTTTAGCGAGTTTTTATTCAAAAAATTTTAGCTTTAGTAATTTTTTTTTAAAGTGGTACCGTATTAAAGATAAAGTATTAAAGATATTATTTTTGCGATTGGACGCACCGTTTCCAAGTTATATACATTTTTGTTATTTGATCGATTTTCTTATTTTGCCCAATTTTTAAAAAACAAATAGTCCATGCGACGCTCCGTTTCCGAGGTATATAAATTTGTTCTTACTTTTTCATATTTTCGATCAAATATGGGGATGGGTTTCCCTGGGTAACCCAGTACCAATTGCCGTGGAAAATTTATAAATGCCGCCAACCAATCCCCATTTGTAATCGTAATGGATAATTCCCAATCATCGTGGGTAATTCCCTATCGTCGTCAGTAACTACTCGTCATTTTCCCCATGCAAAGATGGGTAATTCCCCATTGTTGTGGGTAAGTACCCTACATTATTTTCCCTATACCCTGTGGGTAATGGGTAATCGTGAGGGGTAATTCACCATCGCTGTAGATAGCTACCCATTATTTTCCTAATATCCTATGGGTAAAGGAATTGAACGTCGGTGGTGCAATGGTAGTGTGCGCGGCTCTTGTGCATGAGAACGTGGGTGGGATCCCTGGTCTGACCACCTTGACGGCGACACTATCGAGAACTTAGTCATGAAAAAGCTTCCCAAAATACCGTTCGGAACCGGTGTACAATTGTAGGTCACAATCAGTGAGTGTAAAACTAGAACGAGCACAGCTTACTGGTTTGTGAGAAGCTCTTCCTAATCCCTCCACGGAATGTAACGTTATTTATTTTATTTATAACGGGTAAAGGATTGCTACCCATTCCCCATGACATGTATAATGGGTGGCGTGTCATAATGTCAATTGACATAATGTCCATGGACATAATGTAACTAAGAAAGTGTCACAAAGTCCATGGGCATTAAGGCACTTTTAAAAGTGTCATTATGTCCATGGACATTACGACACCTTTCACAACTTGAACATTTTGCTAATAACAGCGGCCCTTCACAATTTAACAAAAATATGGAAAATAACGGTACTTTCTGAAGATTTGGCAAAAATGTAATATTGTGGACATAATGTCACTTTGGAAAGAGTCATAATGTCCATGGAATTAATGTCATCATAGTTTTGGACATTATGACACTTTTAAATGTGTCTTTATGTAATACATGGAGTTTATGACACTTTTTAAGTGGCATTATGTCCATGGGCATTATGACATGCCAGCTAATAATGTCGAACCCTGCCATTGAACTTCGTAACCTCTATAATCTCACACACTTTCAGACTCCGATTGCCCATCCACGATGTGCGAATTGTTTTCACTTGTTTTTGGTTATGTCTCCAAAATGTTCGGCTTCACTTGCGAAATTCAGTAAATCACGTATTAATCACTGAATGTGTTGACTAAATTCAACATAGTATTTTTTTGGATAGGGCGACGTATTTTACGCAAAAAATAATGATTTTTAAGAACTCGAAATTATTTGTTTTTGGAACGTAGTTCTTTATCGCCCGTTGCGGGATGGGGGCTAAATGAAAAAAATTAAACACCTTTTTTTAACACTCCTTATATTATGCTAAAACCAACTATATTGGGTACTTTTGCTTTGGTTTGCGTTTAGAATAACATATGTTGGGAACTTTCTTTTTGAATGGGAAGTTTTCTAGATGGAGCCTGTAACAATATTTAGAATATATATATATAGAAAACCCAAAGTGAAAGAAGTTTGAAAAAAAAATTTTTTTGTTAATACGTGCATTTTTAAACAAAGTACAATTTCGTAAAAAAAAATACCTTATCTTAAAGAAGTACCTTTGCTTAAAAAAAACATTTTCTTACAAAAAGAACCTTTTCTTAAAAAAATTAATTTTTTGAAATAAGTACCTTTTCTTAAAATAGTACATTTTCTTACAACAAATTGCCTTTTCTTAAAATACTACCTTTTCTTTAAAGAGTACTGTTTTGTGAACCACTTAAGAATTTACATATTCTTGAAAAAAGGACCAATTCTTAAAAAATTCTTTAAAAAAAAAACTTTTCTTCTTCAAACATACCTTCTCTTAAAAAATATACCTCTTCTTACAAAAATAACTTTTCTTACAAAAATTCCTTTTCTTAAAAATAAAATAATACCTTTTCGTTTATTGAGGTAAGTAGCCTTTCTGAAAATAAGTAAATTTTCTTAAAAAAATAACCTTTTCCCAAAAAGAGTACCACTTCTTTCAAAAGTACCTGTTTTTTTAAAAAAAGTACTTTGTAAAAAAAATTCATACTCTTATGACATTTTCTTACAGAAAGTATTTCTTCTTAAAAATAGTACCTTTTCTTATACCGCGTTTATGCTGCAACAGAAATCTCGATTGTCTAGATTTCATTCACAGGAACAGCTGATTTGTGTATGGAAAATCAGAAGTTTAGGATACGAAATCTAGATATCTCTAGATTTCGAGTGCAGTATAACCATGTTTTTAAAAAAACATTAGCTTTTAAAAAAGAAGTACATCGTTAAAATAAGGACCTCTATCATCCTTTGTTCTTACGACAGTTGAAAGGTTACTGGACATTCTCAGCGTGCCTATATCAAGGGCAGGTCAACTGAGACGGCTCTCCACTCTATAGTGAGCATAATAAAAACTCTCTTGAGAATAAGGTCTTCGCTCTGGGGACCTTCCTGGACATCGAGGGAGCCTTCAATAATTTTCAACCTTCGGCGATTCTCAGGTCGTTACAGAATCTAGGAGTGCACAGCTTAGTGATACGCCTAATTGGGAAGCTTTTGGTGGACAGATCCGTCAGAGCTGAGTGGGGGGGTGTTACAATTGCTAGGAACGTTAACAGAGGGACACCGCAGTGGGGAGTTCTGTCTCCACTATTATGGTTAACTTCTGTCAGTGAACTGCTTCTTGAATTGGGCAGGGCCGAATGCCAGATATTTGCCTATGCCGATGATATTGCTATCATCTGTACGGGTAGTAACCTCAATTTACTTAGCATTCGTACAACCAGCCTACTTAGTCTGATTTCGAACTGGACCGCTAACAACGGACTATCACTTAACCCACTTAAAACCGAGCTTATCTTGTTCTCTCGGAAATATAAAATACCCGCATTTGAACTGCCATCAGTTAATGGGGTGCAATTACAGTTGGCGGAAAAGGTCAAATATCTGGGAATAATTCTCGACAGAAAACTGTCTTGGAAACCGAATGTGAGGAGCGGGTGGAAAAGGCGTCTGTTGCTCTTTACTGCTGTAAAGGGGCAATAGGAAAGCGCTGGGGACTGTCTCCTAAGATCACCACGTGGATTTATACGGCAATAGTCAGACCAATACTTCTCTATGGCATCGTATTTTGGTGGAGGTCCCTCCAAAAGAAATATATTCTGAAGTCCTTGATGAAAATTCAAAGATCAGCATTGATTAGCGTTAGCGGTGCAATGAGCACGACGTCAGGTACTGCATTTTGTGCTATCCTGAACATCTGTACTCCTGATATCATGGCCGAATCGGCAGCCGCTACAACCCTGGTGAGAATCAGACATTGTGGCGGTTTGATATCGGGGCATTCCGGACACGCTGAATTACTACACCGGATCAACTCTATTCGCGTAAAAACGGAGTACTGTAGCCCCTACCTTCTACCAGCGACAAATCTAAGGACTTCTATTCCGAACAGGAATATCTGGGAAAAGTCACTGGAAGGGGACACCAGTAGTATCAGATTTTTCACGGATGGATCAAAGTTGGACGAGCAAGTAGGCTATGGGGTCCATTCACCGGACCTAAATATAAATATCTCATTCAAGCTGCCTGATCACTGGAGTGTATTTCAGGCGGAAATTACCGCCATACTGGAGGTTCCTGAACTACTGAAAGGTAGTGTCACAACCCTCCGGAGAATATGTATCTACACGGACAGCCAGGCCGCCATAAGATCCCTGGAAGCCATGTTTGCTACGTCCCTGACGGTGGGTACCAGGACACAGCGACATTCCAGGCAATTGCGTAGCGGATGGGTTAGCTAGACAGGATACTACTGCACAGGTTCTACCGGCAAAAGAAGGTGTTAGTATGCCAATCTCTAGCTGCCGTTTGCAGATCAGGCACTGAGTCAATAATATGTTCAAGGACAAGTGGAGACTTACTTCAACTTACAAACATGCCAGGCTCCTCTGGCCACAGATGGACAGGAAGAGGTCTAGGCAGCTACTTAATTTGCCTAGAGGCTTGTTATCCACAATGATAGGAATTCTTACGAGACATTGCCTTGTTATCCACAATGTTAACCACAAAGATAGGAATTTTTACGAGACATTGTCTTGTAGGAAAACACGCCCTAAGATTGGGACATAGAAACTCCACTCTCTGTAGATGCTGCATGGATAGGACGAGGAAACGACGAAACACATTCTCTTGTATTGCCCTGCTCTGGCAGCACTGAGAAGTAGGATATTCGGAACCCATTTAGTTAGCACCGTAGCCCTACAGGATATTCCTGTAGGTCTTATAGACAAATTCATTGAAAGGGAAAATTGGCTTGACGACTAGTCAAACAGTTGCTATAGAGGAAACTGCAGGAATCACAATGGGATTCTTTAGCCTAAGTGTGCTAGACAGCATGCTATCTTGCAGCCTTTTCAACCAATCAAATAAGGTCCTTATCGGGAAAATATAATACATATTCTTACAAACAGGACCTAAAAATATACTTTTTGCAAAAAAAAAAAAATATAAATAAAATTATTCTTAAAAAAGTTTATCATTTTACAAAACGTATCTTTTCTTAAAGATCAATTTAAATTATCGTATTTTTCAACGGGCGCCTTAGGCGTGTTGGAACTAACTAGTACACAATATATAGCGAAAGGAACTTCGTTCCAAACGGGTGTCCCCCCCTGACACCTCATGTAGTTTTTTTTTACATTTTCACAAAAATTTCACGATTTTATTTGAATCTGTTAATGGCTGTCAAAAAAAAGAAACGATTCAGCATAATCAAATCAACAATCAGCGTATTGACAGTTGGTCGAATCATGCAATGGTTATAGGGTCCAGCGCTGTTACATGCGAACGCGATTTTAATTCGCCTCTAAGTTGTCTAAGAAGTCTGAAAAAAGAGATTGTGAGAAGATCTCTCCCATCTCTTAGTGGAACCCAATTTTTTCGACGTTAGCTTGAGGAATATTGAATTTGAAAAGAGGTACAGTAGGGTGTACTGAAAAGTATTTGTTTTGGGGGGGGGGGATGAGGGTCTCAAAAGATTTGCTTTGAAAAGCTATTTACTGGAAAGTCAAACTTTTTTGATACAAGGGTACTTATGGTACTCTACCGGTCGTTGAAGTTTCGATTTCAATTGAAATTCCAAAATACTCGGTTTTCAGTACACCCTAGTGTACAGTGCGCGGAAGTCAAATAGTAACCGTCTCTTTCATTCTACATTCCTTTTGCTATTACAAAAAATTGTCCTACTTTTTCAAATGATCGATATTGTTAGCGTGAATACTCCTATTGTTTATCTTACCAGAACAATACACTTTATGGCGGAACAGGTTAGACATTGAATTATATTCTCGAATACTCTTATTGTTTATCGTTGTAGATGTATACACTTTATTACGGAACAGGTTGGATATTGATTTAAATTTTCCTAGAATGCACTAATTCTGATCATAAAAAAAAACAGCACAACAAACTGTATAACTAGAATTTTCTAAAAATTTCGTTTAAATTTATTCTGTTATTGTAATTATTAACTCACTTTGTGGATATTTTTGATCATTTAATTTATTTGTTAATAACGATACAGTGTTCACCAAATCATTGGAAGCACTAATACAATCATGACAGTTATACACTATTCTCTGAACATTTCCGCTAAGAACTATTTCACGATTTTCACTTATGTCACAGCAATGCAAGTGAAAACAGCCGCCACAGATTGTACAATTCACGTATTTTTCATTTCCTGGGGCGGTCTGGCAACATTTGTGGCACAAGCCGTTGGTTGTTGGAGGTGGCATGATTTAATGCTTTCGTTCTTCCCAGTGGGCAATCTAAGACTACTTAGGATGCTACGAAGTAATTTATAAATTTCAAATATTTATTTATTTTCATTTTTACTCAAGTTTATTATAATCAACTTTAAGGTTTTGCAACCGGTTCAGTGTGATACGCATTCTACTAAAATTTTGGTAAAGACGTTGGTTGTAGCCTGCATTTTTTTTTACTATGAAGTCTCCGTGATGCGATTCGGTTCTTCTGTGACATGACAATGTGTTTTCGATTATTCAATATGGATTCTGGTAAAGCACGTGAATGATTTTATAAGCCGGGAAGAAATGATTAAATGTGGCCTAGGTTTAAAACTTCAGTGACTCCAAAGGCTAATGGATTCGATGTAAAATTATATGAGCACAATAGTTACTTACTTATCCAGTTTCGAACAAGCCCGGGGGTCACGGATCTTACAAAACGAAGATAACACATTTCGCCAACCAGTTCGATTTTTTGCCTTATCTCTCAAGTTGATCCCTCCAGCGGAGTCTTGCTCTTCTTATTCTTCGTCGACCTTCGAGTTAGGTTCCGAATACCCTTCGTGCTGGTACGTCTTCATTCATTCTACTGACATGGCCTAGCCAGCGCAATCGCGTTATTTTGATCCGCTAAATTATGTCAATATCGGGATACAGCTCATTGTTCATGCATCGCCGATACTCGCCGTTGTGCACTATTGGATCATACATATTTTGGAGTATTTTTCTCTCCAAGACTCGTAGAGATATTTCGTCTGCTTGCGATAAGACCTAGGATAATGCGTCATAAAGCAAGACAGGTTGTATGAGAGTTTGGTATAGTTGGACTTTTGTTCCTCGAGAGAGGGCTTTATCTCTAAAGTGCTTGCTTAGCCCAAAATAATATCTATTTGCAAGCACAGTTCTCCGCTTGATCTCAAGGTTGATGTTATTGTTTATGGCAGATCCGAGGTATATAAATTCGTTCACCACCTCGAAATTATAATGGATATCAACGATCACGCTTTCGACTAATCGCGTGAAGGCCCTGCTCGTTAAAACCATTAATTTTGTCTTGTCCTCATTTACTGTCAGACCCACTTTTACTGACTCCTTCTCAATTCTCTAAAACACCGCAGTAACTTCTCTCATTGTGCGCCCAATGATATCGATATCATCAGCATACGCGAGCAGCATGTGACTTTTGCTGCTGATGGTTTTATTTATGTTGACAGCAGCTTTTCTCATAAAGTGATCGCACGATAGGGTGTCGCCTTGCCTGAGGCCTCGCTTAGTTTCGAAAGGTTCGGTAAGATCCTTACCAACTTTCACTGCGGCTGTGGTGTTCGTCAAGGTTATCCGGCAAAGGCGTATGAGTTTTGCAGGATTATGTTGACTGCAGCGTTTCTCATAATGATCAGCATTAAGATGTTAAAGAGATCGCATGATAGGCTTTCGCCTTCCTTGAGGCTTCGCTTAATTTCGAAATGTTCGCTAACATCCTTAGCGACTTTCACTGCGGCTGTGGTGTTCGTCAAGGTTATCGGGCAAAGGCGTATGAGTTTTACAGGATTACCAAGCTCAAACATTGCGTCGTAGAGTTTTTCAGTATCGAGCTATTGAAGGCAGTTTTATAATCGACAAATTGTTGATAGGTGATGATTTGTTTTTCGTGGGACTTCTCCAGAATTTAACGTAGCGTGAAAATCTGGTCAGTTGTCGAATTTCCCGACCTAAAGCCACACTGGTATGCTCCAATCACGTCCATAATTGGTTTTAGCCTTTCGCACATTCTGCTTGATAGAACCGTATATGCTATGGATAAAAGGCTTATTCCACGGTAGTTGACACAATGAGTCGGACCACCTTTTTTCAATATGGAACATAATACACTGAGACTCCAATCGCCGGCCATGCATTCATCTAACCGAGTTTTGCTAATGAGCTGATGCATGCACTTTGTCAGCTCATCGCCGCCAGCCTTAAACAGCTCCGCCGGTAATTCATTGGCTCCTGCGGCTTTATCGTCCTTAAGCCGGGCAATAGCTGATCTGACCTCGTCGTGGTTAGGAGGAGGGCAATCGACCTCGTCGTCCAAATTGAGATCGATTGTCCCATCGTCATTGGTTATCTCAGGTACCAGTAGCGCGGCGGAAATGATCTCTCCATATTCTCTGCACAACTGCGATGAGTTTTCCGTCCTTGTCTGTACAGAAGAGGGCCCTGCATCATGTTCATTAGTTCCGTTTTTGACTTTGTGGTAGAATTTTCGGGCTTCGTTCTTCCTTCTGTATGTCTCAATTTTCTCACTCTTGTGCTTTCTCCACTGCCGTTTCTTACGCCTAAAGAGACGGTTTACATCCTTTCTTTTCTCCCTATACCGCTCAGTCGCAGCTCGCGTTGCAATTGACTGAAGCAGTGCGATACGTGTAGCCTTCTTTTCATCATTTGCCATGCGACACTCTTCATAGTACCAAGGTTTGTTGCGAACCGGTTTTTCAAAACCAAGTTGGATTATTGCGGGAGTTTTTATAGAGTCGGAAATGCGATTCTACTGCACATCATCGAGAGGGGGTGGGTTCTGTACCAAAAATTGCGAGAGCTCCTTTGAGTAGGATGTGGCTACCTCCGGTAATTGCAGCTTTCCGATGTCCAGCTTTCTCTGTGTCTGGTTTCGTACGATTTTCGCTCTACTCAATCTTGTTCGAACCTTTGCTCCTTCCAGGTAGTGATCAGAATCGATGTTAGCTCCTTTAATCACTCGTACGTCCATTAAATTGGATGAGTGCCTTCCATCAATTACCACGTGATCAATTTGGTTCTTCATTGCTGCTATTGTTGCTAGGAATTCCAGGAAGTTTATTTTGTCTCTTCTGTCTGCTTCCTTTACTGGTATCGTCAGATTTTGGTAGTGCTGCCTCGTAGTATTGTTGATGTTAAGCTACGGTTTCAGTTCCATTCTTTGAGAAATTATGTTCCGAGTGTCATCTGATTTCCAGATTTCCTGTGTGGTTGCACTCCACCCAGTGTTTCTTCTGCGACTTGATTATATGTTGCCGTGATATCTTCCCATGAGTAATGTTGGTTTGATAGCTGTCACGAAATGCCATGGTTAATGCGTTCTTAACTGCATGGTTCTTGAGTTGCTGTATGTAGAGCCGTCTTCGTCTTGTGTGCCTGATGATTGTCTTTGACATTTAATTTTGATCTTGATTTCGTCTGTAATAAGTTCGTGGTCAATGCCTATGTCAGCAGTTTCCCCGAATATCACTGTACTGAATCGAATATGTGGTAAACCTTCTCCTTCACAAATTTGCCGCAATCCTCGAGAAAGACTGATTCCAGGGAGTTAATAGCTGCTTAACTCTCAGAGAATATATTGGCCACCATCACTTCTGGACTATCCCTCATTATCCCTTACACAACCGATCAGTTCCATAACTGCAAAAATCACTGCCTGGTAAACGATACAATGATCATGTAGACTACGAGGAAAAACAAACAGCTGATGTGATATTTGTGAGGAGAAATGTGTCCCCAGTGCTTATATTGCTTGTTTAAACCATACATGGGGCAAACTAATTACATGCCAATTAAAATTTATAGTTTAATGTGAATTACCTTTACAAATGCAAACTAAACCAAATTTAAATGCCGTTAGCAATTGTATTATTTTCAAATCATTTCCTTCATAGCTGACAGTTTTGCTTTTCAAATATTTTCTAAAGTAGTTTGTACAGGTCAGTGTTGGGGTTTTTTAATTTGCATTAGATTTTAAGTTGCATCTAATGCAAAAGAGAAAGAGTTAGCAGTGTTCGCAATGACCATTAACAAATTTTAGATTTCCATTTGCTCAGACAATGCAAGGCTGCCAATTGGGGGAATGCTTCTAATTATTTAGCATTTTTTGATTACTGGCAATTCTGTTTTCATGTAGAGGTTCGTGGCTTCGATAGGTATTGCCTCGTAGTACTTTCAAATTCAATATAAATCCAATATAATTTGCATTAACCTGATGCCAGATTTTTGAAGCAATCTGCTTTCCCAAAATGACAAATAACAGCAACTGTAACATGATGGTCATTGTTGGGATACGAACAATTCACACGTTTGACGAAGTTTTTTTTCAGTGTCCTACTGGTATGAAAAAACTGAAAAACGCTAAAGTGATCTTGTACAACTTGTTCTAGAGTTAGACTCAGTCCTATAGAATAGACTACAAATTCTACCCAATCTAGTTTGGAAGCATAATTGTGCTTTCTATACCTTGGTAAGTGTCATGTAGTTCACTTTTAACGTGGATTGTCGCAGATCCCTCTACAACGTTTGTTGACCTTTCTGCTGTTTGCCACCCCTTAAAATCTGGGACTTACATAAAAGCTCTTAGGGTAAACATTTCTCCCCTAAACGCATTGAACAATTTCCCACCGGGTCATACAACTATAATTCACACATAGTTATATAGCTTGACAAATGTCCATTCCATTCATTCCAGAAAATAACACAGGTTTTTATATTATATATCTTTAACATCCGATTTATTTTCACTGTCAGGCTTCCCCTGTTGTGTTTCCACATCTTTGGGCAATAAGAAATCCGGGGAATCCCAGGGTTGTGTGTCGGTACTACCAAATATGATGTACAACAAATTGCCTATAATGAAAATTGCAGCAGCAATGGCGAAAACAATTTGCCACATTGAACGATTGTGCTGTAATTGGAAGGAAAACATTTAATACAAGAATCCTTATAAAGTATACCACTGCTTGCTCTTAAACTCACCACATCTGTAACTATAACTCCCACCACCAGAGGTGATATCAGTGGTGTAAAATTCGCTATTGTGTTTACGACTGACATTAAGACGCCTGCATGATTTGCAGACAAATCTATGGTATTCAAGGCACTTCCAATGATATTGCCACTATTCAAAGCCACATTTAGGGTTAATAAGGTCAAGGCTAGGGTCTGGTTGTCGCCATCTAAGAAACCAATACCAATCAAACCCAGGGCAGGCAACCAAAATGCAATGCTGTTAAAGGTTCGCCGTAGCTCAGTAAGAGTTAACACATTCCTGCGTTGTAGAATATCTGCCGTAATCAAATAGATATAGGACATCGCCCACATTGCCAAAAATGGCAAGGCCGAGTACAGACCGTTCGCCTTGATATCCATGCCTAAAACGCCATTCAAATAAGAAGGTATCTGGGCCTGTAATGTGGACAGACCCCAGTTTTGGGCACAACGAGCTATCACCAATGCATAGAAAGGTACTGATAGGAAAATTGCCTTCCATGGTACGGGAATTTTCCTCTCGTGGAAATCATCCGCATGGGCCAACGACGATTCGATATATTGCTTCTCCGTGCTGGTAATGAAACGCGACTCACACGGATTATTGGCGGCAAATATGAGCCACAACACACACCATATAAAACATACGCCAGCAGATACATAGGATATACCAGGCCAACCCATAGGTCCCTCAGCAATAATACCACTAGTGGCCATCGCCAAAATGGTGCCACAATCTACACCCGTCAGGCTAAAGGCACCTAAACGATTGCGTTCCAGCAAAGGTGACCACTTGGCTAAATGGTCACTGATACAGGGGAATATGACACCTTGGGCCAAACCCTGAATGACTCGTATTACACAGAACACCTGCCAATCGCCCCATCCCACACACCATGGAGTCAATGCACTCAGTACAGCTGAGCTAAAGGTGGCCGAAATCATAACCACTTTGGCACCAAAACGTTTACTTAAGATACCACCAGGGAACTGCGTAAAGATGTAGCCCCAAAAGAAACTGGAGAGTACGTAGGATACTTGTTTTTCATTCCAAGGGTAATTCTAAAAAGGGGTAAACATTTATTTACTTGTAAAAGGGTAATTTCATGGACTTACGGGAAAATCCGAATTTACAGAGTCGGGTTTAGTCATGGCCACAATTGCAACTCCAATATTCAAGCGACTGAGATAGATTGAAGTGATATTGAAGAATATTAGGAACGCCTGAACGTGGCGCATACCCAGAGCTGGACCTAATGATAAATACATGATTAAATGGTTTTTGAAGTTTCCTTTCGGATAAATTTTTTGGAGTAACCGACAAAAAGGTTATTAAAAAATTCACAAAAACGCGGGTGTTGAATTATTAAATGACACCCGTTACTGAAAAAAGAAAAGCTGAATCGTATGCGCTCCTGCTTCAGACTCTTGAATTGAATCGGAATTCAAATCTAGTTATATGAGACTCTTCCAATACGAACGCTGAAAGACGGTCCTTTTCTTCGACATGTGTCCAATTTGTAGAGTAACGGCAACACTTTGGAGTACTTAACCATGAAATAGATTACTAAATTTGATCTCCAAAGACTTGACAATCTTGCAGGAGTTTCATAGATAACGAGAATGTGTACAGGATTGGTTCAGAAAATTCCTACACCTAGCAGGCCACATCTAGCATGTTGCGATAATACTCTTTTAGGAAAGACAAATCTAGGGGTCATACTAGACGCGGCAGCTGAAATTTTTGTATATTAGCCAATAGAGGCAGTTGTACTGATGTCCCGAAACCTAAGGGAGATATAAGGGTGAATTGAATTGAATTGAACTGAACTGAATTTAACTGAACTGAATTATGTTGAATTGAATTGAATTGAATTGAACTGAATTTAATTGAATTGCATTGAATTGAATTGAACTAAATTGAATTGAATTGAATTGAAATTAATTGAATTGGACTGAACTGAATTGGATTAAGTTGAGTTGAATAAATTTAATTGAATTGATTTGAATTGAATTGAGTTGAATTGAATTGAATGGAATTGAATTGAATTGAATTGCATTGAATTGCAGTGAATTGAATTGAATTGATTTGAATTGTATTGTATTGAATTGAATTGAATTGAATTGAATTGTATTGAATTGAATTGAATTGAATTGAATTGAATTGAATTGAATTGAATTGAATTGAATTGAATTGAATTGAATTGAATTGAATTGAATTGAATTGAATTGAATTGAATTGAATTGAATTGAATTGAATTGCATTGAATTGAAGTGAATTGAATTGATTTGAATTGATTTGAATTGATTTGAATTGATTTGAATTGTATTGTATTGAATTGAATTGAATTGAATTGAATTGAATTGAATTGAATTGAATTGAATTGAATTGTATTGAATTGAATTGAATTAAATTGAATTGAATTGAATTGAATTGAATTGAATTGAAATTAATTGAATTGGATTGAACTGAATTGGATTAAGTTGAGTTGAATAAATTTAATTGAATTGATTAGAATTGAATTGAGTTGAATTGAATTGAATGGAATTGAATTGAATTGAATTGAATTGAATTGCATTGAATTAAAGTGAATTGAATTGAATTGAATTGTATTGTATTGAATTGAATTGAATTGAATTGAATTGTATTGAATTGAATTGAATTGAATTGAATTGAATTGAATTGAATTGAATTGAATTGAATTGAATTTAATTGAATTGAATTGAATTGAATTGAATTGAATTGAATTGAATTGAATTGAATTGAATTGAATTGAATTGAATTGAATTGAATTGAATTGAATTGAATTGAATTGAATTGAATTGAATTGCATTGAATTGAAGTGAGTTGAATTGAATTAATTTGAATTGAATTGAATTGATTTGAATTGAATTGAATTGAATTGAATTGAATTGAATTGAATTGAATTGAATTGTATCGTATTGTATTGTATTGTATTGTATTGTATTGTATTGTATTGTATTGTATTGAATTGAATTGGATTGAATTATATTGAATTGAGTTGCATTGAATCTAATTGAATTGAATTGAGTTGAATTGAATTGAATTTCAGTTTCTAGCCTTCGTTGCGAACGGACGTGTTCTTCAGTTGCGCGCATGACAAATTTACAAAATAAAATCTTTATTTGGTTGTTCTTGAGTGTGTGAGTGAGAGGCAGTGAGTGTAGAAATGGAAAGCATGCAAAATCAAATATGTGCTCAATGTGATCTACCGGTTACAAACAAACGTATGAAATGCAGAGTGTGCAATGCCTGCTTTCATTTTTCCCCTTGCTGCTCCGTACAGCAGACGACATATAATGGAATGAATGCTGATAAAAAAGCGTCATGGAAATGTCATAAATGCAGAGAGCGTAAGAACTCTGCATGTAGCATAATGGTATGTCTGCTATTTCACGGGCAATTATAATTGCCGCAATTGTTGTGCTCGAAGGAGAGAGAGGTAAGAAGTATGGAACGAGGAAAATACTTGCCCGTACTCGTAATTCGCTCTGTTCTTCTCATTCGCAAATTTTTAGTAATGGCGGCTGCAGAATAATTTGACATTTCTTTTCATTTACTCATTCGTAAAAATTTCACACGAATAGTCTGCATATGTATGTCGCAGATTTATACGAATGTCAGAAGCAGCAATAATAAGAACCACAATTGCGAAAACAGAATTGCCCGTCTAATAACGAATGGCAAATCCAAAAGAGAATCAAAGAGAATTTCGACAATTATAATTGCCCGGGTAATAGCAGACTAAAGGCCTGCAGCGTTATATTCATTTTACTTCTACAAACAGATGAAACAAGTAAGAACCTGATACTATCGGTACAAATACAACAAAGAGTAGAACACAACATGTGCTCATGTGTTCTGGATTGAGTAGAGAGCGTATCATCTCTTTCTCTGGCTCTCATTGTAGTGGAAGTTTTTTTCTCTTTATCTGTTCCACTCAGTGAAGTAACTGTTGTACCTCTTTTTTAAATGGATATATCCATTTAATATGGATATTCCAGATCGTACGCTTTGCTTTGATGCTGTTCTCTTACTTTTTCCATTCTTTTTACAAAAAGTGATGGTGTAAGTTTTATCTGTGGCAAATTTTAAGAAAAAATAAAACAAAAATGTCTGAGGTAAGTAATCACACGCTCTCCTCATATTACAAGCCCAGATAATAAGAATACCCATATATCCGTTTATTGTGTATGTAATCATACAAGTATTTTTGATACCTGGTACTTTCACTCTCTCATACTTATTCCATCGATATCTAAAGGAGAAATATTCCATACGCACTCAATCCAAAGCCAGCGAAACAGATACAAGCAGATATAAGAAAAATTAACAACAAGCAACAAGTGTGTTTGGATGGTTCTTTGCAGGCCTTTATACCAGCCTATCAGATTCTGCCAACAAACAAAAAAGAAATGAAAAAGATGATGACGACCAAAATATCGACGACAACAACAAAAGATTTATAGAAAATATTTCGAAACCAAACTCCCAGTTACTATTACAACAGCAACAAAATCCTACGGCAGAAATATGTGACACAATGAAGATAATGATGCAAAACATGGCAGAAATGACAACACAACTAGGCTCTGTCAGTGCACTATTACAAAATCAACAAACTACACTTACACAAATCCATGTAAATGTTTCAACACTTAGCAATCAGGTCGTTGAACTTCAAAGACAAAACCAGGAAAAAGGCAAAAGGATGAGAGAGATGGAACTCAATATAAGTAAACTGGAACAAAAAGTCTTGGAAAAAAGTGTAGAAATAAACAACGTAAACAACGACAATTTGACTGCTACTGATGTTATTAAAAAAATAGCAACAAATTTGAATGTGGAGATGAAAGATAATGATATCGATATTGCATACCGCACAAAAGGCGAGGGTAAAGTTATTATTGAGTTTTGCTCTCTTCGTAAGAAGAGAGAAATAATGAGCAAGATAGAGAGACATAGAATGGATGCAAGAGGCATTAACAATGATGATAGCAGCGAAAAGTATAAGTTCGTATACGTTAGTGATCACTTGACTAGCCAAAAAAGTCGATTGTTATGGATTGCAAAAACAAGGGCCAAAGAGGCCAATTGGAAATTTGTTTGGGTGCGAAATGGGGAAATATATGCACGTAAAATTGAAAATGCTAACACATTAAACATTAATATCGAGTCCGATGTTGACTTAATTTGGTAAAATCATACCACTAAAAGTAAATACAAAAAATAATAGACTCGAAAAAATTTATAAACAAGCAATCCTAAAGTTTAAAAAGTGTCCAAGCTTCGGCGAACTTATAAAAATAAAAAATCTCTTTGATAGTAAAAATACATTTTGAATTCTATGAACTTTAAACTTTTCAATAAAATGAATAAAGAAAATAATTTACTACAAAATTTTAATGAAATTAATGATAAATTATTGAATTTTCCATTACCATTTATTTACATGATTATTCGTTCCTTACGTAAAAATTTTTCAGCTTTTCTGGTAGATGTACATAAAATTATTGACATTATTAAAATTATTATTCTGATGGAAACAAATATAACCGACAATGAAAATAATTTTTATTCAATTAAAAACTTCAGCAGTGTCTTCCTTAATAGGGAAGGCAAAGCTGGAGGAATTTCGGTTTATATCAGAGACAACATACATTTCACCATCAAAAATATAAATACACAAAACTTTGAAACATTACACATTTAGGGAGTTCACATGGTGTACTATTGTGTTGTATTTATCGTATATGCTAAAATAATACAACAGTTGTAAATAGGTTGTTGGTATTTTACGACTCCATATACAACCTGAGCATGTCTGTTTTTCCAGTGTACTATGTAGTATGTTCAGTGTCAGCTTTTTTTTGTTTACTATTTAAACAGATGTATTGTTGTGTTTTGAAGAAATTTTGCATTTTTCTAACGGGGTTTTCAATAAGAGTGCTACAAAAGATTTTTTTAAATAAAACAAAACCGGTTTTTAATACCAATGAAATTCTTTATTCCTGTGAAAGTACATTCGATGCCATTATGTATGGAACTCGATTTCTTTTGCATGGTCACCACGGGCACGCTTGCAGAAGTCCAGACGCTGAACCGAATTTTCGACGGTTTCAAGCATAAATCGGCCGATACTGCTGCAATTTCATGTTCGATATTCGTACGAAGTTCATCAATCGTCGCTGGCTTGTTGGCATAGACCATAGACTTGACGTAGACCCACAGGAAATAATCTAACGGCGTCAAATCGCACGACCGAGGCGGCCAACCGACTGGGCCATTTCGTGAGATTACACGTTCACCAAACTTGGTTTCCAATAAATTGATTGTGGCATTCGCTGTGTGGCTTGTGGCGCCGTCCTGTTGGAACCACATGTCCTCCAAGTCCATATTATCCAATTGGGGCCAAAAATATTCGGTTATCATTGAACGGTAGCGATTCGCATTCACAGTAGTGTGCCGCTCTTGATCATCACGGAAGAAGTACGGACCAATGACGCCGCCGGCCCATAAACCACACCTAACCGTAATTTTTTCGGGATGCAATCAGACTCGTGGATTACGTGTGGATTGCTGTCTGACCAATAACGCATATTTTGCTTATTGACGAAGCCATTCAGCCAGAAATGCGCCTCATTGCTGAAGATGATTTTCCTATCAAAATCCGAATCGTAGCGCTCTTAAAGTTGAGGCCACTGACTCCAAATTTCGGTAGTAAATTTTAATAATTTCGACTCGTTGTTAGCTCGTATATCTTTCCATGATGAAATGGCAAACCTTACTGAAGAGAAATGCCAAAAGAGCGGGAAAAACTATGGCGTCGTTTGCTGTCCCTATCGATTTTTTTTGTAGCGTCTCTGTTGAAAAACCCTTTATTATTGGAAAAAAAAGTCGGCAACTTTGACGAAGTAATAAAAACAAATTTTAATAACCTAAATATGAAAACAGTAACCAATAAATTCGCTTTTAAATTCAAACAAAATGTTCCAAACATAATACACGATTGTGACATTAAGGCACTAAATTCCACATAAACGAGAATAAAAAACACCATATACATTGAACAAACTAACGAATTAGAAATTCGAAATGTTCTTAAAACGATAAACATTAATAAAGGCGCAGGAGCAGACGGAATTCGTCCAAAGGATATCAGATTCAACGCACAACAACTTACACCAGCAATAACACCACTCATAAATACAAGTCTGAATGAGTGCACCATACCCACACTCTTGAAAACCTCACTGGTAAGGCCGATATTCAAAAGTGGTAGGAAAACGGACTACAAAAATTACAGGCCCATATCCATTTTACCCGTGGTAGAGAAAGTATTTTAAGAAATTATAAATTCTGTTATAAATAAAAATTAGTATGGCTTCCAAAAAGGAAAAAACATAAACAAATTACTTGGTCATTTTACGACCCACGTTAACAAATATTTGGACCGAAATATGCATTGCCTAGCGCTGTTTATAGATTTTAGCAAGGCTTTTGACACGCTTTCGAATACAAATTTAATAAGTATTTTAGAAAGAATTGGAATCCGCGGTCAATGCCTTAAATGAATTCAAAACTACTTACAATGTCGATCATTTAAGGTAAAAATTGAGGGAAACTTAAGCCAAGAAATGCCAATGCTAACGGGTGTACCGCAAGGATCAATACTTGGACCAATTCTTTATTTGATATATGCCAATGAAATGTGGAATCAGTTAAAGAATAGCACCAAATTTGCTTATGCTGACGATACGGCCATAATTGTTTCTGGAAGGATCACATAGCGTCACTAAACAAAAAACTACGCAAATCATCAATATTTTATATCATCTAAATAACTGCGCTCCCCTAAATGTTACAAAACAAGCATACTTTTCACTAGCAGAATCCTATCTGCGACATGGAATAGCAGCGTATGGAAACTCGTCATACTGCAAGATTTTGCAACAAACACAAAACGGGTTTATAAAAATATTAATGAAAAATAAAACAAACAGCTCAAATCACGTAAATAATATACCTCACACTCAAAACTCAACTCTCAAACAACCCTAATAATGCACTTTCACAAAACGCTACTTCTGAAGAGAGATTAATATCCTTCTATAACACAGTGTGTAATTTTTTAAGTCATGGCAAAATAACCGTATACGTACACCACTACGTGATAAAAGAGCAAAAAAAAGACCCCTGTCTCCCAGTTTTGCCCAAAGTCCTCCAGGTTTTTTTTTTGGGCCCCCAAAGAAGTGGGGCCGCGGTGTCATTTTTGCAAAAAAGTGATCATTTTCTCAAGCTCATATCTTGCAAACCGTTCGGAATTTTAATTTACTCTCTGAGGCAAAGTTGTAGCTCATGTCATAAAGAAAATTGTAAACATATAAACTTAAAAAAAAAAAACTTCATCTTCAAAGTCAAAATAAATAAAACTTTAAAAAATTCAATTTTTTTAACATTTTTCCCCTTGTTCAGGTCCATAGGTAGCAAACCGTTCAAAATTCAAGGAAACAGTCAACTTCAGGAATGATCCTAAGATCTCAGTAAACAACTTTCTAGAACATATGAACTTCCTAGGAATGATTCTTAACACCGTTTAGGTAGCCCTTAGATAGCCCCAAAAGTGAAAAATTTCCCGAAAATTTTCTAATTTCATTTGTTTTTTCTTTATTTCAACATTGAGATACTATAAAGCCTTCTCCCGTAAGTGAGAAGGTATGTTGCAGGTTTCATTGTTATACTATTACTGATTTTATTAATCTTAGTCCTTAGGTGGTATGGGTTGACATTTAGAGTTAGGGTTGTAACAAAGAGTAGTAGCATGGATATTTAGTAATGATAGCGGCATTCATGCAAACGTGAAAGCCGAGAACTTTTGCTGAGCGCAAGTTTCCCTCGCACCGTTGCATGAGGCACCAAGTAAAGTTGCTCTGCGTATTTGTGCTCAAAACCATATCAGCTGACCAAGATGGATACATAAGGTGGTAGCAGTAGCAATTGCATGTATTATGTCTGTGTACTTTTCTACTGTTCTAGTGCTATCACCTTATTTATCCATCTAGTCAGCTGACAACGAAATGTCAAAAGTTTGCATGTTTCTCCATCCCACGTTTGCGCAGCAAATCTGACTTGAAGGCTTTCCACTTTTGTGCAAGTCGCTTTGTATGGGAAATTTCTTTGTTTTGACGTTTGACGCGTAAGTTTGCGAGGTTTACGCGTTTACGAGGCTCTTTCGAGTTTGCATGAGGACCACTAATGGTTCAGTGTTGTAGGGATGTTTGCTTCCAGGTAGTTTTTTGATAGAAGTTTTTTTGATTTTAAATGTTCACAATTTTATCTTTATGACAAGAGCTACAACGTGTTTCCAGGAATTTTTTTTATATTTTGGGTTGTTTTTATGTGAATTCAATGCAGATGTTTGCTTCCAGGTAGTTGTTTGATAGTTTGGGCACGGGAACTCACCCACCAGCTTGAGAATTTTTATTAGAATCCACTTACTATCAGTGAAGGTACAGTGCACTCACACACTCGGCCTCCTCACTGACAATTATTTACGTTTAAAGGTTTGGAAATCAAAATTTTTTTTAAGAAATCGCTTATTTTCTTACACTTTAATTGATTTTAAGCGAAAGTTTGGCTCCCAGAAAGTACTTGTGTTAGAAAAACCTCACTGTCTCGGGTATTAGAAGGGTTAATGCGGAGTATTATACCTTAAAAAAAAACTTGAAGTGTTGTCTTTTACTGAGTCTAGTAAGAAATAAGTTTACTAGGGCTTTTTTTTGACAAAACCAGATTTTTATTAAAAAAGTGAGGTTAAAAAAAATTTTTTTTTTAATTTGCCCCAATATTTGTACACAGATTTATAGCGTTTTCAAAGGTCTTCTCAATGATACCCATCTCAGCCGGTTCGGATAAGAAATTATATGCTCAAGCTATAAAGGCCTATATCCCAAGAAGTTGGATAGGCCTCCTTAGAAAAACTTTCGGGTTTTAATCAGCGCTGTAAGCCCACCAGGCCAAAGAAAATTTGCGCATTTTTCATAAAGTAAATTTGTTCGTAAAAGCCTTGACCTTGAAGATGAAGTTTTTTTTTGATTTTATATGTTTACAATTTTTGTTCTTTATTTTGTTCTTTATGACAAGAGCTACAACTTTGCCACAGAGAGTAAATCAAAATTCCGAACGGTTTGCAAGATATGAGCTTGAGAAAATGATCACATTTTTGCAAAAATGACACTGCGGCCCCACTTCTTTGGGGACCATAAAAAAACCTGGAAGACTGTGGGCAAAACTGAGACACAGGGGTCTTTTTTTTGCTCTTTTATCACGTAGTGGTGTCCGTATATGGTTATATTTTTTCGTGTTGCACTGTTTAAATTAAACTGAATTGAATTGAAATGATCTGAATCGAATTGAGCTCAATGGAATTTAATTGAGTTGATCTGAATTTCATTGAATTGCATTGCATAGAATTGAACTGAATTAAATTGAATTACTTTAGAATTATTTGAATTGAATTGAGAAACACCTAACCTAAGTAGTCCCATGGCTGACCCCTAAAACGAAAGAACCTCTACTGGAAATGAATTCATATCTCTTTTACGTTTTTCGAGTTTTGAGTTGCAATACACCGTTTGCTGTAAATGTTTCTCCGTTCTCCTAAATGATTTTGTTTATCTTGCACTAATGAAATTATTGTTGGCTCAAAATAGGTTCGTTTCCTTCAGTTTCATTCCCTAAAAGGAGTTCATTTATCAGAGGAGTTATTTGGTCGTAAAGAAATTTACCTCTATGATTAGAATTTTCAAATTTTACGGACGCAATACAAATAAAAATAAATGAAAAATGTTTTGTTCGTTCAAATCGAAACTCATTTATTGCGCATATAAAATTATTGCCAAAGTCATAACTGCCAATAAAAGCAAATTTAAAGGTATGTGTTTCAATTCGCCTATCACTCATTCTCCTTGGCATTCTATTTGCAACTAGGAGGTCGATCACCTACTGCATTAAACCCCTTGATCCATACTGCATCTGACCGAAATAGTACTTGAAATTTTATTGAGAACAGAGTGGGTGGGTGATTGAGGAATAATCAACTAGAAGAAAACCGAGACGTGAACTATGTTTAAACAGTGTTTGATTGATACTAATGACAGCTATGTTATGTTTTATGTTTGATGATAGTTGTGTCGAACGAAAATACTCATTCATTTTATTTTCACTTCGCTTTATGTCGAATTATATAGTAGCATACAACAGCAACTCGAACTCGATGAAATTTGTCACTACCTCGGTGACCGCAAAAGAATGCAAAACAGCTGTTGGACACGGCTATTTATTACTACAGGGATTGTTTCATTGTTTTGGTCAATCAGAGTTATAATGGTTGAAATCCGAAAAATGAGTCAAAATTTGTCTCTTGCGACTCATGACTCTGACACGAGAGATCTTTATGCACTTTGTCATTGCCACTTTAAACATAATTCTAATTACTCAATTTTCATTGGCTTTAAACACTTGTTTTATGTTGTATCTTCTGGGCATTGGGAAGTGCATTGCAGAAGCAATATTTTTGTTATTAATACCTTTATTGATTACTTTTGAGCTCATTCTACGAAGACTCTGTTACAATTTGTCACTTTAATAACAACCACGGTTTCCTACTTGAGCAGCCACGTCCAGCACAGTTTAAATATGATTTTATTATAATTTGATTGCTTTACTTAAAATATAACCAATCCAGTTGTTATAGCACGTTTTTCCAATCTGATTAGATTACCTGATCTGTATCGTCTATAGATTATGCACAGTGGTGTGCATTAGAAACATTTCAATCATTTTCTAATTCAGCGATTGAAAAGTTTTTTTCAATTGATTGGAAAATGGTGGCATTTTTGTTTTATTTCATATAATATTATAGAATAATAAAACATAAAACTATCTAAATACTTATGAAATGATCTTGTCTACTACGTAGGCTAGTGGAGGAGATTTCAATCATATTTTCAAAATGTTCAGTCGACCCAAAGGAATGTGTTTGGTTGGCGTCAAAAGAGTCTCCCAAATTTGTGAATCAAGTGTCGCAACGAACCAGGGGTTATCCATGACACAGCCGATCGACTATGAAGTAGGATATTGCTAGAAAAGAGAGTAGACGTTCGAAAGAGCGATAAGCAACCAGAAGGAAACCATGCAGCAAACTAAGTTGAAATATTATTTGATTGATACTAATGACAGCTAAATTATGTTCTCTATTGGTTGCATCGAACGAAAACACCCATGCTCTTTTATTTATGTCCGTTTTATGACCACCCAAATAGTAACATACAACAGCAACTCGAACTCGATTATATGACATACTACCTCGTCGAAATCGAGAGAAAGTAAAGAGAGGAATATCGACTTTATATATTGCTCTATGAATGAACACAAAACCAGGGCGTTTCTGTGGTACAGCTGATCGAAAATGTACTAGGGAAATGATGTAGTTAGAATGAGAGACCAAAGAAGACATAGAGATTATAGACCATGCAGCAAACTAAGTTTAAATAGTGTTTGATTGACATCCTCTTCCACTAGGAAAAATTGCTGGTGGTTAGCACATTAATTCACTCCTTCTTGTGCACCTTTTCTGTCTTCCCTTATTTTATCTTAGCTTTGATCATTTTATCTTTTCTTTATAGTAATGCAGTGTTTTTATGGAATTTTCACTGCAATACAGTTCAAACATAATGTTACCTTACAAATATTATATTATCTTTTCTGAAAAGGAAGCTTTAATTTGTATAATTCTTTAAAATGAGAGCTCGACTAGAGACTATTTTTAAGTCTACAATTTAATTATACTTTTGATTATTTTAGTACTTAAGAAAATATGTAATAATAACAATAAATACTCAATAAAAAAAAAAAAAAATTAGTGTTTTATTGATACTAGTGATTGATACAAATTAAGTTTTATGTTGTTTGCATCGAACACAAAATACGCATTCCCTTTTATTTCTGTCCAACCAAAGAGAAAATTACAAAAGCAACTCGAACCCGATGAAATGGCCTACTACCTCGTCGTCATCAAGAGAACGTGATGAGAGGGATAGCAGCTTTTATCTATTTCTCTATGACAAAACCCAAGAGTTACATAAACGAAGAGAATTCACACGGAGTATTCGAAGCTGTTTTGCAGTCCCCGAGATAGTTGGAAATTGCATAGGGTTTCATACAGTTTTGTATGTTACTCAATGACTGGGTATAAAGCTAACAGAAATTTCGTTCGATGCAACCAGCATCAAATATAGTTTAGCTGTATTAGATAGACTTGTGTCGAACTCGTTCACTAGTTCTCGAACTCGTTCATTTAAGGTGCCCGGACATACCAATCACGAACATACTCGCGGTATCGAACATGTGCATTATGTTCATGAGGGTGATGTCTGGCCACCCTAAATGAACTAGGTAGTTCATGAACTACCCAAATCTAGTATTAGAGTTGGGTAGTTCATGAACTGTGTAGTTCATTTAGGATGACCAGACATCACCCTCACGAACATAATGCACATATTCGATATGGCGAGTAAGTTCATGATCGTTATGTCGGGGCACCTTAAATGAACGAGTTCGAGAACTAGTGAACGAGTTCGACACAAGTCTATAGCTGTTATTACATACAATCAATTAGATTCAATCGTTCTATTCATTATCAAATTGAAACTACTTTTTCGATAATCTTAGACATGGATGCCACCTGAAACAACACATAAATTGATATCGTATTAACGCCGATTTTGGAACACACGACATAAAGAGTTTACACTTTGGCACACTCTATTACACAGATTGCGTGCAGCATTTGCCGCTCGAACTCTCAGATGAACCGAGTTTATTGTACTTCTTGTGCAGGTTTTTGAGTTTCGTTCAAAGAGTGAATTTAGTGAGATTGCCCCACTCTAGATATACCGCAGTCATTTTTATTATCATTATGAATTATAAAACGTATTTTTTGTAAAAATTTTCGCAGAAAATCTTATTTCTCTCTAAACTCAACTGTAGCTTCTTTTCTGCGATATTTTTTTCTTAAAACCATTTTTACTTTTCTTTCCATTTTAGACCACAGTAATATTAGTCTTTGTTTGTTTGCATAGATTAAAATAGGTCGAATTTTCGGCACTTTGCCCAGATACAGAATACACAGTGCAACATTGATTTTGTGGGAGGTGAATAATTCTTACACTGGACTACACTAAAAGAATTAATACATTTAATTTTGTAGAGTAAAACACCTGTAACATGTTTTCGTCCTTGGGTCTAGTAAGAATTTGTGGAAGATTTTTTTTCAGACATTGGAATACCGTCTCCTCAGTATTGGGGTGATTTAAAAGAATAGTATTTTAATCGCATATGAATCACTTACATACTGAAGGGACGATATATTTTGGTATAATAAAGGGTGGAACATGTACAATTTGGTGTTTAATTTCGCTTAAAAGAAATGCTAATATGGGTCTGAAACTGAAAACTTTTTTTTTTTTGAGGGGGGTCTCAAACGACGCGTAATGAGGAGGAGATTACGGAAACGTCAAACTTTTTTTATACAAGGGTACTTTTAGTGCCCTACCGGCCATTGAAGTTTCAATTCCTAGTACATTTTCGAAAAGAAATTAATAGTTTTTTTTGGAAAATATGGGGCTCATCAACGTGTCATGATGAACATATGTATACAGAAAAAAATATTTTCAAAATTTTAACACACCTTTTTTTCCCCGACGTTTGCTGTATTTTTCATAAATATTCCATCAAATAGCAAATTTTGCAAAAAAAAAATTCATTTGATTCGCAGATTTGTCTTTCTGTTTCGCAAAATCACCTACAAATATATGTATTTTATACAAATTTTCTAGAAGACTGTCATATTATTGGGCCTGGCGCTTCTTGAATTACAAAATTTTGACAATTTGTTTCAAATGGTTGTTTATTCCAACTTGGCAATTCCAAAGTCAGGTCCTGATGCGTTTGAAATAGTGTTTTCAGAGGATTGCTGGAGGGAATCAAGTGGGGATGGTCCCTGGTAGTTGGTATGTTATACCAGTTTAATTCCCTGTGGAACCTTAACCTTAAATGAACATTACAATCCAATGTACTTTTATCGCGATGGTACATTAAGTAGTAAAATAACCTTATTTCAACAGCTATTACCTTTTTTAAAATTGTGTGTGGCTCTGTGGGCAGTCTGCATACAATGTCGATTACATTGTTAAAAATGTGTGTCGTTAAGTGGGCAGTCTGCCTACAATGTCGATTACCATTTAGAAAGGTATGTATGCCTAGTTGTAATAAACGCCCGAATATTGTTCGCCAATCGCCTACTTCTTCGATTACAAGTATTAAAGAATGTAAAGGTCGCATTCTACAAAGCGGCCATGCTTATGACAAAGTAATCTGGTATGTAATCGATTTAATTCAGCATACTGCCTGCGAAGTGTTGAAGAGGTATTCAATTCGGTAATGTGAATTTGCGCCGCTGCACAGTGGCCAATTTGGCTTCGCTAGCGGCATTTAATTCAAATTTCCAAATTTGAAAAACCGTTAATTTTGTTTTAACAATCGATAACAAATACATTCACTAGATTTGTATCGATTTTTAAAAGCTCAGCTTACAGCTGATGAACAGCTGTGACCTGTCAAAGTCAGCATGTGTTTCTGCACGTGTTGTGCAAAATATTTCCGCCTTTTTGAACATCGTTTTGCTATTCGTGTTAAACTTGCAAATTTTATTATTTAAACTTGCAATTTTTATTATTTTGTTATATACTAACGTCAAGGTATGTATTATATAAAAAAAGTGTGGTTGTGATCTGTGTATACTTATGTTATTTATAAAACGTAATCGTGTTTAAGTGTATTAGTAACTCACCCATTGTAACGTACACCTGTCTTTCGTGGAGTAGAACTTACAAACTTCACCTACATTCAGTGTAATTTTAAATTTTCCTATATGTGTAAACCATTGTGTGTCCAAAATGTCCAAAATGAACTGCGAGTACCTGCGAGCCTTCAATTTATTGTACTTTTTAGGCAAAATGTCAGTGTCAAAACGCACCCTTTTTTTAATATGAAATCCCATCTACAAGTAATAATAACACCCATTTAACTGCTGTCTACAAATGGGGTAATGGCGAAAATAATAGGACGATGGGGAATAACCCATTGCACATGGGGAATGGGATGTTTTTACGTTTGACGACTGTTTAAGAAAAAGTGATGTGTAAAAGACTTCCAGTGGTTAAAGCCTCTAACAGAGGTAAACAAATTATTATTTTTTCGTTGGGACGCATCGTTTCAGAGCTCTAAAACCCATTACCCATCGCCGTAGTTAATTGGTAAAGACCGCTTGCCCATTCCGCATGTGTAATGGGTACTTGTGATGGGTAACTTCCCATCGTCATGTGGAACTACCCATTATTTTTCCAATACCCTGTTTTTAATGGGTAATCGTGATGGGTAATTCCCCAGTGTCGTGGGTAACTATCCATTATCCTCCAAGTCACATGAGGTGTCAGGAGACACCTGGTTGGAACCAAGTTGGTCTAGCTATATATTATGTACTAGCTAGTCTAAGGCGCCCGTTGCAAAATACGACAATTTAAATGGATCTTTTTGATACTTTTTGTAAAATGATAAACTTTTTTAAGAATAATATTTTTTTTAAAGAATGTATTTGTTTAAAAAAAAGTATATTTTTAGGTCCTTTTTGTAAGAATATGTACTACATTTTCCCGAAAACACCATTCTTTAAAGAGAGGTACTTGTTTTAGTTAAAGCTAATGTTTTTTACAGAAAATGTACTATTTTTAAGAAGAATGACTTTCTGTAAGAAAAAGCCGTAAAAGCATGATTCTTTTAAAAAAAAAAATATTTTTAAGAATAGGTACTTTTTAAAGAATTGGTACTCTTTTTAGGAAAACGTAATAATTTTAAGAAACTTTACTTATTTTCAGAAAAGCTACATATCTCAAGAAAATAAAAGAAAAGGTATTATATTATTTTTAAGAAAAGGTACTTTTAAGAGAAGGTGTTTTTCTAAAGAGAAGCTATTTTTTGAAGAAAAGGTTTTTTTTAAGAAATGGTAATTTTTTTTTGTTAGAATTGGTATTTTTTTCAACAATAGGTACATTTTTAAGAGTAGGTACTTATGTCAAGAAAAGTTATTTTGTTTCACAAAACAGGTACTGTTTAAAGAAAACGTAGTTTTTTACGAAAAGAAAGAAAATTTGTAAGAAAATTCACATTTTTAAACAAAGGTACTTCTTTAAGATAAGGTTTTTTTTAGAAGAGGTACTTCTTTTAAGAATATGAATAGCTATATTTTTGATAAAATTTAAGTTTTTTAAGAAAACACACTCTACATTTTATTGGTTTCAAAACCACAAGATATACTAAATAATGGTTACAGGCTCCTCCTAGGAAACTCACCATTAACCAAGAAATTTCCCAACATATGTGAGACATCTAGTTAGTCTAGACACAAACCAAAGCAAAAGTAAACATAATAGTGGGATGTATCATAATAGTGTTAAAATAAAAGTTGTTTAATTTTTTCTTCATTTAGCCCCCATCCCGCAACGTGCGATAAGGGACTTCGTTCCAAAAAATAATAAATATGTATTTTTTGTATATAGCGAAACGAACTTCTATTCAACCGGGTGTCCCACTGACACCTCTCTATTTTTGATATTTATTTTTTGCTTGAGCATGTCAACAATATAATCCGGAGTACACAAGCACACATTAAAAAAATTTACTTGGTTTTGTTTATTGGCCACTAGGCTGACCCCGTTTGCTATTCGGATGTTTTATAGACATAATCCATTTTTGTCGCAAACACATTTCTTAAACGTGGAATGTAGTTGCCAAAAATTTCGTTTGGCGGAGAGAAATTTTTCTTTGAATTGAACCTGATTTGGCATTCGCTACTCATACTTTTAGTCTGTTAACTTCACTTGTCGCCATTATTAATGAGATCGTTCTATGGAAAACTGATTTATTGCCGTGGTAATAAGCCATCGTCTCCTATGAACAATTGTTGGTCACCTCGACAATCGCATTGTCTTTACAAAACTGTCGTACTTACCCTTGCACCAACGACGAACATCAAACAGCTCATACACGAATTTGAAAATAGAATTTTTAAAAAGTTTTAAATCAAACATTGAAATGTTCAACTACAGAATTTATTTTATCAATAACTTGTAAGCGTTAAATATGTGGAAATGAGCTTTACAGCCTGGAACAGGTACAATAGCACAATGAATAAATAAAATAAATTTTTCAGTTGACCAACCATTTTAATTCCAGTTTTGAGTTTGCTGAATAAATTATCGATATTTGACTTTGACAGAGAATATCTCTGAAGGCATTTAATAATTCAGATATGAATTTGTTTTTAATTAGCGCTGTAATTAACCCAATTATTAATTTGTATTTCGCAAATAGTAGCAATTTATCAATTTTAGTCAAATTATAGCGCAAATGTAGCGATGTGTTTGACTCGCATACACCATCTGGTGAAAACATTCGAACGTGTAACAGAAACTGACTACATAAACTAATGATCTGATTTGGCTGAAGTTGTACGTTACCTGGTGAAAACAATACAACCGGTAACAGATATTGACTGAATAGATGGATTATCTGATTTGATTGAAGTTGTATCAAAGACATTACAACCATTATAGAAATTAGCATTGATATATATATATATATATATATATAACGTATTGTATATATATATTGATCAGCTGGATTGCCTCAAGTTGTTGAAAGTCGTTATAAAACTGTACACTGTACTGTGTACTGTACATTTATTGTCATAATATTCAAGTTTGCGAAACCGAAAGAACACTAGCAAATTTTCTGTAAACTGGAGACCAAAGATTATGTAAAATGTTGGTAAGTTTTGTAACACTTTCTCGTCAATTTCATGTACAAATTTTTGTACACTGTTCATAATTATTTGGAGCAGATGATATGCCATGGTGGGTATTGAAATAGCTATATTCCCAAACGTCTACCATAATAATCAATTTCACATTCAGCCCAATCATGAATAAAAATTCCGCAGAAGATTTCTTACTTTTCCCTTTCCTCCTATTATGAATAAAAATTTCACTACAATTTTTTCCCTATTCCCTTTACTCCTATTATTATCCAATTTCGAAATAGGGAAAAATTTAGTAGGGAAAAAAGTATGCAAACAGTAAAAAAAAACAGCAGACAGTTGTCCGAGACCTTCGGCCACGGCCTGTCCCTGCAGGCTGTGTCAGAGACACGGCCATTAAGTTTAACGTAGAATACGCCATCCGATAAGAGAGAAAACATATATAACAATAAATGATAAATAACGTGTAGGTGCCATTTTGATTAGTAGTTTTTACTTTAATTTACTAAACGTCAACTGTCAGCTGCTGTCAAACAGCATCAAGCAGCATTGTTATGTTGCTTACTTGGCAACACTTTCATTTAACATAAAAATGTATGAATTATTTTTTTCATATATTTTTTATAATTATATATCCATGTTAAATTCAAATTCACATTTATCATTTTGTTTCACTTAAATACATAAGTAAATATACGCAATTTCAATATTTCATCAATCAAAATAACAGCCGAAGGTTTGTGTCCACACTGAAACAGCATCATAGTTTGTGTCCACGCTACAAACTCAAACACTCAACCAAACACCACACATATGTTTGAGTGTATGTGTTTAAACAATTTTCATTTGAGAAATTTAAATATTAGGAAGATATCAACCAATATGAAATGTATATCAAACGAAAGATAACATCTTCATTTACCTACAAAAAAATTTTTAGGTCAAAAAGTACAAAAAAACTGCAGCTCCAACAAACTGTTATGCTTAATGGAAACCAATCCGGATATTGCTCGCGGTTTTTTTAAAGGAAGCAAAGAAGAACTTGCTCGGTGCTTCAGAAGCCGGTGACGCACGATAGTGTCTTCTTCGAAGCCATGCAAGTATGAAGTTAAAAGTCCGTCAGATGCTCTGAAGGAGAATTGGAAATTCAAAAGTAGCTATTGGACACCATAAAAGTGACAATGAAGAACTGTGGAGAACACCATCAAAAGTCTAAGAGGATATATCGGTCGCTCGAGAAAATGAACGATATGAATAATTCCCATTACCAAGAAATGGAAAAGCTGAAGCGGCAAGAAATCGAAGAAATGCAACGTCACAACGCCTTTATGGAAAAAATGAGAGCAAGGGAAGTTGAATATAAGTTGGAGAAGAACAAGATCCAATTACAATTACTTGGACAGCAGTAGTTAAAATTGATATTTATTATTTTATTGAGTTATTTTTTAATTTGCTTTGATATTTAAGTTATTGTATTGAATTGTTTTTTAGTTTCAATTCAATTCAATTCTTTATTTTTCATAGCATATACAGATTTTTTTATAATTATAATATTTATATGTGAAGAGTTTAAGGTGTTTTCCTTTTTCTGCTTAAAAATAACATGTGGTTTTCGTAATATTATGAAATGATTTTAATATTATAAATGGAGGTAAAAATTTCCAAAAAACCTTTATGAATTTTTATATGATAAAACCTTACAAACTACTTAAAACTAATTAATTTATCGTGAGGCCAGCTCAATGATATGACTATATTCTGAATAGGAACATTTGGCGTTAAAATTTTTGGACAATTTGCCTATCTTGACGGCCACCAATTGAACATCAGCAAGTTGGTGAAGTCTTGCCGTAGAGTAATATCTAGGCAAATTGTAAATTAACTTTAACAGTTTATTTTGAAGGATCTAGAGCCTTTTCAGGGACAATTTGCACTTTTCGCCCAAACAGGAGCTGCATAGAACATAACAGCATGAAAAATTAATTTTAAAATTAACATTTTGTTGTCAATATTTAATGCCGAGTTCCGGTTTATAAAAGGATAAAGGGATCTTATAAGTATATTAGATTTGTTTACAATGTAAGAAATGTGATCTTTGTATATTAGTTTTGTGTCTAAGACTACACCTAAATATTTTACATTATTTTCCCATTTTATTTCACTATTACTAATATTTATGTTATCTTGTGGGATAAAACATTCCTTCCTTTTTCTGGTGAAATATACCGCCTGACTTTTGTCACAATTTATTGTAATTTTCCATTTTAGGTTTGACAGGATTTTTGCTGATAATTTATCCGCGCATAATATAGCGGTGTCGTCAGCGAATATGGACATTATGCAGTTATCTAAACTTGGTATATCGGCCGTATAAATATTATAAAGTATTGGAGATAAACAAGAGCCCTGTGGGCAACCCGCATTTATGTGGAAGACTTCAGAGGACACTGAACCGATATGAACTCTAAATGTTCTGGTGGATAAAAAACTTTGGATTATCTTTATAATATTTGAAGGAAAGTTAAAACGTATTAATTTATATACTAAACCATCGTGCCATACCGAGTCAAAGGCTGCCCTTATGTCTAGTAATACCATTCCGGTTGACCTTTGTTGGCTAAAATTTGACTTGACGAATTGTTGTATCCGAACTAGAGGATGGATGGTATTGTGCTCCCTACGAAATCCAAACTGTTGAGGCGGTAAAATATTATTTTCGTCCAGAAATTTTAAAAGTTTCTCCTTAATAACTCTTTCAAGAATTTTACTTATGGACGACAGTAAACTTATTGGTCGGTATGCAGATGGGGAGTCACACGGTTTTTTAGGTTTCTTGAACTTGTCAGGGAAATAGTTTAACTTGAGGCAACTGTTTACAAAAATTGTCAAAAATTGTATGCCCTTTCTTGGAAGCGCTTTAAGACAACTGTTGTTTATGCCATCCACTCCTGGGGATTTCCTAGATTTCAGTCGCTTCACTATTTCAGATATGCTCGAATAAGTAATAGAAACATTATTACTCGAACATGAGCTGGAATTGAATTCGTTAATTGTGTCTCTCACTAGGATGTCAGTAGATGGGCTCCCAAGGTTAATAGAGTAGTCATGGATATCATGATAAGTCTGAGCTAATAGTTCACACTTATCTGCCGTTGTAGAGAAGCGTGAATTATTATGTTTTAAGGTTGGAATGTTTTTGAATTTCTTTCTTATAATTTTTGTTAAGTTCCAGAAAGGAGAAGAACCTTTATCTAATGTGGACAATAACTGATTCCATGTTCTGTTTTTAAATTGTTTAATCTCCCATTTGATTAAGCGGTTCAGAGTTTTGAATTCATGATAATCGTCAACATCTCTATGCCGTAGCCATTTCCTACGGTGATGGTTACGCCTCCGAATTAATGATTTAATGCTCCGGGGGAATGCTTACTGGATGGTAAGGATGACACAACTTCTTCTTGTGTCGCACTAAAATCGCTGTAATCAACAGATATTTCAGTTGCATTATACGAGTAGTGTAAACATATCGCACCCTAAATACAAAAGCGTCACAACTCAAAATTTCGAGATTTAAATTTTTTGCTTAAAAACAATCACCGAGGACCATTTCTATCTGCTGTTAAAATCTGTATTAAATGTCTATTTTTGGGACATTTCATACATTATTTAGCTTTGCAACCCAGTTTTTTGCCTCTACTGAAAATTTGTAAATTTTGAGTTGTGACACTTTTGTATTTAGGGTGCGATATGTTGTGAAAGGCACAACAAACATTTACAATTTTAGCTGCTTTCTCCGGACAGTAGTGCAGCTCCACCGGTTTATCAACACACCGTTGATCCTCTCAATTACATTTCGGCATTTTGTGTGGACTTCGTTAAACCTCATATGTGAAGAATCATTCTCTGGATCTCTATGAGGTGTTAGGAGCCACGGTTCCAAAGGGGAAGCCTGCGTCTTCCCTTATGGTATTTTTTTTTTACATTTTACCTAATAACCAAAAGTTTGTAGCACCTTGTAAATAATCCCGTTCAAAATGAGCTCGCAAGACGCTTGTGTTCCATATAAAGGAGTCGTGGCAGGTTCCGGGGTGGGATGCGTCGACGTAACGAATTTTTAGATCATTATCACAAACCTGAAATACCATATAATCATCATATTATATAGAAAATATTTTTGTAGCTTGTGTGGCAGTTGTTATTAATCTATTTACCAGCACAACATTTAAACTGTATTTTCCTTTCCTGTTGTAAAATAGATGTTTATTTTCGGCTGGAGCTATGATTTGCATATGTGTCCCATCGATAAATCCGACAACACCGGAAATACCGTGCTTTATATAAAGACTGCGAACAATTTTTCTTATTTTTCTTATTTCAATATTTGTACCCACACTGGGCAAAGATGTTTTTCAATAGTATCGATAACTTCAGCAAGCACTTTACTGAAAGCAGACTGTGCCAAAGAAACGTCACAGTTCTTTCCAATGCCAGTCTGGTACCCACCTTCGGCAAAAAAGCACAAACATCCACTCAGTTTTACAATAGGAGAAATTGCAAACGACTTTTTGGATTGCTGAGAGTGCAATGTGAGAACTCTTAGCAATTAATTGAAATAATACTTATGAAACCTATAAAAAAAGAAAACAATTAAAAATTTCTATCAAATATTTAGTTTTGCTTACAATGACTGTGGTAAATCCAGAGGGTTCATTCCATCACGCAACTGTCTCCTTGCGACCCTCTGGTTTATTTGTCGCTGCTCTTCCACTTCAATAAGATGCTCCGCAAGCATCCGAAAGGCTATACTGTACATGTAGGCAATTTTTTTGAAACATGTTTAAATACAATCGATATTTTACTTCTTTAACTCCCACGAAACTGTACAGTGAAGTGATATCAAACAAAACAGCTGACTTCGAAATTTAATTTTTTCCTCTCTTATTTTTCAATTCCCTGGGAGTTTAAATAGGAGGTTTTTTTTTCGAGAACAATTGTACCCGCAGGAACTAAATTCCTCGTGAATATTCACGATTGGACTGATGATTTCTCTAATAATATATTCTATTAAAAGGTAATTTATAATTCAAAAAGTACTTTTTCAGAGAAATTGATATTGAACCTAAAAATTATTATAAAATTGTTAACAACTAAAGGGTTTTTCAACAGAGACGCTACAAAAGTAAATCGATAGGGACAGAAAACGACGCCATATTTTTTCCCGCTCTTTTGACATTTCTTCAGTAAGGTTTGCCATTTCGTCATGGAAAGATATACGAGCCAACAACGAGTCGAAATTATTAAAATTTACTACCGAAATTTGGAGTCAGTAGTGGCCTCAACTTTAAGAGCGCTACGTCCAATTTATGGTCGTCATAATCGTCCTACCAGATCAATAATTGAGCGTCTAGTGGAAAAATTTGAATCCACAGGCACAGTACAAAATGTTCCCGTGCCAGTGAGACAAAGAAGTGCCCGTAGTGTCGAGAATATTGCTGCCGCTGCGGCTTCAGTTAAAGAAAGCCCAAATGTGTCTCTCACACGTCGTTCTCAAGCGTTGGGCATCTCTGTGACGTCGCACAGAGGGATTTTGCCGGCAAAAATACCCTTTTTCGAGCGTCAAATATCAAAAATGTAATGATGCAGTTTTGTAGAGAATTGTTTAATTAAGAAAAATAAATCATTAGTTTTTTTCAACAAATTTTGTTTTTGTACAAAAAAACGCGGCAAAGTCAACAAAATGAAACTCTGCAGTAACCTGCCTCAGATTTTCATGCACTTCAATGGGCTGGAATCATAACTTCTTTTTGTCGGATCGATTTGGAATATGTATATTTGAAAAATATGGTATTTCTACATTAAGTTTAAAGAAAAAATAATTGAATAACTATAACAGATTAAAATATATTCATGCTTTTATGATGATATTAGTTTTCCTTGGACTAAAAAAAGGTGGTCGTTATCGATCGTTGTGGTCTGGTTGCTAAAATGTGAAAGGTGGGAGTGTATTCTTTTGATCTCATAAATAAAATTCCCATAATATTTTATACTGTAGAACAAAGTTATGAATTTTATACAAAAAGTGCCACGAAATTTCATTACAAAAATGAATGAAAACACCGTATAAAATGGTGTATACTTTTAGGCACACCACAATATGAATTTTCAAGTGTATTGCCCACAGAATCTTCTTTATTTATTTACATTATGTTTTGGTTGTGTTTTATATATCATATCCCTAAAAGTATGCACTGAGAAATGCTGAAAAATTAATAAATTTCGATAATTTTATAGTACAAATTTGACTTTTATTTGGAATGATTGGTTAATTAAAAAAAAACGGTAAACTATGGTCCCTAATTTTTTTGAAAATATTCAGCTAACATATTAGGCTTTAGTCATTTATATAGATGTAAGTGGTGATTTACATCTATCACAAACTACAAAGAATTATATCTGTGTTTTCAAAAATTTTGAAAAATGAAAATTTGTATATGGGCGTTGGGCGTGGCACTTAAATTTTTAATATAATTGAGGACTCAAATGCAAGCACTGGCAGTAATTTTTATTGACATAGATATGAAAATGAGGAAAATACAACAATTTTTTATTTTACGTTATATGGGAGGTAGGCGTGGTTGTGGGCGGATTTGAACAAAAACTTGTTTTTTTTCTAATTTAGCAATATGAGAGATGTGTACGAAATTTCAAAGCCCTAGCTCGATTCCTTCTAATTTTTGCCGCGGCTTGTATGAAGAAATCCCACTGTGCGTCGTTGTGGCGAATTTTGCGAAAAGATCTTGGCCTACATCCTTACAAGATCAAATTGACGCAAGAACTGAAGCCGCTTGACTACCATAAGCGTCGTATGTTCGTGAATTGGGCTGAGCAGCAACTTGACAATGAGTCGGCTGAATGGCTTCGCCAATAAGCATAATATGCGTTATTGGTCAGACAGCAATCGATACGTAATCCATGAGTCATCATTGCATCCCGAAAAAATTACGGTTGATTGCGGTTTATGGGCCGGCGGCGTGATTGGGCCGTACTTCTTCCGTGATGATCAAGACCGGCACATTACTGTGAATGCGAATCGCTACCGTTCAATGATAACCGAATATATTTGGCCACAATTGGATAATATGGACTTGGAGGACATGTGGCTCCAAAGGACGGCGCCAGAAGCCACACAGCGAATGCGGCAATCAATTTATTGGAAACCAAGTTTGGTGAACGTGTTATCTCACGAAATGGCCCAGTCGATTGGCCGCCTCGGTCGTGCGATTTGACGCCGTTAGATTATTTCCTGTGGGTCTACTTCAAGTCTATGGTCTATGCGAACAAGCCAGCGACGATTGATGAACTTCGTACGAATATCGAACGTAAAATTGCAGAAGTATCGGCCGATTTATGCTTGAAAACCGTCGAAAATTGGGTTCAGCGTCTGGACTTCTGCAAGCGTGCCCGTGGTGGCTATGCAAGAGAAATCGAGTTCCATACATAATGGCATCGAACGTACTTTTACAGGAATAAAGAATTTCATTTGTATCTAAAACCGGTTTTGTTTTATTTAAAAAATCTTTTGTAGCGCTCTTATTGTTAAACCCGTTAGTTGGTACAATTTAGTGTTACGTTACAAACACCGACATCATGTAAACATACATAACATTATACGCTGCAGGCTATGCAAATTCTGATAAGATATCTCGTCAGACAGATGCCAGAATTTAAAAGTGCGCAAAGTTTTAACTTTCCGCTTGAATTTCTACTATTTTGTCAAGTGCAAGTCATTTTCGGAATATTCTACAATTCTTTAGTATTATTATACAATAAAACAATTTTCAAATGCTTATTTTATTTGCAAGTGCACTTTTTGGAACGATGTTCCTTATCGCATGTTGCGGAATGGGGGCCAAATGAAAAAAATAAACAACTTTTTTTAGCAATATTATGCTGCAACCCAGTATTATCAACTATATTGGGTAATTTTGCTTTGGTTTGTGTCTAGACTAACACATGTTGAGAAATTTCTTGTTTGATGGGAAGTTTTCTAGGTCGAGCCTGTAACCAATATTTAGTAGATATTGTAGTTTTGAACCCAATAAAAAGTAAATTTAGTGAAAGAAGTATAAAAATATAACATTTTCTTAAATAAGTGCCCTTTCTTAAAAAAAGTAAATTATCTCAAAAAAATACCTATTCATGTTCTTAAACAAAGTACCTTTTCTTAAAAAATGGCTTATCTTAAAGAAGCACTTTTGCGTAAAAAAGTACATTTCATACAAGAAGTACGTTTTTCTTAAAAAATTACCTTTTCGTTAAAGAGTACCTTTTTTGAGAAACAAATAACATTTCTTGACATAAGTACCAACTCTTAAAAATTTACCTATTGCTGAAAAAAGGACCAATTCTAAAAAAAATTCCTAGTTCTTAAAAAAAAACTTTTCTTCAAAAAAATACCTTCTATTAAAAAAATACGTTCTCACAAAAATTCCTTATCTTAAAATTACGTTTACTTAAATATAAAATAATTGCTTTTCTTTTCTTTTCTTGAGATAAGTAGCCTTTCTGAAAATAAGTACATTTTCTTAAAAAATAACCTATTCCTAAAAGCAGTACCACTTCTTTAAAAAGAACCTGTTCTTAAAAGAAGTTTCTTTGTAGAAAAAATTCATACTCCTATGGCTTTTTTTTAAAAAAAACTCATACTCCTAAGGCTCTTTTAACAGAAAGTACTTCTTCTTAAAAATAGTATCTTTTCTTAAAAAAAACATTAGTTATTAATAAAAGAAGCACCTCTCTTTAAAAAATTACCTTTTCGGGTAAATATAATACATATTCTTACAAAAAGGACCTAAAAATATTCAAGTCATGAAATCATTTTGAGATTTGATTAAAAACGTTGTTGGGAAATGTTATTTAGAAATTTTTGGAACTTAAAATCATATTCGAGAATAGAAATCGTGTTTCGTAATTTGAAAATTTCTTTAAAATTCGAAAATCATATAATTTATTATTAATTTGTTTAAGTGTATGAACACAAATTAAGTAAAATCCGGATAACAGGTTAAATGACGTCAAATAACCGGTTTCCGCTTTGTTCGAAAATTAGGTTTTTTAAAAAACCGGCACAGGGTTAATTGCAAGAAAACCGGTATACCGGTTATTCGGTTTCGGGTAATCATAATGAGCAATTCCCCGTTTTCGTGGGTACTTACCAAAACCCGAATCCGGAGAAACCGGTTAAATGGTTTTTTGCTATTAACCGTGTGCCGGTTTTTTAAAAAACGTAATTTTCGAACAAAATCGTAAACCGGATAATAGACGTTGGTTAACCGTTTAATCGGATTTTACTTAATTTATGTTAATATCCTTAAAAAAAATAATAATAAATAAAATGATTTTCGAATTTTAGTGAAATTTTGGAATTACGAAATATGATTTCCATTTTGAAATATGATCTAATTGACATATCCAAACAATTTTTTTTTCAGCATGATTTTATGATTTGAATTAGAGTTAATTTAAAATTAATTAAGAATTAATTAAGCTTTTCAAACATTTTTTTTTTTATCAAATTTCAAAATTAAAATCATATGATAACTAAATGTTTTAAACCTAATAAGATTGTCATACATGAAAATCTTTTTCAAATTTGAATATGATTTTCGAGATTAAATCAGTTTAATGCGAATTTGAATAAAACTTTTAAATTTTATATTAAAAACGCATTCCACATTGGTATATGATGTATATTTTTTTTAAAATGTGATGATTTATTCGACCTTTCGTATTATATTTAAAATTTAAATATTTTAAATAATTTTGTTCTTCAATATTACGCTACCCATTGGGTAGCATAGTCAGGAAAATAAGCACAATTATTATTTCATTTATTTTTTTATACCCTCCACTGTAAGTGATAGAGGGTATATATCAGTTTGTCATTCTGATTGTAAGGCTTTGCGACCCCACAAAGTAAATATATTCTTGATCCTTATAACAACCGGAGTCGATATAGCCATGTCCGTCTGTTGAAAACATTCTCACGACTTCAATCGGCGATAACGCGGTTTGGTTTTTGGCCAGAATGTTTCACGTATTCCTGAGCAGTTTGGTATTGAAAATCAGCGAAATTGGTCCATGGGAAAAAATTTTATGATTGGAAACGTAAAAAAACTCATAAAATTTTCACATTAATTTTTGTAGTTTTATACTAAACTACTCCTTTTACCGTGTGGTGAATTTCCATGTTGAAAATCTTTGTTGTTCTTTATAATAGGTAAGTACTTTAGAATGTTTAGATGTACTTTCATGTGTTCATACATTTATATGAATTGTCACTCTTCATCTAAGGTGATGTGTAAAGGGTTGCGCGTTGGAGTCTGAGGGTTGTTGGTTCAACTCTCGTCTCTGCTTGTTTTTTTTTTTTTAACAGTTCTTTAAAAAATGCTTTTTTTATTTTTAAAAAATGCTTTTTTATTTTACTCGTGAAAAGTAACTTATTTTTACTTTTTTTAAAAAAGTACATTTTCTTAAAAAAAAATACATTTCTTAAGTACGTTTCAAAGTACATTAAGTACATTTCAAAGTACATTTCTTAAGCACATTTCATTAAGTACATTTCTTAAGTACATTTCTTTCTTAAGTACATTTCTTCTTAAGTACATTTCTGAAGTACATTTCTTCTTAAGTACATTTCTTCTTAAGTACTTAAGCATGTGAGCATTTGAGCATTGTGAGCAATGCATTTGTGAGCATTTGTGAGCATCCTGCATTTGTGAGCATTTGTGAACAAGTAATTGCATTTGTGAACAAGTAACTTATTTTTATTTTTTTTAAAAAAGTGAATTTTCTTAAAAAAGGTCCTTTTTAAAATTTAATATTTTGCTGGTTAACACTAAGGTGGAGGGTATCAAAGATTCGGCACAACCGAATTTAACACTTTTACTTGTTTTTATTTAATTTTTTACTAATAATTGTGTTTATCTTCCCTACGATGCTACACGCTGAAAAATAACGGCCTCTCTAATATATTCTCCCAAACATATTCTGCAGGAAGCATGTATATGTTTGGAACACACTTCAAACATTAATATGTTTGCAAGTCCCAAACTCACTTGTGTTTAAATGTAAACATATGTACTGGCAAACATCCCCTTTCAAGTTTCTTTCCTCAAAATCGTGTCTCACTTTGGTGGCACACTTACATATCGTCGTCGGTATCCTGCAAAAAGATCTCAAGTCACATATTCATATTCATATTTCATTTTTTGCTACCTATGGACCTGAACAAGAGAAAAAGGTAAAAAAATTAAATTAAAAAATTTTCACTTTTGCGTGCTACCTAAACAGTGTTAAGAATCATCTCTAGGAAGTGTATATGTTCTAGAAATTTGTTTACTGAGATCTTAGGTAAATTTTTGTAGTTGATTGTTTCCTTGAATTTTGAACGGTTTGCTACCTATGGACCTGAACACGGGAAAAAAGGTAAAAAAATCGAATTTTTTTAAGTTTTTTGCGATTTTGATCTGGAAGGTGAATTTTTTTTGATTTTATATGTTCGCAATTTTTGTTCTTTATGACAAGAGCTACAACTTTGCCTCAGAGAGTAAATCGAAATTCTGAACGGTTTGCAAGATATGAGCCTGAGAAAATTATCACATTTTTACGAAAATGATACCGAGGCCCCAAATCTTTGGCGGCCCATAAAAAAAAGTGCATGACTTTTTGAAAAATTGGGACACGGGTCTTTTTTTTTTTAGTCTTTTATCACGTAGTGGTGTCCGTATATGGTTATTTTGCCATGACTTAAAAAATTACACACAGTGTAATTAAACTTAAAAAAATATAGATTTTTATGGACATGGTTTTTTTATGAAAATGTGTTGTTTTTATTTTAAATTTGCTAATCTTGATCTGATTGCGAATCATCATTTTCATATATCGGCTTCTGGGGCCTTTTTTCTGGTAGTTTGCTTGTTATCAAGCTTTTGTACCAGTGATGAAACTCGTCCGGGATGGCTCTTGGCTTGCAAAGATTAAGTAAATCTTTTTCTTTTCGTTACTCATAGGAAGGTTGCTTTTATAGATCTTTTTGATGTTAATAAATTTTTACTTGCTTTGCTGCTGGGGGTGGGACTTGGGTCTTTTTTGCTCCAGACATTTTGGACATAGAAAGATTTGGTTTGATACAATAACTACTTTAAATAGACATGGGGGATATTTTACAGGGCATACACTATGACTTTGGGGACACTTTTGCATCACTAACTCCATTTCACAAAATAGCGGACTTGAGATCTTTTTGCAGGATACCGACGATATATACGAAACACATACACAAAAACTAAAGTAACATCACAAACCATTTAAGTGTCCAAGCCTTCGTTTATTCTTTTTTCACTGAGCAAGCGCTTTTGATCTCATCTGTCCGGTGAAGCATGGACGACTGAATGCGTGGAACTATCTGTATCTGCAATTTGCACGCATATTCAGGAATATTTATGACTCACTGACTGAGAGAATAATGCAAAAACACAGATACACACTTACAAGATAGCCTCTCTCGTTGTCCCTCTTTTACTGTCTTGCTCTTGAGAGAGCATACACAGTGCAACAAATACAGCTGTATTTGTATCACAAACATAAATATATGGGGGTCGCAAAACACATATATTCTAACATATTAATCATTGTGTCTCAAACATGTAATATTGTATAGCTACTACAAGTATATTATATTTGCGACAAGCTGCAAACACGCTCTATATTTGCATCCAAACAACAACAAAAAGACAGATTTTTCGCTAACCATTGGCTAGCGAAATATTGCCGAATAAAATAATTTAAAATAGACCTATCGCTCGAACATTTTAATTTTAAATAGGTATATAGTTTTTATTAAAAATTAAAACGTATTTAATTAAATACAGTTGCGAAATTTTGGTTTTTCAACACGGATGAGAATATGAATATAAGTTCTACATGCGTAATTTAATTCAAAGCAAAACAACCCGATAAAACCGGATCCATCGGTTTTTGCTAAAATTAAAAACCGAAGACAGACAGGATATTTTTCGAACAAACCGAAAACCGGTTTTTGAAAAATGTATTTTTCGAACAAACCGAAAACCGGTTTCTAAAAAATTCCGGGTTTTTAGGACACTCTAGTACTTACCCATTACTTTCCGCATACCCTGTGGGTAAACGATCGCTACCCATTCCCCACGGCAATAATAATGGGTTACCCAGGTTGACTCATTCCCCATGAAATGCGAATCCTGCTTTAAGAAAAAGCCAGAATCCATTTGATATCGCAAAACGCTGTTGTTTTAATTAAATTTCATTTGTTAGCGCTCTTATCTAGTTACCCTGTAATTGGTACCTCATATCGTATGCAAAGACAAATTAAAACAAAATATTCAATATCTTTTTCATAAGCAAAATCTTTTTTTCAACGAACATAGTATAATTATAAATATGTATACTTTTTTAGAGCAAACTCGCACAGTTCTACTGATTTGCGCAGATTTATTCACCTCACTTCACCTCATTCCTTATACTCTAAAGCCGAAGAGGAAGGAATATTTTTAAAACCAAAGAAAAATATTTTGCATTTTTAACAAGATAGAAATTTAAATTGAACATTTTCCAGTTGAAGTTTAAAAATTATTAATCAATTTAATGTATTATGTGTCTAAATTGCTATTCATATTTCACAAATTTCAATTGATATATTTTTAATATCAATTGATACATTTTTAGTCGAAATTTAAAATGATGTAATTTTAATTTCAATTGATGGGTTTTAAATTACACTTGATATATTTTTAAGTTTCTATTAAAGACTTTTAAATTTCGATTGATGTGTTTTAAATTTCATTTGATGTATTTTAAATTTTAAACAATGTTTTTTTTAATTTCAACTGGTGTCTTTAAAATGATCTATTTTTTGAATTTCCAGTGATGTGTTTTAAGTTTAAATTGTTGCATTTTAAATTCCAATTGATGTTTTTTTTTTAATTTCAATTGATGTGTTTTAAATTGCAATTGATGTGTTTCAAATTTCAATTGCTATGTTTAAAATTTCAATTGATGTGTTTAGAATTTCACTTGATGTATTTTAAATTTTAAATGAAGTATTTTTAATTTTAATTGATGTCATTTAAATTTAAATTTAAATTCAAATGATGTATGTATTTATTTTTAATTTCGATTGATGTGTTTTACATTTAAATTGATGTATTTTGAATTTTAAATGATGTATTTTTAATTTCAATTAGTGTCTTTTGAATTTGAATTTATATTGAAATTATGTATTTATTTCTAATTTTAATTGATGTGTTTTAAATTTAAATTGTTGCATTTAAAATTCCAATTGGTGTGTTTAACATTTCAACTGATGTGTTTTAAATTTCAATTGAAGTGTTTTAAATTTTAAATGAAGTATTTTTAATTTTAATTGGTGTCGTTTCAATTTAAATTTTAATTCAAGTGATGTATTTATTTTTAATTTCAATTGATGTGTTTTAAATTTCAAATGATGTATTTTAAATTTTAATTTGTGTCTGTTCAATTTAAATTTAAATTGAAATTATGTATTTATTTTGAATTTCAATTGATTTATTTTAAATTTAAATTGTTGCATTTTAAATTTTTATTGATTTATTTTAAATTTCAAATGATGTATTTTTAACTTCAATTGATGGGTGTAAAATTTCAATTATAGTCGTTTTAAATTCAATTGAAGTCTTTTTAATTGCAACTGATGTCTTTTAAATTTCAAGTGGAATTTGTTTATTTGAGGCGATGTATTTTAAATTTGAAATGAAAATGCAAAATATTAATTTGTTTTTTTTAATTCTGTGGGAAATGGTGTAGGTTGTGTTGAAGAACTTTAGACTTAACTTATTTATCTAGAAGTCGTTTTTAATATCTTATAATCTAGCAGATAAGGGTTTTCTCCAATCAGTGGCAGATTTGAACCAGTCTGCAAGTAGGATTTGTACTCATATTGGAAGACGACCATCGGGAACTTGGCGCCTCTTAATGTTCTAGACCTGTGGCAGGCCAGGCCGTCTGTTCACATCTGTCACTAACTAGAAGTTTTGTTTTTTCGTTTCTGCTCCTCTCTCTCTCTCTCTTACCAGTATGAATAAAATTGTTACCATTACATTATTTAAATTAATCTACCGAACTTATCTCTATATTACTTTGGGTATGTTCAGTTTTGGCAACTTTCGTATTCTCTCCAATGTAATTCCTTTTATTCTCAATGCGATATACAGAGTTTCTCCCACGTTTCTGCTGCAAATAGTTCTCAGCATCCCAGGGTTGCACCAAAGTTGTACCACAGATGATATAAAATAAATTTCCTAAAAAGAAAATAACCGCTGCGATTGCAAATACAATTTGCCATTGCGAGCGATTGCCCTGCAATGGAAAGAATTAAGGGTTGGGTTAAACAATAATCTTTCATCCAATCTTCACGTGACATCCTTACCCAATCAGTGACTACAACTCCCACCACTAAGGGTGATATTAGAGGCATAAAATTTGCCACGGTATTTACAATGCCCATCAGGATGCCCGCATGATTTGGCGATAAATCGATAGTGTTAAGGGAGCTGCCAATGGTGGCCCCACTATTCACACCCACATTTACAATCATCAATGCAATGGCCACCGTTCGGTTGTCCTGATTCAGAAAGCCAATAGCAATTAACCCCACAGCGGGTATCCAAAAAGCTATGGTATTGAAGGTTTTGCGGATACCCGAGAGACTTAAGATTTGTTTGCGTTGTAAAATATCGGCGGAGAGAACATAAACATAGGACATTGCCCACATCACCAGGAAAGGTAAGCCAGAGTATAAAGCATTTGCTCTGATGTCCATATTTAGAACACCATTTAAATATGAGGGTATCTGTGCCTGTAATGTAGTAATGCCCCAACTGCCAGCGCTACGAGTCACCAATAACGCCAAGAAGGGTAACGAAGTACATATCGCTCTCCATGGTATTGGAATTTTATTTTTATGGAAATCTTCGCCATGTTCCAGGGATGATTCTATGTATTGCTTTTCCGATTCTGTGATAAATCTCGATTCCGTGGCATTATTGGCGGCGAAAATTACCCACAAGATACACCAAACAAAACACAAGCCCGCCGATACATACGATATACCCGGCCAGCCCCAGGGGCCTTCGGCTATTAAACCTGTAGTAGCCATTGCCAAAACATTTCCGCACTCAAGTCCGGTATGACTGAGGGCACTCAGACGATTGCGTTCAAGTACAGGAGACCATTTTGCCAAATGTTGATGGATGCAGGGAAATATCATACCCTGGAACAAACCCTGTACAATGCGGATAACACAAAATGCCTGCCAGCCACCCCACATCACACACCAGGGTGTCAGCGCACTCAATAGTGTGGAGCCCAAGGTCGATAGGCCCATAGTCAGTTTGACGCCAAAACGTTTGCATAAAGTACCGCCCGGAAATTGGGTGATTACATAGCCCCAATAAAAACTGGAGAGAATATAGGAAATTTCCTTTTCATTCCAATCGAATTCCTGAAAAATTGCGAAATTCCCCATTAACTTTGAGTGTATATTGAGGGCGATGCTCCAAACTTACCGGAAAATCTGGATTTGTAGTTTCTGCATTGGTCATGGCTACAACGGCTACACCAATATTCAGACGGCTGATGTAGACCACCATAATATTCAGGAACAACAACAAGGTCTGCATGTGGCGCATACCCAATGTGGGTCCTGAAAAGAAATAATAATACATTTTCAAAGAATTCTGGAATTTGTAGTAAAGGTTTTTTTCAAAATCCCCTAATCTACCCCTTGTTTTCGCAGCGCCCATTTCAAAAATAGATCGGTTAATATAATTCGGTTGCTTCGTGTTAGATGAAAAGTTCTCCGCCAAGGCGTCTACAATATCCCAAAGTGTAAATGATTCTGATCATTGGCAGATGATATCTTGGGATTGCGAAAGTACTGCAATTATAGTCAAAGATAACGAGGGTGATTAGACAGTTTAGCCATAAAGCGCACTTGCAATAAACAGCAACAATAAAATTCAGACTTGTTAAGAAAAACATTTTGTATGAAATTATTGTTTTCCGTATGTGTAGAAACGAATTTAATGTCACGAAAACAAATTGAAAAAAAATCGTATTGATATCATTAAAACTGCCGGAAATTAACATTCCGAGTTTCCCCACAACCGATACTTAATTGCCAAAGTTTTAAAGAGACGTCATAATCCTTTTTTAGTGTTATTGAATATTTTACAACCTCATGAGGTAAGACGTCTTACACATATTAATTAAACAAACAAATAAAACAAATAGCAATATATTCCTCCTACTGCCTTTATCCTTCGCATTTTCTCGCCAGTTGGTAACAGCAAGGATACGGAGGGATTCTTCTGCCTGGTCTTTCCAGCGGAGTCTTGGTCGTCCTCTTTTTCTGCTTCCAATCCGCCCGAACATAATTTAACACACACGGCCACGATAACCCAATCAGACTCACATACTTCTGATATCATGCCGTCCTCTACATGCTGAAAAATTTTTCTTTTTTTTACTATTTGGATGCAAATATAACGTGTTTGTAGGTTGCCGCAAATATATTAAACTTGTGTCGAAACATATTATGTTTGTTATTCAATATAACATGATTGGGGCACAGTGATTGATGCACACAAAGAAAAAACCCATTCCTCCCAAACGAAATCTCAGATAACTGAAGTTCGTATGGGGACTATAGCTAGGAGAAACGAACTTCTCTTAAGCCATACATGTCAATTCGTTTGGGAGAACCAAGAAATGTTTGCAGCAAACGAGTTATGAAAAATGTAAGCTGAAAATGCGTTAGCGAGAAACGAGAAACGGTTCCGCCAACTGTTCCGTCAGTTACAGCAACCGAGTTGTAGTTGCTCCAAACTAAGAAAACGTTCGCAGTAAACGAGTTATAAACTTTTATTTATGGCTTCCATGAGCTCGTTTTTGTTTAAATTTCTAACTTCTATAATTTTGGTTTTACCCATATAGTTTTTTTTTTAAAAAAGTTGTAATTTTTTTATATTTTTTCACTGTCTACTTAGACGTCTGTCTCGCCTTGCATTCAAATAACAACTAAAAGCGCAGCAAACTACAACGCGTCAATTGTCCATCCACGATATATTGACAGAGTATAAGCATTAGAGTGTGTGATCACTTTTATGTGTATGCGAAACGAGTGGATAAGACTGTGTATACAGTCGACAGAATGAGCGAAAATTACGTTCTTCGTAATCTGTACTCTCATTAGAAAAATGGATAATTTCAGTTATCGCAAACGGTTTTTACATTTGCGGCAAATGTAATTTTGAACTCGTTTGTAACAACATTTATACAACAACATTATACATTTGCGATATATGAGTTTATTTGGGAGAACTACATGAACGGCGGCGATTAATAAATTAATAAAAATCAATCGAAGTATTTGTTGCGGCAACCGAGCAATAAACGTTTTTTTTCTTTGCGTGTACGTTATAAAATATGCATTTGTGACCCAAACTGCTGAAAACACTGCTATTTGTCACCATAAAGATACAAAAAGCATCCGATCTTCAATTCACGAAAGCAATGCTTGCAAAAACATGTACAGGTTCCTGCCATCTGTTGCTGGGCCCGATATTTTTCAGCGTTTAAGTGCGGACAACATTCATCACACAGTCCATTCATTTCGATCAGTTTATTTCAATCAATCTGACTGGTGAACACTCACACTCGTCGACATAGGGAGGGTGTATAATAATCGTACATACCCAATAAGAATATCAGATCAGAATCGGCGCGGAATCGGTTCCGACTTCTCTGACTTGATTTTGAGATCGAGTCCGTTCTCAATTCCAGATCGGATACTCGAGCGGCCGTAACTCATCTTTCGAGCTCAAAACGAGAATTGTATTCCATCTCGAAATGAGGTCGGATCCGATCTCGAAACTACAACACTGCAAACCTAACTCCAACCGTTCTCATCATCATTTAAATCAAAGCGAGTCTTTGCTGCTCTCTTCCTGAAGAGTGTTGCCAAGCACGGACGTGTGGTCTCCAGCCATCACGAATGTTCTCAACGTGGCGATCTGTTGATTTAGTTTTTTGCAAATGTAATTATTTTGTATCATAAGAAACCAAATAAAGAATCTGAATTCAAACCCCAGAGTAGCGAACAAAACTCTTGTTTAGTGTACCCCAACAAAAAACACCAACGAGCGTTCGTACTCACGGGCGATGTGCTAACACCTTTTTGCCACACGGTACGTGGTCGATTTCTATGAACACATTAGCAAATGATACATTGGAAAATAACAAAAGAATAGTTTTTGTGCTGAAAGCTCTTTTGCTAGTGCACTTTCTTTTTGCTTACATTTTCTTTAACATTAGCAGCCCTATTCTGGCAGGGTTACAAAAGTCACCACGGTTACTATTTGACAGCAATGTGACAATTGTCAAAAATCGGTATTCTGACACATTTTTTTGGTGACAAAAGTAACAAAATCTGTTACCTGCCAAAGAGGAGGTAACAGTGCGTGACAGCTGTTTTAATTGCCGGAAAGATGATACAAAATCATTTTATAAATTCTGCAAGTAAAAATAAAACTGTATACGGGAAAAATTATTAATACATTTTGTAGCAAAACGACAAGAGGGCATAATAATGAAGGAAAGACTTTTGTTACTTTGTCCTATGGAAATGGAGCAGAAAGAAGAAAGAACTTGATTTTGTGTTAGATAGATGAAAATGCGCGAAAAGTATTACAAAATTTTTAACGTAAATATCTTTCAAGGGTTATTGTTGAGTAATATACCTTTAAAAAAGGCTAAGGTCTTGTGTATTATCGGAACCTGCCAAAAAATAAGTATAATAGGACATTTTTTTGAAAAAAAAAAATAAATTGTTGGCAGAAAAGTGAGGTTAAAAAATGTTTTTTTAATTAGCACCCCTATGGACTAATAAAAATAAATGTGTTTATACACTGATTTATAGAGCTTAGAAAGACCTTTGTAATGATACCGATTTCAACCAGATCGGATTATAAATCGTGGAGATATGATCGATTATATACTCAAGCTTTAAAAATCTATATCTCAAGAATTTGGGCCGACCGCGGGGGGAACAACAACTTTTTGAACTCAGCGCAGAAGCTATTGTCAGTGGTGAAATTTTGATGTAGATCAGAGAGTTGGCGCTAAAGTAAATTTCTTCTTCTATATGGCGCGGATGTGCAGGAGCATTCTTTCCGCTTAGCATCTATGGATGTTCCTTGAGGAAGGCAATACGGCATTACAGCTGTGCCTTTGCGGTGCGCTCAAATTCCCTAAATAATAATGTATTAATTTTAATTCAATAAAACAAATATATTAAATACTTACATACTTTTCCTTTTTTTTACCGCGTTCATTTTGGGCAGAAAACCATATGTTTTTGTTTTTTGTCCCTGCTTTTGACAACTTGTTATTGTGAGGTGAATTATTTGTTACGAGGTGAATTTTTCGTTGTCACTGTGTTGCCAGAATACATGATACAAACAATGGTGACAACTTTGTAACAATTTTCTGGTTACAATTTGATTGTTACCATATTCACAGAATAGGTGTGTAGGTGTAATGTTGTTAAAACACATAAAGCAATATTTACCTCACTGAAATAATTCTTTTTGTTTTGTCATAAACAGAGCGTCGACAAAAAGTATTGAATAGTATAGAGAACTTATTGCACTCTGTTACCGCTCTCATGGAGAGAGTCTGACTAACAGAGCATAAACGAGTCTTATTATCTTTATAGAATATTTAAATATAAATGCACCATTTCGACACTGTAATTACCTAAAACAATACAAAAAACATAAATGTTTCAAACGGCATCAATGGTACACATCAAAATTATAAATGGACCAAGTTCTGACAAAAAGAGAGTAATACGTTTTGAATCATTAACCAGATGATGCCAGTCATATAATTCGTTCCATGAGTTCTCTATACTATTCAATACTCTTTGGCAACGACGACCTGCTTATTTGCTCGCTGCCGCTACATAAACTCCATCATACTTATTTTCAGGCAGAGACTATTGTTGTACAACAACCACGTATGTGATGCTGACGCTGTGTGTTGTTTGCATGTGTTCACCATGATAGATTGACATACCCGTGCCTATAGATGTTAACACATCAAAATCCCTGTACATGACTGAATTCAGCCTTCGACAAAACCGCGTTGCAAATTATTACTATTTAAAGTAATGTTATAAAGTGTTAGCTATCACTTTGTTTGGAAAAACGTATAAAAAACACAGCTAATGTAACAACAAACTCCATTTACTTTTAGTTCGCAAAGTATTGATAAATACCCTTTCGAATTTCGCCTCCATATCAACCTTCAGTTTGTTCAGTATTAATATTTACCTTCCCGCTTTAATTTTCGCCAACACATCTGTCTATGACAGACAGTAAAATTTTTATAAAATATTTCCATAGTTGGACCAATTAATTTTCCATTATAACTAATTATAACTCTTATATAAAACAGCAAATAAAAAGTACGCAACTGTCGCACGTTACTGATCTGAGTCAACTTTTTTTGGGTTGTTAAACCTCTAGTTATTCCAGAGCGCATTTGCAGCACATGACCAAAACAATACAATCAGTGATATTATTAGTGACTAAATCAGATTTGTAACGAAATTCGAAAACATTCACAAGTACAAAAAAAAAACGCCATTCATTGGACTGTTTGAGCTGTAAATGATGCACGCTCTCTATGCAAGGGGGTGTGTTAGCATGGAAACTCTTTTGTGACGAGTGTCCCCAAACAGTGTTGACACATTTTCTATCTTTCGCAGTGTTTACTCTTAATTAGAACTCAATTTATGTGTTGTAGCTATAAGAACAATTTGCCGTCGGTGATGCAATGGCTAGTGGGCGCAGCTCTTGTGCATGAGAACGTGGGATCGATCCCCCTCTGTCCACCTAACATTTCCTTCGACGATGGCCATCTCGCTTAGTGATGCCGATTTTGGCATGAAAAAACTTATCAAAATACCGTTCGGAACCGGTGTGAAACTGTAGGTCCCAATCAGTGAGTGAAAAATTAGAAAACACACAGCTCTCTGGTTTTGAGAAGCTATCCCCAATCACTTCATGGGATGTAATGGGAAAATTAAACAACTTTTTTTAACAACTTTATTACAACCCAGTATTATCAATTATATTGGGTACTATTGCTTTGGTTTGTGTCTAGACTAACATATGGTAGGAAATTTCTTGTTTAATGCATACACATAGATAAATAAATAACCATAGATGGTGAAAGATAAGTGGTGGATTTGAAAGAAAAGGGAAATTTTCTAGATGGAGCCGGAGTGGTGGATATGGGCAAATTTCCCTCGAAACAAAAACTATTGAAATAACTATATAACCATGCTTTTTTGCTTTTTGTATTGTCAACAAATATCAAAAGCGATGTGCTTTTTCATTATTTGTATTCTATTTTCAAATTTAAACAACAGAATCGAAATAAAAATTATTTTTGAGTGCTTTTTCGTCGCATGCGAGTGAAAAATGGTCGCACGGAAACAGCACATGCCCTCTGGTGAAAATGGTGATTAAGCAAGTGAATGATCTATGGTTTTTTTTTATCCATGTTTAATGGGAAGATTTATACGTGGAGCCTGTAACGACTATCCATATATATATAAAGGAGTTTGTGTTTGTTTGGTTTTTATGTTTGCATTTTTTAGTACCGCATAGACCCGAAAACGGTTGGACCGATCTTTTTGAAATTTTCACTGAAGGTAGCTGTGTGGTCAGCCGGTTATGAAAATAAATATTTCTGAAAACACAATATCTGCAGGACTGTTTCACCAATCGCTTTGAAAATTTTTGTGGATGAATTTGGCAGCAAACTTCTCAAAAAAAAACGGCGGGATCGGATCAGTGGGCTTGGCATACAACTTTAAATTTTGTACGGATGTTGAATACATGAACTATCTGAGCTATAAATATATTTGGTATATAATTTGTTTGTACAGTTCGAATTACAGCCAGGGTGGACGTGGGCAGTGCTACGCCCCCTTTCAAAAAAGCTCTGACGGCTTTTCTAATAGACCGATTGTTGTGAAAATTTAACAATGACGTACTGACAATACTTGGTAGTGATTGGATAAAGGGGCGTGGCACCGCCCATAAACTATGAAATTTAAAATAGCTATAACTCATGATCTATCAGAGGTATGAAGATAAAATTTGGTATATATGTTGTTGGTACAGTATGAACTACAGGCAGGGTGGAAGTGGGCGGAGTCACGCCCTATTTTAAAAAATCGCTCTGACGGCTTTTCTAATATACCGATTTTTATGAAAATTTTACAATGTGGTACTGGCAGCCTGCTGATAGTTCTTGGCTATACTTGGTAGTGATTGAATAAAGGGGCGTGGCACCGCCCATACAATGTGAAACTTAAAATGGCTATATCTCATGAACTATGAGAGGTATGAAAAGTAAATTTTGTATATACATAAGTTGTTCGTACAGTTCGAATTACAGCCAGGGTGGAAGTAGGCGGTGTCACGCCCCCTTTTCAAAAATCGCTCTGACGGCTTTTTTCTAATAGACCGTTTGTTATGAAAATTTCACAATGTGGTACTGATGACGCATTGATAGTCCTTGACTATACTTGGTAGTGATTGGATAAAGGGGTGTGGCACCGCTCATACAAATTGAAATTTAAAATGGCTATATATCATGAAATATCAGAGGTAAGAAGATAAAATTTGGTATATATATTGTTGGTACAGAATGAGTTAAAGTCAGGGTGGAAGTGGGCGGAGCCACGACCTCTTTTCAAAAGTCGCTCTAACGGTTTTTCTAATTGACAGACTGTTATGAACATTTTACAATGAGTTACTGATGACCTGCAGATAGTCCTTGGCTATACTTGGTAGTGACTGGATAAAGGGGTGTGGCAACGCCCATACAATTCGAAATTTAAAATGGCTATATCTCGTGAAGTATCAGAGGTATGAAGATGAGATTTGGTACATACATATGTACGTTCTTGGTACAGTAAGAATTACAGCCACGTAGGAAGTGGGATGTGCCAGACCCCTTTTAAAAGAAACCGTTACAGCAGTCATAATAATAGTTTCGTCGTCTGAAAATTTCACAGTATGTTGCAGTTGGCCTACAGATACGAACAGGCTATTTGGAAGCAAGTTGGCAAAAATTGCCAGGCGCTGCCCACACACATTTCAATATTTGACTATTACATGTACTATATCAAATAATTGTATGTAAACCAGGCACTTGAGAATATATTTCAATGTATCTCAAAAAATATATGGCCGATTCGATTTATTTTTTTTTAAAGTTCAATGCTTTTAACTTTAACAAAAATATTTGAATCTTTTGAGATATATTGAAATATGTTCACAACTGCTTGGTGTACGGACAATTGTTTGATACCGTGTAGGAATATGAGGTTCCCTACATACATATACTCCTGATATGATGCAAATTACTTTCCGGGGAAAACCAATGAAAATACGACTATTAATATGGTCAGACTATGAAGCTATGAAAGTGACCACAGGTTCGAATGAATATGAATATCATTGAGGTCAGTTTCCAGAGCATCCATCCCAATAATTCATTTTTTTTTTTAAATCAGAATAATCTTATAGAGGCCAATATAATCAATGGAAATTTTAAAGGAACCGATGTCCTGATTCCACACATTCCAATAATATCTACAGACATACCTATCGATTTCAAAAGATTCCAGTTTCCGATTCGGTTTCCATTTGCGATGACCATTAATAAACCGCAAGTCGTTTCAAGTAGGCAGTCGTTTCAAGTAGGACAGTATAAGTTGCATGTAAACCTTCTGGCTTATATAAAGGGTGGTTAAGTCACGACTGGACAAATTTCACCAGCGTATTCCTTGGTTCATTTCATGAAAACATGTCCACCTACGACCATCCTCGAAAATGTAAGGAGGCGAAATGGCAGCGGTTTGAAAATTTTCGGATTGGTGGTCGAAGGATACTAGGGTAAAATTGCAGATAACTTAAGTTTTTTTTTCTTAAAAAATAGCCCTACCTCTTACCTTTCCAAGGTTAACTAAACGAAGCCCAGAGGTCTTACCGCTCCAAAGTTATGACTATTTGACACATTTATTTGTGCTGTTATTGGATCGGCTGTTGGACCGGTAAGACCTCTGGGCTTTTTGGAAAGTTAAGAGGTAGGGCTATTTTTAAGAGAAACTAACATAAGATATCTGCCATCTGGATGAGAAAATTGAGGTTATGTGCACGTTCTTATGTCTTAGCTAAGCCCCGTATCTCGGCGATTTCACTTTTTTTAATAATTCTGAAAGGTCTCTTAAGCGCCTTCCCAACAAGCCCAAAAAATCCGACCACTGGTTCAGAACTTAACAATTTTACCCTAGTACTCTTCGGCCATCAATCCGAAAATTTTCAAACCGCTGCCATTTCGCCCCCTTGCATTTTCGAGGATGGTCGTAGGTGGACATGTTTTCACGAAATGAACCAAGGAATACGCTGGTGAAGTATGTTCAGTCGGGACTAAACCACCCTGTATAGCGAAATGAACTTCGTTCCAACCGGGTGTCCCCTGACACCTGATGTAATTTTTTTCTGCAATTAGAAGAAATGTAAACAGTCGGCACCAGGATTTGAACTCACGTTGGCGGACGATCGTTTCTAAGTTTCTGACTCTTCTCATCAGCACCTTCGACTTCTAGGCGAGTGACCGTCTTGTTCACATTGTAACTAATTGCAGTTGTCGTAGTCGGAGTTCTCTTTGCGTTTCATTCATAGATTGCAATGGTGGGCCTTACCAAGGCAATCATTACAATAAAATTATGTCTATTAGCATTTTTTAGAGCGAAATTAAACACCAAATTGTACATGTACCACCCTTTCTTATACGAAAATATATCGCCACTTCAGTATTTAAGTGATTAATATGCGATTAAAATCCTGTGATTTTAAATCACTCCAATACTGATTAGACGATATTCCAATGACTGAAAAAAATCTTTCTAGACCCAAAGAGGAAAACGTGTTACGGGTGTTTTACTCTACTAACTGAAATGTATTAATTTTATTGAGTGTAGTCCAGTGTAAGAATTATTCACATCCCACAAACTCAATGTTGCACTGTGTATTCCGTATCTGGGCAAAGAAGTGCCGAAAATTCGACCGATTTTAATCTATTCAAACACACAAAGACTAATATTACTGTGGTCTAAAATGGAAAGAAAAATAAAAATGGTTTTAAGAAAAAAATATTGCAGAAAAGTAGCCACGGTTGAGTTTGAAGAGAAATAAGTTTTTCTGCGAAAATTTTTACCAAAAATACTTTTTATATTTCATAAGGACAATACAAATGACTGCGGTATATCTAGTTATGCGGGCAATCTCACTAAACCCACTGTTTGAGCGAAGCTCCAAAACCTCAGAAGAAGTACAAAAAACTCGGTTCATCTGCGAGTTCGAGCGGCAAATGATGCACGCCATCTGTGTAAACTCTTTATGTCGTGTGTTCCAAAATTGGCGTTAATACGATATCAATTTATGTGTTGTAGCAGAGGGCATCCATGTCACAGCTGATCGAAATGGTAGTTGTAATTTGATAGTGAATGGAACAAATGGGAGAATGAACAGTAAGAAGCTACAATCAAACAAAGAAGCACACTATGTTTAAATTGTGTCTGACTGATGCCAATAATAGCTAAACTATGTTTGATGCTGATTGCATCGAACGAAAATACGCGTTCTCTTTTATGTCTGTTAGCCTACTATCCAGCCATAGACTAACATTCTAGAGAAATACACAAGAGCCACTAACCCTCTCTTCACATTGTCTTGATGACCACGAGGTAGTAGACCATTTCATCGAGTTCGAGTTGCTTTTGTAATTTACTCATTGTTTGGACATAATACGGACAGAAATAAAAGGGAATGTGTATTTTCGTTCGACGCAAACAACATAAAACATAATTTAGCTGTCATTTGTATCAATAAAACACTATCAAAATTTAGTTTGCTGCATGGTATATAATCTCTATGTCTTCTTTGTTTTCTCATTTTACATCATTTCCATAGTGCTATTTCGATCAACTGTGCCATGGAAACCCCCTGGTACCATACTTCTATCAACTATCATACAACTATCTCGGTGACCACAAAACTACTCCGAATACGCCGTGTTTGAATTCTCTTTATTTATCTAACTTTTGTTTGTTCATAGAGCAATAGATAATAGTCGCCATTCCTCTGTATACTTTAGACTTGTGTCGAACTCGTTCACTGGTTCTCGAACTCGTTCATTTAAGGTGCCCGGACATAACAATCACGACCACAGTCGCGATATCGAACATGTGCATTATGTACGTGAGGGTGGTGTCTGGTCACCCTAAATGAACTAGGTAGTTCATGAACTACCCAACTCTAGTATACTTATACTTTCCCTCGATTACGACGGGGTAGTATGTCAGTTCATCTAGTTCGAGTTGCTGTTGTATGTTACTCTTTGGGTGGTCATAACACGGACAGAAATAAAAGAGAATGAGCGTTTTCGTTCGCTACAACCAACATGTAGCTTAATTTAGCTGTCATTAGTACCAATCAAACAATATTTCAACTTAGTTTGCTGCTACTCCGGTTTCTATCAATTTCCTACTTCATAGTCGATCAGCTTTGTCATGGATAACCGATCAAATCGGAGTGCAACAAGTGTTGAGGCAAGAATTTGGGAGACTATTTTGACGCCGACCAAACCCATTTCTTTACCTCGAATCTCCCCCACTAGCCTACGTTGTACACAAGATCAATTCACAATTATGTAGATATTTTTATATTTTATTATACATATTATAATGAAATACAAAAAAAATTCCACCATTTTCCAAACAATTGAAACAGATGCTGAAGATGATGCTACACAAACATCGAAACGATCGTCCACCGACTGTGAGTTCGAATCCCACCCGCGCAATTTACATTTTTTTCAGTAACCGGAGAAAACATCACCTCTTAGCCTTAAAGGAAATTAGAACTTTAAAAACTTTTCAATCACTGAATTTTTAAATGATTGAAATGCTTCTAATGCACGCCACTGTGCATAATCGATACACGGTACAGATCAGGTAATCTAATCAGATTAAAAAATCCTGCTATAACAACCGGTTGGGTTATATTTTCCGTATAACAATCAAATTATAATTAAATCATATTTAAACTGTGATAGACGTGGCTGCTTAAGTAGGAAATCGTTACTGTAATTAAAGTGATAAATTGTAAAAGAGTCTTCCTAGAATGGGCTCAGAAGAAATCAATAAAGGTATTAATAACTGAAAGATTGCTTCTATAATCCACTTCCCCAATGCCCACAAAATGCAAAATAAAACAAGGGTTTAATGCCAATGATAATTTAGTGATCAGAAGGATTTTTGAAGTGTGAATGGCGAAGTCCAGAATGGTCTGTCGTGTCAGTATCTTGATTTTCCAGTGCAAGTTTTGACACATTTTTCGGATTTCAAACGTTATAACTTTTATTGACCAAAGCAATGAAACGATCCCAGACTAATAAATAACAGTGTGCATCAGCAGCTTTGCGTTCTATTGCGGTCACCTAGGTCAATTCAATTCCCTTCAATTCATTTCGATTCAATTCAATTTCATTTATTAAATTCAGTCAAATTTAACTTAATTGTATTTAACTCAATTCAATTCAAGTCAATTCAATTAAATTAAAATCAATTCCATTAACCAAATTCAATTTAATTCAATTCCCAGACTAATAAATAACAGTGTGCATCAGCTGCTTTGCTTTCTTTTGCGGTCACCGAGGTTAATTCAATTCAATTCAGATCAATTCAACTCAATTCAGATCAAGTGAATTCAATTCATTTCAATTCAATTCAATTCAGTTCAATTTAATTTAATTAAATTCAATTCAATTCAATTCGAACCCTAGGTTAATAAATAAGAGTGTCCATCATCTGATTTGCTCAAGTGAACTCCACTCAATCCAATTCAATTTAATTCAATTCAATTCTTATCAATTCAACACAATTCATTTTAATTCAATTCCATTAAATTCAATTCAATTTAATGCAATTCAGTTTAATTCAGATCAAGTGAATCCAATCCACTTCAATTCAATTCAACTGAATTCAATTCAACGCAATTCAGCTCCATCAGCTGATTTGAGTTGTTTTGCGGTCTCCGAGGTTAATCCAATTCAGTTGAATTCAATTCAGTTTAATGCAGTTCAATTCAATTCAGTTTAATTTAATTGATTTAAAATCAATTCTGCTCAATTCAATTCAATTCAATTCTGTTCAATTCAATGCAATTCTATTAAATTCGTTCAATTCAATTCGATGCAATTCAACTGAAATTCAATTTAATTCAATTTAAGTCGATTCAATTTAATGCAATTCAATTCAGATAAAGTGAATTCCATTCAATTCAATTAAATTCAGTTCAATTACATTCAATTCAATTCGATACAATTTAACTGAAATTCAAATCAATTCAAGTCAATTCTATGGAATTCAATTGAGTTCATATCATTTCATTTCAATTTAATTCAATTAAATTCAATTAAATTCAATTAAATTCAATTAAATTCAATTAAATTCAATTAAATTCAATTAAATTCAATTAAATTCAATTCAATTCAATTCAATTAAATTCAATTAAATTCAATTAAATTCAATTAAATTCAATTAAATTCAATTCAATTCAATTCAATTCAATTCAATTCAATTCAATTCAGTTCAATTCAATTCAATTCAATTCAATTCAATTCAATTCAATTCAATTCAATTCAATTCAATTCAATTCAATTCAAGTCAATTCAATTCAATTCAATTCAATTCAATTCTATTCTATTCTATTCAATTCAATTCAATTCAATTCAAATCAATTCACTTCAATTCAATTTAATTCAATTCAATTCAATTCAATTCAATCCAATTCAATTCAATTCAATTCAATTCAATTCAATTCAATTCAATTCAATTCAATTCAATTCAATTCAATTCAATTCAATTCAATTCAATTCAATTCAATTCAATTCAATACAATTCAATTCAATTCTATTCAATTCAATTCAATTCAATTCAATTAAATTCAATTAAATTCAATTAAATTCAATTAAATTCAATTAAATTCAATTCAATTAAATTCAATTAAATTCAATTCAATTCAATTCAATTCAATTCAATTCAATCCAGTTCAGTTCAATTCAATTCAATTCAATTCAATTCAATTCAAGTCAATTCAATTCAATTCAATTCAATTCAATTCAATTCAATTCAATTCAATTCAATTCTATTCTATTCAATTCAATTCAATTCAAATTAATTCACTTCAATTCAATTTAATTCAATTCAATTCAATTCAATTCAATTCAATTCAATTCAATTCAATTCAATTCAATTCAAATCAATTCACTTCAATTCAATTCAATTCAATTTAATTCCGTTTAATTTAATTTACTTAAATTCAGTTCAGTTCAATTCCATTCAATTAAATTTAATGCAAATCAATTCAGAACAATTGAATTCAATTCAATGCAATTAAATTAAATTCAATTCAATTCACTTCAGATCAATTTAATTCCATTAAATTTCATTCATTTAATTTCGATCCATTTTATTGATGAAAATACTGATCTGTTTTGTCGTATGGTATTAAATCTCCTAGTTGCAACCTGTTTTGCTGTTTGAATATCTCCAAAATATTTTGTATATATCGTCAGTTAAAATGCAAAAGAACGTAACTACAATTTTAATTTTGTTCAAAGGAGTTGAAAAAAAAACTGATAAATAAATACAAAAAATGCAATTTGCCAGTATTTTTACGAATCTTACTGAAGGTAAGACTTTACTTTAGCAAAAGTTTGAAAATTTGAATTGAAAAATTAATTCCTCACCATTTTACGAGGATTGTTTTTACTCTTAATTAAAATTAAAAAAAAATAAAATTGTAGTTACGTGGTTTTGCATTTCTGCTAACGATATCCTTTGATAATCTAGAGGTAGATGGCTCCAAAATAACAGCTAGAAATCATGTTTCTCACTAAAAATATAACCGTGTTCACTGTCGCTAGGTAAGAAACCAATCCTGTTCGTTGCGGCTACTAATTTCTATGTTAGTTCACTTTTGAACCAACTAGGTCAAAGTAGGAATAATGACCCGTAGTACTTCATTAGGTTTCGGGGCATCAGAATAAATGTCTCTATTAACTCATATACAGAAATCTACCGCGTCTAGTACGACCACTGGATATATCATGCCTAAACTAGTATTATGCCAGGTGGGCCCTGTTAGCGATGTTAGCGATCCTGCAGACATTCTCGTTGTTCTGAATATAACATCCTTGTCTATTAAAACCCTGCAAGATTAAGTCTTTGGAGATCAAATTTAGAAATCTCTTTCATAGCTGAGTGCTCGAAAGTGTTGGCGTTACTCGACAAATAGGACAAACGTCGAAGAAATGAACTATATATCAGCGTTTTTATTTTAAGATTCGCTCATGATTAAAGAGTCTGAAGAAGGATTGCATACGACTCATTTTTTCTATTTCCTTTAACGGGTGTCAATTAAGAAGCAAAGGCCTGAGTTGTTGTGCATTTTTCAAAAACCTTTTTGTCGTTTACACCAAGTCAGTGGATCTGAAACCAAAGTTAAAAACCTATTACTCATGCATTTATCATTAGGTCCAGCTCTGGCTATGCGCCACGTTCAGGCGTTCCTACTTTTCTTCAATATCACTTCAATCGTCCTCAGTCGTTCGAATATTGCAGTTGCAATTGTGGCCATGACTAAACCCGACACTGTAAATTCGGATTTTCCCGTAAGTCCATGAAATTACCCTTTTACAAGTAAATAAATGTTTACCCCTTTTTAGAATTACCCCTGGAATGAAAAACAAGTATCCTACATACTATCCAGTTTCTTTTGTGGCTACATCGTTACACAGTTCCCTGGTGGTATCTTAAGTAAACGTTTTGGTGCCAAAGTGGTTATGATTTCGGCCACCTTTAGCTCAGCTGTACTGAGTGCATTGACTCCATGGTGTGTGGAATGGGGCGATTGGCAGGTGTTCTGTGTAATACGAGGCATTCAGGGTTTGGCCCAAGGTGTTATATTCCCCTGTATCAGTGACCATTTAGCCAAGTGGTCACCTTTGCTGGAACGCAATCGTTTAGGTGCCTTTAGCCTGACGGGTATAGATTGCGGCACCATTTTAGCTATGGCCACTAGTGGTATCATTGCTGAGGGACCTATGGGTTGGCCTGGTATATCCTATGTATCTGCTGGCGTATGTTTTATATGGTGTGTGTTGTGGCTCATATTTGCCGCCAATAATCCGTGTGAGTCGCGTTTCATTACCAGCACGGAGAAGCAATATATCGAATCGTCGTTGGCCCATGCGGATGATTTCCACGAGAGGAAAATTCCCGTACCATGGAAGGCAATTTTCCTATCAGTACCTTTCTATGCATTGGTGATAGCTCGTTGTGCCCAAAACTGGGGTCTGTCCACTTTACAGGCCCAGATACCTTCTTATTTGAATGGCGTTTTAGGCATGGATATCAAGGCGAACGGTCTGTACTCGGCCTTGCCATTTTTGGCCATGTGGGCGATGTCCTATATCTATTTGGTTACGGCGGATATTCTACAACGCAGGAATGTGTTAACTCTTACTGAGCTACGGCGGACCTTTAACAGCATTGCATTTTGGTTGCCTGCCCTGGGTTTGATTGGTATTGGTTTCTTAGATGGCGACAACCAGACCCTAGCCTTGACCTTATTAACCCTAAATGTGGCTTTGAATAGTGGCAACATCATTGGAAGTGCCATGAATACCATCGATTTGTCTGCAAATCATGCAGGCGTCTTAATGTCAGTCGTGAACACAATAGCGAATTTTACACCACTGATATCACCTCTGGTGGTGGGAGTTATAGTTACAGATGTGGTGAGTTTAAGAGCAAGCAGTGGTATACTTTATAAGGATTCTTGTATTAAATTTTTTCCTTACAATTTCAGCACAATCGTTCAATGTGGCAAATTGTTTTCGCCATTGCTGCTGCAATTTTCATTATAGGCAATTTGTTGTACATCATATTTGGTAGTACCGACACACAACCCTGGGATTCCCCGGATTTCTTATTGCCCAAAGATGTGGAAACACAACAGGGGAAGCCTGACAGTGAAAGTAAATCGGATGTTAAAGATATATAATATAAAACCTGTGTTCTTTTCTGGAATGAATGGAATGGACATTTGTCAAGCTATGTAAATACATGTGTGAATTTTAGTTGTAGGTCGGTTGGGGTTGGAAATTGTTCAATCCGTTCAGGGGAGAAATGTTTACCCTAAGAGCTTTTAAGTAAGTCCCAGATTTTAAGGGCTGGCAAACAGCAGAAAGGTCAACAAACGTTGTAGAGGGATCTGCGGCAATCCACGTTACAAGTGAACGACGTGACGCTTACCAAGGTATAGGAAGCACAATTATGCTTCCAAACTAGATTAGGTATAATTTGTAGTCTATTCTATAGGGCTGAGTCTAACTCTAGCACAAATTGTACAAGATCACTTAGCTTTTTTCATACCAGTAGGTCACAGAGAGGAAAAGCTTCGTCACACGAGCGAACATAATGTTACTGAGTGAACATAATGTTACGAGTGAACATAATGTTACACGACACTGAAAATAATGTTACATTTGCTGTCAATTGACATTTTGGGAAAGCAGATTGCTTCTAAATCTGACATTAAGTTAAAGCAACAGGTTAACGCAAATTATATTGAATTTATATTGAACTTGAAAGTACTACCAGGAAACACCTATCGAAGCCACACAAACTTCTAATTGTAAAATACTTTAAAAACAGAATTGCAGACAAGCAATTCCACATTTCGTTACAATTGGCAGCCGATTCCACGACCTTCATTTTCATTGTCTGAGCAGACGCAAACTTAAAATTTATTACTTGTAATTGCGAACAGTGGTAACTCTGTCTAATTTGCAGTAGATAAGCTAATGCAAGAAACTACCTCTTTTGGCCGACCCTGTAGGCGTTACGACTGACACCATATGGAGTTCGGTTGAAGAAGACCCGGCCCTGGCTAGTTCGTATGCCCTTTGCCTGGTATCCAAGTAAGAACCACATTGGGCAGACGACCTAGCTCGACAAGTTTTTCCCTACATTCAGTAACGAGTTTAGATGCAGTGTTGTAAGATCTTGTAATAGCCCACTTGGCTATTTACAAATATTCCACTGCACTTTGTTCTCCATTGTAGTATAACTTCGGAACAGGCTTCCTTGATGACCAGTACCTCCGCTTGGAACACGCTGCAATTGATATGATAAATTGAATGATAAATTGGTTGGTTGGTTGAAAAAGCTGCAAGACAGCACGCTGTCTACCACACTTAGGCTAAATAAGCCCATTGTGATACCTGCAGTTTCCTCCATAGCAACTATTGACTAGTCGTCCAGCCAATTTGCCCTTTCAATACAGGAATATCCTGTAGGGCTACGGTGCTAACTAGATGTGTTCCGAATATCCTACTTCTCAGTCCTGCCAGAGCTGGGCAATCCAAGAGAAGGTGTTTCGTCGTTTCCTCGTCCTCTTCCATGCAGCATCTACAGAGAGTAGAGTTTCTATGTCCCAATCTTAGGGCGTGTTTTCCTACAAGACAATGTCCCGTAAGTGTTCCTATCATTGTAGATAACCTGCCTCTCGGCAACTTAAGTAGTTGCCTAGTCCTCTTCCTGTCCCCCTGTGGCCAGATGACCCTGGCTTGTTTGCGAGTTGAAGTAAGTCTCCACTTGTCCTTGCACATATTACCGGCCCACTGCCTGATCTGCAAACGGCAGGTAGAGATTGGCATACTAACACTTTCTTTTGCCGGAAGAACCTGTGCCGTAGTGCCCTGTCTTGCTAACGCATCCGCTACGCAATTGCCTGGAATGTCGCTGTGTCCCGGTACCCAGATGAACCTGATGTCAAAATTCTCTGCCATCACCCGTCAGGGACGTAGCAAACACGGCTCCAGGGATTTTATAGTGTAGATACATATTCTCCGGAGGGTTGTGACACTACTTTTCAGTAGTTCAGCAACCTCCAGTATGACGGTTATTTCCGCCTGAAATACACTACAGTGATCAGGCAGCCTGAAGGAGATATTTACATTTAGGTCCGGTGAATGGACCCCATAGCCTACTTGCTCGTCCAACTTTGATCCATCCGTGAAAAATCTAATACTACTGGTATCCCCTTCCAGTGACTTTTCCCAGGTATTCCTGTTCGGAATAGAAGTCATTAGATTTGTCGCTGGTAGAAGGTAGGGGATACAGTAGTGCGTTTTTACGGGAATAGAGTTGATCCGGTGTAGTAATTCAGCGTGTCCGGAAAGCCCCGATATCAAAACGCCGCAATCTCTGATTCTCACCAGGGATGTAGCGGCTGCCGATTCGGCCATGCACTAAGTGCAATACCTGACGTCCTGTCCATTGCCGCACTAACGCTAATCAGTGCTGATCTTTGAATTTTCATCAAGGAATTCAGAATATATTTCTTTTGGAGGGATCTCCACCAAACTACAATACCATAGAGAAGTAGTGGTCTGATTATTGCAGTTTAAATCCACATGGTGATCTTAGGAGACAGTCGCCAGCGCTTTCCTATCGCCCCTTTACAACAGTAAAGAGCAACAGACGCCTTTTTCATCCTTGCCTCTTCGTAGAAGACACCAGAATCGGTTCCACTTTTAATTTTGGATCCGTGCGTAAATACATTGGTGTGAAACCTGTCAGTGGTTCCCCTTTATCCCACTCTATTCTCTTGGGATACCTGAGAAAAAAAAATGGCCCGATGACTCCTCCAGCGTGAACAGCGCACAATGCAGTCACTTTGAGCGGGTGTAATGGTTCCTCGTGCATCATCGTGGATTTTCGGTGCCCCAGAAGCGGTAGTTTTGCTTGTTCACGTACCCGCTGGGGTGGAAATGATTACGATTTTATTTTTTGATTATGATTTTGTCATTATGATTTTGGTGGGAAAATCCTCCACTTCGTCCACGAGATTGAGGATGGCTTGGACGTAGGTTACAGGCGTTTGGCGGTCGACAGGCAGCAGCTGATGCACAGACTGGACTTTGTATGGGAACATGCGCAGGTCTGTGACCAAAATTCGCCATAGGAACGACCGGCTGAAGGCTAATTACGAGGCACGGCGTCTGGTCGATGTTTCCGGCGACAGCTCGACATCCCCAACAACAGCGGCGATATTCTCGGCAGAACGGGCGCTGCGGGGCCGGCCACTCCTGGCAACGTCTCGTGTGGTCCCATACCTTCAAGGTTAGTGGCCAAACGGTGCAGTGGTTGCACAGTCGGTGTCGGACGGCCGGGGAATCGGCGACGGTTTTCGCGCTGCGCCAACACCACAGCCGAATTGTTACGCAAAAAAATAGACACGATTATTCCGCGTTTTTGGGGAGTGTATCGCTTGTTTACTTGTATTCTACATATGTCTAGTCCACAAATGTCAAAACAGATTTGACATTGCCTGCCATTTGCAAAAATAAGAGCATCTTCCAATAGGGTGGTCACTTTTGAAACAACCTGTTGTTCATAGGACGCAGTATCATATTGGTATGTCGATGGCGACAGACAATTCATCACTGTGTGGAACTGGTACGTGAGCACTTGGCACACCTTTGTATATAAAACCGGATCGTTGTATAAGAATAAATTATTGTGTATTCCATATATAGTCTATCTAAGTGAACCTACTGTTTCGATTGACACCATTTACATCGTTGTTGCACGCGTAGCTTCTTTCTATATCATGTTCCCCTGGATCGGTCCATATCATTGGAAGTCCAAATGGCATCGAATATCGTCGTAATTTCCACCATTTGTTTAATGCACTAAAACATGTGATGCACGTTAATCAGGTGCATGATCAACATTTCGCATTTCTTCAGCGGGGGTAACCACAAAATACTGATTGTAAGCTTTGAGGGCATCTTCAACCAAATGTCGTCGATGATTTTTCGGTGTAAATTTTCCACACACAAAACCAAACATATTTAATTTTTCGCAATGTGGTCTGCCTTTTTCGTCACTTGTTTTTCCATTTTTTTCAAAATGGTCAATAAAATGCTTATACAGGGTCCGCCAACGGATTAGTATGTTTTTCAAATGGGTAGTACTCGGCGTCTGGGCCCCTCAGAGTGGTGGGGTTGGTCTCATTGTGTTCACAACGAAGGGGAGTTTTTTTCAGGTCAGTACTCAAAATGGTTTGGACCATGCAGCAACGTGTTTTCGCCGTAAGTCGTTTCTTGGTTAACGGATCGATCGTCCAGACTCAGCGTGACTTCCGTCGGCATTTTAACATTCCCCACCGCGGAACTATCCCCAATCGGAATTTAATAATGGTGTGGGTGAACAATTTTAACGGAACGGGAAGTGTTCTGAGAAGAAGAACGGGAGGAAATCGAACTGCACGAACTCCGGAGAATATTGACAGAGTCAGGGTCGCTGCCCTCCAGAGCCCCAACCGTTCTGTCCGACTTCGTGCGTCCAATCTTAATTTGTCTCAGACAACTGTGCGTCGAATTTTGAAGGAGGACCTCAAATTCCATCCATACAAGTTGGTGATAACCCAGCAATTGTTAGAAGGGGACTACGACCAGCGTAAATTGTTTTGTGAGCAAATGCAATCGGTGTTCAACGACAACGACAACATCACTCTTTTCACGACTGATGAAGCGCATTTCCACCTGAATGGATTCGTCAACAGACAAAATTTCAGATACTGGGGGGCAGAAAATCCAAGAGAACTTCATGAAAAGCCTCTGCACAGCCCTCGTGTTACAGTGTGGTGTGCCGTCGGGAAGAATACAGTCATTGGCCCTTATTTCTTTGAAGAAAACGGTGTGACAGTCACAGTGAACTCCAATCGTTATCTCACCATGTTGAATGATTTTTTTTTCCCTGAACTCCGACGAAAACGTATCCCATTGAGAAATGTTTGGTTTCAGCAGGATGGAGCGACTTGCCATACGTCAAATGCCACAATGACCATCCTCCGCCAAAAATTTCCTGGTCGCCTTATCTCTCGACGCGGTGATGTCTCCTGGCCCCCCCGGTCCCCAGATCTGTCCCCTTGCGACTTTTTTTTGTGGGGATACCTAAAAGAGAGAGTCTACAGAGAAAAGCCGAGGACCCTGCACGAGTTGAAGGAAGCCATCAGTGAAGAAATCCGACGAATCCCTCGGGCCATGTTGGGCAGTGTGGCTACGAGCTTCATCTCGAGACTCGATTCATGCATTACTGCTGATGGCCGCCATATGCTCGACGTGAACTTCAGAACGTGACTTTATCATAAAAATCCCCCTTCTTGTGAACATTTTAAGACCAGAAATAAAAATATATCTGCAAAAATGATCGAGTTATGTTTTTTTTAAATCAGTACTAATTCGTTGGCGGACCCTGTATTTTTGATGTGTTAATATCTATAGCGGCGGGTAGGGACTAATCTGTCAAAGTGAACACTTTGTTATATAAGTTGTAGCATCCGTTTGTAATAGGGATGCCAATCCAAAAATCACGAATCCCAAAATTATTATAATTATTATGGCCCCATATTGTAAGAGGTAAACTAATTCTGCTTCCCAATAGATGTCTATTATTTCAACGGTTACATTTTGTCGAAAAAAAATATACAAATTGATTTAACAAGAGCTTCCCTCAAATAAAATCAAAAATCACCTTAAATCTACTACAAATTTAAAATTGAAATATCTCGTTATTTTGAGCTAACTTTTTAAAACGGAGTATACCACTGGATTCTATGACCCAAAAATTAGTTGGGGTGTCTCGGTGTTTTTGTGTGTCATTTCAAAACTTCAAATTTTAACCATTTTCGGTCGGATACCCCATTGGCTTCCAAAGCGTAGTACGCAACGGCTGCTTTCTGTGCGCGGTGCTCTATGTTACGCTTCCAGAATAGTTTAGGGTCTAGAATCACGTCCAAGTACTTGGCGTGAGTTGATAGTGGAATCTCTATTCCACTTAGCCTACGGGGATTAACCTTTGGTATCTTGGTCTTCGTGGTAAAAAGCATGACCTCAGTTTTCCCTGGATTCACTCCAAGACCACTTTCAGTGACCCAGTCGTTAAGTGAGTTCAGGGGCCACATTCATGATTTCGCTTAACACGGATGGGGGTAAACCAGACATCGTTATTACCACGTCATCCGTATACGCCACGGTTTTGATCCTCATATTGTCCAGTTTTAGTAGTATTTTGTTGATCAAGAGTAACCAAAGTAGGGGAGAAATGACTCCACCCTGAGGAGTTCCCCTATTTAGTCGCTTTGATGACTCGCTGTTGCCCATAGAGGCGTTGATGACTCTTCTCTGTAGGATTGTCACTATCCAACTCTTGAGGCATGTTTCCAGGCCTAGGACCCCTTTCACACTCGGCAAGTTACTTGCGCAAGTCAGTTTTTCAACTTTCCGAGTACAAGCAAGTATGTACCTCAAATTTATTCCCGACCTTACCTCTGTTATCAACAAACCAAGACTTGGGCAAGAGACTTTCGCAAGTAACTTGCCGAGTGTGAAAGGGGTCTAGATCTTCAAGTGTTTCTTCTATATCATATCAGCTATTTGTTTCTTTCCTCGTAGACTACATGATCATTGGTACTGTTTACCAGATAGTGAATTTTGCGGTTATGGAATTGACCGGTTGGCTGAGGAATAATAGTCCAGCTGTGTTTGTGGTCAATGTCTTCTCTGACAGTCAAGCGGCTACTAAGTCCCTGGAATTAATCTTTCACAACTCAATATCTGACGAGGAATGCCGCAAATCTGTTAAGGAGAAGGTTCAGATGTACGATTTTTACCACATATTCGTGTTTGTACAGAGATATTCGGGGAAACTGCGAAGCAGATCCGCTGACAAGGCTAGGGATTACCTTACCGGTTATACAGAAGTTGGACGCTTGTTGGTATTTATATCCCCAGCGGAGTAATCAGATGCTGCACAAACGTTGATGTGTGTTGATGGTGGAAAGGTGGACGAGGGGCAAAGATTTTACATGCACAAAACAAATCTGGCCGACATTGGATAGGAATAGATCTGTGAAGTTTCTATCTCTATCGAGGCCTATGATCTCAATGATTGTGATAGGAATAGATCTGTGAAGTTTCTATCTCTATCTAGGCCTATGATCTCAATGATTGTGTCATTGTTGTCTAGAGTCTGCCCGCTTGCTAGATTTGGAGCCAGACTGAATATCAAAACTAATAACTTTTGAAGAAGCTGTGGAATCTGTTACGATAAGGAAGACACAACTAAACATCCTCTCTACATGTTTATATAACTAGGCATCAGGAGGATTTTTAATATGGGATCACACGCGACCTGTAAGAATTCTATCAATTAGGTGTCAAGACAAATTTGAGCTTCTGGGACCAACCAAAATAGATCTGAGGTAGGACTGATGCTTGATATGGTTGGCACGTGGTATTACGACACACTAAAGTCTAACTGAATTATTCGTCGAATGCCACTAATACCTATCCAAGAACTAACATATTAATCGCTGAAACAAAAAGGTGTTCTATCACTGAAAAATATCATGACTATTACGAATGTGTTTAATGTGCTGAATGTGATGCATTACTACGATGAATAGGCTTAATTACTGCAATAAATATGCATTATAATTGCGATTAATAACTTCCATTGGTACATTTTAGTGCTACGGTGGATGGAGATCATTGTTGTGGCAATAGAGTAACGCCATATAGAGCTGCAATCTTTCTCATGTGACATTTATTGTCACACTATTCGTGGTGCGGTCGGTGCGCTAGAGAATTAGTTATTTACCGTAAATGGACTTGCACCAGGTGGAATTAAAAATATTATTGACTTTAATTGTTCATGTCGTTTTGATGAAAAACTGTGAAATTTAAACGTATTTTGGAATTTTTTGTTATATTATATTGTTAGTATATATTTGTGGTGAATTAACACACAACAATTTTAATGCACAAAACGAAATGCCGTTGCTGTTTTCTTGTTGGTTGGTTTGAGCAATTGCCTCTATCTGGTATTATTAAGGCGCCCATGTGCAACATACCAAATGTCATATATTTACTGAGAGAGTTGGCGTCTCTATACGTCATTACTCTATAGCCACTTCTATCTAACCAAATGTAAACAAAACAGAATTAACTCATTACATTTTCAGGATAGGGTAATACAAATTTGGGCGTTTTGACAGAACTGTATAAGTGTATTTACAGTATTGGGAAGTTACTATTTTATTGGTTTTTTATTTACAGTAATGGGTAGCTACTGATTTTCTGTAAATACTTAAGACTACACCAAACAAGTTCTGCAAAAAGAGTAAAGCAAACACGTAAATATTCAAATTTTGGAATCTGTATAATATTTACAAGCTTAGTAGGTGAGAATTAAACAATAAATACAAATAAACGTAATATTAAGGTAACAATTTCAGAACCAATATTGACTAAAACTCACGTTTCTATAAATATTTATACCAAACATGAATATTTGTTTATATACATACGAGTATTCATTTATATAACGATAATTTCGAATTAAACCAGCGTTAAACGTGTTTTATTGTCTTGAACAATATACTAAAATATTGATCTAGAATTGTGTTATAACGCATAACGTACAATGTGTCAGGCAGATTGATTCACGAGTGAGCACCATTCAGGAGATGCCGCACATGTTATTGAACAAACAAAATATTGATATACAATATCGATGTATATACCGTTTGCTAAAATGCAAAAAGGCGTAACTAACCAAAAGTTCAAAATCGAGTTTTTGATTGATTGTTATGACAAACTACATGGCTTGACAAAATTTTACACTTCTGCGATCAAAAATCTTTCTGTGTGCTTAAAATAAAATTAGAAAAAACTTCGTTAAAAATATTTATAGTTTTCATTTTACAAAGTTTGTTGCTTCTCCTGTAAAATTATATTTTTGTTAGTTACGCCTTTTTGCATTTTAGCTAACGATATTAGCTAACGATATGTATAATAAACATTGTATATTAGATGTCGTTACAGGCGGAATTGGGCCCTCAGACGTACCAACATTTTATTCAGCTTTTGACAAGTTTAATCAACTGTTGGTACGTGTGAGGGCAAGTTGATCAACTTCATTGTTTTTTTGTTGTGTTAACATCTATAGGCACGAGTAGGGCAATCTATCAAAGTGAACACATGCAAACAACACACAGCGTTAGCATCACATACGTGGTTGTTGTACAACAATAGTCTCTGCCTGAAAATAAGTATGATGGTATTGATGTAACGGCAGCGAACAAACAAGCAGGTCGTCGTCACCAAAGAGTATTGAATAGTGTAGAGAACTCATGGAACCTCATGGAACGAATTGCATGACTGAAACGCACTGGCGACATCTGGCGAATGACTTAAAACGTATTACTCTCATTTTGTCATAACATGGTCCATTCATAATTTTGATGTGAAACATTGATGCCTTTTGAAATATTAATGCTTTTTGTATTGTTTTATGTAATAACATTGTCGAAATAGTGCATTTATATTGAAATATTCTATATAGACAATAAGACTTGTTTATGCCCTTTTACTCAGACTCTCTCAAATGAGAGCAGAAATAGAGTGCAATAAGTTCTCTATACTATTCAATACTTTTTGGCGTCGCTCTGTTCATTACAAAACAAAAACAATTATTTCAGTCAGCTAAATATTGCTTTATTTATTTTAACAATATTCCATCTAATGTTAAAGCAGATGTAAGAAAAAATTAAAATGCAATAGCAAAAGAGCCTTCAGCACAAAAACTATTCTTTTTTTAATTTTCCAATGTAACATTTTCTAATGTGTTCATAGAAATCGACTAGGTACCGTGTAACAAAAAGGTGTTAACACATCGCCCGAGAGTTAATTTTTTTAGTTTTATCTTGACATAACGCACAGCACATAACGTTGCGAGCACACGAAACGTTGTTGGCCCAAGAAATAAACAAAAATGAGTAATTTCGAAGAAAAAAATGCCAATACGCGATTTTATTGAGCGTTATAAAACTATGCTGGAATTATGGAACTATAAAAACGAAAAATATAAAAATAAAAACATCAGAAAGAGGAGTTACGGCGAACGTGTTGACGCTTCATAATTTTTTTTTGCAAATGAAGTTGATGGCCTTCTTTCCATGTTTTATTTACTTCGCTTATCAAAAATATTCGACCAGTATATATGGAGACATTAAGTTTGTTTTTGTATTCCCTGCTAAACTAATTTTTCGACGACTTTGTATGGAGGTGCCGCTTAAAATCGCTTAATATCGCTTAGTTCCCCATACGAGGTCGTCGAAAAATTAGTTCAGCAGGGAATTAAAAACAAGCTTAATATTCAGCACAGTACTAATAATACAATTGGTACTTTTTGTTACTCCCGCTTAACTAAAAATTCGACCACTTTGTTTGAGAAGGTAAGTGAATTTGAATGAGCCGCTGACATTAGCTGAGCACCCCACACAAAAGGTAGAAAAATTAGCTAACCAAGGACAAAGAACACATACATAAATACACAATGTCAGCCATTTTATCGGGCAACATTCTCCCGCTTGACTCGCTGAGATGACAGAAAATGCTGATCGAAAAGCCAATAGGGAAATGATGTAGAATGAGAGACCAACGAAGACATACAGATTATAGACCATACAGCAAATTACGTTTAAAAGTGTTTGATTGATAGTAATGACAGTTAATTTATATTTTATGTTCCCTTTTATTTCTGTCCGAATTGGTCCAACCAAAGAGTAAATTATAAAGACAACTCGAACTCGATGAAATGGGCTACAACCTCGTCGTCATCAAGAAAACACGAGGAGAGGCATAGCGGCTCTTTTCTATTTCTCTATGCCTTAACAATTCTCTGCTCTCTCTTCATTGAATATTTCAATACACGAACAGTTATTTGATAGTGTTATTGTATATAACTATACAAATTCTAACCATGTTCAAGTAAAATTACACAAACTATGCAAAAAGTAAGAAATAAGCCAGATATGACGCGAGAGAGAAATGCGTTTGAGCGGATTGTTACCACTTTTTGGTTCCTTTTTACAAGGGTTGCCAAATTGCGCACATCTTCTGGTCGTCTTTCGTGTACAACATTTACCGCGCATTGTTAAATATTTAATTAAAATTTTATTTTCAATCGAAAATAAAAATGGATCCTTCAAAATTAGAGATATAAAAATATACGTAGTTTTCCATTACATATAATAATATAATTGAAATTACCAAATGGAAGACATTTTACAAATTTCTATTTTTGTCTTGATAACGTTTTCAAAATTTATCCAAGATAACAAAATTGTCGTTGTTCAATTCAGAAATTGAAATGACGCTTAATATCGCTTAGCTGACCCCTACTAATTAAGGTTTAACTAACTTTAGCGGGGTAAAAAACACACTTACTATTTCACAAATATTCAAATAATTTAATTTTTGTAATTTTTTGCACTTAGAGGAAAACTATTCTAAATTCAACAATTGGTCAAAATAATGATTGATCAAAAATCACTAGAATTGGATACCTCTCTTTTTTACAAGTTCAATAGTTTGTTCCAATTTCATATCACCAAAAATGTTGCCCAGTTAACACTCACTCACTCACCTTCAGAAACTTCAATTTCATTCCGCTTATTCTTGAGTAAGGGTACAGTGTAGTCCAATCTATTTGGCGCATATATCGAGCCCTTGCTGCAACTTTCGGTATATTTAACATTTTCGAATGTCAGTTCATTATTTATTTGGCGTATTTGTACTGGTGACGACGGCATTGCGTTAAGCGTCCGGTGATTTTGACCGTTTGAGTTACACTGTTAGCGGATATACTACAGAACTTTGACAAAGATGTTTGGGAACATGGTTTTTTGCTCCCAACTCCGGCATTTATTTTGTTGTTTAAGAATACAAAATAACCTTTCGCTCTCTAAAGAATGAGATGAGTAAGGAGAATAAAATAAGATTCACTGTACTTAGTTGTTGATTGATCAGAAACTTTTTATTTAAATAAATTGAGAAATAAAAATCAACTTTCATTTTAACGTTGTTGAATTTATATTTATATTAGTGGTATTCATGTGACAGCGCTAGAACCCCGAATACTTGCACATCAAACGTTAATACCAAAACGTTCTCATACAATGCGAATTGTACAAATGTAGAAAAGTTTCGACCAAGATTTTTTTTAATTCCATTTAGTATTAAGTGTGGGTCGTCATTTTTTTAAGTCATAAGCGGCGCTTATTATATATAATTTAAGCGGCTTCAGTTAAATTCGCTTACCTTCTAAAACAAAGTGGTCGAATTTTTAGTTAAGCGGGAATAACCAAAAATGCCATTTGTATTGGTAGACATTCAACCAGTCTGTACGAAGAGTCGCTTAAAATAACCTAATATCGCTTAAGTATGTACACTGTTCAAATAACTTAGTTAAGCGAGATAATAAAGTCATGCTAAAAAAAACATACAGTTATGAGTAAATGTAATATTTCTATGTTCATTTCTCATACTTACTTGTAAGCATTCGGGTGTTTCCCCCAAACCTTTATATGCTTATGTGGAAACATATGCGTATTTCCTCCCAAACATAATACTATTTAGAAACGAGTTATTCTTTGATTTCAATATATATATATTATTTATTATAATTAATTTTATCAATATTAACAAAGATTTATAAAAAATAATACAAAAAATTAAAAGATTTAAAACGGCCCTTTTTACATTTACTTCCATTGAATGCATTATTTGTTTTTTTTTCATGAAATAAGAATCTGCTGCTTTTTTGCCTTTTCTCTCTGTGTAGTCTCTCACGCTTTTGGTTTCAGAAGGTTTCAACTATGCGTTTGGTTATCACTATGCGTTGGTACACAAACAATATACTTATATACAAATCTAGTTCATGCAAGTTCAGGGTGTATTAATTACTTGTGTTTTTGGAACGAAGTGCCTTATCGCACGTTGCGGGATAGGCGCTAAATGAACAAATTTTAAAATACTTGTTTTAACTACTTTATTACAACCCATTATTGTCAACTATATTGGGTACTTTTGGTTTGGTTTAAAGGGAAGTTTTCTAGGTGGAGCCTGTGTATTACATATTGTAGTTTTGAACCCAATAAAAAGTAAATTTAGAAAAGCCAAAGTGCAAGATATATAATAACACATACGTAGATAAACTTATTCTCTCATCTGACGTTTCATTTCACACTCTTCATCGTAGGTTTGTGGAAATGAGAGCAATTAAATTTAAAATTATCTTACACCAGGTGGAGTTACAAAATGTGTTCACTTAACTTTTGCATGTCGTTTTGGTGTAGAACTGAAAAATGTAAATATATTTTGCACTTTTTTGTTGACTTTTATCGTTGGTATACATTTGTATTGTATTTAACACAACTAGTTTGCCACAAAAACACGAAATTCGGTTGTTGTTGCTTGTTGATCGTTGTATACTATTGCCACTATCTGGTGTTATTGAACGCATGTTTTTCAAAATCTAATATTTACTTTCCATCGTACCTATGACGTTTAATTTATTGATCGAATAAAACCTTCTATGGTATGTGTTATTCTATGGTGCAAGACTGGCAAATCGATGAAATACAACCCTAAGCATCGAATTACATTTGGCAGCACACTTACTCTTACATTCGTACTTTTGGTTTGGTTTGTGTCTAGACTAACATATGGGGTGAAATTTGTTGTCGACTCGGAAATTGTCTAGGTGGAGCCTGTTTATTACATATTGTAGTTTTGAATCGAATAAAAGGTAAATGTAGAAAAGCCAAAGTGAAAGACGTTTAAAAAAATAAAATTTTCTTAAATAAGTGAGTTTTCTTAAAAAAAGTACATTTTCTCAAAATCAATATCTATCCATATTCCTAGAGTATCTTTTCTTAAAAAAAATACCTTATCTTAATGACGTACATTTGCTTAAAAAAATTAAATTTTCCTACAAAAAGTACCTTTTCTTAAAAAAATAATATTGTTTTAATAAATACCTTTTCTTAAAAAAGTACATTATCCTACAACAAATTTCCTTTTCTTAAAAAACTACCTTTTCTTTAAAGAGTACCTTTTATTTAAAACAAAAGATAAGTACCTACTCTTAAAATTGTACCTGTGCTTGAAAAAGGACCAATTATAAAATAAATTGTCATTTCTTAAAAAAAACGTTTTCTTCAAAAAAAATTACCTTCTCTTAAAAAAATACCCTTTCTTACAAAAATACCTTTCTTAAAAGCACCTTTTCTTAAAAACCTTTTCTTTTCTTGAGATAAGTAGCCGTTCGGAAAATAAGTACTTTTTCTTAAAAAATAACCTTTTCCTAAAAAGAGTACCACTTCTTTAAAAAGTACCTGTTCTTAAAAAAAGTACTTCTTTGTAAAAAAAAATTCATACTCTTACGCTTTTTCTTAGGCTTTTTTATAAAAAATGTTACCTTGTCTTAAAAAAAACATTAGCTTTTAATGAAAGAAGTACCTCTCATTAAAGAAAGGGTCATTTGGGGAAAATATAATACACAATACACAAAAATATACATTTTTTTTTAAAAAAAATGCATTCAATAAATAAAAAATTTCTTAAAAAAAGTTTAACATTTTACAAAAATTATCTTTTCTTAACGATCAATTTAAATTATAGTATTTTTCAACAGGCGCCTTAGGCGTTTTGGAACTAACTAGAACATAATATACAGCGAAAGGAACTTCATTCCAACCGGGTGTCCCCTGACACCTCATGTATTTTTTATTATATTTCACAATTGGTCCGCCGTTCCGATTCGATCAGACAAAGGACTTCAACATGTTGCCGTTTCCAGTCTCTTTCATCAAAATCGTGTCTCACTTTAGTAACACACATTCATAGATATATACGAAACCCATACACAAAAACCAAAGCAACGTCACAAACTACTTAACCGTCCAAGCCCTTCATTTATTCTTTCTTCATTGATCAAGCGCTTTTGATATCCTTTGTGCGAACTATTGACGACTGAATACATGAAACTAAAATGGAAGACATCAGCCAAAGTAAGAAACACTGACGTCATCTACAATTTACACGATTCACTGACTGAGAGAATAATGCAAAAATACACAACCACACTTACGAGATAGACTCTCTCGTTCTCCCTCTTATATTCTCTTACTCTCGAGAGAACATAAACAGTGCAACAAACACAGCGGTATTTGTATCACAAACGCAGATATATTTGGTTCGCAAATAAATATATTATATCATATAAATCATTGTGTCTCAAACATGTATAAATCTAAATCATTCTAAATCATTGTGTCTAAAACATATAATAACAAACACAATGCGTTTGGACACAAATATATTATATTCGGAACAAGCCCCCAACACACGTTATGTTTGCATCCAACAACAGATTTTTCAGCGTGCAGTTAGGGTGTGAAACGCGCAAAGTGCGTACGGTGTTTTATTCTACGCTAAACATCATTTGAACACAATCTAATTTTGATGGAATGCCCCATATACAGACGCATTTTTTTTTAAATTTGTTTCCAGATATTCACTATTTACTATTTCCAGAATTGAAATAATTCTGCTTAGCTTCAAAGGCTTTTGCATTCGCAACTGCGTGTCATTTGTCATCTTGTGTGTGATTCCCGGAACTATCCGTATCGTTGGGAAGCAAAAAATCTTCAGCGTCCCAGGGTTGAGCCAAAGTTGTGCCAAAGATGATATAAATCATATTGCCAAAGAAGAAAATAACAGCAGAAATGGCGAAAACCATCTGCCATTCAGAGAGATTACTCTACACAGAAAAAACAAAAAAATTTAAAAATTTAACTTCAAATCCAGATTTTTCTAAAAAAAAACTTACATTTTCGGTGACAATAATGCCCACAACCAAAGGTGATATCAAAGGCATAAGACTGGCTATGGTATTGATAATGCCCATCAGAACGCCTGCATGATTTGGCGACAAATCAATTGTATTCAAAATGCTTCCAATGGTGCCTCCACTATTCACTCCCAAACTCAAAGTCAGCCAGGCGATGACCAACGTTTTGTTATTTTCATCCAGGAATCCGATTGCTATTAAACCCACTGCGGGTATCCAATATGCTATGCTATTGAAAGATTTCCGTATGGTCGTGAGCGTTAAAATTTGTTTGCTTTGAAATATATTGGCGATAGTTACAAAAACATAGGACATTGCCCACATGACCAGGAAGGGCAACGCCGAGAACAAACTATTCGCTTTGATTTCCATATTAAGGACCCCATTCAAGTATGAGGGAATTTGAGCCTGTAATGTAGTTAGACCCCAACTACCTGCGCAACGAACGACCAACAAAGCATTAAATGGAATAGAGAGAAATATCGCCTTCCAGGGTACAGGAATTTTCTTCAGCTGATAATTGTCCCCACGTCGCATTGATGATTCTATATAAAGTTTTTCACCTTCGGTGATAAATCTCGATACAGTAGAATTATTTGCACCGAATATAATCCATAAAATACACCAGAATATACAAATACCAGCTGATACATATGAAATACCAGGCCAACCCATTGGGCCCTTAGCGATAAGACCAGTTATGCCCATTGCCATTACAATGCCAAACTCAATGCCCGTATGACTAAGGGCACCCAATAGATTGCGCTCCTGCAATGGCGACCAATTGGCCAAATGTTGATGTATACAGGGAAACATCACTCCCTGGAAGAGACCCAGCACAAAACGGATTGCACAGAAAGCCTGCCACCCTCCCCATGTCACGAACCCGGGCGTCAAAGCGCTCAATATCGTTGAACCGAACATTGAGGTGCCCATGATACATTTGGCACCAAAACGTCGGCAAAGCGCACTGCCTGGAAATTGAGTGATGATGTAGCCCCAGTAGAAACTGGAGAGAACGTAGGAAATCTCCTTTTCATTCCAGTCGAATTCCTGGAATCAAACAAAAATTAAAAAGTTGATGAAAAGGGGAAAATAAGGTAAAAGTGTTTCTTGTGGCATATAAAACTTAAGCGGTTAACATTCATTTATGGTCAGTTATTGAGTGGGCAGTTAACTATGGGATTATTTAATCCTAATTGAAAGTTAGGTAGAGGTTAACTTTGCATTTTGTTTTTCCACTGCGAGTTAATGTAACCCGCCATTTTGTTACCTATTATTTTAAGCCTTACATTCTTTTGGAAAAAACGTCTGGCCAAATACCAAAGCAACAAAGAGGAACAACCAAATGGTATTATATAAAATATGAAATAAATGCATCAAATCGAAGTCATTTTAACAAAACCTTTTAAAAAACTATGTACACTGAAAGAAAAACCTTCATACCATTAATGAATTCTAACATTGCATCAATGAAAAGTGTCATTGTTTTTGAGACAATGTCGGGCTTCATTAATGCTATGAACAATGTTACATTAAACGAAAAATGTTTCATAGACCTGAAATTAATGTAAACTTTCTAACCGGAATGAAACATTATCATTGTATTAAAGAAATATATTACATTGATATTATAAACATAGTCATTGATGTAATGAAACATAGTCATTGATGTAATAAAAATGTTACATTGATGCTATGAACATGTTTCATTGATGCTATGAGCATGTTTCATTAATGCAATGAACATGCTTCATTGATGGTTTGAACATGTTTCATTGAAGGTCTGAATATGTTTTATTGATTGTATGAACATATTTCATTGAAGGTATAACACGTTTCATTGACGGTATGAACAGGTGGTATGAACAAGTCTCATTGTTGGTATGAATAGGTTTCATTGATAGTATGAACAGGTTTCATTGATGGTATGAACCGGGTTTATTGATGGTATGAATATGTTGCATTGATGGTATAACACGTTTCATTGACAGTATGAAGATATTTTATTGATGGTTTGACGGGTTTCATTGATGGTATGAACCAACTTCATTGATACTATGAAGACAATTCATCGATAGTATGAAGATATTTCTTTGCTGGTATGGTCAGATTGGGACGAAAAAAATGTTGGGGGGGGGGGGGGTAGAACACACGATTCTAAGCAAAAAATGTAGCCCTATTTTAGGAGTTATGGGCCTCCAAAGTTCGGGCTTTTTGTGGCACGATTTTTTTTCGACTATTAGGTTTTCTGGGACGGGCCAGGGAGAGGAATATCTCTGTTGCAAATTTTGGATATCTGAATTTTTTGATATTTGGGAAAATATACCCACACAAAAGTGTCCCTGCGTGGACCCGTTTTTTGGACCTTGTGGGTCCGGCCGGCAAAAAAGTTTGGTTTTTGGAATCCCCTTATTTTGCTCGATTTTCGGGTTTTTTTAAATGGAGCGGGATTCTGCATTTCAGCCTTTTATTTATTTCTTATTTATTCCTTATCTCATACTGGAACTCATATATTATGTCACAACTACTGTACATATGTACATAAATAATGCTTTTAACTAATTAATGAATCGTTAAAAATTAATGAAATTGTACATTATATTAAATAAAGATGTCTCATTATTGCTTTTTTAGAAAAAGTATTTTAAAATTCAGTAAAATGTGTGTAATATAAAGGACGGCCTATGTAATAGATTCTACTTTACAATGTCGATAAAATGTCTGCAATTTTTCGCTATAGTTTCCCATATGGCCGTCGGTGGTGCAATGGTTAGTGTGCGCGGCTCTTGTACATGAGATCCTGGGTTCGAACCCGGCTCTGGCCACCTTAAAATTTCTTTCGGCGGCGGTCACCTCGCATAGTGACGGCGACACTATCGAGTATCTAGCCATGAAAAAGCTTCTCAAATTACCGTTCGGAATCGGTGTAAAACTGTAGGTCCCAATCAGTGAGTGAAAACTGGAAAGCGCACAGCTCAGTGATTGTGAGAAGTTCTCCCCAGTCCCTTCATGGGATGTAATGGGAAACCATTTATTTTTTATTTTTTTTCCCATATCTACATGAAAAACATATTTCATTCCATCAATGTAAAAGGTTTCTTAGCATCAATGACGGTCCACAAATTCAAAAACTGCAGCAATGAAGGAGTTCATTGAAGTAATGTAACATTTCATAGTACCAAAGAAACTTTTCATTGCATCAATGTAAACCCATTAATGTAACCCATTCATTGATGCTATGAAGCGTTTTTCTTTCAGTGTAGGTTCAAATCATTTGTACAAGTAATCAAAACAGAAACTTGTATTTTCTACAAACTGACATTTCTCATTTTGACAATCAGTAATGTAATTACCAAAATCATATGTTTTTGACTACAAGTTAACCAACCAACATTTGGTGGTTAAATCACTGTTAACCTCTGACTGAAAAACGCAATTTGACGTTTAACCACAATTTAACTAAGGAACGAAGATCACCACTAACTGAAAAACTGGTCATTAGTTAGCAACACCGATAGATTCAAATGAAGTTTATCCATGTATATTTAATTTACATTGTATAAAATATATATTTTCGCAATGTTAGTTACAAATACAGGAATAAACTTAACCGTGCAAATGTCAATTGTAATTGCAGAAAGGATTACGTATATGAGTAACTCACAATATCGCAACAAAAGTGTTTACTTACTGGAAAATCGGGATTTGTAGTATCCGCATTGGTCATGGCCACCACTGCCACACCGATATTTAAACGACTAATAAAGGCAACAGTAATATTAAGGAAGATCAGGAGAGCCTGTACATGACGCATTCCCAGCACGGGTCCTGAAAATAAATGCAAATTTTATTATATTTCTGAATTTAATTATATTTTTTCTTTCTACTTTGCAGAACAACATTTTCCGTGTCATTTTATAAAACGTAAGTAGTCACCTCACATCACTTCATTCATTTTAGTATTTTATAAAACTTCTGACTCCTATCAATGACTGTAGATTGAGCCACGTTTGTTTGTAGTGTTGGTTTAAATTTTGTGAAATTTACAAAATACTGTCTAAAATTTATTTAAGCAATTTATTTCCCTCCAAATGTAAACAATTTAATTTATTTATTCAACATTGTCAACGACAATTTTCAGTGACATTTGTCATTGAAAATCAAAAGTATTGTGAACTACATAATACCCCCCACCCCCCATTCTTTCGCCCCACGAATCAATTTCCGTTTTATAAAACAAAAATCAATGAGTGTTCGACGTGACGGGCGATATGTTAACACATTTTTGTTACACGATACCTGTTCGATTTCTATGAACACATTAGTGCTTTTGAGTAATACAATTCGTTCCATGAGTTCTCTATACTATTCAATATTCTTTGGCGAAGACGACCGGCTTGTTTGTTCATACTTTTTTTCAGGTAGAGACTATTGTTGTACAACAACCACGTATGTGATGCTAACGCTGTGTGTTATTTGCATGTGCTCACTTTGATAGATTGGCGTATAATATGTTATTGGTATGTTAACATCTACAGGCACGGGTAGCCTATTCGCACTGACATTAATTTTTTTAATTTTGCCACTTTTGTTGACTTTAAGCAGAAATCAAGGAAATTATTTGCTTGATTTCCTGTACATTTTGGCAAACGACAAAACGGATATTTTGATATTTTTGCTGGGTTGCCTGAGAATCAAGAAAAGTCGCTGAAATAAAAAAATTACAGCAGACAGTTGTCCGAGGCCTTCGGCCACGGACTGTCCCTGCAGGCTGTGTCAGAGACACGGCCATTAAGTTTAACGTAGAATACGCCATCCGATAAGACAGAAAACATATATAACAATAAATTCATTTGCTTATATTATTTATCATTTATTGTTATATATGTTTTCTGTCTTATCGGATGGCGTATTCTACGTTAAACTTAATGGCCGTGTCTCTGACACAGCCTGCAGGGACAGTCCGTGGCCGAAGGCCTCGGACAACTGTCTGCTGTAATTTTTATATTTACCAACGGCATTTGATTCAAGTCCGTTTAAAAAAAAAAATATGTTAAATTTTTTTAAACTTAATTTAATTTATGTATTTTAATTAATATTTTTATTGAAATAAGTTCTGCGAATGTTGAGAGGGCCGCCCTAATATTAAAAAAGGTTTACCTTATCGAGTCTTCGCATTAGCATTCGAGCGTTGTGTGAAAGCTTTACGCTTTACAATTCAAAATTAATGTTACAACAGCTTTATTGAAGCTTTCGCAAAAAAGCTTTATTACGTTAGCTTACTGTTTGTTTCACTTTTTACTAGATACATGTTGCCAAGCAACATTAGCTTGCTGTTCGTTTCACTTTTTACTAGATACATGTTCCTAAGCAATGTTGAGCAACCAAAAACACTCAACCAAACACCACACATATGTTTGAGTGTATGTGTTTAAACAATTTTCATTTGAGAAATTAAAATACTAGAAATATATCAACCAATATGAAATGTATATCAAACGAAAGATAACATCTTCATTTACCTACAAAAAAAATTTTAAAAAAATTCATCTAGCCGTTTCCTCAAATTCAATGAAATAAAGTTTACAACAATAAAAACCTGACATGACTCCTCATACCGTAAGGTAAGACGTATTCTACGTCAAAACTGGCTATAAGTAGCAATCGCAAAAATAATGAATTGTTTACCTCCATAGGAGGCTTTAATCAATGGATGTCTTTAATACGGCATTACTTTGTTTTTTAAACCAAAACCGTTGAAACTATAATTTTTTGAATAAAAAATTTTTGATTTCTAAGGGCTTTTCATAAAGTGGTGCAGTACATTAGAAGAATTTTTTTTCAGAAAAATCGTCAAAATAAGAAGATTGATAAAATAAGAAATTAGCTACAACAGAAGATGATAGACAAACCCTAGATGGTGAAATCTATGTGGTGGTTTGGAGTCAAGGGAAATTTTCGAGATGGCGATGCAATTGGTAGAAATGTGCAAATTTGCCTGGAACAAAATCTATTGGAAAATAATTTAACCATGCTTTTCCATTATATGTTTTTTATTTTCCCGAAAAGAAATACAAGTAGAGAAGAAAAACCAGCGCAACCCTCGTAGAAGAGAACCAAAAAAGTCGATGCGATTCACTCAAACGCATTTCTATCTCGCGTCATAACTTGATTATTTCATACTTTATGTAATTTTATTTAAACATGGTTGGAATTTCTATAGTTAGATACTGTAATGTCAGGTTAGATTTTGAGTTTCAATGGAGATAAATGTCGTTCCAAAATCTGTTTTTCGTATACTTGCTCGGAAGACTGGTGGAAATCCTGAGATTTAGGGGTTCGGAGTATATTCCTGATCCCGTGGCCGCTTTCACTTTAGATCCATCCGTGAAGATTGAGATTTCACAAGCCTCAGTAACGCTATTTGCCGCCCAGTCTACACGGCTTGGTATAATTACCTTAAATTGTTTGTCCTGAATTATTCCCGAAGACATGTAGTCCATTGGCTTGTTCATATTTACGAAAGTACCCATGCTGACCAGGACTGAGCAATACCCGTGTGTAGTGTTGACAGGCATTCCCGATTCCCGTAGCCGTAGGGCCACTTTCGACGCTGTGCATATTTGATGTGTATATCGATCGGATGGAGATTCAGCATCGCTTCCAGTGGCTCTTGAGGGACAGATCTGAGGGCGCCGGTAATGCCGACGCATGTCAATCTCTGCACCTTGGCCAGGTGTGAGACGTGTGAATTTTTATTTACCGCTTCCCACCATACCACAGATCCGTAGGAGAGTATCGGTCTTATAAAGGGTTTTTCAACAGAGACGCTACAAAAGTAAATCGATAGGGACAGCAAACGATGCCATATTTTTTCCCGCTCTTTTGACATTTCTCTTCAGTAAGGTTTGCCATTTCATCATGGAAAGATATACGATCCAACAACGAGTCGAAATTATTAAAATTTACTACCGAAACTTGGGAGTCAATGGAAAATCGTCTCATTTCTGGCTCATTTCTCATTTCTGGCTGAATGGCTTCGTCAATAAGCAAAATATACGTTATTGGTCAGACAGCAATCCACACGTAATCCATGAGTCATCATTGCATCCCGAAAAAATTACGGTTTGGTGCGGTTTATGGGCCGGCGGCGTCATTGGGCCGTACTTCTTCCGTGATGATCAAGACCGGCTCATTACTGTGAATGCGAATCGCTACCGTTCAATGATAATGGAATATTTTTGGCCCCAATTGGATAATATGGACTTGGAGGACATGTGGTTCCAACAGGACGGCGACACAAGCCACACAGCGAATGCCACAATCAATGTATTGGAAACCAAGTTTGGTGAACGTGTTATCTCAGGAAATGGCCCAGTCGATTGGCCGCCTCGGTCGTGCGATTTGACACCGTTAGATTATTTGGTCTATGCCAACAAGCCAGCGGCGATTGATGAACTTCGTACGAATATCGAACGTGAAATTGCAGCAGTATCGGCCGATTTATGCTTGAAAACTGTCGAAAATTGTGTTCAGCGTCTGGACTTCTGCAAGCGTGCCTGTGGTGACCATGCAAAAGAAATCGAGTTCCATACATAATGGCATTGAACGTACTTTCACAGGAATAAATAATTTTTCATTGGTATCTAAAACCGGTTTTGTTTTATTTAAAAAAACTTTTTCGGTTGTAAACTCCATTTTTGTTCGAACATTTTCCTACAGGCATGGAAGGCACATAACGACTTCTTACCCTTTTCCATAATATTCCTTTTCCAGAATAGCTTCGAGTAAAGGGTAATGCCTAAGTACTTTGCTTCTTTCGACAGTTTAAGTTCCTTTCCCTGTAGTCTTGGGAATTGGAAAATATTGCATTAATCTCCACAACTTCACCCACCTTCACATTCAGTCTACATAAAACAGTTCATAAATATTTCTTATTTTCATATCTACTATTAACAACCAATTAATTGATAACATCTTCATAACGATAATACTGTGCTACGATATGGAGTACATTTTAATACTTCTGAAGTTACCTACACTCACAGAAAATTCTGTTGAGGCAGCGGAAGTATCCGTAAACTAATTTAGAGGTTGTCACAACCACACTAGACATCATCACAACCGCATCATAGGTTCTCTCAACCGAATTAGAGATTGTCGCAACCGAACTAGAGGTTGTCACAGCCAAATTAGAGATAGTCAGAGCCGAATTAGAGGTTGTCATAACCGAATTTCAATAGTGCCACAACTATCTTTTGAAATTATTGTCTATTAATTTAGTGCTGATTTACTTTTCTGTATTCTCATAAATAATAACAAAGGGAGGATATACTTTATATGTTGACATCTGCTCCAAACACACGCTGATAAATGCGGACATTTTCTGCAAAATATGACGTTTTAATATGAAGAAACAATAATTACAATATTTTTAATTACCTGTCCTACTAACCACAAAAAATCATGATGTTACCGCGACCGAAATAATTGTAAATTCTTTTTAGCGTGTTTAATACAGTATTAACAAAAACCTTTTCCATTACATCCAATGAAGAGATTGGGGAGAGCTTCTCACAACCAGTGAGCTGTGCGCTTTTTAATTTTTCACTCACTGATTGGGACCTACAGTCTTACACCGGTTCCGACCGTATTTTGAGATGCTTTTTCACGACTAAGTACTCGATAGTGTCGCCATCACTAAGCGAGGTGGACGAAGTCGAAAGAAATGTAAGGTGGTCAGAGTAAGGATCGAACCCATGTTCTTATGCAGAAGAGCCGCGCACACTAGCCATTGCACCACCGACGGCCACAGTAATAATAATATAATATTAGGTTCAGAATTTTAAATCACAGGTTTGAAATATATAGAATTAGGTTGTGGTAACTGAATTGAAAATTAATTCGGTTGCTCTAATAGAATTCATGAGAACTTCGGTTACAGCCACCGAATTGGCGCTAAATTAGGTCGTTACAACCGACTTAAGGCCAAATTCGGCTATTGCGACCGAATTGATAAGAAATACGGTTGTTGCATCGGAATTAATTTCAAATTCGGTTGTTACTACCGAAATTATTGAAACTTTAGATGACAGGGAATACAATTGAAGATTTCAGTTGTCACAACAGAATCAATTACTAAACAGCCGAATTTACGGTTGCTACAACCTCTTTTCATACAATTAGTTATCTGAGTGTAGTGAATGTTTGTTTTGGCTAACAATAAAACGAGTTATGGCCAAACCCACGGCTTTTAATTAGATTGGGCACTTATCTAGCTGCAGAGGGGTCAGATCTGAGACGACTTCAATAAAAAACATATATTCAAAAGAATAATTTTTGATTTAACCGAATTTTATTTTTTAACTTGACTGATATTTCTAGCAAATTTTTATTTTACGGCACACATACCGGTGTTTACTAAACTCACCAATTAGACCTACAAAGTCCACTGGACTATTTGGGCCACAAAAAAAATTACACGTCCTGGACACCCGGTTGGAACGAAGTTTCTTTCGCTATTTACACTCACAGAAAAATTCGGTTGAGACTGCCGAATTAGCCGTAACCGAATTAAGAGTTTGTCGCAATCGAATTAGAAGTTGGCACAACCTCAACAGAGGTTGACACAACTTCATTAGAAGTTGACACAACCTCATTAGAGGTTGTCACAGCCGAATGAGGGGTTGGCAACACCTCATCAGAGGTTGACTCAACCTCATTAGAGGTTGTCACAGCCGAATTAGAGGTTGGCAAAACCTCATTAGAGGTTGTCACAGCCGAATTAGAGGTTGTTACAACCGAATTTAGATACTGTCATAAATGAATTATTAAAGTTTTTTTATTATTAAGTGATGATTTATTTTCTTGTATTTTTATAAATGAATTAAAAAGCGAGAAAATAAAGTCATGTATATGGGGTAATCTATACAAGTAGAATAATACATTTAATTTACATGCCTCTTCCAAACTTTATTGAAGTCCCGGCCATCATGGGACACCGCACTAATTCTGACGTGTTGTATCTGTTGCTCTAGGTCCAAAGCCATTTTGCATCCAGACTACCGCATCTAAAGGGTCCGCCATCTAACTTTTTTTTTTCAACTAGTGCTTATTTCGTGAATGGTAACACTTACCTCATGTCTGATTTGACAGATAATTAGTTTTATCCTTCCGCTGAACGAATATGGTTGTGTATACGCTTGAACAACGCTGGGAAATATTGCGACATTACTTTGAAAATCATGGTAATGTTGCAGAATGATGCCGATTACAGAAGATGCCGATTTTGCCAAAAAAAAATCATCTTTTCAGTTGAAGCTCATTTTGATCTTGGCGGGTCTGTAAACAAGCAAAATTGTCGCATTTGGGGCTCAGAAAACCCGCACGCATACATTGAAAAGCCGATGCACCCAAAACGAGTCACTGTTTGGTGCGGATTTTGGTCCAGAGGTATAATTGGCATAAATTTTACTTCGTAAATGAGCAAGGAGTGACCGTTACAGTCAATGGCGATCGTTATCGAGCTATGTTGAACGAATTTTTGTTCACAAAAATTGAAGAGGAGGATATTGGCAACATTGGGTTTCAACAGGACGGCGCTACGTGCCACACAGCCGAAGCTACACTCGATGTTTTGCGGTGAAATACAGCTGCACACAATCGATAATGTGCTTAAAAATTGGACCGATCGTGTAGGCTACTGCATGGCCAGCCGAGGCAGCCATTTGAATGAAATTTTTTTCCATTATTAACCGGAAGGATTGTACTTTCAAATAAAAAAACAAATTTGAGAAAATATTCAGTAGTTTTTTTTTTTATAGCATTTTCAAAAAAAGAAGTTATTTGGCGGACCCGTTATATCTGCTGTTGATATCTGCTTAAATAAAATCTGCAAAATAAAACGGTTTAATACAAAATATATTTTACTTACCGTTTTAAAATAATGTTTGATTATAAAATTTTAAGCGTCAGATTTTAAATACATAGAATTATGTTGTGGTAACCGAATTGAAAATGAATTCGGTTGTACCTAGAGAATTCATGAGAAATCCGATTACAGCAACCGAATTGACGCCAAATTCGGTCGTTGCAACCGAAGTAAGGCTAGGTTCGGTTATTGTGACCGAATTGAACCAACCGAAGTAGGTACCAATTTCGGTTGTTGCATTCGAAATAATTTGAAATTCGGTTGTTTCAACCGAAATTTTAAAAATTTAGTTGACTGAGCGAATATAATTTGAAGATTCAGTTGTCACAACCGAATCAATTATGAAACGAGGTTGCTTCAACCGAATTTCGGTTGTGGAGACTAAATTCGGTCGTAACAACCTCAATCCGGTTGTGGCAACCTCAATTCGGTTGTGGCAACCTCAATTCGGTGGTAACAGCCGAATGTACGGTTGCTACGACCTCTTTTCAAACACTTAGTTCTCTGAGTGTAGTTCCAACACGCCTATGGCGCCAGTTGAAAAATGTGATCATTTAAATGGATCTTTAAGAAAAGATACTCATTTTACAAGTTCTCTTTTTTAAGAATTTTTTTTAGAATGTATTTTTTTTAAGTATATTTTTACGTCCATTTTGTAAGAACATGTATTACATTTTCCTGAAAATGTAATTTTTTAAAGAGAGCTAATGATTTTTTTAACCAGAGGTACTATTTTTTAGAAGAAATACTTTCTGTAAGAAAAAGCCATTAGAATATGATTTATTTCACAAAAAAAATTTTTTTTTAACAATAGGTACTTTTTAATTAGGTGGTGTTGGTTTTAAAAAAAGGTTATTTTTTAAAGAAAATTTACTTATTTTCAGAAAGGATACTTATTTCAAGAAAAGAATAGGTATTATTTTATTTTTAAGAAAAGGAACTTTTTAAGCAGGAGGTATTTTTTTGCAGAATATATTTTTTTACGAATTATGAATTTTTTTTTACATTTAGAGTAGGTACTTATATCAAGAAAATTTATTTTGTTTCACAAAAAAGGTACTGTTTAAAGAAAAGATAGTTTTTAAGAAAAAGCAATTTGTTGTACGAAAAGGTAGTTTTTTAAGAAACGGCAATTTGTTGAACGCATATTTACTTTTTTAAGAAAAGGCACATATTTTAAAAAAAAAATGTTTTTTTTAAAATGTACTTTTTTCAGCTTCTTTAAGATAAGTATTTTTTAAGAAAATATACTGTGTTTAAGAATATGAATAGGGTTTTTTAAAATGTACTTTTTTCAGCTTCTTTAAGATAAATATTTTTTAAGAAAATATACTTTGTTTAAGAATATGAATAGGTTTTTTTTTTGAGAACATGTATTTTTTTAAGAAAGGGTGCTAATTTGAGAAAATGTTCTTTTTTAAAATTCTTTCACTTTGGCTTTTCTAAATTGACTTTTTATTGGGTTTAAAACTACAATATATAATAAATATTGGTTACAGGCTCCACCTAGAAAACTTCCCATTAAACAAGAAATTGTTCAACATATGTTAGTCTAGACACAAACCATAGCAAAAGTACCCAATATAGTTGATAATACTGGTTTGTAGCATAAAAAATAAATGGTTTCCCGTTACACCCCATGAAGGGATTAGGGAGAGCTTCTCAAAAACCAATGAGCTGTGCGCGTTCTAGTTTTACACTCACCTACAATTTTACAAAAAATAACAATCAAATAATTAAAAAATAACATTTTCTTAAATAAGTGCCTTTTCTTAAAAAAGTAAATTTTCTCAAAAATTTTACAAAATACAATTTTACAAAAAATAACAATAAAATAATTAAAAAATAACATTTTCTTAAATAAGTGCCTTTTCTTAAAAAAGTAAACTTTCTCAAAAAAATACATATTCATATTCTTAAACAACTTAGTACCCTTTGGTTAAAAACTAAATTTTTTTTACAAAAGTACATTTTCTTAAAAAAGTATTTTTTTTAAATAAGTACATTTTCTTAAAAAGTACATTTTCTCACAACAAATTGCCTTTTCTTAAAAAAAAACTACCTTTTCTTAAAAGAGTGCCTTTTTGGTGAAACAAAATAGCTTTACTTGAGATAAGTACCTACTCTCAAATATGTACATATTCTTGAAAAAATTACCAATTCTAAAAATATATACCATTTCCTAAAAAAAAAACATTTTCTTCAAAAAATAGCTTCTCGTAAAAAAATTAACTTTTCTCACAGAAATTCTTTTTCTTAAAAGTGCCTTTACTTAAAAATAAAATAACACCCTTTCTTATCCTTTCGGGAGATAAGTAGCCTTTCTGGAAATAAGAAAATTTTCTTTAAAAAAGTACCTGTTCTTAAAAAAAAGTACTTGTTTGTCAAACAAATTCATGCTCTTATGGCTTTTTCTTACAGAAAGTACTTCTTCTTAAAAATATTACCTTTTCTTTAAAAACACATTAGCTAGTAAGAAAAGAAGTACCTCTCTTTAAAAAATTACCTTTTCTGGAAAATATAATTAATACATTGTGAACATTGATGGTTATGGGAAAGTATTTGTGGTGGATGTTTTTGCACAAGTAGGAGTTTAGGCAATTCTCGCTTAGTTGAGATTGGTTTATCCTATAATATGTGATGATATACCTAAATACTTGTGGAGAAGGTAGCTGATGATACGCCTTGGTGGGCATTGAAATAGCTATGTTCCCAACCATCCACCATAATGACCAATTTCACACTTTAATTTTTAATATTTCTATTAAAATGTACTTTTTCATGGAAAAATTACTTTTTAATCGTTATTGATCTTGAACCGGACAATTATTAAACAATATAATACATATTCGTACAAAAATATACGTTAAAAATACATTCTATAAAAAAAATTCGTAAAAAAAGTTTATCATTTTACAAAAAGTTTCTTTTCTTAAAGATCCATTTAAATTATCGTATTTTTCAACGAACGCCTTAGGTGTGTAGGAACTAACTAGTACATAATATATAGCGAAAGGAACTTCGTTCCAACCGGTTGTCCCCTGACACCTCATGTAATTTTTAAATCCCTTCATTTTTAATTTGTAATTGTTGTTAATTTTCCTGACTATGCTACCCAAACGGTAGCGAAATATTAAAAATAAAAGAATTTCAAATATTGACCTAACGCTCGAATATTTTCATTTTAAATAAAATACCAAAAGAAATTTAAGCAGTATTTACACCTACCTAGATTATTGAATTTTTGCGGATTATCGACGTTTGTTTCTTATTAAGCATGACATTTATAATCCCGAAAAAGTGATAATCTTGGTAGGTGTAACTGCACTTTAAGATTAGTTAATTTTGATGTAATTTTACAAAAACATAATTGTGTTTGAACCACCTTGTCTTATCGGGATTTAAACGATTGTAACACTTCATCTACTTGCCACTTATTGACAATAGTTTATTATCTTTAATTGTTTCCAGAAATGTTTGGCCTTCCACATTGTGGGCTTTGGTAATCTAGTAATCATAGAAACAGAATTTCGTTTTACTTGAATATTGTTGACTTTTTCCTGTGTCTACATAAATACATTTCATTATCAAAGTTATTAGATTTGTATTATTAGCATCGCAGATCTGATAAAGACTACGTAACTATTTCGGCATTATAACTTTGATATCGATTAGTATTATCACAACGCTAGTTAGATAACGATCTACATAGTAGTTATGCAGATTTCCCTAAAGCTAAGAGGTAAAGATATTTTTAAAAAGTAACAACTGTCGCGGTACGAATAGAGATCGGACTAATTACTATCAAAGATATTTGAAAGGTCGATTATTTGAAAGGAAAATTTACCCGAAGGCCATCATATATTCCTCTTAATATATACCCAATGATTAGATGCCATTTGATGTGTGTTATGTCCGTTCACAAGTATTACTTACATGGAATTTAAAAAAAATACATCACACTACTTTGTCACAAAATTTGTAGATACACATACCAGATTTTGCTGCCGAGCCAACGAATTATTGTTACCGGAGTAACAATGTTAACACATATTTTGTTTAAAAGCATTTTTTCTTTACACTAGGCCTTCCATCGAAAACTGTAGACTATTGTATCCCGTCGGAAATGGAATTTCATAGCGCTGATTACCAGAAAAATAACAATAACAAACGAGGTTGGAGTTTGAAGTTGTCGAAATTTTTTTATTTACTTTTTTTTTGCCATAATGTTCTCGGTATTTCCGCACGTTTTAAGGGAAAATTATGTAAAGAAATCGCGGAAGAATAATATACTAAGTGCACTACATTCCTTTACAATTTTGAGTAGAAACAATTTCCATATAAATGTTTTCCTAATTTAAATAAAAAATAAACAAAATATTCAAATGTTACAATGATTTGACAGAATTTCCAGAAACACGTCATTCCAGCAAAACATTTTGGTAGGAAGGATCCAAAAATGATACGGCAAATTCTAAACCCGCTTCTTTTTGGTAATATTTATTGGAGCTTATCTATCTGCCATCCGCTCCATAGACTAATACATACCTAGATAAACTTATTCTCTCATCTGACGTTTCATTTCACACTCTCATCGTAGGTTTGTGGAAATGAGAGCAATTAAATTTAAAATTATCTTACACCAGGTGGAGTTACAAAATGTGTTCACTTAGCTTTTTCCTGTCGTTTTGGTGTAGAACTGAAAAATTTAAATATATTTTGCACTTTTTTTATTGACTTTTATCGTTGGTATACATTTGTATTGTATTTAACACAACTAGTTTGCCACAAAAACACGAAATTCGGTTGTTGTTCCTATGTTGATCGCTGTATACTATTGCCACTATCTGGTATTATTGAACCCATATTTCTACCATCCAATGTTTACTTTCCATCGTACCTATGACGTTTAATTTATTGAGCGAATAAAACCTTCTATGGTATGTGTTATTCTATGATCCGCTCTCATGTAGAGAGTCTGAGTAAACGAGTCTTATTCTCTTTATAGAATATTTCAATATAAATGCACCATTTCGACAATGTTATTACATAAAACAATACAAAAAGCATAAATGTTTCAAAAGGCATCAATGTTTCGCACCAATATTATGAATTGGTCAAGTAATGACAAAAAACAGTAATACGTTTTGAATCATTCGCCAGATGTCGCCAGTGCTTTTGAGTCATACAATTCGTTTCATGAGTTCTCTATACTATTCAATACGCTTTGGCGACGACGACCTACTTATTTGTACTGTGCCGCTACATCAATACCATCATACTTGTTTTCAGCCAGAGACTATTGTTGTACAACAACCACGTATGTGACGCTAACGCTGTGTGTTATTTGCATTTGTTCACTTTGAAGTTAACACATCAATAAAGCAATATTTAGCTCACTGAAATAATTGGTTTTGTTTTGTCAACAAACAGAGCGAAGGCAAAAGTATTGATTAGTGTAGAGAACGTATTGCACTCTTTTTAATAAATGTTTTAATAAATTTTTTTTTATAAATATTTCAAGAGGCATCAATGTTTCACATCAAAATTATCAATGGACCAAGTTATGACAAAAAAAGTAAGACGTTTTGAATCATTCGCCAGATGTTACCAGTGCTTTTGAGTCATACAATTTGTTCAAAGAGTTCTCTATACTATTCAATACTCTTTGGCGACCACGACCTGCTTTTTTGTTCGCTGCCGCTACATCAACACCATCATTTTTATTTTCCGGCAGAGATTATTGTAGTACAACAACTATGTGTGTGATGCTAACGTTGTGTGTTATTTGCACGTGTTCACTTTGATAGATTGCCCTACCCGTGCCTATAGATTTTAACACATCCAAAAACGTTTAGCCGTATGGAGTGATTTGGTGATTGCAACTATTTCTAGGACCCGATGTGTCAGTTGTTTTATGTAAACAGGGTTGAAGTAAGTATAATCCAGTTGTGGGAGTTGAAAAATGTTAAAATAAAAATTAAAAAAATAATATTGTTGATAAGGGGTGGGATATGGAATCCTAAAATAACAAAATAAAATTAAATATACTTTTGGAATAACCTGCTTAGTTATCGATATATGAGTTTAAATGTGTGAAATTTATATATTTTTTTAAATTCCGAAAGTTTTCAAAATATTTAAACATTTGGTACAAAATAGGAAAATAAATATTTTTGCGATAGCTCGTTCAGTTGTCGAGATATTAGTGCTACAATTATTTAAACTTTCGTTTGAAATTGTGAAAAAATTAAGTTACTTAAGGGATAACAGCGTAATATTTTTGAAGAGCTCATAAAAAAGATTGCGACCTCGATGTTGGATTAAGGTATAATTTTAGGTGTATTGCTTGGGTTTTTAGTCAATATGGCAACTACATACAACAATTCATTGGAAAACGGGGAAGTACATTTTAGCAACATAAGTTCTTGCAACATTTTTTAGTAAGAAATTTTGTCATTTATCTCTAAATGGGAAATTTTGTTGCGGAGAGTTACCACCTATCTTTGAATTAACTTGCAAATATTTCATTTATAATTCATCTTTGCACTCCATTCTATTTTTTTCCTGTCCCAAACAATTATCAATCAATTGTTTCCGTAAGAAATAACTTCGTCGTAACAACCCTGTACTTGAATTTGCCTACGAAATTTTCGCAAAGAGCTGAGTACCAAGCAAATGAAATGTGAGCGAAATTGTCGGTTCATGAAATTTTCTTTATTTTTTATACACGCAACGAAAATTTCATAAAAACTGAATAGCGGGCTTTAGTTGTAAATTTATTACGCGGATGTTTAATTAAAATGGAGGTCAACAGCGATTGGGACATCGTAAATATTCGAAAAAACATAGGGCCCGTTTCTGGGAGAGCACAATTTTTAAAATTGCGTGGTTTTTTAAAATAATTTTTATTTAGTAAAATTTTAATTTTTTTACATATTTATGAAATTTTTGCATGCAGTTTTTGAGAAATCTTCCTAAGCTTTCCAACGATATATACATCTATTGCCATATCCCACAGGAAAACAGTAACCATATAGGGGTATATATTTCGGGGGACACGTAATATATATCTGTTCTCTGAACGACTAGTTCTATGTCTGGGAAAAGTTTAGAGCCGATGCGAGAGGTGGGCCTATTCTAGATATAAGCCGATTTATTTTTGATGCATCTACTTATTCTCCAAGGCAATACAATTTTTGTGTCATATCGCTTGCGTCCAAACTCTATTCTGTTTAGGAATTGTCTGAGGTCAATGTGACAGTTTTTTACGATTTGGATGTTTATGAAATCATACGAGGAACAGTGGGGCCGATTGGAAAATACACAGTAATAATATCACAACTTTTAAGTCATTTCTCGAATAATTTTGTATCAGACATTTGCAGAGCAAGAGCCATGCTTTTAGAATATTGAATCTAGAGGCACCCTGTGTTAACAGAGTTGCTGGTACAGGGTGTCAAAGTTGACCACTTGGGTGCTGTTGTAACTTTCAAAGCCTGCTACTTCTACACTTTTATGCTGATTACAAAGATATTTTCCTTTTGAGAATCTTTTATGCATAATAAACAACAAATACCCAGAGTGTCGTGGAATATCTTTTATCGTTATTAAGATACGGGCGGACTAATAAGTCCGTGACTTTTCGAAATTTCCTCGTAGTTACATGAAATGCAACACTGCTCCCATCTAGTACCACCTGTTAGTAGACTACTGTCACATTTTGGGCAAGTTTCGTCATTTACTTTGCGTTTAACAGCTGTTCAAAACATACAACCTCGTGCATTTTTTTAAAAATGGAAAAACGTGAATTTCGAGTGCTAATTAAATATTATTTTTTGCGAAAAACGTCAATCAAACGTCAAATCAAAAACGTCATATGGGGATTCTGTACCATCGATTTAAATGGTAAAAAAATGGTTTAATGACTTTCGTTGTGAGCGCACAAATACAAATGAGGCTGAACGTTCTGGACGGCCAATTGAGGTCGATACACCCGAAAATGTCGAAAAAAAATCCACGATATGGTGTTGGCCAATTGAAGAGTAAACGTGCGTGAGATTGTTGATGCCAAACGCATTTTATATGGCAGCGTGGTTTCGATTTTAAATGATCAGTTTGGTTTAAGAATACTATCTGCAATATGGGTGCCGCGTATGCTCACAATTGACCATAAATATACCAGTGTGTAGTCCCAATGGCAAAATTGGTACCTGGCATGGCATTGCTACCTCATCCGCCATATTCTCCGGATTTAGCATCCAGAGACTGTTTCATATTTCCAAACCTAAAGAAATTGCTCGGTGGAAAGAGATTTAGCTCCAACGATGAAATTATTGATCAAACAAATGCCTATTGTATGGACCTCGAAAAATCCTATCTTTTGGAAGGGATACAAAAATTGGAGAAACGTTAGACTAAGTGTATTGAGCTAAAAGGAGATTATGTTGAAAAATAAATTATTTTTTTTTGCAAAAACAAACTGTGTTTCATTCAAAAAGTCACGGATTTTTTGATCCGCCTCGTAATTGGTTTTGTTTTGTCAACAAACAGAGCGAAGGCAAAAGTATTGATTAGTGTAGAGAACGTATTGCACTCTTTTTAATAAATGTTTTAATAAATTTTTTTTTATAAATATTTCAAGAGGCATCAATGTTTCACATCAAAATTATCAATGGACCAAGTTATGACAAAAAAAGTAAGACGTTTTGAATCATTCGCCAGATGTTACCAGTGCTTTTGAGTCATACAATTTGTTCAAAGAGTTCTCTATACTATTCAATACTCTTTGGCGACCACGACCTGCTTTTTTGTTCGCTGCCGCTACATCAACACCATCATTTTTATTTTCCGGCAGAGATTATTGTAGTACAACAACTATGTGTGTGATGCTAACGTTGTGTGTTATTTGCACGTGTTCACTTTGATAGATTGCCCTACCCGTGCCTATAGATTTTAACACATCCAAAAACGTTTAGCCGTATGGAGTGATTTGGTGATTGCAACTATTTCTAGGACCCGATGTGTCAGTTGTTTTATGTAAACAGGGTTGAAGTAAGTATAATCCAGTTGTGGGAGTTGAAAAATGTTAAAATAAAAATTAAAAAAATAATATTGTTGATAAGGGGTGGGATATGGAATCCTAAAATAACAAAATAAAATTAAATATACTTTTGGAATAACCTGCTTAGTTATCGATATATGAGTTTAAATGTGTGAAATTTATATATTTTTTTAAATTCCGAAAGTTTTCAAAATATTTAAACATTTGGTACAAAATAGGAAAATAAATATTTTTGCGATAGCTCGTTCAGTTGTCGAGATATTAGTGCTACAATTATTTAAACTTTCGTTTGAAATTGTGAAAAAATTAAGTTACTTAAGGGATAACAGCGTAATATTTTTGAAGAGCTCATAAAAAAGATTGCGACCTCGATGTTGGATTAAGGTATAATTTTAGGTGTATTGCTTGGGTTTTTAGTCAATATGGCAACTACATACAACAATTCATTGGAAAACGGGGAAGTACATTTTAGCAACATAAGTTCTTGCAACATTTTTTAGTAAGAAATTTTGTCATTTATCTCTAAATGGGAAATTTTGTTGCGGAGAGTTACCACCTATCTTTGAATTAACTTGCAAATATTTCATTTATAATTCATCTTTGCACTCCATTCTATTTTTTTCCTGTCCCAAACAATTATCAATCAATTGTTTCCGTAAGAAATAACTTCGTCGTAACAACCCTGTACTTGAATTTGCCTACGAAATTTTCGCAAAGAGCTGAGTACCAAGCAAATGAAATGTGAGCGAAATTGTCGGTTCATGAAATTTTCTTTATTTTTTATACACGCAACGAAAATTTCATAAAAACTGAATAGCGGGCTTTAGTTGTAAATTTATTACGCGGATGTTTAATTAAAATGGAGGTCAACAGCGATTGGGACATCGTAAATATTCGAAAAAACATAGGGCCCGTTTCTGGGAGAGCACAATTTTTAAAATTGCGTGGTTTTTTAAAATAATTTTTATTTAGTAAAATTTTAATTTTTTTACATATTTATGAAATTTTTGCATGCAGTTTTTGAGAAATCTTCCTAAGCTTTCCAACGATATATACATCTATTGCCATATCCCACAGGAAAACAGTAACCATATAGGGGTATATATTTCGGGGGACACGTAATATATATCTGTTCTCTGAACGACTAGTTCTATGTCTGGGAAAAGTTTAGAGCCGATGCGAGAGGTGGGCCTATTCTAGATATAAGCCGATTTATTTTTGATGCATCTACTTATTCTCCAAGGCAATACAATTTTTGTGTCATATCGCTTGCGTCCAAACTCTATTCTGTTTAGGAATTGTCTGAGGTCAATGTGACAGTTTTTTACGATTTGGATGTTTATGAAATCATACGAGGAACAGTGGGGCCGATTGGAAAATACACAGTAATAATATCACAACTTTTAAGTCATTTCTCGAATAATTTTGTATCAGACATTTGCAGAGCAAGAGCCATGCTTTTAGAATATTGAATCTAGAGGCACCCTGTGTTAACAGAGTTGCTGGTACAGGGTGTCAAAGTTGACCACTTGGGTGCTGTTGTAACTTTCAAAGCCTGCTACTTCTACACTTTTATGCTGATTACAAAGATATTTTCCTTTTGAGAATCTTTTATGCATAATAAACAACAAATACCCAGAGTGTCGTGGAATATCTTTTATCGTTATTAAGATACGGGCGGACTAATAAGTCCGTGCTTTTCGAAATTTCCTCGTAGTTACATGAAATGCAACACTGCTCCCATCTAGTACCACCTGTTAGTAGACTACTGTCACATTTTGGGCAAGTTTCGTCATTTACTTTGCGTTTAACAGCTGTTCAAAACATACAACCTCGTGCATTTTTTTAAAAATGGAAAAACGTGAATTTCGAGTGCTAATTAAATATTATTTTTTGCGAAAAACGTCAATCAAACGTCAAATCAAAAACGTCATATGGGGATTCTGTACCATCGATTTAAATGGTAAAAAAATGGTTTAATGACTTTCGTTGTGAGCGCACAAATACAAATGAGGCTGAACGTTCTGGACGGCCAATTGAGGTCGATACACCCGAAAATGTCGAAAAAAAATCCACGATATGGTGTTGGCCAATTGAAGAGTAAACGTGCGTGAGATTGTTGATGCCAAACGCATTTTATATGGCAGCGTGGTTTCGATTTTAAATGATCAGTTTGGTTTAAGAATACTATCTGCAATATGGGTGCCGCGTATGCTCACAATTGACCATAAATATACCAGTGTGTAGTCCCAATGGCAAAATTGGTACCTGGCATGGCATTGCTACCTCATCCGCCATATTCTCCGGATTTAGCATCCAGAGACTGTTTCATATTTCCAAACCTAAAGAAATTGCTCGGTGGAAAGAGATTTAGCTCCAACGATGAAATTATTGATCAAACAAATGCCTATTGTATGGACCTCGAAAAATCCTATCTTTTGGAAGGGATACAAAAATTGGAGAAACGTTAGACTAAGTGTATTGAGCTAAAAGGAGATTATGTTGAAAAATAAATTATTTTTTTTTGCAAAAACAAACTGTGTTTCATTCAAAAAGTCACGGATTTTTTGATCCGCCTCGTAGCAACAAATGGTGCATTTTGAGACATCTTTGTGCTTTGAACACTTGCGAGTATTAACTGTTGTAAAGATGTTAAATTAAACATTTTAGTACATACGACGTTATCGATATTTATAACTTTATAACAGTTACCTGCTAAGTGGTTCATAACATTGGTACAACGCTAATTAGTTAGCACAGACACGAACCCGCTGCTGCAACGGAGATGCCACGTTATACAAAAAATTTAAAATAGACCCGTTTTTGACCACTTTGTATGAGGAGCTGAGCGATATTAAATTAATTAATTATTTCGCGTGTTTACTGGGATAACACAGTTTATCATCTTTAAGCGTAGTACTTTGTTGTGGCCGATTTTTCATAAGAGGTTTTCTTATTTTGTATACATGGGAAATTTCCGCGAGTAGACCAAAGGCAGAAAAGAATGTATTTCCCTGGATTTCCCCGATTCAACTGTACACTTTCAAACTGGTAAGTGGATCAAAGTGGTAATGAACGTTGAAAGATAGCAAAGAATTCGGGGAAGACTTTTAACGCTTATAGTAGAGGGTGGTTTTTTTAGCTGCATGAGAACTTAAAATTATAATACAAGGCAGAAATATTGTTGGAATGTAATTTTTTTATTATAATCTGGTACATAATGTCATGACATTTATTTATGTGTAAGACGCGGCTACGAGTTACTTGGTCCATTCGATCAGTCCATTTTCTGACTACTTTTACCAATAAGTCTGGCTGTATGGTGTCAATGGTAGCTTGAATATTGGCTTCCAATGCTGCAAGAGTTGCTGATTTGTCGGCATAACCCAATGCCTTAACATAGTCCCATAAAAAGTAATACAGAGGCGTTAAATCGCACGAACGAGGGGGCCAGTGAACAGGACCACAAAGTTATCACCAAATTCATATTGCAATAAATCGATTATTAAGCGCGCTGTATGGCAGGCAAAAAGAAATAAGGACCGGTGATGCCGCCAGTGTGTAAACCGCACCGAACAGACAATTTTAATGGATGTAATGGTGATTCGTTATCGGTTTGAGGATTGTATTCGCTCCAAATAACGCAATTTTGCTTCAATAACGAATTGCGTGATCACGATGTTGACCTAAAATGGATGAAGTCCATCGCATATCTTTGTCGACAATATCTATTAAGAGAGAAAGAGTCGCAAAAGCGATTTGTGGAATAATGTAGGTTCCCATCAGTGAGTCTATAAATAGAAAGCGCACAGTTTATTGTCTAGGAGAAGCTCTCCCCTATCGCCCGATGGCAAGCAATTACAGAAATATGTTAAGATTAAACAATATAGCAATCTGAATTCATAGGAATTTGCAGATCGATAAATTGTGGCTTCATCTTATTGGTATCCATCTTGATTCTGTTGTGAATAAATTCATACAGATCATTATGATGCATCTGATTCTGGTGGATACAATCGCACTTCATAATCACAGCTGATCGCTTAGTCCCGAACTACAAATCTCCAGGCCGCTTCAATCAGGGGGTAGCCATGACACAGCTGATCGACCATGTACTAGGAATATTATAAAGAACAGAGTGGATTGGCGAGAGAGCGATAAGCAACCAGAAGCAACCCATGCAGCAAACAAAGTTTAAATAGTGATTGAGTGATATTAATGACAGCTAACTTATGTTTTATGTTGGTTGCATCGAACGAAAATACGCATTCCCTTTTATTTCTGTCCGTTTTATGTCCAACCAACGAGTCAAATTCAAGAGCATCTCGAACTGAATGAAATGGCCTACTAACTTCTCGTTATCGAGATAAGGTAAAGAGAGGGATAGAAACTCTTTTCTATTTCTCTATACTTCAACATAGTTCCGAAGAAGACTGGTGTTCGAGCGATGGAGACGTTAGTGGGCGACATATCAGCTAAAAGGAGTATTACATGTGGTATTTTATCAGGAGGTATCTATAGCGTTGGGGATTTGATAGAGGGCAGAGTGAATAAGAGAATAAGCGATAAACAACTGGAAGTAAACTAAATAGCGTTTGATTGATACTTAAATAAATAAATAAATGGTTTCCCATTACATCCCTTGAAGGAATCGGGCAGAGCTTCTCACAACCAGTGAGCTGTGCACTTTCAAGTTTTATACTCACTGATTGGGACCTACAGTTTTACACCGGTTCCGAACGGTATTTTTGAGAAGCATTTTCATGGCTAAATACTCGATAGTGTCGCCGTCACTATGCGAGGTGACCGCCGTCGAAAGTAATTTTTTTTAAGGTGGTCAGAGCAGTGATCGAACCCAGGATCTCAAGTACAAGAGGCGCGCACACTACCCATTGCACCACCGACGGCCACTGATACTTATGGCAGATAAATTATGTCTGATGTTAGTTGCATCGATGAAAAATACACAATCTGTTTTATTTCACCCCGGTCGCTGTACAACATCCAACAGCAACTCGAGCCATAGAGCAATAGATAAGAGTCGCTATCCCTCTCTTTACGTTCTCTCGATGACGTTAAGGTAGTAGGTCATTTCATCGAGTTCGAATTGCTGTTGTTTGTTACTCTTTGATTGTACACAAAACGGACAGAAATAAAAGGGAATGGGTATTTTAGTTCGATGCAATCAATATAAAACATAATTTAGCTGTCATTAGTATAAATGAAACACACTTAAAACTTAGCTTGCTGCATGGTTTACTTCAGGTTGCTTATCGCTCATTTGCCTATATACTGCTTTCTAATGGGTGTCTCAGTAAGAATGCACTTTTTAAATTTGGTACAATTATTTTGTGCAAGTGGAAACTCTGAAATTTGATAGCTATCACATATGTTTAACCCGATTTTTTAAAAATGGAGCTCCTTACGAAAAAACAACGCGTTATAATTGTAAAACCTTATTACAAAACTTTGGAAAGTTATGCTGAGACCGCTCGCAAACTTCGGAGAACTTTCAGTCGAGAAAGTGCACCCAATGTGTCAAAAGTGGACAACAAATTTTAAGAACCTGTGACGGTAATGGACAGCAAGATTCCTGTGCGTCAACGTAGTGTGTCTGCGAAAATTCGAGAGTGTCTGCGAAAATTCGAAAACAATTCGGCATCGATCTCAAAAACTTAAAATTTCACGAAGCACTACGCATCGAATGTTGACGAAAGACCTCTTCACTCATTGTGGATAAAGAAAATTGTTGACTCTGGTGGTCAGAAAATCCTCATGCAATCCATGAGAAACAAATGCGCTCACAACGAGATTGTGCCTGGTGCGGATTTTGGTCAGTCGGCGTGATTGGGCCTTACTTTTTTGAAGATGAGGCCACAATTGCAGTGGCTGTGTACGGAATTCGTTACAAGAACATGGTAACGGGGTTCCTCTGGCCTCACCTGAACAATATAGACCGGACCGACTTGGAGTTTCAGCAAGACGGTGACACCTGCCACACCATGCATGAGACAATCGATTTATTGCAGCAACGATTTCCAGAACAAATTCTCGCAAGAAATTCTGATGACAACTGGCCACCAAGATCATGCGATTTAACGCCGTGCGATTTCTTTCTTTGGGGTTTTGTGAAATCTCGGGTTTAAGCGAATAAAGCAGAAACAATTCCTGAGCTCAAATCCGAGATTCAAAGCGTCACCGGTAAGATACAGCCACATCTCTGTGAAAAAGTCAAGGATAATTTTATAAAAAAAGAGTAACGGCGAGTCATCAGAGCCGTGGGGACCATTTTATGGACATTTTATGCCATACATAATCGGAACATATCCTCTTTACAACCATACATTGGTATTTTTAATTTGCATTGCATTGTAATTTGCATTACTTTATCTAATGCAAATGCAAAAGAATGACTATTGTTCGCAATAGCAATTCAAAAATTTTAAATTTGCATTCGCTCAGGCAATGCAAATGCAGGTTCTAAAATCGGATGCCAATTGTAATGAAATATGGGAATTCCTTTAATTGTTTTGAGTTTGTTTGGCTGCTGGCAATTCTGTTTTTAAAGTATTATATATTTTGAGGTTTGTGGCTTTGATAGGTATTGCCTCATAGTACTTTCAAATTCATAAACCTGTAGAACAAAAAAACATGGTTTCCCATTATATCCCTTGAAGAGATTGGGGAGAGCTTCTCACAATCAAATTAAACTACAAATTATAATTATCATATAATTAATTTGCCCCATGTATAATTGTTCTCACAGCTTGCCAGATTAGTGAACTTTAGTGTTAATTATATTTATAAATCCATCATCAGGCTAGCATATATAATCTCACCACGGTTGGTTGATGAAATCGCTAAGGAACTTTCTGGACAAATTGGGAGTAGATGGCGCTACTGCGTTAAGGTTCGGGAAATATCTGAATAAACAATCTTGCGATTTCAATTACAATTTATATCAGTGTTCAGGGCCACCGGTCTTATACACATTGGTATTTCTTACAACTTAATTTTAAAAATAATTTCAATACAAAAATTCTAGACATTTACATAACTTAACTAATAGTACTCGTATTATCTCAAGTATTAATATGATTTTGCTTAGATTACCAACCATTCGCTGCTGTGTTTCATTTGTCAGCTGCTGCATGATTCTCTGAACTCTTCGCATCTTTGGCCAGCAAAAAATCTTCAGCATCCCAGGGTTGAGCCAAGGATGTGCCAAACATGATGTAAATCATATTGCCAACAAAGAAAATTACAGCTGCAATGGCAAAAACTATCTGCCATTGAGAGCGATTACTCTGCAAAGAATCCCAAATATTAGTAGAATTTCTCTTAAAATCTAGAGTTCTCTTAAAATACTTACATTTTCGGTAACAATAACGCCCACTACCAATGGTGATATCAAAGCCATAACATTCGCCATGGTATTGGCAATGCCCATCAGAATGCCCGCATGATTTGGCGACAAATCGATACTGTTCAAAATACTCCCTATCGTGGCGCCACTATTCACCCCCACACTCAACGTCATCAAGGAGATGGCCAACGTTTTGTTATCTTCATCCAGGAATCCGATTGCTATTAACCCCGCTGCAGGTAACCAAAATGCTATGCTGTTGAAAGATTTCCGAATGGTCGTGAGCTGTAACACTTTTTTGCTTTGCAAAATATCGGCTGTAATCACATATACATAGGACAGTGCCCACATGGCCAGGAACGGCAACGCCGAGAACAAAGCATTCGCTTTGATTTCCATATTAAGGACTCCATTCAAGTATGAGGGAATTTGGGCCTCTAGGGTAGCTAGACCCCAACCTCCAGCGCAACGGACGACCAACAGGGCATTAAAAGGGACAGAGATAAATATCGACTTCCAGGGTACGGGAATTTTCTTCTCATGAAAATCGTCGCCATGTCCCATAGATGATTCTATGTAGTGTTTCTCATCTTCGGTGATAAATCTGGATACAGTAGCATTATTTGCACCGAATACAATCCACAAAATACACCAGAATAAGGAAAGTCCCGCTGATACAAATGAAATACCAGGCCAACCCATTGGTCCCTCAGCAATAAGACCTGTTATGGCCATTGCCATTACAATGCCAAACTCAATGCCCGTGTGACTAAGGGCACTCAAACGATTGCGTTCCCGCAATGGTGACCATTTAGCCAAATGTTGATGTATGCAGGGAAACATCACTCCCTGGAATAGACCCTGCATAACACGGATCGCGCAGAAAGCCTGCCACCCACCCCATGTCACAAACCAGGGCGTCAAAGCGCTTAATACCGTTGCACCGAACGTTGAGATAGCCATGGTCAATTTGGTACCAAAACGTCGGCATAACGTACCGCCAGGAAATTGAGTGATGATATATCCCCAGTAGAAGCTAGAGAATATGTAGGAAATCTCTTTTTCATTCCAATCAAATTCCTGCAATCAAAGGAAAATACAGAAATTTACAAAAGGGAAGAACAGAACATTTTAAAAATAAGTCTTCAGAAAACCGAGCTCGTACTCTTTACCGCGAAGCAGAAGTTTCCATTTATTCAGCCATTGTATTTACATGGTAAAGACATCTAGGTGTGATTCTGGACAGAAGGCTTATTTCTAGATCAAACACTATGAATAATATCGTGAAAAGGGCCATCGGAGGATGACGAGGTCTCACCTCGAAAATAGTCTACTGGTTATATGCAGCTGTTATCCTTTCGGTATAGCTTTATGGTATTGTCGTTTGGTTGCCCGTACTGGTGGGTTTCACGGCTGCCGTTCTCACAACCCCTACTGAGGGCTTAGGGGTTATCCTCCAAATATAACACATAAATTTCCTGGGGGCCTGGGGCTTCTACATCTATTCTGAGAATCTGTATTCCTCACCTCAAGAACAGCCGCGCATCTGCTCCATCTTCACCATTTATGGATGCCAGGGCATATAAACATTCTAGAGAACTATAAAGCGGTGGAGCTGATGAGTTTAGGGACTACCTGACTTGTTCCAGTGCATATGGAGCATGTGGATATGCCCCTTTCAGCATGAAAGCTCATGCTTAAAACCGAAGTTCTCAGACATGCGAATGATAGATGGTCCTGATGCTCAAATTTGTAGGATCGCCAGACAAGCATGACCATGTTATGACCTGAATGGTACACTAAGCTTGGTATCCATTCCTAGACAAAATATTTATATGCCAGTAGCTCTGATCACTGGGCACTGTTTAATAGGCAGACTCCCGTATAAACTTGGCCTCTCAGCACATCATTACTGCAGAAGTTGCGGGGATGATGAACTGCCTGTATTTTTATGAGTAAGAGACAATATCTAGGATCTTACTTCATGTTGGATCTAACAGACATCCAAGGAGTTAAGCTGAATCCTCTTAAGCACTTTTTTGCAGAGTAATACTTGATTTACCAAGGACTAATGTATGTCGCTTCTTCAGCCACATACTAGAAAATCGGGATGGGGTATCATTGGAATGTGTCTATAGCAATTTCTGCCTAAACTAACCCCCGTTTTCTACGTAACATGGCGGCGGCGCGGCAAAAAACTCAAAAATCGGCGAAGGCGTGGTTTTGCGGCGTATAAGTCTAATTTGTTCAGCCTAGTATTCGAGTAATTGAAAAATTAAAATTTAGTTGAACCGTATTTTTGTTTTTAAACAAAGTCTGAGTTGACTTTATTGACAATATTTTTCCCTGTGTACATTAACCACTTTACTTGCAATACGTTGCCAATACCGTCGGAGTTGTTCATTTGTGGTTATTTACAAAGACGATCAAGAAGCAGATGACCAGAAGATGTGCGCATTGTGGCAACTCTCGTAAAAGAGAGCCAATCAGTGGTAACAATTCACTCAACCGCATTCCTCTCCCGCATCTTATTGTAATTATTTCATACTTTTTGCATAGTTTATGTAATTGTACTTCAACATGGTTGGTATTTGTATATTTATATACAATAACACCATCAAAAAGTTGCGCGTGTATTGAAATATTCAATGAAGAGAGTAAGCGAGAGCAAAGAATGATTAAGGCATAGAGTAATCTCATACTAGAGAGAGTATTTGGGTCATCTGATATTTCCTTTCACACTCTTCTTGATTCAGTCGGTGTGATAGAGAGATGTTTGACGAAAAGTGACATACACCAGGTGGAATTACAATAACTTCTTGCTTTAATTTTTCATGCCGTTTTGGAGAAAAACTGTGAAATTTAAATGTGTTTTAAACTTTTTTATTGACTGTTATTGTTAGCATCCATTTGTCTTGTATTTAACACAATAATTTTAACACACAAAACGAAATGCCGTTGCCGTTATTTTGTTCGTTGTTTTGAACCATTGCCCCTATCTGGTATTATTGAAGCAATTCTTTTCAACATCGAACGTAAATATCACACCAGGCCAAATGTCATAAATTTGGCGAGTGAACTACTTGGTCTACTATAAGTATTAGTATATGGATTAAGGCTTCAGTCGTTTTATTTGTTGCTATTCAAGTGAAGAGAAATTTTGACCGTCTAGTTATTTATCTTGTACGGTATAAAAAATATTTTCTCAATGTTGACACAAAAAAATATATGTGACAGTTGTAAAAAATACAAATTGAATTTATAACGTCCATAAGAAGCACAAAAAATCGCAATTAATGCGTTTACTTACTGGAAAATCTGGATTTGTAGTATCTGCATTGGTCATGGCCACCACTGCCACACCGATATTCAAACGACTAATGTAGGAGACAGTAATATTAAGAAAGATGAGAAAAGTTTGGACATGGCGCATACCCAACATGGGTCCTGAAAAGGAACCGCAAATTTATTTTGAATTATTTAAAGTTAAAAAATAAAAAAAATAAACAAATAACAAATAATCTGTTCACAAAAATGAGTCCTAATAAATAAAATACTCACACAAAAATCACGTCTAATGGGAGCCGGTGATTCGTTCCCTAGATATTAACACCCCTATTCTGTGTGTGTGGTAAGAATTAAATTCTAACCACAAAATTGTTACAAAGTTGCCACCATTGTTTGTATCTGGTATTCTGGCAACACTGTAACAACGAAAAATTCACCTCGTAACAAATAATTCACGTCACACTAACAGGTTTTTTAAGAAAAGGCACTTATTTAAGAAAATGTTCTTTTTTAAACTTCTTTCACTTTGGATTTTCTAAATTTACTCTATATTGGGTTCAAAACTACAAAATATACTAAATATTGTTTAAGGACTCCACCTAGAAAACTTCCCATTAAACAACAAATATAGCAACATATGATAGTCTAGACACAACCCAAAGCAAAAGTACCCAATATTGTTGATAATACTGGGTTGTAGCATAATAGTGTTGAAACAAAAGTTGTTTAATTTGTTTTCATTTAGCCCCCATCACACAACGTGTGATAAGGAAATTCGTTCCAAAAGTGAACAACTTCTGCATGCCCATTTTTTTACCTCCCATATAAATATTGGGCGGGGGAATTGGTTGGTAGTCACAAATATTCCCCAAAACCACTTAGGATCCTAATCAAGTAGGGTATTTAATAATCGTTAGCGCAATGTCAATCTGCTATTGAATATGGTCACATTTATCCGTTCAACGTAAGGGTGAATATAGGCGTTTTTGAACAGAACACGGACGTGATGGATGACTTAGGGTGAGGGTATATTTAAGCCGGTTCACCCGACAGAAATTTATGTATGTACATCTTTCTTTTTGGTCTGTTGGGAATTTAGAAAATGGTGTCGTAATCTACTCAACAAGACCTAAAACGAACAATTTATTATTTCACAAGTATATTTTTATTTCTGTACCACTGTGTAGTTTATCCTCAAATAAATTAGGTAAAAAAAAATTTTTTATCGTAACTGTTGCGATTGTTTATAAAAGAGCCAACCAATATTATTGCCCACGTCCCCTATCTTTAGGTCAATCTACTCGCAATAGCTTGTGGATTCGAATACGTTATTGGGGTTTAATCGTTTGTAACACGTTCCCTATCATATTGGACTATCAGTGTAAATATAACGATTCGCCGTGAGAGAAATGACACGAAACCCACTTGCATGTGATGTCCACTGTCAGTTTTGGAAAATTAAAGACATTGGAATGGGAGAATGAAAAACATATGTTTGCGAATACATAAACATTACAAGTATGGGGGAAATGATAAAGAATAGAAAAAGATTTAAGTTGTGAACAAAAATCATACATGGGGCAAACTAATTACATGCCAATTATAATTTGTGGTTTAATTTAAATTACATCTACAAATGGAAATTGGAAAAAAATCAATGAGTGTTCGAACTCTCGGGCGATGTGTTAACACCTTTTTGTTACACGGTACCTGTTCGATTTCTATGAACACATTAGTAAATGTTACATTGGAAAATAAAAAAAAGAATAGTGTTTGTGCTGAAGGCCTTTTGCAATTGCACTTTGTTTTTTCTTACATCTCCTTTAACATTTGATGTAATATTGTTAAAATAAATACAGGCATATTTAGCTCACTGAAATAATTGTGTTTGTTTTGTCATAATCAAAGCTACGACAAAAAGTATTGAATAGTATAGAGAACTTATTGCACTGTTTTTCCACTCTCATGTAGAGTCTGAGTAAAAGAGCATAAACGAGTCTTATTCTCTTTATAGAATATTTCAATATGAGTGCACCATTTCGACAATGTTTTACATAAAACAATAAAAAAAGCATAAATGTTTCAAAAGATATCAATGCTTCACATCAAAATTATGAATGGACCAAGTTATGATAAAAAGAGAGTTATACGGTTTGAATCATTCGCCAGATGTCGCCAGTGCTTTTGAGTCAAACAAATCGTTGCATGAGTTCTCTATACTATTCAATACTCTTTGGCGACGACGACCAACTTGTTTATTCGCTACCGCTACATCAATACCATCATACTCAATTTCAAGCAGAGACCATTGTTGTACAACTACCATGTATCAAAAAATGAAATTAACCCGTGAAAATTTTCATGCGATGGTTTTTTTACGACTTTCGGCGTGGATTATCAAGACAAGTGTGTCTCAATCAACTTGTTTCGACTTTTGGTGATGAATCATCATCAAAAACAACCGTAAATCGCTGGTACTAAGAGTTCAGTTTAGGACTCCGTTCGCTCGTGGATGAATTTCGTGAAGATCGTCGAACTTCGGTCGATTTGCCGGAAACCGTCGATGCTGTTGGTGAACTGATAAAGCAAGACCGACATATGATATACCGTGAGATTGAGGAATCCTTGGACATTAGTATGACAAGCATCAATAAAATATTGCACGTTCATTTGGCTGTGAAAAAGATTTGTTCTCGATGGGGGATTTAATAATAATAATAATTTGACGAATGCTCAAAAAAAAAAGCACGCTTCGATTGGAGCTACGAACTCAAATGCAGTGTATAACATCGTCACAGGTGATGAATCATGGGTCTGTGCACATGAGCCCGAAATAAAACAGCAATCGACCGTATAGGTCTTTCAAAACGAGCTAAATCCAACAAAAGTTGTTCATGGAAGAAGCACATCGAAGCAAATGATCGCGTTTTTTTTCGGTATAGCCGGTCTTGTGGCCACAGTGCTTTCAGTGGATCGTAGGATGGTCAATTCTGAGTGGTGCATCACTATCTATTTGCCAACAGTATTCGTACAAATAAGGAAAAACGACAAGAGAAAATGGATCATTTTGCATCAGGACAATGCGAGTTCGCACACATCAGCTGGAACAAGGGGCTATTTGAGCACTCAGCGCTGATTTGCCACCCAATGACTTGTTTTTACTGTGTGGTCGACGTATTTCGACGCCCGAAGCAGCTGTTGAAACGTTAAAAAGCCATGTTTTGGACATACATGGGGTTTTTTAATTTCCATTGGATTTTAATTTGCATTACTGTATCTAATGCAAATGCAAAAGGATTAACATTGATCGCAATGGCAATTAAAAAATTTTGAAATTGCATTAGCTCGTGCAATGCAATTGCAGGTTGTGGAATCAGATGCCAATTGTAATGAAATATGGGAATGGTTTCAATTGATTTGAATTTGTTTTACTGTTGGCAATTAGTAGTTTATATGTCGAGGTTGGTGGCTTCGATAGGTATAGGTATTCGATAGGTACTTTCAAATTCATAAACCTGTACTGTATAAAATATTTGAAAACCAGAAGTGCCAGATTGGACGGAAATGCTTTGAAAATAAGTACAATTGCCAGTGGTATTGACATTTTTTGAATTTGCATTTCGTAAGGTAATTAAAATTAAACTACAAATTATAATTGTCATATAATTAATTTGCAACATGTATGGGTTTGGAGGTGTCTCAATCGGAGTGGAAAAAGCGCTTCGAAAATTGGTTTGAGCGCATGCAAAAGTGTATTCATCTTCACGGAGAATATTTTGAAAAACAATAAAACCATTTGCAATGATAAGTGATTGTTTTTTTTTTATTGGTGGACACGAAATATTAATAGCAACCGTCGATACCTCTGGCAATTGTACTTACTATTTCCAAGGCATTTCCTTCATATCGTTTAATTTTGGTTTTCAAATATTTTATACAGTACAGGTTCATGAATTTCAAAGTACTACGTGACACTACCTATTGAAACCACAAACCTCTACATGAAAAATTCTGTCAAATCAGAATAGACTGCAGTCAAATTCAAAATAATTAAAAGCTTTCCCACATTTCAATACAATTGGCATCCGATTCTACAACCAACATTTGCATTGCCTGAGCAAATGCAAATTAAAAAATCCCACCACGGTTTTATCTGCACTGATAGTCTAACAGGACCTAAATTGGTACGTCCAAACAATTTATTGTCAAATTAATTCGATTTGTATGATTATTATCACTGATTCGATAAGCGCCGCCTAAATACTTATTTCTGCGTTATTACTTTGTTATCAATGCCACATATGTACAGTGACGAGCAAAATTGTAGCACGTTTCGCATAATGGAAGTTTAAAACTTTCTCATGAAAAAATTACAAATTCTATCAACGGCGGTTTGAAAGCTGCGTGACTTTTTGAATTTAATTAAAAATCAACACTGCTCCTATCCACTACAATGGTTCAAAAGTTGTTCACTGAATTCCGTTGTGGTTGTACCAGAACAAATGACGCCGAACGTTTAGGTCGCTCAAAAGTGCGTGGGGTTGAGGGGCAGAGGCTGTAGCCATCTTAAGCAGCGGGTAGCCATGACACAGCTGATCGACTACGCAGTAGGAAAATTATAGAGAACAGAGTGGGTAGGCAAAAGAACGATAAGCAACCAGAAGCAAACCATGAAGCAAACTAAGTTTAAATAGTATTTGATTGATACCAATGACACCTAACTTATGTTTTCAGTTGGTTGCACCGAACAACAATACGCCTTCCCTTTTATTTCTGTACGTTTTATGTCCAACACAAGAGTTAAATTCAACAGCAACCCGAACTTATCAAGAGAACGTAAAGAGAGGGATTGATACGATACTCTTATCTATTTGTTAATTGTTTAACCTTTGAACTGAAATAATTTTTGTTAAAATTTACTTTAATATGGTCTCTTTCATAATCAATCACAGAGCAATAGAGAAGAATATCTATCCTTCTCTTTACGTTCTCTCGATGCTATTTCATCGAGTTCGAGTTGCTGTTGTATTACACTCTTTGTTTGGTCATAAGACGGACAGAATGAAAAAAGAATGCGTATTTGCGTTCGATGCAACCAACATAAAACATAATTTAGCTGTCATTAGTATTAATCAAACCCTATTTATACTTAGTTTGCTGCATGATTTGCTTCTGGTTGCTTAACGTGCTCTCGCGTATCCACTGTGTTGTCTCTCATTTTCCTACTACTTAGTTGATCAGCTGTGTCATGGATACCCAAAGAGGATGTACAAGAAGAGGGGAAAAAACGGCGCAATTTGGCAACCCTAGTAGAAGAGAACCAAAAAAGTTGACGCGATTCACTCAAACCCATTTCTTACCCGCGTCATAACAACCTACTCTTAAAAATGTACCTATTTTTGAAAAAAGGACCAATTCAAAAAAAAACATTTCTTCAAAAAAATACCTTCTCGACACAATAACATCATCAGAAAACTGCTAGTGTATTGAAATATTCAACGAAGAGAGTAAGAGAGATAGAGCAGAGAAACGAGGCGCTTGACTCGTTTTTTTGTTCTCTTCTGTCAAACTGCGCTGGTTTTTTCTTCTCTAGTTGCACATTCTTGTTAGGATACCACCTGATTAAGATGCCTACATCCTCAGCTACATCATGCACTTTCATTCTCCGATTACGGGCGTCACGACCTCTTTTGAGCGATCTGCACGTTCGGCCCCAGTTGGTCTGGTACAACCACAACGGAATTCAGTGCACAACTTTTTAACCATTGTAGAGAACAGGGCTAGTATTGATTTTTAATTAAACTCAAAAAGTCACGGAGCTTTCAAACCGCGATTAATACAATTGCTCTTTTTTATGAGAAAGTCCATTGCACTTCTTGAGTAGTACATATTTATTACATATGTAGCATTTTTGAACTTAAACTCTTCACTTTGGTTTGTGTATTTTATGACAACTTTCAATCTTCATATTGTCCACTGAGTTTTGTCAAAATGTAATTTAGGTTTCAATTTTGTGTTTTGTAATAATATACCTTTATTGTTTTCAGGTACCATGTTTTTTACTTGTTGTTCCTCGTTTGTTTGTTGTTGCTTGAAGTAAATTCTGATTAACTAAATAACTATTGAACTTTTAAATTTCTATAACGATAACTATGTATAATTTATAAATAACCGAACTAAACAACATGTCTAAACCAAACAAATGACACAAACAATTTGAAATCGCGTATCATTCCACGTTCATAGTAAAATGTGAAAACGGTAATGGTGGGAATTGTGGAATCCATTGATTCCTTGTCCAAAGATTATAATTAAATATTAATAGCTATAAATACTGTTATCGCTGATGTTTTTATTGTTAACAATAAAAATAAACACTGTTTATGTTTATTTTTATTGTTAACTGCAATGAGTGGCAATGTAAACAAGATGGTCATTGGCCTAAAGCGCTAAGATGATGTTGAACAAAGTCACAAACTTCGAAACGATCGTCCGCCAACGTGAGTTCAAATCCTAGTTCCCCGACTGTTTAAATTTTTCCTAGTTGCAGAAAATCCCAGATTTATTAGCTCAAATGAAATTAAAAATATTTGTCTTAAAAAAAATTGGTTTAGTCTTGTACGAAAAGAACAAAAACATAAGAAGGTGTTTGCCGCAACAAAACTACTTTTGCAGCAAACATATTTAATTTTCTACGTATACCCAGCATTGATCACTGTTTGTATGCAAATAAATTTATCTTCGTGTATAGTACAGGGATGATATTTGTAGCGGAAAATGACCTTTTTTACCCCCTTTCGATTTAAAAAAGTCCCCAACTGCGTTTGGTCCAATAAGAGTAATTTCGGATTTGACTCACCAGGTGTGCGAGGTTTTTAAATACAGGGTGTCCGTCGGGAAGGTATACTACTTTGTATGTTTATAATGTTTGATGAAATGACAGAGAATGGAGCTTATATTGATAAATGTTTTATTTAATGTCGGTAATTAGGTATGGAATACAATATCAGATAAATGTCCGCCTTTGTTAGCCTGACAAATGCGAGCCCTTTTAAGCATATTTTTCATTACATTTCCACATTAATTCATCACGAATATTTTGTTGGAGTTGCTCAAGCATTTCTGGATTGTTTGCATAAAACTTGATTTTCAGATATCCCCACAAAAAGAAGTCCGAAGCAGTCAAATCAGGCGACCGTGGAGGCCAATCAACATCACCATTTCTTGAAATAACTTGTTGTGGAAAGAGGTCTCGCAGTAATTCCATTGTAATCCTGGCTATATGCGATGTTGATACCACATGTTAATCAAGTCTTGCGGAAGAATCTCTTGTGTCAACTGAATCTTAAATGGAAACAAATGCAAATCCTTGTGCAAAATTGTGGCCAAAGTTGTTCTTTGAAGACCAAGCTCCTGAACTCGGCGTCGAATTGAGGTTGATAGATTGTTTTGAACATTTTCTTGAGCAGCAGTAATGTTTTCATCGGATCTTGCAGTTCGTTGTCGTCCATGCTTAGGCCTATCAACTACAGACCCTCTTTCTTCGAAATCATTCACTACACGATAAATAGTGGGTTTTGTTGGCATGTTGTTTTTCCCAAAAATTTCACGTAAATTTCTCATCGTCACAGTAACCGATGATTGATTTTGACAAAATGTTTTAACGATTAAAACACGTTGGTTTATTGAATATTTTTCCATAATAAATTTGCCACGTCTCTACTTGACGACTGCCAAATATGAACTGTCAAGTCTAATGATTACCAAAATGGCGGCAAAACAAAGTAGTACACCTTCCCGGCGGACACCCTGCACAACACATGGCAAAATATGTCAGGCAGAAGCCGTAGGAATTGTATAATTTTGTTTTTATATCAAGGGCCGACCTTGTCACACTTAACTGATCAAAATTGCCAAGATTTATTTCTTATTAATGAAAATAATTAACAACTTTTTTGTGACAACTTTATTACAACCCAGTATTATCAACAATATTGGGTACTTTTGCTTTGGGTTGTGTCTAGACTAACATATGTTGGCAAATTTCTTGTTTAAAGGGAAGTTGTCTAGGTGGAGCCTGTAAGCAATATTCAGTATATATTGTAGTTTTGATCCCAATAAAAATTAAATTTATAAAAGCCAAAGCGAAAGAAGTTTAAAAAACAACATTTTCTTAAAAAAACTAAAATTTCCCAAAAAAAATACCTTTTTATATAATTAAACAAAGTAAATTTTCTTGAAAAAAATACCTTATCTTAAAGAAGTACCTTTGCTTAAATAAAGTAATTTTTATTACAAACAGTACCTCTTCTTAATGAAAGGTAGTTTTTTTTTAAAGTACCTTTTTTAAAAAAAAATTCATTTTCTTACAACAAATTACCTTTTCTTAAACAATTACTTTTTCTTTAAAGTGTACTTTTTTGTGAAAATAACCTTTCTTGAGAGTATTTGCCTTCGATGCAACGAACATAAAATATAATACAGCTGTCATTAGTATCAATCAAACACTATTTAAACTTAGTTTGCTGCATGGTTTGCTTCTGGTTGCTTATCGTTCTCTCGCCTATCCCCTCTGTTGTCTACCATTTTCCTACTACTTAGTTGATCAGCTGTGTCGTGGATACCTAAAGAGGATGTACAACTAGAGAAGAATAAACCGGCGCAATTTGGCAACCCTCGTAGAAAAAAACCAAAATGTCGATGCGATTCACTCAAATGCATTTCTCTCTCGCGTCATAACAACCTACTCTTAAAAATGTAGCTATTCATGAAAAAAGGACCAGTTCTAAAAAAAAATCCCATTTCTTCAAAACACCTTTTCTTCAAAAAAAATACCTTCTCTTAAAAAATAAATTTTCATACAAAAATTCCGTTTCTTAACCCTTTGACGACGAACGGGACACATATGTCCCATTTGGTTTTTTCAACATTACAGGCACATTTTTTAATGGATTTTGACGAAATCAGTGTTGCTCGAAAAAAAACAAATGCTTCCTTTGGGTTTCGTAATAAAATTAAGGTTTTAATGTTTCAATTGGGTTTAAGAGCATCTCAAAGTCAGAAATTTGTATTTTTTTTTTGTCAATTCTAGTTTTTTAATATCTCGGGCTCTTAATGATACTGTTGGTTATACTTTTAGTATTAGATGTGCCAATGCCTTATGTAAATTTGTTGATCAACGCATTTTAATTTATTTCTATACCTTTCACGGAGCGGCTTAAAATATTATGGGACATATGTGTCCCATTCGTCGTCAAAGGTAAAAAAAGCGTAGAATTTTTTTAAAGATTTTTTTTTTTTTATTTAATATTTTATAATTAAAATACAAAGAAAACAAATACAATTCAGTAACAAACTTAAAATAAACATAAACAAAAATTTAGAAATGAATTCAAATTTATTTGCATCAAAATCGATTAAAACTGCATCAAAACTGCATCAAAATCGAACTTAGTTGTGATAAAATCGAAGTTGCATCAAAATCGAACTTAGTTGTGATAATTTTTAAAACAATTTCTCTCCCCAGTAAAGCACATAGGTTTTTTACATGCAAAACATATTATGTTTGTTCGATTTTCGATTCCTTGTTTTGCGCAAACAACACATCGCTTTCTGACTCCTCCTTCCGTTCTTGTTTGATAATGTCCAGCTAAATCCGGTGTTGCAACCAGTCTTGATCGTGTTACTGATTCTCGTGATGTCGAAGCAATACCAACTTTTCGACTACAATAGCCGTTTATTAACTGTGTAGCCAACTGCGTCCTAAACTCCAGATGTTTTATAGAAAATGGTTTTGAATTACTTCTGGAGATCATGTCATACACTATGTGTGAGTTTTGCACACCCAAATCCACTAAATCAAAAAATAGACGAATATAAAATCTGATCTTCGATTTACGATCATATTCATAGTATGACTGAAAATATATTAAAAAATCGTACTTACTTAAAAAGATACTTAGCAGATATTTACATTTTACTACACCTTTTTTTGGTCCATAAGATCAACGCCTCCCATTCCTGCGTTATATTGGGAAATCATTTTTGGACATGTCACATTAATTTTATTTGCAGATCCAGCCTGGCGTCTTTTGACATTCACGGTGTCGATTGGATTTATGAAATTGGATCCCATATGCACTGCACGATTATCCATCCATTTCACAATCGAAACTCCTTTTGACACAAAGCTTTGGAAGTTTTACCATATGCTCGTCTATAGATTGGCATTTGCCTTGGCTCAAATTTTTTCCAAATGCAGAGTTGAAGTGTGTTATTACTGGTCTAATTTTAAAGGCTCGATCGTATGATGCGTCATGACGGCTTGGCTGTTCAGCGTTGTTAGCAAAATGTAAGCTGGAAAGGATTTTTTCGAAACGATCTCGAGTCATAACTTTGGAAATAAACGGTACTGAATATATTTCCATCGTAGACCAGTATAATCTTATTTCTGGCAATCTGTGAATACTCATTGCTATAATCATCCCAAAAAACGCTTTCAACTCTTCTTTGCTTATAGAAAATATTGTACCTTTTTGCTCACAATAAAGTTTCGTTTGGTGAATTATGTGCTCTAGTAGTGTGTCGAAATCACAAACGGCATTGGAGATTTCTAAAACAGCTGGTACGTCCTCATCAGCGCTTACCTTTGGATTTAAAACCTGTCCGTATATATAATCAGGGTCACTATAAGCTGGCGAAATGTAATTTTGATTGCCTTTTTTCCACTGAAATTTAACTAAAATCTCTTTGGCAACTTTAGGTTTGGGAACACATTTTGCCATTGACGCATCAGCCTTAGAATATTCGCTCGTTGAAGGTTTTTCACTCTGCAGAATATCTTCGATTTCGATTTCGGCTCCGTTCGCTAAATCCGTAAAATCGTCCAAAACAGATCTATCCTCGATGTCTAATTCCAACACATTTTCCTCATCTTCACTATCCGATGCGTTCAAAAGCTGTACAATTTCATCCTCTGTTTTATAAAACCGACGCAATTTGCTCATTTTCAAAAAATAACTTATACACAACTAATAACACGAATTAATGCACAAATTGCACCATGCAAACCGTTGAACAGTTGATTAGAAACTAATAGCTAGAATCGCTTTCGCATGCTTTGCGAACCAGTTTTTACAGAACCAGTTTTGTGCATGCATTATCATGCAAACTGAATGTAAACAAACGATCAGCAGTTGGAATTCTTTTTTGTTTGTTTACAATGTAAATATACCAACACTATAGTGCATGCGTGTCCATGTTTACTTTTTGTAACGACAATATGCTTTTTAATATACAATGCATTTGTTGCCAAATTTTTACCTTTGACGACGAAGGGGACACATATGTCCCATGATTTTTCTCGTAGAAGGAGTAACAATTTTTAAATTTTGACAACACTTTAGACTTGAAATGTTGTGTTTAAGAGTAAGAATCCGCAATAAAATTTTGAAAATTCCCAGCGGAAAATTCTTCGTCGTCAAAGGGTTAAAAGTAACTTTTATGAAAAATAAAATAATACCTTTTCTTTTATTTTATTTTATTTTCTTGAGATAAATAGCCTTTCTGAAAATAAGTATATTTTCTTAAAAAATAACCTTTTCCTAAAAAGAGTACCACTTCTTTAAAAAGTACCTGTTCTTAAAAAAAAGTACTTTGTTAAAAAAAATTCATACTCTTATGGCTTTTTCTTACAGAAAGTACTTCTTAAAAATAGTACCTTTTCTTCAACAAAACATTAGCTTTTAATAAAAGAAGTACCTCTCTATAAAAGAGGACCTTTTCGGAAAAACCATAAAAACCATAGATGGTGAAAAATAAGTGGTGGATTTGAAAGTCAAGGGAAATTTTCTAGATGGCGTCGGAGTGGTGGATATGGGCAAATCTCCCTGGAAACAGAAACTATTGAAAAACCTATATAACCATGCTTTTCTGGCTTTTGTATTGTCAACAAATATCAAAACCGATAAGCTTTTCTATTATTTATATTCTATTTTCAAATTTAAACAACAGAATCGAAATAAAACTTATGTTTGAGTGCTTTTTCGTCGCATCCGGGTGAAAAATGGTCGTACGGAATCAGCCTTGTCCTCTGGTGAAAATGGTGATTAAGCTAATGAATCATCTATGGTTTATATTGCATATTCTTACAAAAAGGACCTACAAATATACTTTAAAAAACATTCTATAAAAAAAATTCTTAAATAAAGTTTATCATTTTACAAAGTTTCTTTTCTTAAAGATCCATTTAAATTATCATATTTTCCAACGGGCGCCTTAGGCGTGTTGGAACTAACTAGTACATAATATATAGCGAAAGGAACTTCGTTCCAACCTGGTGTCCCCTGACACCTCATGTCATTTTTTTAATTCAGTTTTATTTTATAAATAATTTCAGTACAAAATTTAAAAATACAATTACTTAACTAATCCAATTTATTATCTCCAGAAATCGAATGGCTCGGATTCATTTCCAAATCTTTCGCTTTCATTACTCCGTCACATTTGTCATCTTCAGCATAATTGCTTGAACTTTCCGCATCTTTGGGCAGCAAATAGTCTTCCGCATCCCAGGGTTGAGCCAAGGCAGTGCCAAAGATGATATAAATCATATTGCCCAAAAAGAAAACGACAGCGGAAATAGCAAAAACAATCTGCCATTGAGAGCGGTTACTCTGCAAAGAAACCCAAATGTTAGTTAAATTTCTCTTCAAATCCAGTGTTCTCTCAGAATCCTTACATTATCGGTGACAATAACGCCCACAACCAAGGGCGATATTAAAGGCATAAAATTGGCAATGGTATTGACAATCCCCATAAGAATGCCTGCATGATTTGGTGACAAATCGATGGTATTCAAGGAACTTCCTATAGTGGCTCCACTATTTAAGCCCACATTAAAAGTCATCAAGGCAATGGCTAACGTTTTGTTGTTTTCATCAAGGAATCCGATTGCTATTAACCCCGCTGCGGGGATCCAAAATGCAATGCTATTTATAGATTTCCGAATGGTTGTTAGGGTTAACACTTTTTTGTTTTGCAGAATATCGGCAATAATCACAAAAACATAGGACATTGCCCACATGGCCAGGAAGGGCAACGCCGAGAACAAAGCATTCGATTTGATGTCCATATTAAGGACCCCATTCAAGTAGGAGGGAATTTGAGCCTGCAGTGTCGTTAGACCCCAACCCTCAGCGCAGCGAGTCAGCAATAGGGTATTGAATGGAATAGATATGAATATCGCCTTCCAGGGTACGGGAATTTTCTTCTGATGAAAATCATCGTCATGGTCCATGGATGATTCTATATAATGTTTTTCCTCTTCGGTGATAAATTTCGATACTGTGGCATTATTTGCACCGAAAAGAACCCACAAGACGCACCAAAATAAACAAAGTCCAGCTGATACATATGAAATACCAGGCCAACCCATTGGACCCTCAGCAATAAGACCAGTCATTACCATTGACATCACAGTGCCAAATTCAATGCCCGTGTGACTAAGGGCTCCCAAACGATTGCGTTCCTGCATTGGCGACCATTTAGCCAAATGTTGATGTATGCAGGGGAACATCAGACCCTGGAATAGACCCTGCACAATACGGATCGCACAGAAAGCCTGCCACCCGCCCCAAGTCACAACCCAGGGCGTCAAAGCACTCAATATCGTTGAACCGCACGTTGAGATGCCCATGGTCAATTTGGCACCTAAACGTCGGCATAATGCACCGCCAGGAAATTGTGTAATGACATAGCCCCAGTAGAAGCTGGAGTGAATGTAGGAAATCTGCTCTCCACTCCAATCAAATTCCTGGAAACAAAAGAAAAAATGTGCAAATTTACAAAAACGAGAAAGGTTTAAATAATAAAAAATATGGGGTTTTCCTGCAGAGCTACTCAGAGGCCAAATGATCTAAATCCACATTTGAAAAATGTTGAGATGTTAAAATTGAAACATCTGAATTTTGTCATATTTAAAACACCATTGTTTATCATCTTCAAAATTTATGAGTAACCGCGTATTTGTTTTGGGACTCGCACTACATTTAAATGATAATTCACAGAAATCCCACATTTCTTTCCATTTCTTTTTAATATTTCTGCCCTTTTTGTTTTAAATTTGTCTACCCTTTTTTTTTGTAGAGTGAGATCAATTGGCCTCTGAGTAGCTCAAATGTTAATCGCTTTATTTTCATTATTTTATTTCTAACTGCAGGGTTGTTCACTCATGTCTATTTCACTGGTACTGTACAAACTATATTTTTGCAATATAAACTATCCAATAAAGGATGTCCCAGAACTCACTCAATATTGAATCGAAATTGAATTGTTCTCAGGATATATGGCATATGTGGCATCGTCTTGTAGAAGCCACATGCCGTCCACATCCATATCATGCAATTTAGGAACAGTGATGAGATTTATTAATCTGCAGTGGATTTTGATTTGAATTTCTCCATCTAATGCAAATGCAAAAGAATAGTTATTGTTCGCAATGAATTTCCATTTGCTCAGCTAATGCAAATTTAGGTTGTGGAATCGGATGTCAATTGTAATGAAATACAGGAATACTTTTAATTATTTTGAATTTTTTTACTGCTGCTGCTGTTTTGACTGTTTTTAAAGTATGTTTTATGTAGAGGTTTGTGGCGTCGATAGCTATTGCCTCGTAGTACTTTCAAATTCATAAACCTGTACTGTATTTGATTTATAACCAATTTCATAAACCTGTACTGTATAAAATATTTGAAAACCAAAACTGTCAGATATGAAGGAAATGCTTTGAAAATAAGAAAAATTTGTAGAGGTAATTCAAACCAAACTATAAATTATAATCGTCATATCGACACGTTCACTGCAGAATGTATTAGGCAACACATTTGGCAACAATGACGTTTTTCCATATTCTCAAAATGTATGTCAAGCTCCATATTTCGATATACAGAGAATGTTCCTTGCATAACCACGTCAACAGTTATTAAGCAAATGCAATGCTAATAAACGAAACAATAATAATACAAATCAGCTACTTGATGGAAATTTTTTTTCGTTTCCTGAACAATTTCCATTTTGTCGCTTAATACATTCTGCCGGGAACGTGTCGATATTATTAATTTGGCAAAGGTATGTTTAGGAACAACCAAACAAGATTAGCATGAGGCTACAGAGCACCGATAACTGTTACTTTCCGACCTGCCGCATTTCGAAGAAAAATTTATCGATGTGGCTCCAGCCAAATATTTACCCCAAACAGTGATCTATTGTTGTCGCATTGGTTTCTCAACGAATACTCGTGTGATTTTTGAACCCTAAATGCGACAGTTTTGACCCAGCCATTAAGACGAAAACGAGCCACATGGCTGAAGAATATTCTGTTCGATAACCCTTCATCATCTTTAGAATTATTCCCATTAATGAAACTGCGTTGTCAATTAATTTAATTATAATATAATAATTAATTTATAATAACCCTGAACCGTCAGCTGTCACGCTGAATTTTTTCTTCAGCAACAACACTTTTCCGCTCACATGGCACGAAATTCAAATCCTGCGCGAATTTTAGGACACACTTATACTAAAGGATGTGTCAGGAAGAATGCAGCTTTTCATTTTGAAATAAAAAGGCGTATATTTTGAGATAGTTATAATGTTTTTACTGGGTTGTAAAGAAGACATGTTCCGATTAAGTATGGAATAAAATTGCAGTCAAATAGACCGCTCAGCTCTGATAACAGAGGTCTTACTCTCTTCATGAAATTTTCCATGACTTTTTCACAGAGATGTGGCTGTATCTCTCCGATGACGCGTTGGATCTCGAATTTAAGCTTAGGATTTATTTCGGGTTTATTCGCATAAACCCGAGATTTCACAAAACCTCAAAGAAAGAAATCGCACGGCGTTAAATCGCATGGTCTTGGTGACCAGTTGACATCAGAATTTCTTGATGTAATTTGTTCTGAAAATCGTTGCTGCAATAAATAGCTTGTTTCTGGCGCGGTGTGGCAGTTGGCGCTGTCTTGCTGAAACCACATGCCGTCCAGATTCATGCTGTCCTCTTGAGGTCACAAGAACTCCGTTACCATGTTCCTGTAACGAATTGCGTTCACAGTCACTGCAATTTCGGCCTCATCTTCAAAAAAGTAAGGCCCAATCACGTTGCCTGACCAAAATCCGCATCAGACAGTTGCTCTTTGTAGTTGCATTTGCTTCTCATGGAATGCATGAGGATTTTCAGAGCCCCTAATTCGACAATATTGTGTATTCACGGCGCCATTCAGATGGAAATGCGCTTCCGAACGAAGCTACGAATATGACTTTTTTGAAAAATTCGCATTGACTTCACTTGACTTCACCATTGAACGAATTGCCGGTGCTTTCCATGGTCTGCAGGTTTTAGTTCCTGAATAAGATGAATTTTGTACGAATGAAGGTCTTTTGTCAAAATTCGCTGCGTAGTGCTTCATGATTGAGAACGAAGTCAAATTGAAAAATAATCACACTAAAATGATCACGAGTAAATTCCATTTGTTAACTGACATGAATTTTTCGAGTCCCTGGAAACCCCAGGCATAGGCTCGCACGTCAATACGTTCTGAGTACCGTTAAACTAAAAACTGTAACAATTGCAAAAGGTGTTGTTATATTGCACCTGGCAACACTAAAAATTGCCTAGGCAAGTATTATTATTGGCAACCCTCGTAACACACAACGTCGCAACTAATGTGTTTACTTACCGGGAAATCTGGATTTGTAGTATCCGCATTGGTCATGGCCACCAGTGCCACACCTATATTTAAACGGCTAATATAGACGACTGTAATATTGAGAAAGATGAGGAAAGTCTGGACATGGCGCATACCCAACACGGGTCCTGAAAAGAAACCACAAAATAGTTTAGAATCTTTTATCTTTTTACACTTTACTTTTACATCTTTTTTTTACACGTAAAACAAAATTAAGTTGTTTTACAAAAATGTATGCCACAAATTTTTGGAACGAAGTTCCTTATCGCACGTTGCGGGATTGGGGCTAAATGAAATACTTTTAAACAACTTTTTTTAACTACTTTATTACAACCCATTATTATCAACTATATTGGGTACTTTTTTGGTTTAAAGGGAAGTTTTCTAGGTGGAGAATGTGTATTACATATTGTAGTTTTGAACCCAATAAAAAGTAAATTTAGAAAAGCCAAAGTGCAAGACTTGCAAATCCATGGAATACAACCCTGAGCATGGAATTACATTTGGCAGCACACTTAAGCATGAAACACATAGACGACGACAGGCTACCGACCACAACCTGTCAAAAATAAAATACATGCGTTTATATGCAAGTGAATATTTTAACGACGGCAAGGCGACACGACTGCAGGTTGTTGTCTATGCTACTTATGTAGCTGTAGTTGAATTAAACTAATTTCTATTTGTGTGGGCGACAATCAACAGGTTAGAGCTGCCAATGCCTGAAGTGGCACCACTGACAGAATAATCAACTGTTTTCACAATTTTTGTTATGTTTGTAATAATATTTATTAAATATTCTCCAGACATTTTATTTTCTTCTAACACAAATAACACAATAACACAAACCTCAACATTACAGATCAGCTGTTTACTTTGCAGTTGCCGTCTTGAAAATAATTCAGTAGCTGCCACACGTCTACATTTGCAGTCAGCGGCATTTGTAGTCGTGTGTTCATGTAGCCTGTCGTCGTCTATGTGTTTCATGCTCTACTCTGACACATGTACTTTTTGTTTGGTTTGTGTCTAGACTAACATATCTGGGGATATTTTTTGATTAATGGAAAATTTTATTGGTGGAGCCTGTATATTACATATTGTAGTTTGAACCGCATAAAAAGTAAATTTAGAAAAGCCAAAGTGAAAAAAGTTTAAATAAATAAAATTTTCTCAAATAAAATAAATTTTAAATTTTAATAAAATTTAAATAAAATAAATTTTCTCAAAAAAAATATCTATTGATATTCTTAAACAATGTACCTTTTCTTTAAAAATACGTTATTTTAAAGAAGTAGCTTTGCTTGAAAAGGTAAATTTTCTTACAAAAAGTAAATTTTCTTAAAAAATCAATTTTTTTTAAATAAGTACCTTTTCTTAAACAAGTACAATTATCTTACAACATATTGCCTTTTCTTAAAAAACTACTTTTTCTTTAAAGAGTACCTTTTTTGTAAAACAAAATAACTTTTCTTGAGATAAGTAAAAAAAATTACCTTCTCTTAAAAAAAAACTTCTTCTTACAAAAAATCAAAAAATACCTTTTCTTAAAAATAAAAAAATACCATTTCTTTTCTTTTCTTTTCTTGAGATAAGTAGTAAATTTTCTTAAAAAATAACCTTTTCCTAAAAAGAGTACCACTTCTTTAAAAAGTACCTGTTCTTAAAAAAAGTACTTCTTTTTCTTACAGAAAGTACTTCTTATTAAAAATGGTAGATTTTCTTAAAAAAAAACGTTATCTTTTAATAAAAGAAGTACCTCCCATTACAGAAAGGACCTTTTCGGGAAAATATAATACATATTCCTACAAAAGGGACCTAAAATATACTTTTTTTTTTTAAAAAAATACATTCAATAAATAAAAAATTTCTTAAAAAAAGTTTATCATTTTACAAAAAGTATCTTTCCTTAAAGATCCATTTAAATTACAGTATTTTTCAACAGGCCCCTTAACTAGTACACAATATATAGCGAAAGAAACTTCATTCCAACCGGGTGTCCCCTGACACCTCATGTGATTTTGTTTCTCAGTTTCAAAAAAATTATTGTTGTTAAATTTTTTCTAATACCGCATTTACATGCAATCTTTTATCATGATAATATCGTGATTATCAAAAAGGTGTTCACATGCATTTTACTCGGTTTAGATTTAATATTTTTGTATTTCATGATGGCATGATGGAATTATACCAGTTGATAGCAGGAGAATTTTTGTGTATTAATATCATACAATTCTGTCGAAGTCAGCCATTTTTTATTTGTAAAAATAACCTTTTATTTAATTAACGAATTTTTTGTGTGGAATTTATATAGAATTACTTGCAATTTTTTAAGTATTTACATTGTAAAGTAATACAGCAATATCAGGGGTTGTCATAACACTATCTCTTATGTCAATCTTGTTTGTATGTTTTGTCATTGATGTAAAGGGTGTCCCAACAAAAGTGCAGAGCTGTGGAAGTGGCAGCTCTGACATTTGACAGGTATCGTTTGCGATTGTTCTGATTATTAAAAGAAGAACGCATTATCACTGTGAAAACCTGTTACCAAAATGGGAGAAGTTACTCTGAGACCGCACGCAAACTAATGTGCTAACAACTCGAAAAGTGATACAAAAAAACAGCAGACAGTTGTCCGAGGCCTTCGGCCACGGACTGTCCTTGCAGGCTGTGTCATAGACACGGCCATTAAGTTTACGCCATCCGATAAGACAGAAAACATATATAACAATAAATAACATAAGCAAATGAATTTATTTATTTGATAGTTACTTTTGATAATATACATAAGCTTATGGTAGGAAAAATAGGATAAATATGTTTTTAAATTGAAAGAGTAAGAATAAATGATAAATAACAGACGCAAATGAATTTGATTTATATTTTTTATAATTATATATCCATGTTAAATTCAAATTCACATTTAACATTTTGATTCACTTAAATACATAAGTAAATATACGATATTTCAATATTTCATCAATCAAAACAACAGCCGAAGGTTTGTGTCCACACTGAAACAGCAGCATAGTTTGTGTCCACGTTACAAACTCAAACACTCAACCAAACACCACACATATGTTTGAGTGTATGTGTTTAAACAATTTTCATTTGAGAAATTTAAATATTAGGAAGATATCAACCAATATGAAATGTATATCAAACGAAAGATAACACCTTCAGTTACCAAAAAAAAAAATTTTTAAAAAAAGTTTTCTCGCCGTTTCCTCATAATCAATGAAATAAAGATTACAACAATAACAATCTGACATGACTCCCTATACCGTTAAGTAAGACGTATTCTACGTCAAAAAATCAATGAGTGTTCGGACTCACGGGCGATGTGTTAACACCTTTTTGCTACACGGTACCTGTTCGATTTCTATGACATTACATTGAAAAATAAAAAAAGAATAGTTTTTGTGCTGAAGGCTTTTTGGCTATTGCACTTTATTTTTCTTAATATTTTTAAAATTATTAAAGCAATATTTAGCTCACTGTAATAATTATGTTTGCTTTGTCATAAACAGAAAGACGACAAAAAGTATTGAATACTATAGAGAACTTATTGCACTCTTTCTCCGCTCTCATGTAGAGAGTCTGAGTAAAAGAGCATAAACGAGTATTATTCTCTTTATATTATTTCAATATATAAAGGGTTTTTCAATAAGAGCGCTACAAAAGTTTTTTTTAATTAAACAAAACCGGTTTTTGATACCAATGAAATTCTTTATTCCTGTGAAAGTACGTTCGATGCCATTATGTATGGAACTCGATTTCTTTTGCATGGCCACCACTGGCACGCTTGCAGAAGTCCAGACGCTGTACCCAATTTTCGACGGTTTTCAAGCATAAATCGGCCGATACTGCTGCAATTTCACGTTCGATATTCGTACGAAGTTCATCAATCGTCGCTAGCTTGTTGGCATAGACCATAGACTTGACGTAGCCCCACAAAAAATTATCTAACGGCGTCATATCGCACAATCGAGGCGGCCAATCGACTGGGCCATTTCGTGAGATAACACGTTCACCAAACTTGGTTTCCAATAAATTGATTGTGGCATTCGCTGTGTGGCTTGTGGCGCCGTCCTGTTAGAACCACATGTCCTCCAAGTCCATATTATCCAATCGGGGCCAAAAATATTCGGTTATCATTGAACGGTAGCGATTCGCATTCACAGTAATGTGCCGGTCTTGATCATCACAGAAGAAGTACGGCCCAATGTCGCCGCCGGCCCATAAACCGCACCAAACCGTAATTTTTTCGGGATGATGATGACTCATGGATTACGTGTGGATTGTTGTCTGACCAATAACGCATATTTTGCTTATTGACGAAGCCATTCAGTCAGAAATGAGCCTCATCGCTGAAGATGATTTTCCGATGAAAATCCGAATCATTTTCAAGTTGTTGATCAGCCCAATTCACGAACATACGACGCTTATGGTGGTCAAGCGACTTCAGTTCTTGCGTCAATTTGATATTGTAAGGATGTAGGCCAAGATCTTTTCGCAAAATTCGCCACAACGACGTCACAGAGATGCATTTGGGCTTTCTTTGTCTCACTGGCACGGGAACATTTTGAATTCAAATTTTTCCACTAGGCGCTCAATTGTTGATCTGGTAGGATGATTATGACGACCATAAATTGGACGTAGCGCTCTTAAAGTTGAGGCCACTGACTCCAAATTTCGATAGTAAATTTTAATAATTTCGACTCGTTGTTGGCTCGTATATCTTTCCATGATGAAATGGCAAACCTTACTGAAGCGAAATGTCAAAAGAGTGGGAAAAAATATGGCGTCGTTTGCTGTCCCTATCGATTTACTTTTGTAGCGTCTCTGTTGAAAAACCCTTTATATGCACCATTTCGACAATGTTATTACGTAAAACAATACAAAAAAGCAGAAATGTTTTAAAAGGCATCAATGTTTCTCATCAAAATTATGAATGGACCAAGTTATGACAAAAAGAGAATATTACGTTTTGAATCATTCGCCAGATGTCGCCAGTGCTTTTGAGTCATACAATTCGTTCCATGAGTTCTCTATAGTATTCAATACTTTTTGGCCGCTACATCTATACCATCATACTTATTTTCAGGCAGAGACTATTATTGTACAACAACCACGTATGTGATGTGTTTGTGTGTGCATGTGTTCACTTTGATAGATTGTCCTACCTGTGCCTATAGATGTTAACACATCAAAAATATAAAGAAACTGGGTCGATTCTGGGTAGTAAGTCTCCTGTACGCCAACGTACCGGCCAGTTTCTCGAAAACATTGCTGCTGTAAACGAGAGTGTCGCCGAAATCCCGGCTACATCAAATCGTCATCGATCACAAAATCACGGCATGTGATTAGACCCGCGGGTGCATTTGCCAACTGCTTTTCTTCCTTACTTAATCGGAACATGTTCACCTTGTAATGCAATAAAAATAACACCACTAGGTCAAAAAATATGCGTTTCATGCTTTAACAAACATCGAAACGATCGTCCAGCGAGTGTGAGTTCGAATCCCACCCGCGGCATTTATATTTTTTCCACTAACCGGAGAGAACATGATATTTTAGCCTAAAGGAAAGTACAACTCTAATTCGTTCACGTTTAATACGTGTTCAGTGCAGTACATTTCAGTCACTTTTCCATTTCCATTTCCTGTTCAGTCAGTATCATACTGTAATTGCGTATACAACTCTGCGTTTGACATAATTTGTAACATGATAATAAAATTATCGAGGTAAATTTACTCGATCTTGGGTACAAAAAGTGTATAATATAAATCACATGATAATAGTGTAATTTATCGATTATCGAAACGATCTAAAAGATCGAGTGCTTGTGCACGCCCTATTAGATTACTCCTTTTAGCTCAATACTAATTCGAAATTACTCAAAAATTAAACATATTTTATGCAATTTACTTTCCGTTTTGTTGACAACACCGGTACTATTATTCTTTCAGAAATATTTTGCGTTTGTACGGTATCCCCCAATATTTTCCAAAATTCCACGTCACTTATCGCAAATGCATACAAATTTCCAACAAACAACCCCTGCTAGTATTACACCTTCAATATTGCATTCCATTCCACATCTTTACTCACTATCACTTTCATGCTAAAACAAACAACTTGTATTTATTATCTTATTAATACCTATTTAATTAATAACAACTTCACAACGACAACACTATGCTACAAAAGAGAAAATTATATACACATGTGAGCTTAACTAGAGTAAGCTGAATGTGTTTTCCATTTTCACATTGCGGGTTTTGGTCATAACCCGGGTTTTAAAAGTTCTTTAAAAAATTTTGAAAAAGTTATACACCGTGTACTGTAGAATATTTCACAAGTCCATTTTAACTGTAGCACTGTGTAATTTACGCTATATAAATATTAGCCGTCACTGTTACCCGTAACTGTTGCGGTTATTTAGAAAATCCCACCGATATGATTATTAACGCCCCTATCTAAAGTATAGATCAATTTGCTCCCACTTAATTTGGGGTGTGAACGTGTTATCGGAGTTTAATCGATTGTTAAACGTCCCATACCTGTTAGTTATTGACGATAATAAATCTTCTGTAATCTTTTAAAATTTAATTGTATAGTAGTAATTCAGATTATCGGTTAGTTTTGCTAAAGTGGCAACTGTCACAGTGTTCTGGATTATGGTTATGTTTTATAGTCTATAAAGTTTTAGGCAGATATCGTACTAATTTTCGTAAAACTACCACTGAGCTACACTGACAGAAAAACTCTGCGTCCCAGGGCGAGAACGCAATTATTGTAATAATTTAGTGTGTTTACATGGCTGCAATGACAAGTTTCGTACACCCGACGATTTTATCGTTGCTGCAACGAATACATAAATTGTGGAGTGGATGAAAAAAATAATAATAATATTGTCAAATGTTTGGTATTTAAACTATTTCCACTAGGTTTATCTCATATTATTGGAATATTTGTTTTATTTATTATGACGGTTTGTTTATGCGGCGCTGTTTTTACTCCAATAACTACTTCCTTACTTAGGAGGCCTCAAACAACCTAAAGGTGGTAGGGTCCCTAAAACATTAATGTAACATATTTCTCCTTTAACTGCTTCCTTACTTAGGAGGCCTCAAACAACCGAAAGGTGTTAGGGTCCATAAAACATTAATGTAATATATTTCTCCTTTACCTTTAGTTTACATCTGCCAGTTAGTAACACACTCAGAGAACTAATGGTTTGAAAAGAAGTTGTAGCAAACGTAAATTCGCCTGTTGCCATCGAATTGAGATTGTCACAACCGAACTGAGGTTATCACAACCAAATTTAGTACCCACATCTCAAATTAGGTTGAAGCAACCCCGTTTCATAATTAATTCGATATGATGAACTGAATCTTCAATTACATTTGGGACGTCAACTAAATTTCTAAAAGTTTAGATTTCAACAACCGAATTTGGAATTAATTCGGATGCAACAACCGAAATTGAGACCAAATTCGGTTGGAGTAACCGAGTGTAGCATCAGTTCACGAGTACCAACCGAAGTTGACATCAATTCGGTTGTAACTATCGAATTTGATATCAATTCTGTCGCAATAACCGAATTCTGCTTTACATCGGTTGCAACAATCGAATTTGGTTTCAATTCGGTTGTTGTAACCGAATCTCTCATGCATTCTTTACGTACAACAGAATTCATTTTCAATTCGGTTACCACAACATAATTCTATGTATTTCAAACCTGACATTTAAAATTCTAAAAAGATATATTACGGCGGATCAATAACTCCGTGACTTTTTGAATGAAAAACAATATTTTTTCCAAAAAAAAAATTATTTTCCAACATAATCTCCTTTTAGCTCAATACACTTAGTGCAACGTTTCTCCAATTTTTGTATCCCTTCCAAAAAATAGAATTTTTCGAGGTTCATAAAATAGGCATTTGTTTGATCAATAATTTCATCGTTGGAGCTAAATCTCTTTCCACCGATCCATTTCTTTACGTTTGGAAATGGGAAATAGTCACTGAGGGCTAAATCCGGAGAATATGGCCGACGAGGTACCAATTCGTAACCCAAATCATGGAACTCCAAACAATCCCTTGAAGTTGTCACGCGATTACGTTTATGGTCTATTGAGAGCAAACGCGGCGGCACCCATCATGCAGACAGCTTTCTGAAACCCAACTGATCATCTAAAACCAAAACCACACTGCCATATGAAATGCCTATGTCATCAACAATCTCACGCACTTTTATTCTTCGATCGGGCAACACCATATCGTGGATTTTTTTCGACATTTTAGGGTGTATTGACCTCAATACATTTGTACATCATTTGTACTTGTGCGACCACAACGAATGTCAGTAAACCACCGTTTTAACATTGAATTTGACGGGTTTTTTCGAAAAAAATTCATTTTTTTCCATTCTTAAAAAAATTCACGACGTTTTATGTTTTGAACAGCTGTTACACGCAAAGTAAATGAACGAAATTGCTCAAAATTTGACACTAGTCTACTAACAGGTGGTACTTGATGGGAGCAGTATTGCATTTCATATAACTACGAGAGTAGTTCGAAAAGTAACGGACTTTTTGATGCGCCCTCGTATATTAAAAAAAATGAAAGGATGTATAATTTTTGCTGTCACGGCGATATCAAGATTTTGTTGTGGTTATTACGGAAAGTAAGTAAAAATATTGTAATCACGGTTTTTGCATTAAAACGTCTTATTTTGCAGCAAATGTCCTAGCAGATATCAACCAAGATGTGTAAAGTCCAAACAATGCCAAACTCTAATGAGGTTGTGTCAAACTCAACAGAGGTTGAGTCAACCTCTAATGAGGTTGTGGCAACCTCTAATGAGATTGTGGCAACCGCTAATGAGGTTGTATCAACCTCTAATGAGGTTGCGATAAACTCAACTGAGGTTGAGTCAACCTCAAATGAGATTGTGTCCAGAGTTGGGCAGTTCATGAACTATATAGTTCATTTAGGGTGACCAGAAATCGCCCCACGCCCATAATGCACATGTTCGATACGGCGAGTATATTCGTGATTGTTATGACCGGGCACCTTAAATTAACGAGTTCGAGAACGAGTCTAGTAGACTTGTGTCGAACTCGTTCAGTAGTTCTCGAACTCGTTCATTTAAGGTGCCCAGACAGAACAATCACGAACATACTCGCCATGTAGAACATGTGCATTATATTTGTGAGGGTGATGTCTGGTCACCCTAAACGAACTACATAGTTCATGAACTACCCAACTCTAAAGTCTAGTTATATCAGCCTCTACTGAGGTTGTATCAACCTCTAATGAGCTTGTATCAACTTCTAATGAGGTTGTGTCAACCTTTAACGAGGCTGTGTCAACCACTAATGAGGTTGTGTCAACCCCTAATGAGGTTGTGTCAATCCCTAATGAGGTTGTGTCAACTTCTAATGGGGTTGTGTCAACCACTAATGCGCTTGTGTCAAACTCTAATGAGGTTGTGCCAATCAATCTCTAGTGATGTTGTGTCAACCACTAATGAGCTTGTATCAACCTTTAATGAGGTTGTGTCAAAGTCTGTTGATGTCGAAATTCGGTTGATTCGGCTGTTACGACCTCTAGTGTGGTTGTGATAACCTCTAAATTCCTTTACGGCAAATTTGGCTGTCGAGGCCGTCGGTGTTGCAAACGTTAGTGTGCGCGGCTGCTGTGCGAGAGAACATGGGATCGATCCCTGCTCTGACCACCTTACACTTCTTTCGACGACGGCCACCCATCTTAGTGACGGCGTCACTATCGAGTTATAAGCCATGAAATAGCTTCTCAAAAACTCATTCGGAACCGTTGTAAAACTGTAGGTCCCAAACAGTGAGTGAAAACTGGAAAGCGGACGGCTAAGTGATTGTAGGAAGCTCTCCTCTATCCCTTCATGGGATATAATGGGAAACCATTTATCGATTTTTTTTGCAAGTCCGCAACCAAATTCATGCTTTTTCTAATATCAGCTGTAGTAACGGGTTTTTCAACAGAGACGCTACAAAAGTAAATCGATAGGGACAGCAAACGACACCATATTTTTTCCCGCTCTGTTCACATTTCTCTTCAGTAAGGTTTGGCATTTCAACATGGAAAGATATACGAGCCAACAACGAGTCGAAATTATTAAAATTTACTACCGAAATTTGGAGTCAGTGGCCTCAACTTTAAGAGCGCTACGTCATTCTGGCTGAATGGCTCATTTCTGGCTGAATGGCTTCGTCAATAAGCAAAATATGCGTTATTGATCAGACAGCAATCCACACGTAGTCCATGAGTCATCATTGCATCCCGAAAAAATTACGGTTTGGTGCGGTTTATGGGCCGGCGGCGTCATTTGGCCGTACTTCTTCCGTGATGATCACGACCGGCACATTACTGTGAATGTGAATCGCTACCGTTCAATGATAACCGAATATTTTTGGCCCCAATTGGATAATATGGACTTGGAGGACATGTGGTTCCAACAGGACGGCGCCACAGACCACACAGCGAATGCCACAATCAATTTATTGGAAACCAAGTTTGGTGAACGTGTTATCTCTCGAAATGGCCCAGTCGATTGGCCGCCTCGGTCGTGCGATTTGACGCCGTTAGATTATTTCCTGTGGGGCTACGTCAAGTCTATGGTCTATGCCAACAAGCCAGCGACGATTAATGAACTTCGTACGAATATCGAACGTGAAATTGCAGCAGTATTGGCCGATTTATGCTTGAAAACTGTCGAAAATTGGGTTCAGCGTCTGGACTTCTGCAAGCGTGCCAGTGGTGGCCATGCAAAAGAAATCGAGTTCCATACATAATGGCATCGAACGTACTTTCACAGGAATAAAGAATTTCATTGGTATCTAAAACCGGTTTTGTTTTATTTAAAAAGAAACTTTTGAAGCGCTCTTATTGAAAAACCCTTTATATGTCACAGTTCTTCTTCCTTGTACAATTCTAACCTGTCCATCGCATCTCCTGGATAGTAGTAATGTCAGCCTGCCAGTTGGCACGGGATATGTATAGTATTCTAACGTTCCATGGGTATACCATTCAGATAGCTGAAAAGAGGTCGTTATGCCAGAAATCGTCGGCAAAATCCATGGAATGATATTGAACGATCAGAGAATGAATGTGTGTGAGGTGACTGAGGCTATACTCGTATGTATCGCAACCATAAGGGAAACCGTGTGACCACCTCAGAGGAGTGTTTGACTATGATCAATGGCAAGCTGTGAACGTGAGAACGTGTACCAATGAAGACCAAGGTGGGCCTGTCAACCAACGGTTTTTTGGAACAAATGCGGTGTCATCCACAATGAAAAGACGATTCACAGCTGTTGGGCGGATTCAACATTGATTTGAAGTAAATTGCGAAAGTATTTGGAGAAGAAAAAAGTGTAGTGAAACCGCGTTTTTTTTTGAGTCTCTATTAAGGGGGGTCGCAAATGATGCGTAATGAAGAGCTGTTCATGAAAACTCCCATTTTTTTTAAACGAGGGTACTTATAGTCCCCTACCGCCATTGAAGTTTGGTTCCTAGTATATATGGGTAAAATAAATTCTTATTATGTTGTTCAATATGGTCATAGAATAACACATACGTAGAAGGTTGTATTCGCTCATCTGACGTTTCATTTCACACTCTCATCGTAGGTTTGTGGAAATGAGAGCAAATTAAATTTAAAATTTACATACACCAGGTGGAGTTACAAAATATGTTCACTTAACTATTTCCTGTCGTTTTGGTATAGAACTGAAAAATTTAAAAGAAGTTTGCACTTTTTTGTTGATTTTTATCGTTGGTATACATTTGTGTTGTATTTAACACAACTAGTTTGCCACAAAAACACGAAATTCGGGTGTAGTTCCTTTGTGGATCGCTGTATACTATTGCCACCATCTGGTATTATTGAACCCATATTTTCCACCCTCCACTGTGTAATTTCCATCGTACCTATGACGTTTAATTTATTGAGCGAATAAAAACTTCTATAGTATGTGTTATTCTATGAATATGGGGCTCAAATGTCAAGTCATGATAAACATAATTAGAAAAATATATTTTCAAAATATTGACAGAGCATTTTGTTCACGGCAGCATTTTGAAGTCTTGATCAAGCATATACATATTTTAAATTTGCACGCATTTCTCGTTGTAGTTCGTGCATTTGCTTTTAATTACTTACATATATATTTATTGCATATATTGTGAATAATTCATGTAAATTTTAGGAAAAAAACATTGTCAATTGAAAATTGCAATAATTGGGGGAAAAAAGTATGCTTGATTAAGATTTCAAAATGTTGCCGAGGGCGGTCGCAAAACTAGCCCAACTGACGTATAGATGGTGCCAGTAGTAAAAAAAAATATTTTCGTGAAAAGTGGCAACCTTATACAACATATATTTTAAGTTTCAACGCGCCATGTTGTTTAGTATTTTTATTTAAACGATCTCAGTGATTTTGTAAGCAGGGAAAAAATTGATCACCGTCAAGTACTTCAATATTTCCATTTGAAAGGTCTCAGTCCAAGTAATATTAAATCCGAGCTAGATTCTGGCCGTCGGAGGTGCAATGGGTAGTGTGCGCGCCTCTTGTACTTAAGATCCTGGGTTCAATCCCTGCTCTGACCACCTAAAAATTTCTTTCGACGGCGGTCACCTCGCATAGTGACGGCGGCGACACTATCGAGTATTTAGCCATGAAAATGCTTCTCAAAAATACGGTTCGGAACCGGTGTAAAAGTGTAGGTCCCAATCAGTGAGTATAAAACTAGAAAGCGCACAGCTCACTGGTTGAGAGAAGCTCTCCCCGATTCCTTCTTGGAATGTAATGGGAAACCATTTATTTTTTTAAAGATTTATGGCAGTTATCGTGTTAACCAGCCAGCCAGACAGACAGACGGACATGGCTCAATTGTCTTAAAAAGTCCTGAAACGAATTTTGTCTAAATATACTAATGGTTTATTCGCACTGGAAAATATTTTCTTTAATTCGTATAAATGACCTAACAAAATCTAAAGTATACGCATTGGGGTTTTTCCTGATTTGATTGAAAGTCAATGCGCATTGACAAGGTAGTGTTACTGCGACACCCAAGGAAAACAAGCATACAACAATATAAATTTTTTTTTCAGATTCTACTCTGGGGGAGTCTGGTCCTTCGTTTACGACTGTAAAATATTGGGTAGCAGAGCCTAAACGAGGCCGTACGAGCAGCCAAGACGAACACCGTAGTGGTCGACCAATTGAGTTGTCCACGCCAGATACAGTTCAGAAAATCCACAAAATGGTATGGGATGATGGTAGGCTGGAGGTGCGTGAGCTACCTGAAATGATAGTCATTTCAAAAACTGTTATACATCGTATATTGGCCGAAGATTTGAAGATGAGGATGCTGTGTGCAAGATGGGTGCCGCGCTTGATTTCAATAGAGCAAAAACAGTGTCGTGTCGATGTTTCAGTAAAGTGTTTCGCAATGTTTCACCGCAATAAATCGGCATTTTTGCGTCTATTTATAACCATGAATGAGACATAGGTCCACCACTTCACATCTGAGAGAAAGAAACAGTCAAAGCAGTGGGCTGGAATGGGATAATCGTATCCAAAGAAGGCGTAGATGGTTCCATCTGCGGGCAAGGTAATGGCGTCTGTTTTTTGGGATGCGTACGGGCAAATATTTATTAATTAACTTCAGAAAGGAAAAACCATCAACGGCCACTATTACGATAATTTATTGCAGCGTTTAGATGATGAAATTGTGGAAAAAAGGCCGCAATTGTCGAAAAGGTATATGTTGTTTCATCAAGACAATGCTCCAGTTCACACAATTAATGAATTAGATTTAGCTCCCTCCGACAATATTCTTTCTCCAAACTTGGAAAAATGACTCGGTAGTACAAGATTTGCTAACAATGAAGATTCTGCGGTTGATGGCTATTTTAGGGAGTGTGATAGTTCTTACAATAAACAGGGTAAAATGAGATTATATTGAAATATATAGAAAATTGTTCACATTTTTTTGTGTTTCTTTGTTAGGTCGGCTAGTTTTGGGACCGCCCTCGTACCTTATCCGCCATATTCTGCAGATTCAGCATCTAGTGACTACTTTATATTGGCAAACCTGACGGAACCGCCTGACGGGTCGCATGAAGATGTCATCACTGAAACAAACATTTAACTTGACGGGCTTGAGGAACCTATTATTTGGAAGGAACTTAAAAATTGGAAACACGATGGACTAAATGTATTGACATAAAATGAGGCTATGTTGAGAAATAAAACGTTTGATTTTTTGCCGAAACAATATCTTTCATTCAAAAAATCACGGACTTGCCACACTGCTCTCTATGGTTTTAGTGAAGTCTATTGCGATTGTAATCTTTACATTGTAACAGCTGCTGAAACGTATGGTTGGAAACAAAATTATCCATTTCGTAGACTAAGTCCGTTTGTGTCGTTATATACTTATATAGCGATAGATCTTTTATCCTTTTTGTCTTTCCCACATCTTCACATTTATCATTTTTATTTAACGAAAATTTTATAATTTTGTCATAATACAATTTTTATTTAAAATCATATCAGAATCAATCTGGTGCAAGTTTTTTAACTTTTTAACATTTCTGTTTTTCGTTTTTCATTGGCAATTTGCAATAATATACCTTTATTTACTTCAGCTGTCATATTTTTCACTGATTGTATTCCTTCTTCTATTTTTGGTAACTTAAAGCAAATTCAGCTTAACTCAATAACTCTAGTTCTTTCAAGACTTTACATTTCTAACGATAAATATCGATTATTTAAAAACGAATATGTAATAAAACCGATTTTCTGAACCAAAAACACGTCTACGCCAAACAACCGCCACCGACAATTTGAAATCGTATTTCACTTTTTTTGATTCACATTGAAAGGTGGAAATGGTGATGGTGGAACTTGTGGAATCCATTCATTCCTTGGCCAAATGTCATCTGGATTGTCGACAACAAAATTAAATACAACAAAGCGATAAATACAATAATTTTATGGAATCAGACTGTTTTTGCCGGGTTTGTTGTTCTTGTTACTTTATGCCACTTTGAAATGATTTTATTATGCCAAGTTAGTGAATTAATTGTTAGCACTGTTGCTGTAGACAGTTCCTACTTTTATTGGTTGTGAACAAATCTTGAGTATATAACTACAATATATTTATTTCTGATAATATAGGAGTGAGAAATTTTTAAAAATTGTTACGATAAATGCTGTTTGTGTTAACTAACATTTGAATGTACAGTAGATAGGGTCGGTCCCCATACATGCAAAAAAAAATTGGGTCAGTCACCCCCGAAATTTAAAGATTAAGCAACAACAATTCCAGAACCCGAAAATATTGGCGCTGTGTCTTCATTTGATGTCCGAAGTAGTGTGAATGAGTGATACCAACCATAGAGTAATGTCATATAGAGCTGTCATATTTCTCATCCCACGTTTCGTTTCACACTCTTCGTGTTGCGGTTGGTGCGTTAGAGAGTTATTTGACGTAAATCGACTTACACCAGGTGGAATTATATGAATTGTTGACTTAAATTTTTCGTGCCGGTTTTGCATGTCATTGTTTGGACGTTTTTGTTTTTTTTTTTGGCGTAGAATACGTCTTACCTTACGGTATAGGGAGTCATGTCAGATTGTTATTGTTGTAATTAATCTTAATTTCATTGATTATGAGGAAACGGCGGGATAAAATTTTTCAAAAATTTTTTTGTAGGTAAATGAAGATGTTATCTTTCGTTTGATATACATTTCATATTGGTTGATATCTTCCTAATATTTAAATTTCTCAAATGAAAATTGTTTAAACACATACACTCAAACATATGTGTGGTGTTTGGTTGAGTGTTTGAGTTTGTAGCGTGAACACAAACTATGCTGCTGTTTCAGTGTGGACACAAACCTTCGGCTGTTGTTTTGATTGATGAAATATTGAAATTTCGTATATTTACTTATGTATTTAAGTGAAACAAAATGTTAAATGTGAATTTGAATTTAACATGGATATATAATTATAAAAAATATATGAAAAAATTAATTCATAAATTTTTCTGTTAAATGAAAGTGCTGCCAAGTAAGCAAAATAACAATGCTGCTTGATGCTGTTTGACAGCAGCTGACAGTTGACGTTTAGTAAATTAAAATAAAAACTACTAATCAAAATGGCACCTACACGAAATACAAGAAAGCTAGGAGTGGTTGTTATGCAGAGAAATAAATACTCAGGTAAGTTGTGTGTTCCCTTGTTTATATATATTTTTATTAAAAATGTTAATTAATTTGTAGGCGCAACATCAACAACATATATGCAACAAATCGCAACAGCAGCGACAGCACCCAATATCAATCAAATAGGTAAGTTTTATACTTACATACATATACATATGTACATATGTATATATTAATGTAATGTATAAATTCCTAATAATGGATTTAATTTACAGTTCCTATAGCGGCAACAACAACAAATAGTCGATTTAAGTAAATAGGTATAGGTAATAGTAAATACGTATAAGTAAATAGGTATAAGTAAGTAGGTATAAGTTCTTGCAACTGACATATTTTATTTCTTTGCGGTCTCCATCCACAATTAAGGAAAAATCTTCCCAAACTTTGCTGCGGCCTTTTTTCTCCTTCAAAACGAGTTCACCCCTTGAAATTCGCGAAACTACATATTTTTAATGATATCCATTTTCTAATATATATTTTTGCAGTTAAACTCATAAAAAACGAATATTTATTTCTTTAGTCTTCACACAACGTTGTTGATCTTTTCATTTACGAGAAAGCAAATGAGGCCCATAACCACTCATAATTTGCCCTTTTTTCATTCGAATAGTTCTTATGTATTCGAATGGTTTTTACATTCACGAACATTTATTGAGTAAAATGTTGTATTGTCGTAACAGAATTGAGACGAACAGAGTAGTTAACAGAACAGAGATTCATACAACATTCATTCCAAGAGCACACATGAACGTATCATTTCATTTCGTTGTTTACACTATTCGGACCGTTGGTATTGAGATAATGAATGTATTCTAAAAGAGAGTGCATTCATGCAGGCTACTAATTAAGAATTTACACTTTAACGTATTTTCATACATGAGATTAAGTTTAACGTGAATATGAATTAAACTTCAAAATTTATTAAACACGCATTTCAAATTGGAATATGAATTACATTTTAATTTAAAAATTAAACATTATTGATAAAATTAAATCCAGCTGTGAAATTTTGAGATCCAAACACTACAACTAATATCGAATTCCATATAATTAAATTCAATTCATTTCAATTCAATTTAATTTAAAATCTATTCAATTAAATACAATTCAATTCTATTCAATTCCACTTAATTCAATTCAATTCTCTTCTATTCAATTCTACTTAATTCAATTCAACTCAAGTCAATACAATTCTATTCTATTCTACTCAATTCACTTAATTCAATTAAATTCAACTCAATTTAATTCGACTCATTTCCATTCAATGCAATTCAATAAAGTTCAATTCTGTTAAATTCCATTTAGTTCAATTCAATTCAACTCATTTCAATTCAATTTAATTCAATTCAATTCAATTCAATTCAATTCAATCAACTCAGTTCAATTCAATTCAATTCAATCCAATTCAACTCATTTCAATTCAATTCAATGCATTTCAGTTCAATTCAATTCAATTCAGAACAATTTAATTCAATTCCACTTAATTCAATTCCTCATAGTTCATTTCAATTCAATTCCACTTAATTCAATTGAATTCCACTTAAGTCAATTCAATTATATTAAATTCCACTTAATTCAATTCAACTCAATTCATTTCAAATCAATTCAATCAAATTCAATACAATTCAATTCAATCCAGTTAAATGCAATTCAATTTAGTTCAATTCAACTCAATTCAGTTCCATTCAATTCCACTTAATTCAATTCAACTGAATTCGATTCTATTCTACTTAATTCCACTTAATTCAGCTCAATTCAATTCATCTCAATTCAATTCAGTTCAGTTCAATTCAATTCACTTCACTTCACTTCACTTCACTTCAGTTCAATTCACGTCAAATCAATTCAATTCTATTCAATTCAATTCCACTTAATTCAATTCAACTGAATTCAACGCAAATCACCTTAATTCAATTCAACTCTATTCAGTTCAATCCAATTCAATGTAATTCAATTCAGTTCAATTCAATTCAAATCAACTCAGGTCAATTCAGTTCAATTCAATTCAATTCTATTCAATTCAACTCAATTCACTTCAGTTCAATTCAATTCAATTCAATTCAATTCAATTCAATTCAATTCACTTCACTTCAGTTCAATTCACTTCAAATCAACTCAATTTTATTCAATTCAATTCCACTTAGTTCAATTCAACTGAATTCGATTCCATTCTATTCAATTCCACGTAATTCAATTTAGTTCAACTCAATTCAATTCAATTCAATTCAATTCAATGTAGTTCAACTCAATTCAATTCCACTTAATTCAGTTCAATTCAACTCAATTGAGTTCAATTCAGTTAAATGCAATTCAATCCAGTTAAACGCCAGTCAATTTAATTCAATTCTATTAAATTCGACTTAGTTTGCTGCAATTCAATCCAATTCGATGGAATTCAATTCAATTCAATTATATTCAATTATATTCAATTCATTTCCACTTCATTCAATTCAACTGAATTCGATTCCATTCAATTCAATTCCACGTAATTCAATTCAATTCATTCCAATTCTATTCAATCCACTTAATTCAATTAAATGCAATTCAATTTAATTCGATTCATTTCCATTCAATGTAATTCAATAAAGTTCAATTCTATTAAATTCCATTTAATTCAATTCGATTCAACTCATTTCAATTCAATTCAATTTAATTCAATTCAATTCAATAAATTCAATTCAATTCAATCCAATTCAACTCATTTCAATTCAATTCAAAGCATTTCAGTTCAATTTAATTGAAGTGAGTTCAGTTCAATTCAATTCAGAACAATTCAATTCAATTCCACTTAATTCAGTTCCTCGTAGTTCAATTCAATTCAATTCCACTTAATTCAATTAAATCCCACTTAAGTCAATTCAATTCTATTCAATTCCACTTAATTCAATTCAACTCAATTCATTTCAACTCAATTCAATCAAATTTAATACAATTCAATTCAATTCCATTCAATTCCACTTAATTCAATTCAATTCATTTCAATTCAATGCAATTCAATCCAATTCAAATCTATTCAATTCAATACAATCCAGTTAAATGCAATTCAATTCAATTTAGTTCAATTCAACTCAATTCCATTCCATTCCACTTAATTCAATTCAATTCAACTCAATTCAATTCAATTCAACTGAGTTCAATTCAGCTAAATGCAATTCAACCCAATTCAATCCAGTTAAACGCCACTCAATTTAATTCAATTCTATTAAATTCGACTTAGTTCAATGCAATTCCATCCAATTCGATGGAATTCACTTCAATTATATTCAATTCAATTCCACTTAATTTAATTCAACTGAATTCGATTCCATTCTATTCAATTCCACTTAATTCAATTCAATTCAACTCAATTCAATTCACTTCACTTCAGTTCAATTCACTTCAAATCAATTCAATTATATTCAATTCAATTCCACTTAGTTCAATTCAACTGAATTCAATTCGATTCAACTCAATTCAAATCACCTTAATTCAATTGAACTCAATTCAGTTCAATCCAATTCAATTTAATTCAATTCAGTTCAATTCAATTCAAATCAACTCAGGTCAATTCAGTTCAATTCAATTCAATTCTATTCAATTCAACTCAATTCACTTCAGTTGAATTCAATTCAATTCAATTCATTTCATTTCAATTCAACCCAATTAAAATAATTGTAACTCAATTCAATTCAATCTAGTTCAATTCAACTCAATTCGATTCCAATCAATTCCACTTAATTCAATTCAACTTAATTGAATTCTTAATTCAATTAATTCAATCAACTCAATTCAATTCCACTTAATACAGTTCAATTCAACTCAATTGAGTTCAATTCAGTTAAATGCAATTCAATCCAGTTAAACGTCAGTCAATTTAATTCAATTCTATTAAATTCGACTTAGTTCACTGCAATTCAATTCAATTCGATGGAATTCAATTCAATTCAATTATATTCAATTCATTTCCACTTCATTCAATTCAACTGAATTCGATTCCATTCAATTCAATTCAACGCAATTCAATTCAATTCATTCCAATTCAATTCTATTCAATCCACTTAATTCAATTAAATGCTATTCAATTTAATTCGATTCATTTCCATTCAATGTAATTCAATAAAGTTCAATTCTATTAAATTCCATTTAATTCAATTCGATTCAACTCATTTCAATTCAATTCAATTTAATTCAATTCAATTCAATTCAATTTAATTCAATTCAATTCAATTCAATTCAATTCAATTCAATCAATTCAATTCAATTCAATCCAATTCAACTCATTTCAATTCAATTCAATGCATTTCAGTTCAATTTAATTCAAGTGAGTTCAATTCAATTCAATTCAGAACAATTCAATTCAATTCCACTTAATTCAGTTCCTCGTAGTTCAATTCCATTCAATTCCACTTAATTCAATTAAATTCCACTTAAGTCAATTCAATTCTATTAAATTCCACTTAATTCAATTCATTTCCATTCAATGCAATTCAATCCAATTCAAATCTATTCAATTCAATTCAATCCATTTAAATGCTATTCAATTCAATTTAGTTCAATTCAACTTAATTCAATTCCATTCAATTCGACTTAATTCAATTTAATTCAACTCAATTCAATTCAATTCAACTGAGTTCAATTCAGTTAAATGCAATTCAACCCAATTCAATCCAGTTAAACGCCAGTCAATTTAATTCAATTCTATTAAATTCGACTTAGTTCAATGCAATTCCATCCAATTCGATGGAATTCAATTCAATTCAATTCAATTATATTCAATTCAATTCAATTCCACTTAGTTCAATTCAACTGAATTCAATTCGATTCAACTCAATTCAAATCACCTCAATTCAATTCAACTCAATTCATTTCAAACCAATTCAATTCTATTCAATTCGAATTAATTCAATGCAATTCAATCCAATTCGATGTAATTCAATTCAGTTCAATTCAGCTCTATTCAATTCAACTCAATTCAATTCACTTCACTTCCCTTCACTTCAGTTTAATTCAATTCAATTCATTTCAATTCAATTCAACTCAATTCAAATAATTTTAACTCAATTCAATTATATTCCATTCCCCATAATTCAATTTAATTCAATTCCAATTAATTCAATTCAATTCAAATTAATTCAAGTCAATTCTATTAAATTCCACTTAATTCAATTCAATTCAATTCAATTCGTTTCAACTCAATTCAATTGAAGTCAATACAATTCAATTCAATTCTATTCAATTCCACTTAATTCAATTCAACTGAATTCGATTCCATTCTATTGAATTCCACTTAATTCAATTCAATTCATCTCAGTTCAATCCAATTCAATTCAATTCAGTTAAATGCAATTCAATTCAGTTCAATTTAATTCAATTCAATTTAATTCAATTCAATTCAATTAAATTCAATCTAATCTGATATATACTACGATTATACGACAGCTTATATTGTGATATCACATCGTGATATATTAAAAAAGTTAAAACGTACTTGTTATTGACACATCACGATATTATATCACAATTTAAGCTCTCGTATAAACGTAATAATATTCTAACATGTCTAATTCTCTTCAGTTCTTGTTATCTTCATAGGAGAAATATTAACTACTGTGAAATTTAACTAACTGAAGAAAATTTAAATACATATGTATATGTATTGAAATCTGAATAATTGTGTTATATTTTCAGAGTAATACTGACTCTTTTTTTTCGTGCCCAGGAAACAAGGCAAGAAAATTTTATTGTGTGTTGATTTTGTATTAATTTTTCTATAAAAATTTAAACATACAGCCCAATTCTCAATAGCAATTCCCGGGGAGTTTTTTTCCTATTCCCTGTTCCCCTGTTCTACATGAAATCTCCCTGGGAGTTTTTTCCCTATTCCCTTTTCCCTTATTCTAAACGAACTTCGAAAAAGGGAAATATTTCCCCGGGAAAAAAGTAGGTACTCTAAATGTCAATAAAATGGAGAATGTGAAAACAACTTGTGGGAGTAATTCCCCCAACAAATTGCTAGGGAGTACTGCGCAAAAATGTAAGTATTTAATATTTTCTATAAAAAATTAAATAATTACTTTTATTTTCATCAATATTATGGCATTATTCTTCGGAATAACTTTAGTTTAGCACCAACTCTCAGATCTACACCAAAATGTCACCACCGAGAAAAGCGTCTGCACTGAATTCAAAAGTTTTAAAAGAGGTTATCAAAGTTAGTAGGAATGAGTATAATTACAAAGGTCTTTCTAAATTCTATAAATCTGTGTATGCACATATTTATTTTTATTAATCCATTGGGGGTTAATTAAAAAAACAATATTTGTTAACCTCCCTTTTTTAATAAAAATTTGTTATTTCAAAAAATTTTTAGTTTTTTGGTAGACTCCGATAATAGACAGGACTTTTGCCTCTTTTAATGTATAATTCTCACCAATAACCCTTCAAAGACCGGAGACATTTAAGTTCAAAGTTTTGAATACATTCACCACTTTTTTCACCAAAATTAAAAAATTATTTATAAAAAAATCGCGCGATTTAACACAAAAATACTAGGCCGAAGCCACGAAGCGGGTGTTGGACTCGCACCAGACGAGAAAATCCCTAAGCGACGCAGAAAGCTTTATAACACAAAAATACTATGAACTTTAATATCTTCGGTCTTTGAAGGGTTACAGGTGAATATTATACCCTAAAAAAGTTAAGATCTTGTCTATTATCGGATCCTACTAAACAAAAAAGAAATATAATAGGACATTTTTTGAAAAAAAAAATGTTTTTCAAAAAAGTGAGGTTTTTTTAATTTGCTCCCCAAATGGTTAATACTGATTCCAACTAGATCGGGTAATAAATGGCTGACTTATGCCCGATTATATATTCAAGCTTTGGAGGTCTATATTTCGGAAAATATGGACCAGCGCCCTTTTTTTTAATCTCGTTTCCGTAACGTCGAAATGAAAATAAATTTCTGAAAATCGTTAAATTTATATTTCACCTTGGCTCAGGCAGGGGGTTCCCTCCGTACCTTAAGTCGATGTGTGGCAAAATCAGTAAAACCGCGCGATTGTTTTAAAATAATTTTTGATATTTTAATGAAAACAGGTCCTCATATAATGTTGAACGTTCGATAACAAAACTTTAACTTTTTATAGCCCCGGTCTTTCAAGGGCTACTGAGCCGTATTATACCTTGAAAGAAAGCCTGAAATCTTCTCTATTTCCAGTGTGTAGAAAAAATGTAGCAACACTTAGGTCTATTTTTGAAAAGTAATGATTTTAAAGAAAAAACTGAGGTTATAAAATCATATTTTTTAAACTATTCCAAAATGGGTTAATAAAAAGTAAAATATTTTTAACCGTATTTGTAGAGTTAAAAAAAAAACCTTTCTAATGACATAAATTTCAACAAGGTCTGAAAAGTAGTTTCAGAGATATAGCCGACTATACACTCAAGCTTCGGAAGGCCGTATCTGTAGAAGATGGGCCGATCGTACAAAAAAAAATATATATTTCACCTCAGCTTAAAAATCTATATTGATGATAAAATTTTGATTTCATTCCAGGAAATGCCCCTGAACTAGAGTTAAGCCAAGTAAATATGTACGTTCCCGTATTTACTTACAAAGTTTGCGGCAGCTCCAGTGAATTCGTCGCATCGTGTAACTATCTCCTTGGAAACGTTTGTTGTTGCTTCTCCTGCTCCCGGTCGTTCTTCTGCTGCCATTCTAAAGGCTGTGGTGTACATTTTCACTTATTTTAATTATTAATTAAGTTTTATTTGCTTAAAATGATTTGCATTTAATAATCAAAACCAAACGTCATAAAGCAAAACAGCTGACTTCGAAAATTCGCAGTTCTCTCTCCCTTATTATTCTATTCCCCGTCTGTTTAGAATAGGAGGATTTTATTCCCGGGAAAAATTAATTCCCAGGGAATTATCTCCCCGGGAGTATTCAGAATCGGGCTGATATTGTTTTCCATGAAAATCGAAATAAACCGAGAAATAACCGTAAATAAAACTGAAAATTAACCGGTTTCAGCAGATTTTCATATTCTATGAAACCGAAAATCGATTTCCCGAAAAACTGAACGGCGGTTATTCGAATATGTTGTTTTTTGTAACACCGTACTACGCGGTCAATTCGTACGTGCAGTATCGTACATTTACCTACGATACAAATACGTGTCCAAAGTGCGCCGGGTTATCAATATTTATAACATTATAAAAGTTTTATTCGAAACGGTTTATTCAACGGTTCAAGGTTAGTCTAGACACAAACCTTGTAGCCAAAGCAGAGCTGCCACTAGGTTAGCAAAATGCGAAGCACATACAAAATTACGAAGCGGTTTTTTAAATTTTTTATTGCGTTTCTCAATAGTTTTCTGTTCGTGTCGAAAGTTGTACACACCTTTCGATTGTTTCATGTTTATTCTGTTAGCCGATAAGGATTGGAATGCATTTATTTCAGACCCAAATTTATTGTTTCGAAGATTTTTCAGTACTCAAAATTTCGATAAAAATGTGCAGGTTTAAAATGGGTGTATCTTAGATGTTTTTAACATTAAATTATAGCTACGTTACTCCTTTTTAAAAATATTTAAGTCCTGTCTCGAAAATAAATACAATGTATGTATCTTCCAGTCGCTCTATTTCGTCGTATACGACTACTTTCGATTTTTCTTGGACAACCACCCAATATTTAATTTTTACATCAGTTTGGAATTCTTTTTAACAAAATCAATGAAGTACCAAAAATATTTATGTTGAATTTTTTCTAAATTTTGATATATTTTTTTTTGAATTTAAAATTTTTTATTGTTAACTTCTTAGTTAATTTTATCTAAATCTTAGCCATGCATATAATTTAATCACTTTTTTATTGTTTGATTCCTATTTTTAAACATTATTCCAGTCTTATGTCTAAAATCTAATATTTCTCCTTATTTTCTATGGATTTCTTTTGGACAAAGTCTTCTTGTTGTATATCCTTAGATCTAAGAAAATCCGCACTATCCCACGCCTGCAATTGCGTTGAACCGAAGACAATGTAAAAGAGATTACCCAAGCCAAAGACAATGGCTGAGATGGCAAAGACAATTTGCCATTCGGTACGATTACTCTGGAAAATTTAGAAAATTTCAATTTAAATATATTTCATGAAATGCAATAATATTAACGGTTTTTCCTTAAATTTATTGAAATCTTACCTCCTCCTTTACAATTATGCCCGCCAGCAAAGGCGTCAATATGGGTATGATATTCGCTGATGTATTGACGATACCCATTAAAATGCCCGCATGATTCGGTGACAAATCGATGGTATTCAAGGCACTACCGATGGTGGAACCGGCATTAATACCCACATTTGCTGTCATCAGGACAATGGCCAAAGTTATTTGATCTTCCGTAACAAAACCGATTGCTATTAATACAATGGCTGGGACCCAGAAAGCCAATGAGTTGAATGTCTTCCTTATGGCATTTAACGACAACACTTTACGTTGCAACAAAATGTCGGACATGATTAAATACACATAGGACATGCACCAAGCGGCGAAATAGGGTAAGGCAGAAAACAAGGCATTCTTCTTCATGTCCATGCCCATGACACCTTTCATATACGAGGGTATCTCCGCCTGTAGGGTAGAGTAACCCCAAGATTGCGCTGAACGTGCTACTAATAAAGCCCAGAAAGGCCATGAGCTTAGTATCGCTTTCCAGGGTACCGGTATCAGTGCTGGTGTTTCAGTTAGTTTCTGCGACTTCAAAGCATTCTTCGATGCTTCTATATACTTTAGTTCCTCTTCCGAAATATATTTCGACTCACTTGGACTATTGGCGGCAAATATAACCCACAACAAACACCAAAATAAACCAACACCACAGGAAACATAAGATATACCCGGCCAGCCCATGCTGGAGGCAGCTATAATACCACTCAAGAACATAGCCATTACGGTACCACACTCTATGCCGGTGTTAGCCAAGGCTCCCAAGCGATTTCGCTCCGACACAGGACACCAGGATGCCAAGTGCACATGAATGCAGGGGAAGAGCAAGCCCTGAAATAGACCCTGTAACACACGTATACCGCAATACGCTTGCCAACCGCCCGAGTCCATGGTGAGGGGTATAAGGAGTGCTGCAAGGGCAGAACCAATTGTCGACACAAACATAGTCCATTTGGCGCCAAAGCGGCGACACAGATAACCACCCGGAAATTGTGTCACAAAATAGCCCCAAAAGAAACTAGAGAGTATATAGGATCTCTGCATTTCCGTCCAGTCATATTCCTGTGAAAAAGATAAATATTAGTGTCTTATTGCGAGTGTAAATTTTGAAATATTTATTCTTGGATACTTACCGGAAAATCTGGATTTGTTGTGGACGCATTAGTCATGGCCACCACCGATACGCTGGCATTAAATTTGGCTATATAATTTACCGTGATGGAGAGAAATAACAGAAAGACTTGCAAATGCCTTTGGCCCAATATGGGTCCTATGAGAAGATATAATCAAAATTATACTCATGACGAGTGGTAAGGATGCTTAAGGATAGAAAGGATCATGTGCATTAAATTTCAAAGACATTTGAAAAAAGAAACCATGTAGATCCTCGTTATGCTGTACAAAAATTGCTTCCGCTGAAAGCAGTGTAATGCATTTCCTATATTCCGATTACAATTTCAATTTCTGTTGGGTGAACCGACTGAAACATACCCTCACCCTAAATCATCCATTGTGCCTGAGTTCTGTTAAAACAACACCTCTATTGTGACCATATTTCAGTAACGGATTGACGTTGCGCTAAATATTATTGAACACCCAACTTAGTTAGAATCCTAAGTGGTTTTGGAGAATTTTTCCGACTATCCACTAATTGTCCGCCCAATTTTTACATGGGAGGTACAAAAATAGGCATGGTGAAGTTTGTAATTTCTTATTATACAGTAGCTTTTGTCAAAATATTGAGCAGTACCAAATTTTATTAGGATCGGTTGTGTTTTACTGGAGATATAAAGTCGGCCAATCAAACAAAAAGTTCAACTTTTGTATGGGAGGTACGAAACTTGGCGTGGTACGATAGTCAATTATTAATAACACAGTAGCTTTTGTCAAAATTTTGATCAGTTCCAAATTTCATTACGATCAGTTGTGGTTTACAAGAGTTATCTTGTCGATTAGCCGGTCATTCGCCAAACTTTTGTATGGGCGGTACCAGAATGGGTGTGGCAAAACCACGCATTTTCCATTGGTGGGTGACAATTGGCTAAATATTGTCGTGTACAAAATTTCTTAAAGATTGGATTGGTTATGCGGGACTCCTCGTGTCGAACAACTAGACGGGCCAACCAATTTTTGTATGGGAGGTACCAAAATGGGCGTGGCAAAAACACCCTTGTATGAATGGCGTTTGATGACGTGAAGCCCTATAGATAATTTCATTAAGGTCGGAAGTGTTTCACGCGATTTATCGAATTGAAATCCCTGACGACCACTAAGTTTTTGTATGGAAGGTATCAGAATGGGCGTGGCAATCTAGACCATTTCTCCAGTTAAGTAGATATTTACAGATTATTAAACAATGCGTGATTTGAAGCTAATCAAAAAAAAATGTCCCATAACATAACATGAAGTTATTGGGGAGATCTTCTCACAATCAGTGGGATGTGCGATTTCTAGTTTTTACACTCACTAATTAGGACCTACAGTTTTACACCGGGTCCGAACTGAATTTTGAGAAGCTTTTTCATGGCTAAGTACTCGATAGTGTCGCCATCACTAAGCGAGGTGACCGTCGTCGAAAGAAATGTAAGGTGGTCTGAGCAGGGATCGAACCCAAGTTCTCATATACAAGAACCGCACACACTAACCATTACACCTCCGACGGCTAATCACATCGACCAGAAAAAGAAATAATATTTTGTACTAAATGTGTTGATTTGTATTGGAGGTACCAGAAGGGGCGTGGTCAAAACATCCATTTTCAATCTCAAACTAAATTTGGACAAATTATAGTTACTGGAAAAATTTCATTGCGAGCGCTAAAGATTTACGGCAGTTCTCGTGTTGACCAGCCAGAGATACAGACGGACGGATATGGCTCAATCGCGTTAAAATGTCCTAAAACGAATTTCGTCCAAAGTGACATGGGTTTAATACTGCCCCTTCTTTGCGTTACATTTTTTTCGTATTAAATAATACTCGCATATACCACCATCCCTATGGGTGAGGGTATAAAAATGGTTTCCCATTGCATACCATGAAGAGATTTGGGACAGCTTCTCACAACCAGTGAGGTTTCTAGTTCTACACTGTTGTAACTAATTGGGAGCTAAAGTTTTACACCGGTTACGACCGGTACTTTGAGATGATTTTTCAAGGCTAACTGCTCGATAGTGTCGCCGTCACTAAGCGGGGTGACTGCCGTCGAAGAGAGATTTGGGACAGCTTCTCACAACCAGCGAGCTTTCTAGTTCTACACTGTTGTAACTAATTGGGAGCTACAGTTTTACACCGATTTCGACCGGTACTTTGAGATGCTTTTTCATGGCTAAATGCCCAATAGTGTCGCAAGCGAAGTGACTGCCGTCGGAAAGAGATTTGGGACAGTTTCTCACAACCTGTGGGCTTACACTGACTAATTGGGAGCTACAGTTTTACACCGATTTCGACCGGTACTTTGAGATGCTTTTTCATGGCTAAATGCCCAATAGTGTCGCAAGCGAAGTGACTGCCGTCGGAGAGAGATTTGGGACAGTTTCCCACAACCTGTGGGCTTACACTGACTAATTGGGAGCTACAGTTTTATACCGGTTTCGACAGGTATTTTGAAATGCTTCCACATGGCTAAAAACTCGATGTTGTCGCCGTCACTAAGCGGGGTGACCGCCGTCGAAAGTAATGTAAGGTGGTTAGTGCAGGGGCCGAACCCACGTTCTCACGTACAAGGGCCGCGCACACTACCATTGCCACGACAGTTGTATGCACAAATATTAGGACCGCACATTTAACCAGGATGGCACTGTTTAAAAAATTTTTGAATTTTTTAACGAAAATCAAATATTTGACATTTAGTGCACAAAGTTTGTCTACTGTCTCGAATAGGTCCAACATAAATGTATCTGTCACGTTTGTTAAGAAAAATCTTTCAAAATATGGAACCAGTCGAGAAAGTACATTTATCAACAAAGATAACTAGAATTTGTGAACGCTTGAAATATGAAACATAATTTTCGCTTCCTTGGCTACTGAAAGCAATAGCTTCGTCGCTGGAATGAATTTGTTGATCACCTCAACGATTAAAAAAAGGAGTCCCTTAACATCCCACGAAGGGATTGGAGAGAGCTTCTCTCAATCAGTGAGATGTGCGCCTTTTAGTTTTACACTCACTGATTGGGATCTACAATTTTGCACCGGTTCCGACCGGTATTTTAAGAAGCATTTTCATGGCTAAGTACTCGATAGTATCGCCATTACTACGCGAGGTGACCGTCCTAGAAAGAAATGTAAGGTGGTATGAGCAGGGCTCAAACCCACGTTCTCATGTACAAGAGCCGCGCACAGTAGCCATTGCACCACCGACGGCCATCAACGATTACTTTCATTAATAATGAGCCGATTTTAAAATGATTTCATTAAATAAATAATTTGTATCACTGTGACGAAAGTGTTTCATTACTGTGACAACTGTGTTTCATTGGTGCGGTGCTAGGCACAGTAATGGCGACCCCTGTATGTTGGCGGATCTCGTCGGTGGTTGAGCAAATTGTGCAGAAGGAGCAGACGCCGACCACGTAAACACACTCCGTATAATCATAGAACAATCAGTTGAATTACACTCGCCTCTGTATCTACTTTTCGTAGACTTCGAACAAGCGTTTGAATTTGAACACCGGACCACATTTATCAAAAGGGGAATACCGGACAAGATAGTGTCCATAATCCGGGAACTGTACAGAAATGCAACGTATAAAATTCGTGTTAATGGAAAGACAAACCAACGTTGCGCCATATCTTCTGGAGTTAGACAATGATGTGTCTTGACCCCCACATTATTTTTTCTACTTAGTTAATGGAGGCATCTACTGCAGAAGTATCGTTCACAAATTTGATGACATCGAGGCCAAATTAAACAAATTCCCGGAAAATGGGAACAAAGTAGTATTACGAATAAATATTACGATACTGCTAGTGCGTATTCGAAAAGAACGGAATACTCCACTAACAGTTAATGGTTCGGTAATCGAAGACGTGGAATCTATCAACTATTTACGTGATCGTATAAATAAGGCCCGTGTTGCATTCCTAAACCTGCACTCAATCTGGCGCAATAACAGAATATCGGAATAGACTAAATTGCAGTGCGAAGTCTGTGCTGTTGTATAGTGGTACTACTTGGAGCTTGACGAAGCTGATTTGATAATAATGGGATATGATTTCATATAAGGAATTTCATGAAAAAGACCTTGTTCCAAAATTTACGCAAGAGTTGACTGTCATGACATTTGTAAAGTGATCTTGTTAAAAAACTCAATGAGTGTTCGAACTCACGGGCGATTTGTTAACACCTTTTTGTTACACGGTACCTGTTCGATATCTATGATCACATTACTAACTGTTAGTGCTATTGCACTATCTTTTTTCTTACATCTGCTTTAACATTAGATGTAATATTGTTAAAATAAATAAAGCAATATTTGTGTCACTGAAATAATTGTTTTTGTTTTGTCATAAAGAGGGCGACGACAAAAAGTATTGAATAGTATAGAGAACTTATTGCACTCTTTTCCGCTCTCATGTAGAGAGTCTGAGTAAAAGAGCATAAACGAGTCTTATTCTCTTTATAGAATATTTCAATATAAATGCAACATTTCGACAAGTTATTACAGAGAACAATACAAAAAGCATAACTGTTTCAAATGACATCAATTTTTCATATCAAAATTATAAATGGACCAAGTTGTGACAGAAACAGGGATACATTTTGAATCATTTACCAGATGTCGCCCGTGCTTTTGAGTCACGCAATTCGTTCCATGGCTTCTCTATACTATTCAATACTCCTTGCCGACGACGACCTGCGTGTTTGTTCGCTGCCGCTACATCAATACCATTATACTTATTTTCAGGCATACTATTTTTGTACAACAACCACGTATGTGATGCTAACGCTGTGTGTTGTTTGGATGTGTTCATTTTGATGGATTACCCTACCCGTGCCTATAGATGTTAACACATCAATAAACCACGTGGCAGTGCAGGGCATAGAGGAAATTAGAATACAGAAGTCTATTCTCTCAATAACTTTAACGTCATAGATTTGGTTGCATGTAAATGTTGGATGGTGGTATGAATGGGTTTAATTAAACCAGATAGAGGCATTAGTACAAAAAATCCAACAAGGCAATGCCAACGGAATTTCGTGGTAAAATGGTTCTGTTAAATACAACACAAATGTATACCAACGATAAAAGTCAACAAAAACATGCAAAATACATTTAAATTTCACAGTTCTATACCAAAACCGACTTGAAAAAGTTACGTCACTTGTTTTTTAAATCCACCTGGTGTAATTTAATTTTCGTCGTATATCGCTCATTTTGCACAAACCTACGAGGAAGAGTGTGAAATGAAACGTCACATAAGAGCAGTTGTTTCTCTATTCTAATTTGCTGTATGGTTCACGGTTTTAAAATGCGAAAAGCTGAACGAAACAACGAAGCATTTCCACTGTTGAATAATATTTTAAAAATAACGAAGGTTTGACACATACAATTCGCTGTTCATCATATGTCACATTTGTGATCCAGAAAATGAAATTGTTGAGAGAGGATTGCATTCACGACGTGTCAGATTGTAATGCGGATTTCGGGTTAGAGGCATCATCGGGACATTTTCTTTAGGCAATAACAGTTACTGGTGCTCGTTACCGTAACTTGAGAATTAAGTTATTTATGACTAAATTGAAGGATATGTTTGTGGACGACGACTTGTAACTTCAACCTGTCAAATAGTCCGAGCAACAATTCAATTACTGAATGAGTAATTTAGTGTTGGTGTTATTTTTCGCTTTAGTGATCAGATTGTGCCATCCAGTTGATAGGATTTGTCGTTGTTTGACTTTTTTCCTTGGTCTTTTTTATTTGTTAACATGTATAGGCACGGGTAGGGCAATCATCACATACGTGGTTGTTGTACAACAATAGTCTCTGCCTGAAAATAAGTATGATGGTATTGATGTAGCGGCAGCAAACAAACAAGCAGGTCGTAGTCGCCAAAGAGTATTGAATAGTATAGAGAACTCATGGAACGAATTGTATGACTCAAAAGTACTGACAACATCTGGCGAATGTTTCAAAACATATTACTCTCTTTTTGTCATAACTTGGTAACTATGTGTATGCTTTTTGTATTGTTCTCTGTAATAACATTGCCGAAATGGTGCATTTACATTGAAATATTTTATAAAGAGAATAAGACTCGTTTATGCTCTTTTACCCAGACTCTCTACATGAGAGCGGAAAAGAGTGCAATAAGTTCTCTATACTATTCAATACTTATTGTCGTCGCTCTGTTTATGTCAAATCAAAAACAATTATTTCAGTGGGCTAAATATTGCTTTTTATTCAGTTGTATGCCAGCATTCAAACAAGCAGTTTGTCTTCGCTCTGTTTATGACAAAACAAAACTATTATTTCAGTGACCTAAATTTTGTTTTTTTATTTTAACAATATTACATCTAATTCTAAAGCAGATGTAAAAAAAGATAGTGCAATAGCAAAAGAGCCCTCGGCACAAAAACTATTCTTTTTTTTGTATTTTCCAATGTAACATTTACTAATGCGTTCCTAGAAATCGAACAGGTACAGTGTAACAAAAAGGTGTTAACACTTCGCCCGTGAGTTAGAACAGTCATTGATATTTTTCTAATTCTATGATTTATGCCAACAATCCCAAAACCACCCACATCTTGAAAATTGTAATTGAATCTATCTTTTGTTGTTGTTTGGATCCAAATATAACGTGTTTGTAGCTTTTCTCGCTACTATATTATACTCGTCTTCGAACACATTGTGTTTGCTATTCTCTATTACGTGTTGGATACACAAAAATTAATAGGTTATACTACATGCTTTCGTGAACCAATTGTAGTATTGTTTGTTGAAAATACTGAAAACAAAAACGTCACAGACGAGAAAAGAAATAAAATAGTAGCAGATCTTCAATTCATGGAAACAATGGATGCAAACATATTCATAGTTACTGCAATATATTGCTGGGCCGTTGTTGTTCAGCGAGTGCCAATGAAATTCAGCCAAGGTTTTTCAAAACGGTTATCAAAAATTCTCGGACCCAATTTACCTGATATTCTGTTCCATACATAATTGGATACAGCACGCTGAAAAATACAAATACCAACAGCATATTGCAGAAACAAGCATATACATGGTTGCAAGCATTGGTGTCATGAATTGATGATCTGCTTTTTCTTTTTGTTGAGTTGGCGTTTGTGCCCTTTTTTATTTCCGCAGGTTTCAGCAAACAAAGTTATATTTGTCCACAAACACATATATTATACAAATGCACAAGTAATCATTGTGTATCGAACATACAATATTGAATAGTAAACATAATGTGTTTGGACACAAGTATACTATATTTGCAACAACCTGCAAACACTCGTTATATTTGCATCCAAACAACAAAAAAGGACACGCTGAAAACAGCGTGGGTTTACTTCATGCACCAATACACAATTTATAATGTTTGGTTTAAATCTTGTGTTTCTGTCAAAATTTGTCAATACAATATATACAATAGATATCCCCAGCGATGTGCGGCAAGTTTATGAAACAAACTTTTGAAAATGTCTGGTAAATGGATGGCAGGAGTTGTCTACGACTTCGAGCAATACCCTCATGTGAGAATATTTCAGTGAGGATTCCGTGTTATTACTAGCTTGAAGTGACATAGAAATTTTAGAGGATTTAGCAACATTGAACTCACAACACTCGAGTTACATTTAGATTTTTGGTGTAGCATAGAGTAACGTTTAAGGTAGTACTTTCTGTTGGACATTTTTAAGAGCAAAACCTTATAATTTTCTTGTAATTTCTTTCTTTTTTGTGACACAGTTTCAAATTTTTTTAGACCCATTTGTAATTTTTTTACTACAATTTCATTCACTCATTTTCAATCTTCTTTTTCTCATAAGCTATTGACAGTTTTTAATAACTTTTCACAGATTTTCTAAATTAAATCCACTTGAGTTTTGAAACCGCTTTGTTTTACACCGACACTTCAATATTATTAATCCACACAATGATCCTATTATCCTTATTCATGTTTATCCTTATTCAGATTTACCCGTTGATATTTCCGCTGTCATTGTAAACTATTTTGTGTCAACAATTTCGATTGTCGGTGATTTTCGGATTCCGCTGAACTCTAACCCTATGTTCGGCGTCCGTATCACCACTACTTTCTGACTGGACGTTTGCAATCAGACTCATAAACGCTGCAAATGATCAATAATAATGAAAACTTCGACCACAATAATTCATATTTAATCAGTGATTTTTTTCTTCTATCGTTTTTGTATTATTTACTGGAAATATAAATCAAAGTCAATAGTAGTTAACTCTAATCAATGATAACGACCAACAATACCAGCAATCCGATCCGTAAATGAAAACCCCAAAAAAAAATCGTGCAGTTGGCGAAATGGTGATAAAGATTTGTATTTTTGCGAAGCAGTACAGGGAAAAATTCATCCGCTGCCAATCAACCACTTGAGAATCAGTGAAAACGTAATGAACCTGTTCCTTCTCCAATATAAAAAACAGTTCGGTGTTTTGAAGTCACTGATACATTCACAATTGTAGGACGTCGAAAATTTTCCATTCACCAATTGAGACCTTGAATTTAGGTGAGTGAATGACTGAATGTACAACAATAATCAAGCGGAAAAGAAAACCTGGGAAATTTCGTTAACACACTTATCAGCTGGTCAAATTTTCAACATTATAAATTGATATAAAAAAATAGAAAATCTCAACAATTGATAGTTTTGATTCAATGTCATCGTGTCTACAGACTTCAATAAATGATATTGACACTCGACTGACTATAATGGATTGAATATTGTCAATAATCTTATCTTACTTACTTACTTATCCGGTCTCGGACAACCCCGGGGGGTCAGGGACCTTACGAAACGAAGATAACATATTTCGCCAACCAGTTCGATCTTTTGCTTTATTTCTCCAGTTGGC